>JAWNOI010000095.1:2400000-3000000 GCA_035046045.1 Zaprionus bogoriensis | reverse complement strand
CTTATATTGGGCCATGCGCACATTATAAATTTGTAAAACTAGGAGATCAGCTTTGTCCAAATCTTTGCAAAAGAAGGCGTGATAGACTATACCATACTATAAAATGTATACATTCTTGATCATTGTAGGCTATTTTCAATACATGGAAAAGTGAATTTTTTGCAAAATTCCCGAAAGCATGGAGTTTGTTGTGATTACTTCGTAGGCTTATAAGGCTTTCAGCTTAAGTGAATTATATAAAAAGTCTGCTGGTAATTATTTCCATATCAACGCCTTTATTGTGCGGCGCGCATTAACGATGAAAACTTTTAAAAGATTCTGCCCGGCAGGCGCAGACGTGCTCCGACTCCGCAGGCCTACCCAACAGCAAGAAAATAAAACAAAAGTAATATTAAAGCCGTGTCCTTCGCAGAGTAATTGAAAACAAAACAAAAAAGTTAAGAAATATACATTAATGCTGTATAAGCTCCTCGAATTGCTCGGGTTGCTTCTAACTCAGCCGTCTGTGAATTATGGCCCAAAAAGACTGGGTTGGCCGTCGTTCGTCGTCGCCGTTGTTGTTGTAGAAGTTGTAGTAGTTGCTGTTGTTGTTGTAGTCACTGGTTGTCTGCTTCGCAAACTCGTTTATGAGCCCATTTACGTTTGGGTAATTGAAATACATGTAAAGCGATTGCACTTCATGCCACATTTTGGTAGTATTAAAATTTTTATTTTTATAAAATATTAAATATACGTACGAGCGTATATCGTGTATCATATTTTGCTAGGTCACTTCACATGTGTCATGTTATACGTTCCGGAGTCTGATTGTCTGATTTGCGATTCGTTTGGCAATGAGAAGCCGTTTGATCTCTAGATTTAGTAGGCTACAGATCTATTTGCCAGGTGATTCAACTTTCAATGTTAAGGATGGGTTTCTCCATTCGATATTCTGGTTACACCCTCATATCGCTAGCACCACCATCTATGATTTATATGTGCGGTATTGATTTATCAGCAAATTTGAGATTTCTGAATCGAAATAAAGTTTTAAGCCTTTATTTGTATATGGATATATTTATAGTCGGAATTGAATTACCATAACTTACCACCCATTCTAGCAATGCTACACAATCTTGAACTTCACCGTGTCAGCGCTAATAGTATAGCCATTAAAACAAAGCCTTTCCCTCGCCGAACCCCATTTTTCCCTTTTCCATTGCAGGCAGCACTTTCTGGACCGACGACAGACAAGCTGTTTATTATACCCTTTACGCATAAATAATGGGAAGTAATAAAAGCTAAATACTCCAAACTTGGAAATTTCAGTTTTACGCCCTCTGTCTGTGCAGGAAATCATAACAAAAGCTAAGGTTATAGTTATAAAGTCTATTGCAGCGTAGTAGGAGCGCTGCACCAGAAATCAGTTGTAAAAGTGGGTGAACGGTATCTAACAACCGAGAGCGCTCGACGGTAGTTTTCTTGTTTTGTTTATAATATGTTTGCTGCGACTATTTTTAATGCGCACTGTGGCCTTTTCCAGCAAACAAAACATAAAACAAAGAAAACAAAAGCAACAATTGGCAATTATAATTATAAACAATATACATTTAATTGTGATGTCTGTTGCCTGTTGGCTCTTGTGCACAACATGTCCAAATGTGTAAGTTCACTTCATGACTGCAATTAAGTCGTTCTTGTCAAACTCGAGCTGAAACCGAAAAGTGCAACCTTCGCACCGTTTGCTTATTGGATTAAGGTCTTTGCCTAACTGCAGTATCATCCTTGTGCCGCATATGCCGAACCTGATGCAATGTCGCATAGCGGATCACAGCGAATTCCAAGCTGAATACTTGAGCTTGACTCCAGCGAACTCCCATCAATATGGGAAGTAGGCAACGCTTGATTTCACTTCTTGATAAATATGAGCCCGAGCATATGTCGGAGCTGAAGTTCGATGTTAGAGTTTTCCTTTTGTTTTCTCCTACTGTGGAACTGCCTAACTGCTTAGCTGCTTAACTGTCGACTGCATTATCAGCAACGAAGCCAGTTTCCGCTTTATTGGTCATGCTGATTAATGTGCTGAGAGCTTAGGCAAGCTAAGCTTGAACTATGAAGCGATCTATGCAAGCGAATAGAATGGAATAGAGTGGCATATCATAGACCAGAATTGAATAGAACGACATGGAAATCAGCCTGGGATCGTTAATAGTTCATTATACATAGTATTGCAGCGATCATTTGCCGCCACCAACCTTTGGTCTCCTAATAGCCTAAGCGGCTCTTCGGAAAGACAGCGAGGGGCGGTGTGGAACGTATGCACGTGCGCCTAAGCTTTAAGTTAGCATAAACAAGTGTTATGGTTTATGGTTCAGGTTCAGGGAATATTAGATATATCAGACATGTCAGAAGTTTCACTTTATGATTTAATTGACATCAAGTGCCGCCAACGTTTCTGAATGCAGTTATTATATACTTATTTTATTGGGCCGTTTATAATTCTTGTTTATAAACAAACTAAAGCTGTTTATTATAGCCGACAGTGCGTAGTACTGTGTGTTCATTTGTACAAGTACTACTTATTCAAATGCGATACGAGTTCGTTTGTACTCAAACACTTACATATAATGAGGGCTAGTCTATGGTTAGCTGAGCGCGACTGAACGTCTGATCGTTAGCATCAAGTTCCAGTTAACTTTCAGACAAATGCAAACAATTTCAGTTTATAGGCTGGAAAATTTTTCAGGTCTGTATTTAGACTGTCGAAACGCGCCCTTCAGTGCCTTGGACTGGTTACAACACTCACTGCGTGTGTGTGTGAGTTTGAGCTCATTGGGGAGGTCACTGGCAGCCTTACAGCAAGTTGGACCAACCAGAAGATTCGAAATGTTAAATCGTCCAGGCAAACGTAAGCGTAATCTCGCTCTGCCACCTTAAATATCCGTCAGAAAAACCCTTAACGATTATAGGCTGAACGTAAGTGAGCTTTGTAGGAAGCGATCGCGGCACTCAATGAACGATTTCAAGTCGAGTTTTGTTTACAGCCACTAGAGTAGAGCCACACCAGAAAGCAGAAGGTGATAAACGATAAACGACAAGTGACTCAGCATAAACTGCTCGACTCGAAAATCCCCGAATACCCGCGCGAACCTGTAGAAGCAAGTGGAAAACTCAACACAGCATGCAGTGCGTTGTGAATATTCACCAGAGCTGAGAACGGAGCGCAGCAAAGTTTCCAAATGTTTTATTTTTATTCGAGGATTGCGCCAAATGAAGCCTAAGCCACACTCACGCACACACACACACTTTTAAAACTCAACACAGCGTGCAACGCGTGGCAGAAGCTTACCACAGTGCTGAGCGGCTTGCTGAGAACGAAGCGCAGCGAAGCCGAAAGCTACGCCGACGCCGGCGCCGACGCCGACGCCGACGTCAACGCCAAGCCAGTTGCCAAATTTTTGTTTTAATACGACGAGGATTGCCCCAAGCAATACACACACAAATACACTAGCATGCGCTAGCTCAGCCGGTCGACTCAAGCTTGGATTTACACACAAATGCAAAGTGCATGTGTATGCGTGCCACGAGCTCAGCAGCCGACGCGGCTGTTGCTCGGCTCAGTACTTAGTCGGTGTTTCTACTGCTGCTCCCGCCGCTGCCGCCGCCGCTGCTGCTGCTGCTGCTAGCGCTGCGACTGAGCAGCTGCTAAGCTGCGACGCCGACTCAAGTCTTGCGTTTCGAACAAAAACGTCTTGCGACGTCGTTCGTCCATTCATGCGAGCTTTTCATTTCGACGCGTCAACTTCAGCTTAAAAACGAAACGACATACGCTCGGTGCCCGTACGCGATCGCGACCGAGTCTCAGTTTCAGTTTCAATTTCGTTTTCAGTTTCAGTTTCAATTTCTTAGTTTTTCTGTGTGCTGTGTTGAATGCGAGAGCAAAGCGTGCAGCATTCGATCTCAAATGTGCATATGTTTGTGTACCAGCAGCTTCTGAGGAATACGCGAAATATGCTTTGTAATCGGCAATAAACAGAAGCTTAAGCACATGAACATGCCCAGAAGGCCGTCCGAGTAACTGCAGTCCTGACCCCAAAAATATATATCCAATTATCAGTGAAGATCTTTCTTGGATTAACGGCGTGGCCACAGTTCTTGAAGTCGAAAGTAAGTTGATGTAATCTGGTGGGTTCAACACGGTGTATGTGTATGAGCAATGCATGCGAGTCAAGAGAAGCACAGAATTACAACATACGCAATGCAGCGTATAGGTGAATATAATTTAAATGAAAGCAAAAGCTTCTAACAGAGGTCAATAAAAAAAAAGTATTACAGATATACATATATTATATGTAGTTAGAAGTGTAATTAGTGGATAAACTCTGTAACCCTCTTTTACATCCATTAGATCAGGCTTGCATAATATCAAATTCCCTATAAATAAAGTGCTGATGATTAGCTTGCTCATTTAGCGAACCTATCAGTATTAAGAAATTATAACGGCGAGCATGACTTGTACATAGATTGTGTATACATTCGTATGTATGCACTTACATATGCAATATGTATATGTATATAACGGAGCAAGCAACAACCGGGAGAGCAAAGTTTTCCGATTTTCAGAAATTTGTAGGAAGTACCTATGATTGCCTTTTCGCAATTGATTTTTAACTATCTCTTACCAGCTTAACTAGCTATAGCCGTGCTAATCGTAGATTTTGATTTGCGGTGCATTCTTGCAGTATTTCACATGTAATATATTTTTGCAGCTACTGCAAAACATGCATCTTTTTACTTTTTGATGGTGTACTTGCAAAAATGCACTGCAAACACGTAGAGCTGGTGGTAGTCCCCCATTTGACCTACATTTTGAAAAGTGTTTGCTTTTACCTGAGGTCGCAGCAATGCTAAGGTTAAATGGTTAATTCGAGCATGGCTATTTTGGTGCTTTTTATAATATCTGCTCGGCTTTACTCAGCTCTACGGAATCATCATTTGCCAGTACTCTATTTGGCTGAATCCCAAAAATTAATCATTTGCTTCAAACCCGACGTAAGATTCAGTTATGAAAACTTTAAGGTAACACGGTTTACAGTTCTTTTATGATGAACTTTCGGCTAACCACAGTTACAATCTGAAAAGAGAAACAAAAAGTTGATGGAGATATTGAAGTCAATGTCAAGTACGATATAAAGTAATAGTTTTCTGCCTAGGCAAATATCATAAAAAAGTGTGAAATATTGTGCAAACACTGTGAACATGTTGGGTTGTGTCGAAAGTGCTGAAAGGCCCCAAAGCTGTTTCTCAAAAATAGACGATGCTTTTCAATTTCTTCGAAGTTCAATGCATTGACATTGACCTTTGCTGTAAGCAGAACCAATCAAGTGCGACGACTTCTGAGTTTCACAAGCCTACGGTAGAGACTGGTAGAGTCCTATAGAAGTCACTTATTACCAGAATAAGATTAACTTTTTTTTGCCATGAGGCTCGATAAAAAGAAGGTTTAATATTTGGAATGCATTTGCAATAAGAAAACTGGATGAATGGTATCTAATAACCGAGTGCACGTGCTTGTGGCTTTCTTTAATTGTTCAAATTTCTCTCTTTAGACAATTTAACCTACCAGATCCACCGACTCCCAGCTACTATACTTAAATCAACTCTACTCAAGACTCCCATCTTCTGCCTCCAATCTGCTAGCCACACGCCCCAATTTGCCAATTGGCTGAGCACAGAAGTCGCTTCAATTAACCACAAACTCAAAAATGTTTAAGTGCAATAGACGTCACATAGAGAAGACTGTGATGGACCCACAGAGCAATAATACCTTGACAAAGTGCCTGCTTTGTTATATCTGTTGTTGCTGTTGTTGCTTAGGGTCTTCGGTCGCTGTGAATATTTCAGCTGTTAAATTGAAATATTGACATGAGCCTGTGATTCACGGCGTTGTTTTTGCCAATGTTGCCACACTGTGTTGTTGTTGGCGTTGCCCGAGGCGCTCTGGCTAATATATTGAATATACGACAGACTTATATAACATGTGGCGTGCTGTTTAATGGCAAATTGATTTGCCCATTGATAAGCGTGCAATTATGTTTGGGGGCTCGCTTTAATGTGCCAAAAACCCATCAATCCCCAGCCTCAACATGAGCGCCGGACATGAGCCGGACAGACGAACAACGGTAATCAAAGTCGCTATGGCTTAGGTCAGGATTGGACATAGGCTTGGGTGCTGTGCCACGTTGGATCAACGACCTTCAATGTGGCGTCTATCAGCGCTGAGAGGCAGGCGTGCAAATCCAGTCCAGCCCGCGGCCAAATTTTCAGGGCCAAACAAGGATTTCAAGCCTGTGAGTTCTGCACCGTATTTGCAGCAAATAGCGAAATGTGTTAAAAAAAACAAACCGAAAATAGATCATGAGCTGAAACCGTATAGCGAACTCATGAAGACAAAGACAGAGAAACAGTTAATAAACGTATAAATTACAACACTTGAAAAACTAGACGCACTGTCTGTAAAACGCGAGAGCAGCAAATGCCGCTGCCTCTGTTTCAGTTGTTGATGTTTGGTTGTTGTTGCTGCTTTGTCGTTGCAGTGGCTTTTTGCCTGACTATTGAAAAACTGTTAGCCAATAATGAGCTGAAGCTGCCACGCTTCAATGATTTGCCACGGCAACCGGACGGCAGAAAAGACGAGACGCGAGCCGAGAATTGGCCTGGCCAGAAAGACAGGGCCGAAAGCCACTTGGCTCTAATTGAAAACAAGCACTGAGCACAGCAGCTACTGATCAATTGCTTGGGGATGTGTGTAGCAGGTGCGCCCACACTCTTGGAGGCGTGTCGAATACACCTACTTGGCCATTAGGTGGCACGGGATACCGTTGAGCCTCCATCACTAACGGCAGCTTCATTTTTCGAGCTGATCAACTTGTTCACCTTTTCACCTTGCCCTCTGTGCGCTGCATGTCAAGTTTGTTACTTAAGTTTTTCGTTACATTTTGCACTTGCTGCGAATTGCATAACGAAAATGCTTTAATGTTGAATGTTAAATTACACAATATCATTTAACAAAAATGTTCGGCATTTTCGCTGTTGTTAGAATGATTTGATGCGCTCGAAGTGTTGCCAATTTAAGTTAATTGAGCTCAGCAAAATGATTTACATGCCGGGTGCTTCTGCCTGCTGGCGGTTGCTGTTTGTCCGGCAGAGCAGGCAAAAGTGAAAATGAAATGAAAGAGCGCCTCTGTGGGACTTGCGTGCTTTTTGGCAGACGCAAAGAAATTGCCTGCATATGGTTCAAGCCCCTAATGAATACCTCAGCGATGTGTAAGCTGCAATTACGGCTAAATACTGGCTGGGAGTCCGCCTGTCGCTCTGTCAACTTCCGCAACATCGGAACGTCTCAATGTCAACAGGGAAAAGATGAACGAACTTGCTGGTCAATTCGAACATTTCGAACAATTTGTAACTTTTCTGCGGGCAGTCGATTCCAATAATTGCATACAATTTGCCAATCAACGCGTCCCAACGATGCCAATCATGAGATACTGCCCATTCGGCCCATCCCCTCTCCCAGCATTTTTCCCTTTTCATCCTCCTCCCTCTGCTTTTCTCTTCATCCACCGATCTTTATGGGCGCCTCTCTGGCATTGGCTTATGAAGCCATTGAAGTGGCTTCAAGATGCTGTCGAGCCACTTACTCCTCTCCCTGTAATCAGGCAAAAACGCGTCGCAGTCGCAAAAAATTGAAATTTTATATACCTTAAATAATAAGTTGGGGAAAAAATTAAGTAAAAATTTATTAAAAATACATTAAAAGGAGGCAAGACAACGAGAGAACTGGATGTGGCACAGCTGTCGCAAGAGAAAGATAAATGGTGCGCGACCTTCGCACTACGTCCGCCAACCTGTGCACCCCGCCGATTGCTGCGTGAAATTATTAATACGAGCAGCAGCAACAACGTCATGGTGTACAAGCAGTCAAACCAAACAAGCACACGGACTGAGGCAATGGGACAATAATCAAACAAACAACAACAAGCGAAGTGCATGCGATCTCGACAACAAAGGACTGCCGAACTTGCCATACACTGAGAGAAATGTCTGGTATTTATCCCAGCCCACACTTTGCCATCGACTGCCTTCGAATGCAGTGGCAGCCACTGCAACAATAACAACCACTACAACAAGAAGCAAATAAATCTACAGTTGCCCGTATTCGACAGTGGAATACCATTCACCGACGCTGATCATTACGTTGATGGCTCTAGCACTTATATGGTAATGGCTGAGAACAACGCGTTCAAAGAGACGGACAGTAAGACAGACACGCTTCTGATGCCTTTTACATACATTTCCACAGGACTAAAATGCCAGTTTTCCACATTTTCAATGAGTGAGTAGTATAAAAACAACTACTCCAACAAAAGCAAGATACAACAGGTGCAAGCAGACAAGAAGATTTTCGGCAAAATGCCAACCAGTTGGCCTGTTGGCCAAGCAACCTACTTACTTCTGCCTGGAGTGGCCCGCTCGTCTGTCTGGTTAGCCGTGTGGCGAAGTCAGCTGCTGCTACTTCAATCGAAAGTATTTCTGCTCGCAATGAGCTGCTGACCAAAGCTCAACTTGATATCGTCATCAGCTGTTGGCAATGTTAGAAAGCCCGCGTCGAACTGGAGCTGGAGCTGAGCTCTAACTGGGGCTGGGGCTGGGGCTGGCACTGGGACTGGGACGGGAGCTGGAGCTGGAGCAATTGCAACACGATCCGTGTGGCTGCCATATGTGTTTGACTGGTTATAAAACTGTATTTGGGTCAATAGATTTTGTATTTGTGCAATTTTGTAATATTTCTCTATGCTGCAATTTCTCTATTTACGCAAATGCTTGTGCTATTTTTTAATGATTTCTAGACAGTCCGCTAACTGCAAATGGATTTTTGCTCGGATTGTTTCTTGTTTATTTTTTGGCGTGTCTCCTCGGGAAAGAGAGAAAAATGGCAAAGCGCGCGCCACTTTGCCTCTTATTACATAATACTTATGCCAAAGAAGCCGAAGATGGAGTCGAAGCCAAGCCCGAACTCGAGCTGGGGCCACAAAGAAGTCGAGACGACCAGGTGACCAAGTTGATGCCGGTCAAAATGCCGGAGTCAATGTGTGAAAATAAGCGAAAAAATTGTAAACGAGTTTCGGCTTTGGTTTCAGTTTTTATTTACAGTTGATCGGTTTCAGCTTGTGTTTTAGTTTTCTCGGGGCGGTCTAAATGGCTTGAGGACTTCTTAATGGATTGGTTACAAGCTGCAAATTGTGGGAAGTGCGTTAGCTTAAACACCTCTATGCTCCGTTGATTGGGGAGTACGCAGAGATACATATAGCCATCTAAACGTACCATTCAAATGCAGTTGTCAGGCCAAAAGCTGCTAGAAGACTGCTGACAGCAGTAAAAATGAGACCAAAGTGGTTCTCTATATATCAGATAAACTTTATGACTTATAGTAATCTGTTCAATATTTATAATATTCGCATGCTCCTGCATATTGTGGGCATCCTGTTCCTTCGGCCCTATTTCCAAATTTGGGTTTGCCATTTCCTCATTGCGCAGGTGCTCGCCAATTTAAACTGGTCTTAATTATTTCATGCTCATTAAGCGCAACTTAAAGACTCCAGACGTTTGCTCTGTTTTTTCCCTAACCAAGATGAGACGGACGCAAAACCAGACCTAGCCCGGAGACAAACCAGACACTGGGCTTTTGAACTTGGCCTAAAGCAGATGACAATGTTTTGTTGCGAGCGGCAATTAAAAGCGAAAACTGCGCAAAAACTAAATGTCATTAATTGTCTTTAAATAATTTTCAAGCAACTTTTTACCTTTGCCATTTTACACAACGCACCGCATTTTGTTCATAACTCAAAAATCGCTCAATTGTAGCAAAACTTAAAGTTTACGTTTTCATTTAGTTACGGTACGAGCGTTATATCAGAGCGCGTCGAAAGAAGCTACATAAGCTTCGAGATGAGCTGAAGATCGCAGATGCATCAAAATGATGAAAGTTTTTTGCTTAGCTGGCAAGTCTGTCCACAGAGTCATTTTTTTACTTACTGCTCTACGCATATAATGATAATGGGTGAAATGGATTTCTAGTTTTGTGGCCACAGTTTCAATCGCTAAGTTGATATAGCAATTTCCGTCCGTCCATTAAGCAATTGTACCAGCTAGAGACAATCAATTATACATAAATGTACCGGGTATCTAAATGTCTAAATGTTTTTTTCTGTGCTTAGTGGAAAACTGAAAATTGCTTGTCATAGGTTGTCGTGTAGCTAAACGGAATTCAATTACTGCTTTGAGGAATCTTTTACATTCACTTATAACTAAGATATGCCGTCCATCGGACAGCCGCGATCCGACTTTATTTGCATAAATGACTATTTATGTATTTGTATCTGCATATGCATTCCGTAATTATAGTAGTTGCTTTCACATCCCTTGAAAGTGCCAAATGCCTTGTCACTGCTTAATCGGCCATTAAAAGATGTTAGGTGAACAGATTAATGAGTTCGGATATAGTCGGATAATTTGTGCGATCCCATTGAGCCCACCGACACAATTGCGAGATAAGGTAGGTACATATGGAGGTGTTTCACTATGGATTTCCTAATGAATATGATAATACTTATTAGGTGGGGTGTCTGGTGGTGAGTCTATGGCTTCAATTGCTGGCAATGTCTAGTCAAACTGCAATTTTAATTAAATCATTTATTGTAATTGATCTGTTTAATTTATGGCTAGCTCCAGGGGGATTCCTGAAATACCGGACATTCTACCGGAGTTGTTTCCCATTCATTGGCAATGGCTAAGGATCAGTGCGTCAGATATAACGATATGACATATTGAGTTTGTCAAGCGAAAACGCTTTAGACACTGACCCGCGAGGCAAAGGAGATTAGACAAGTAGTAATTAAATGCTAATTGCAAGCCATTAATATGTTGTTGACTTAGGAAAATAACTAGAATGAAACTAATTTACTTGGCTCTAACGTACCTCTGTTCATCTGCTTCCTATCGTTTGACAGACTTCAATTATGGGCTTGGAGAAACATTACTTGCGATATGGACGCACGGCCAGAGATCACATACTCGACTGGGCCACCTGTGGGCGTGGTAAACGGCGACAACAGCAGCAAAACCAGCAACAGCATCAAAATCAGCAACAACAGCAGCAGCATCAGTCATACGCGTCGAGTGCCGCTGGACGCCGGTCTCGCCCCCATGCCGCACACGGAGGGACGCCGTTGTCCATGTTGATTTCACATGGCGTTAAAATTAGCAATAGTAAGTAGAGCCCTATCACTAAATTGTGAGTAGAAATTGCAAACATATCTTGCGATCCGATCACCGACAGCTCGACAATTTCACACCACATTAATGGCAATTTTAGACTTAATCAGAAAAGTGTACAATTAACCAGCTAAAAGTCAATATCAACTGCCAAATTGGAAGAAATTGCCGATTTGTTTTATTTTGCTGCTTTAGCTGTTTTCTTGATCAGAATAAGAGTCAAACAAGTTGTGTGCCGCATTAGAGCAAAAATGCTCGATGGGGGCTAAAAACCAAAAACAAACTTTACACTTACAGACAGAATCGAGAAACGAGCGACTAGTGTGTAGTGCATTATACGTATACTTTGGCTGTATCGCAAAAGCTTTTATTAAACTGGTCATCCAAGAACCACAACTGCAACTGCAATGCAAAACAAGTCTTTGGCCAAAAATACCGAGATAAACGGCAACGGCAAAAATAATATCAACCACTGCAGCAGGCGTTAAGGCAATCAACTGATACAGACTTGAAAATACATGAAAAGCAGCAGTAGAAAAACAACAAAAGCTGTTGTGACTAACTAACCAAGCGACCAACTAAGCAACAAGATTGAAATCAAGGAAACGGACGAACAGACACACGAGACTTGCCTAGTTGGCGTTCTATGCCGACATAGACGACATTGCGCATACGCCGAGTGAGCTGAGCTGAACCCACCGAGTCGAGTACAGTGAAGTCGAGTTGAGTCGAAGCAGCCAAGTGTGCAAACAACACCCATGGCCAAGAACATCGCCTGCCTCTGTGCCTCTCTCTCGCTTCGGTTCCGTCTCTGCCGCTCTCTTTCTCTCTATGAACTTGGCTTAGACGATCGCCCAAGTATTGGTTTCGGTTTTAGTTTCGTTTTCGTTTGGAATTCACTTGGATTGAATTTGATTGCCTTCCTTTTTGACAAGTTCTGGCTGTCTAAAATGCTTTAAGCGTTTTGCACTTGACAGCGCTTTTCTCTGGCTTTATAGCTACGTTTACAATGCGACTAACGATAAGTGCCAAATGACAAAGGCCCAACGGGCAATTTGTTGCCTCAGATGTGACCAATTATAACTTTTATTGGACTTGGCGTTTTTTGAATACTTCTGTGCTACGTGTGATCTGATAAGGTTTGCCTATGTTTGGCATCACGCTTCGCTTCTTTGGGTTATGTTTACTTTTTATGCTCGCGACTTAGATGCTTATGATGCTGCGGATGCTCCTCAGAATCCGAGCGATAATTTAAAGCGAGTGAGTACTGCGCATTACCTGTCTCCAGTATCATTGTAGTTAGAAGGTTATATAATACGATGTACCCCAAGTATGAACAATCTCAAATCTAAGCCAGGTTACTTCAGCGTGAATCGATTCGCAATTGAACGTATAACTCCACGGTGCTTGAGCCAATCCAATATAATGCTAAACAAGTCGACAAGCAAAAGCCAAATAGAAAAAATAGAAGTACAAAAATCGCAATTGAAAAGTCCGAGCGAGTGCCTAACTGACCAGTGCAGCGTTGTGTGCAGCAACAACAGCAGCAGCACCAACAGCAACAGCAACAGCACCAGCAACAACAACGTCGTCTATTAACTGCCACACACTACCAGCAGCAAATACAAGCACACTCGAATCTTGTACACACAAAGCAAATATGAAAATGTTGCCAAATCAATATACTAAGAGACCTCAAGAGGCCGAGCTGGAGAAGTAAAATACCAAAACAGAAATTTGAAGCTGTCCAAGACTGAGAAGGAGACTGTGACTTGGGCGAACACTGAAACTGGGATTGAGAGTGAGGCTGAGACCGAGACTGAAAGACAGACTCACTGAAGTGAGCGGATTGGGTAGCTCTGGACGTGGACGACTACGAGAGAGCAAGCCAAAATTAACACAATTAAGTCGCCCGAGGCAGCAATCTCAGCTACCGCTGCTGGCCAATTCTTGGTCCGACTCGGTAGTATTTGCCAAAGCGTTTACTGAGCACAAACAGAAATAGGCGGGGTGGCAGTTGCTGCTGTGGATGCTGCTGCTGTTGCTGCAACAGCTAATGCTGCAGAGGCAAAGAAGAAGTATCAGCCGGTCAACTGCACTGTTCCATGCCTAATACCCAATGCTTACAACGAGTCTTTGGCAATAACAAGTCGCACATTCGCAATTGTATGTTTGCATGTGTGTGTGTCTACATGCGTTTCTGCTCAGAAATTATATAACCAAAAGTGCTATTAATTGGGTTTATTTAGGCAGCGACCCACAGTGCGGATCTCCGAGTGATCTCTAAGAAATTGTGGAATATTTTCTGCATTCAATCGAATTAGAAGCTCAAAGCAGCTTGCCAGGATTTCTTTTGTATCTTCCTTCCTTATTGCCTTATGCTTGCGTTATCGGTTCGTTTAAGGGTTTCTCCCACTCAGGAACTGGCCGCTCACTTTCCATCAGTGGCCCTCGTAATTTTGCCTGCAATTCATTTTATTTCCATATTTTCTGCGGCTCGCAGAAACTTTCCAGCCAACGTCTTTATTATCCAGCATCGGAATCTGTTGTAAGTGCTTTAATTAGGGGCCACTATGCGATAACTTTAAAACGAAATTGCCCAAAAGGCAGGTCCAGATGGAGATCCAAGCCGAAGGATGTGCCGCCGCATGACCGGTTTACCGAAATTACCCGGCTTCCAAACCGGCCCCCATCCCCGTCGCTGCACTACAACAGTTTGAGCATGTGTAACGGGCTAATTGGCAACATACTGAAAGATCAGGCGGTCGAGCTGATAAACATTGTGGGGGCCACAAGGAAAAGCGGCCAGTACAATTCCTTTCCCTGCAAGAACAACTACACAACACTGGCATTGCTCATAAGTGAATGAAAGATATTTGTATCTGTGAGATACTTTTGTGAGAAACTTTTACGCTACTGCAAATTGCTACTTGTAAAGTTTATATTTTTAAATTGTGAGTGTTCATTTTGACAGCGTATTGTGAAACTGAATTTAAAAGAAAAATCACAAAGTGGGCGGATACGAAAATGTAAGAGGAGTATGGGAATCGGATGTAACTATAAAAGTTGAGTTAGAAAAAAGCTTCTTGGCAGAGTTCACAGAGCTCAGCATGTATAATACTATAGGCAGTTCTTCAAGCGAATGGTAACTGGAAGTCTCTAATGCAATGAGAATATTGCATGCTCAGCCGTAATTTCCCTCCGACGAACATATAAACCAGTATTGGGTGTCTGAAGCAGAGGCGTAGAGCTAAGGGGTGAAGTTGAGAAAACCTATCTCACGCTTGCTGTATTTTTTTTTTACCGAAACCAAGTTGAGTCTTTTTTTGAAAAATCAAGGCTGTTGTTCCAAAGGCTTCTCCATTTGTTAAGCGACGCTACTGCATCTGCCGTAACTCAAAACGTTGCAAATATTTGCAAAAAGAAAAGCGGACTTCGACTGACCGAACTTATAATATTCTGCCAAAGGCAATCTTCATTCTGAAAGTATTGGAAAAATATTTTCCCAGGTGAAGTGATCAATCAGCCCTATTTCAATACCCAGACATATTCGAGACTTTTTTGTGTAGGTTTTATCCTTTCTGGATCATGACTGAAATCTCCTACAACACGTCTCATACTCTAACTCGGTAAGCATTGACATAAGTATCGAAATTACGGCGAAAATAACGTCTTACATGCAACAACTGAGAAATTCAGCAATATTGTCGACGGCGGCAGGCGCTGACGTATCAATTGTGTGCTAAATGTTTAGTGACCATGTCGCTATATAACTATAGCTATAGGCCGGAGCCAGCGTTTTCAGTTGAAGTAATACACATTGGATACATACATATTCGAATGTATTTATTATGTGTGTATTGGCATGCGTGTAGATATGTGTAATTATCGATATCAGGTCAAAACGCAATAAACCAGATGAAGCTCAAAGACGATAAATGTAAACCGGCATGGAGTGACGCGGCTTTCTGCGATCAGATTGTCCCAGCTTTGCTCCCTTGACCTTCGCTATGACAGCTGCCCCCAAAAACTCAGTAGTAGCCGCAGCAGCAACAACAACAATGTCAAGACTTTGGGCTTGATTTTATGACATTTTACGTAACTTTCTCTGAATCAGTTTTCGGTGATCTTCAAGCAGGGACAGAAATTTCGGCAGGGGAAGCTTTAATTCAGGGTCAATGAAGCGCCTCGACGCGATCGCGAATAACACAATTATCGCATCCATAGTTCAATATGAGTTTAACGAATGTCCCGATTAATTTATAATGAACATCGCCAGACGTCGCGACGTTATCGAAACGAAACGAACGCTGACTTAAGCTGCTTTGGCTGTTCAGCTGACCCGAAATATGCACCTAAATCGCGAAAAAGAATATTTTAATTTATGATTTACTTTTTAAATTCCGTATCAATGCTTCCCTTGCACTTTTCGGGTAGACACTCTACCGTGTGCAGTCAGTCTTTCGACTGCTCCAGGGGGGTGCAGACCGAAGTGTACCTCGTCTGCTCGTCGCCCAAAACATGTTGTTTCCGTCAGCCACGCCCACTTCATCAAAATGCCCACAAGGTAATAGCGTCTGGCTAAGTGCATGGGCCCATAAATAAGATGATTCGCATCGCAATCGAACCTCAGACAAACCGTTAAGTGATAAGCGTAATGTATGAGTCGTAAATTTTGTGCATGTCAAAATAAAATGCCAAGCTAATCGGTTTGATAAGTCGGCCAAGAGCAAGATCTTCGATCCACAATCCGATCCGCAATCCACCGTGATTGGCGAACTTCAACTGCTGGTGACAGGCGTTAAATAGCAGCCACAATATCGTTAACAACTCGCATTACATGCATTCAACAAGAAGGTGTGAAGTGTCTGAGAGAGTGGGTTGGGATCTCGTTAACGGAAGCATGACGAAGTACTTTTGGGACTGATGCGTGTGCTATTTCCGACTAAGTCCCCTGCTAAAATGCCTAAATCAATATTGGCTGATACTAACTATACTAAAACAACTAAGTTATGCAAATTAAGGCTCAGTTCAACGTAATTTACTTTCAGATAGACTAGCTGTGATAATTATTGGAATAATAACGTTAATCTTAGGTATAGTTTTAACATCCATTCCATGGCTGGATTATTTTATACTAAAGGTGAGTCCAAGTCTTATCCGTATTCACTCAGTGCATAATCCCAGTTTATGTAATGCACAGAATTTAAGGCTGTGGAACAATACGTTAAGCTACCACTACTGGCAGAGGCCCGGAGTTATCCGGCTGACCAAGGTCTATATCTATAACGTGACCAATCCAGATGGCTTCCTCAGCGGCGAAAAACCCAAACTGCAGGAGGTAGGCCCATTTGTTTACAGGTGAGCACAATCTATGTATTACCCGGAAGCTATTATTTTCTAAACTGTTCTACAAAGTGTCGGGGAAAGCAGTTACGCCGTCTGATTCAACAGTTTGGGTATACTTAAATAATGCGAATGTTTTTACGGCAGGTTTACCAAATCGCTTTTTGGTCATGGCTCGTTGAGAAATACTTGCTTAAATCTAATTTAATGACCGCAATTACAATAATTATGTGTTTCTTTGGTTTCAATGCATATAGAAAGCGTTTAGTTTGTTTTATAATTAGCAGTAGACGCATATTTTAAATTTTAAATGCTCCGGCATTAGCTCACAATACAAATAATTGATAATAATAATAATAATTCATCATTGTAAATGATTAAATCAAATTCATTCATTGCGCTTCAGACAAACAGAAGATAAATTCTATCAATTTAAAATTGTGCAGTTTTTGAAACGCGCTAACAGTTTTCACCAATTTTCGATCAGCTTCGCAACACTATTCCGTGCAAATTGACTGGTGGGGCTTGTGTATGGAATAAAAGCATTATCTTGTGAATATTATCCCCATAAAATCGCAATATGGTATAATTTTATGAAGGAATTTAACTATCAATTGAAATTAAAATGAAATCAATAACAATTGCAAAATAAACAACAAGGTATTCCGTTAAAAAGTTGTAGTAGTTTAAAAAAGGCGTTAAAAACATGAATTTAAACTCGGAGATGATTTGAGGGCAATGCTGAAGACACCGAATGACAAACACAAATGAAATGTGTTAGCAACCCATAAGAGACTTAAGCAGTAGCCGCTAAAGCTTACCAAAAACGCCAAATCGTTTGTCATTCTTTTACTTTGTTTGAGTCTCGTTTTTCCTCTCTTGTTGTTTTTGGTTTTGTCGAAATTTCTCTGACTGTGACAAATGAACTTGACATTCAGCTGGGTTGGGCTTTGGTTTTTCGGGTTTCTTTACGACTCTCGCACTGTCCTTGACTTTGTGTTGGCACCTGACTTTGTCTGCAGCCCGAACTTCGCACGTGCAGATGACTATGAAGCGCGATCCACGCATGATTAAATTTAAACGGTTTTCACTTTGCATTGCAGAGAGGACATGGAGAAGGTGAATGTGAAATTCCACGAAAACAACTACACAGTGTCATATCAGCATAAGAAGATCCTACAATTTGTTCCTGAACTGAGTATTGATAAGAACACGCCTATAGTTACGCCCAACATACCAATGCTTGTGAGTATAGCTCGAATACAATTGCAATTCCCGTCCAATAAAAACGTCTTTCATTTTTCGAGCAGACTCTAACAAGTCTGAGTCCCAAGTTGGGTTACTTCTTGTCTAGGACAATATCCTTTGTGCTGACGGCCGCGAAGTTCAAGCCCTTCATCAACGTGACAGCCGATCAGTTGGTCTTTGGCTATGACGACGCGCTAGTGAGTCTGGCCCACAGGTTCTACCCAAAACATATGAGGCCCATGGAACGCATGGGACTACTGCTGGCTAGGAACGGCACTCTGACAGAGGTGTCCAGCATCAAGACGGGCTACCAGGGCATGGATCAGTTCGGCTACATCGATTCGCTCAACGGAATGGACCATCTGCCCCACTGGAGTGAGGAACCCTGCACCAGCATTGCCGGCTCTGAGGGATCCTTCTTCCCGCCACGCGACATAACCAAGTCGGACACCGTGCACATTTACGACAAGGATTTGTGCCGCATAATACCACTGAAATATGTGGAGCGTGTGGAGAAGGACGGGCTGGTGGCAGATCTATTCCGGCTACCGAACAATACGTATGGGGATTCGGCGAGCAACCCAGAGAACAAGTGTTACGACGCCAGTGATTACGACGCCGTGAGGGGCCTTCAGAACATCAGTCCGTGTCAGTACGGCGCACCTGTCTACATATCTAATCCGCACTTCTTCGAATCGGATCCGGAGTTACTCGATGCTGTTGAGGGCCTTAAGCCCGAGCGCGAGAAGCATGAGACTTACTTCAAAATACAACCGGTAAGATCTATGATAGATGACACTGATATGATTCTGATACCTTGATTCCCTATTAGAAACTTGGAGTGCCCCTCGAGGGCAAGGTGCGCATACAGCTTAACTTGAAGGTGACTCAGGCCAAGGATGTTCATCCAGTGCGTGACTTCCGTGACTTCGTGTTTCCGGTCATGTGGCTAGAGGAGGTACGTCGTCTCAAAAACTCGAATTCTAAATGAACGACAGCATCATTGTCTAATTGACTCTTCTAGGGCATCTCGGAGCTGACACCCGCTATAAAGGGCTGGCTCTATCTAGCCACTGTAGTAGCGCCCCTTGCGGTGCCTATCGGCTCCTATCTGATGATCGCAGGCGGCGCCTCGGCGGTTATCTTCAGCTTCGTACGTGCCTATCAGAGCTTTGTTTTCGCCCGCGATCCCACGCTCGAGATACTGGAGATGGGCCGCCGGTCACTGCGGCGCGGCAGCAGCTTTATTTCCCACCAGCAGCAGAAGTTGCTGCTGCTACACCATAGGGATAGCTATGCGCTGCTGCGCACCATGCCACATGCCATGACCGCCTGTCTAGATCCGGAGCGGGATGGGGAAAGCGAAGACGCTCAGCCGATCATCGACTGTGCGGTTGCCAGTCTGGAGGCATAGAGGAGAGAACGGGCTGCAGGCGTGCAGCGGTGCCTGGCGTGGTGTTAGAATTAGTCACGTCTGGCCAACAATGTGGCATATAATTCTCTTCCAAAAACGGTTTCGATGCTACAGGGGTTTTTAGTTCATTTCATTCGCCCATCTAAGCCGCTTCCATATTATCTTGCAACGAAAAGCCAAATCGGGTTTACTAGTTACATAGTATAGGTCATATAAAGTGTAGGAATATTATACGTGTACATTATTTTAGATTGTAATCATTAAAGCTACAAATAACTCACTAGTCATTTTTACAATGTGAAAAATGCGAGCTCGTTTCTAGTTTCTAGTTCTAGCTATAGTTAGTAGTTAGCAGTTAGTTAGTTAGGCCTGCTAAATTAAATTTCTTAGTTGTAATTTTATTTTAAGGCAGCGGATGTTTTGGAGCTTATACGATTCTTGTATATGAAATAAATTGAAAATTATTCGGTATAAAAGAAGCTCCAAGTCAGCATAACTCCGGGTACTTTATCATAAATGGTAAGATAAATCAAAAAGTGCCAACTTTCATTGCCAGGACAGTAACAATAATGCACACAATTTAAAGCCATGCAAGCAAATTAAGCCGGCTCTGGTTTTGTTAATGGACAGTTGGGCTCTGTGAGCTTAAAATGAGGTATATCAGCGGGAACAGCCGATTACACTCGTCGTGCGGATACCATTCATCCACATCGATTTTACAATTAATCACAGCAATTATTATAAATAGTAATAATAATGAATTTCAGATTGGGTGGAGTTATGTGTCTCTATGTATGAGGTATTTCACGCTGCACATTATTTTTCGTTGCAGCTTTTGATTGACGCACTTTAGACGTTTTCACAAGTCACAATTTCACAGACTACGCTCAGTATTTTCCCCGACTTACACAGAGAGAACGCACATCCAACTCGTATGAGCAATAAATTATGGGACAGGAGGGCGCTGGAGCAGGGCAGGCATGTGCTCTACGTCGGCTGCACTGCTTTTGTTTTGCCCGGAATATAAAAAACAGGCATAAGAAATATGTTTTCAGTGAGGCAAACTAAAGAAAAGCAGGACGAAGAAAAATAACTGAGCCTGGAACAGGCAGCGTAAGCGTAGAGGTTGGCAGAGGTGGAAGCAAGGGGGCGCGAGAGGCGGATGTGAAGCAACTGGAAGCTATAACAAAAGCATTTTCATTTCATTTGCCAAAAATGTTTATACAAAACCAATTTTACAATTTTCGATTCAATTTCTGTAACTGACATTTCACTTAAACGAAAACCTTAAAGGCGCAATTCATTCCCCCTCGTTTTCGGTACACTCCCAACAGCCCTACAGCCCCATCGACGACCCTTTGACTTTGTGGCCCCTCTCTTGGTTGGGGGCGTGGCATGTGGCTCAGCTAAGGTCAACTAATGTCCAGTTTTCGTAATTACGCACACCAAATGAGCCATAAAAACATGTGTCTGCCTGCATATGTGTGTGTGCGTGTGTGTTTGCTCTGCCTGTGTGTGTCGTTCGTTGCTTTTCCTCATTTTCACGAGCACTTGGAAACGCGTAAAACGTCAGTGATAAACTAATAAGCGCTATCAGATTTGCAGCACATGTCGCCGGCAACACATACATATGATTGCCACGACCACCATTGTCACACCCACAGGCTGCGCACAGGCTGCGGAGTAAGCCTCAAGGACAACAAAAGTTAAAAATTCATTTATGGCGCACCATAAAATCGAATAAAAACAATTGGCACATCAAAAATCACAGTATACGTCCAGGAAGTGCAAAAGCAGCCAGAGATCTTCATCGATGAGGCAGGAGAATGGGGAGTGTTGGCCACGTAGTCAATGCGTGTCGAAACGCGCCCAAACGACGACCATGTGTTGCACTCGGGTGGGGGGAGGTGGGTTGGTGCCAAAAGAAATAGCTGAAGTAAATAAAATGCTGCGTGCGGGCAGGGGGGGCAGAGAAGGGAGCCGCGAGGAGGAGGCCACATCTCCCCCTGCACAAAGCCGGGCGTCAGCTGGTTGGCCACTTAGGCCGCATTTGTGAGCGTTGATGGAATTGCTTATGAATTATACAAGAATATTAAAACGTGCCCGAGGACCGAAGCATCAGCCGAGAAACTGATATTATACCATTTTAGCCATAATATGCTTGTTTAGCTCTGTGCAAATGTATGTAACTGACACACAATTAAAAATATATAATTCCTATGGGCATCAATGACAGCTTCGGATTCACCAAATGCCCGTCTTCATAGAGATCCCTTGATAGCATAAGCATATGAAGTTTATTTCAAACTTGATCGGACATCAAAGATAAACGTCCTTATGAGCTAATTAGGTGTTTTATATATACAATAGAATGGGCAAAGTGTGTGAATGGTAACTTACAGTCGAGTGTATTCTTCTCGTGTTCCTTATGCTTCTATTCGATTCCGCCTTTGCGCGGAATATTTCAATTGGTAGCACGCAGAAAGTTTGCTGTAAATACTTTATTGGAAAAGTATGTGGCAAATGGCTACTGGGACGAGGCTCGGGCTTGAGGCTTGAGCAAATTGGGCGCTAAGTTGGCCGTTATTGGTTTTTATGTGAGCTGTCTGAGCATAATTTGATTTTGGCTTGTCCAAGTGAGCAAAAGTTGCTGACCTTGTGGATGTTTATAGCATAATGATGATGGCATAATTGCGCTGTAGCTGCGGTCCAAATGGAATCCGATGAGTATTCTGTACATGGAATTTATTTACGGACATTTATATTACAGTTGGCAATATATTCTTAGATTAAATGCACATAGGCACGAGCTATACAAAAGTTTTTATTTTAAATACGGCTTAAAGCTACCATTCTAACATTCAGTCGATCATTTCCTTACGCACATACAGCCATGCACACATAAGCATTCATACGACTTTCAGAGTTTATTAACTACAGCAAGTTCTCAACTTAAGGAAAGCTCCAGCTGCCAACTTCGGTAAGTAAAATGGCTCAGAAGGTTAGTGTCATTGCTAACTCTGCAAATAAACTCACAGTTAAGGCTCGAACCCAACCGGTTAACTCTCCGGCCAGTTACAGCAAGTACAACAACCGAAATGTTGATATGGAGCCCGATAGGTTTTGAAAAGTGCATTAAAGGTATGAAGACTGAGCGTTTTCAGTGATAACGCGAAAACTGCGAGATGCTGTCTTCATTTGGAGGCGCCACCAGCAAAATGGGCTGCAGATTCAAGCCTGTTATATGAGGATTTGACTTGCGCGAACCCGCCAGGCTAATGGCATCCGTCAGATACGCATTGTTGATTTCACCTGTCGATTTAAAGTATAAGGAATTAAGACCTGCTTAAGGGATATTCCAATGCCATGATTAATTACCTTTGTACAGAGAGTTTTGGTAGATTGGATCCGGCTGAAGACGCACGTGCCGCGTTGCTAGGATGAAAGCCAATGTGGCCAGGACAATGCCATCAACGCAACCGATGATGGCCAGCGGATAGGCCCAGCGTATGCCGCAAAGGCCTAATTCAAATCGGTTCGCTTCCGGGCCGCAGATCTTGCGGAAATCGTCGGAGTTCCAGCCGAAGGGAAACGCTGCGCAGGCCACGACCATGCAGAGCGCTGCAAAGGCAAAAGCAAACTTAGATTATTGTAGGAACGTGACAAATGCTGATCGAAGCGAAAGAAGACACAGTTCATAGAAACCCAACATATCGCGTAGAATTTCGCAATAAGATTGCACCTTAAAACGTGCGCAATGCCAAGCTAGAATTTCGATAACCGTGTTCCGCCAGCGTCAGCAATCTAGGGGACTGCACAGCTGCAACTGCGCTTTGTGTATACCTGAAATAATCTGCATCCAGCCGCAAATGTGGAAAACGCGCGTCGACTTCATGAAGAGCAAGCATACCAAGAAGAAAATTGTCAGCAACGATAATCCAACAGCGGCGATCATGAAGAATGTGGCCAGCTGTAGAGAAGCGTAAATATCAGTATATAATAGAATAGAATATACGGTAGGGAGTGGATAATATAAATAAGGCTCACACCTGAAATGAGAAGGTGGGCACGGCGAAGATGTTCTCCCAGCGACGCCGACAGTTGTCGAAGATCTCATCGCGCTGACACTGCTGCCAGAGTCCCAGGCGGCCAGCACTGTCGCTATCCGGGTCGCCGATCCATTCTGAAAGCGAGAGAGAGGGAGAAAGTAAGAATAAGAATATTTTGATATTATTCATATAGTGTAGTTATTAGTGTAGTTATTATTGTATATTAAAGATACAAAAATCTTACCGGGGGTGACGAAGGCAACAATGCCGATGATGGCATAGCAAATGGTGAATATCGCCCACAGCACGCCAATCGCCTTTGAGTTTCGGATGTACTTGGAAGCGTATAGATGCGTCGTATCGACGTATTCAATTTTTGTGCCCATCGCGCTGAAGTTGCTGTACAGAGTGGGATCTGCGGTTTTCTTTGCCGTTTGCTGCTGAAGACACATTAAGTACGCCTCAATATTAGTAAAAATTTAATAATGATGTTGGGAGTCATAAGCAGCAGAAACAACAATGGCTCTAATAATGGTTTTCGATTTTTGTCAGTCATGAATTTGTTTTTGTGTGTCCCAGAAGTAAGCTTATTAACTTCGGGGGATTTTAGTTTACTGACCCTGTTATTGTTTGCACTAAAAAAATGAATTGGAACTCGACATTTGGCACTATTTAGAGGAAAATCCCAGTTATGAATTCGCTATGGTGTTTGGCAGGCCGATGCATGGAAGCTATTCAAATTTAAGCTCATATTTACTTTTCCTTTCTCTGTTCACATTTTAATTCCATTAAACTTTTCGGATTCCCCTTCACTTTGGATAGAAATATTCGCCAACAGCTGTTTGCTAACAACTGTTGGAATTATGTAAATGCGAAAGATAATTGTTAACAGGCTTTTCGAGTATTGCTTAATTTTCTCCACTAATTCTGTGCCTTGCAGCCAATGATAATGATAAACGAGCCGAGCGCCAAGAAAAGTGTATGCCAAAAGAAGGCGAAAGAGAAAAAGGCAAAAACGTTATGCAAAAACATGTAAAGAAAGCTACAATCAAACACAATCGACTGTTAGATACCATCTACGCACTTTAGCTTACAACTTTATTTAAATATAAAATACTTCTGTTTAACAAAATAAAACAACATTGTTGTAACTCCCTTTTTTTCAGATATGATCAAATTGAATGGACTGAATACTGATACTGACTTAGAATATTTATACTTCGTATGGTCTACCAAGCTTCCTTCGACCTATAGCACACAAAACAAATATACCTTCTTACGCATTTTCAATGGTATGAGCACTAACAATTTCACGTGTGAGAGAAACGAGAGACTCGCATCTCGAGCGGTGAATGGCGAGAGGGTATCGGGTAAAATAGACACTACACAAATCTTGAGACTGTCTAATTTTAACTGTGATTCATGGCAATAACGTGCCAATGGCCAAAACGAAATGAGCAACAAGAAGGCAGACAACAGGCCGAGCCACATATCAATAATCATGTTTTTCATGTTGAAAGCGTGGTAAATTCGGGTTCACAAGGTATTTTTATATTTTTGAATACAAAAGGTTGAGTTAAAATACAAAAACTGCAAATGAATTTTCAAAGCTTTGTTTGCCACATACCATACACCGTAAGCAATGCGTATGCGTAATTAATTCATTTTCATTTTTCTTCGCTTTCGGAAGGAAGTAGCCGAAAAGAAAGGAAAATAAAGGGTGCAACTGGCCGCGAAGTCTCTTCGTTAAAAATGTGTAATTTTAAGTGAAGACAAATATAGGAAATCATATTCATACTCATATAGGGCAAAGAAAACGTTTGTATAAGGTAATTATTATAATAACGCTAATGGCTAAATAAAATGGAGTTTATGAGAGCGGAACATAAGAAATGCGTTGATTTAACCATTGGCAATATGGAAAACAAGATCGCAACATGACGAAAAGCGATGGGATCAACAGTGGTGATGCCTGAGTGCAGATCTCAGTGGGTATTTCTGAGTCACGTAGCCGGTCGGGTAAACCATTAGAAAACGAGTCTGCTGCTGCTGCTGCTGCTGTCCGTCCATCAGTGGTTGCATTGTGGGCCAGTCGAGTCATAGACGCAGACAAACCACAGACAAATAATAATTTCCTGCGACTGATCGCCGTGTAATTTAAATGAAAACTGAACGTGATTATGGAAACTCTTGCACACACACAGATACAAGTACACGGTTCTATGCTGCAATTGCTGGCTGCAACTTGCAATCAACGTGGCGCTGTCTTCGAATGACGGGTACACATAGAGAATGGATTTCCCGTTTGAAATCTTAGTGGGAAATCCCAATTAAAACATCCCAAATACATCTCATCAAATACATGAAATCAATGTTCTGAGTGTGCCTTATGATGAATATATAATTTGACATTTTCATTAACTGCTTTTTGATCAGTGTAATCGATGTTTTCTTGTACTTCGGTGCATTCTTTGCACACTCACTTCGATCATGGCAGAAAGAAAAGAAAGTGACCAACAGACGAGGCTGCAGGTACTGTAACTGGTATTGGAATCGGTATGATTTGGGTATTGGTATTGGGTGTGTTTGAATGTGAGTATGCGTGTTGGTACATGTACGGATACTGGTAGTGGTATGACACAGCATTACCGTCCACGGATGGAGATGGCGAGATGAGAGATGAGAGATGCTGTATCAACATCCGGAGATGTTGGTATTGTTGCTGCCGACCGGCGGGTAGCACCTCAAAATACACAAAGTTTCACTTGTAGACAGACAAGCAATTCGCTTACAGAAATCAACGTTGGTTTAACATCGAAGTTCCAATGCTTTTCTTGCGCTGGCGCGGCAAAAAACGCGTGCGAAATGCTCGCAAGCTTGAAATGCCATTTCAAGAAGCTATAAAGCTTCTCTGTGTGTGTGCGTGAGTGTGTGTTAACCGTTGCATATGCAGTAAAATAAGGTCAGTTGGGTAATGATTCCAATGCTCTGCAGTCACCCTAAACGTGGCGAAGATATTTTGCAACATTTCACAGACTTTGTAGAACTGAAGAACTACAATATGCAACTGCAATATGCAACTACAGCAGTTGCATGCCGCCTCATGACTTTCTTTTTAAGCGACTAACTAATGGAACGGCCGGGTTGGCCCAGTGGACTTTCTACTTTAAAAGAGCCGCATAAACATAAATTTCACGTTAGAAATAACTAGCTGGAAAAGTGTAGACAGAGGAGAGAGAGAGAGAGAAAGAAAGGAGCGAGAGATCGGGAGAGAGGCACAAACAGAGACGGACCACTCTTGACTTTGATGGGGTGCGCTTGCAATTCATTTTCAGCCATTTAAGACAATCCCGTCCGAGCTTATAGCCATGGATATACGAAGGTAGCTACTTATGTGCCTCGTTTCGCATTGTTCCGAGTTGTGTTTCAGCTTCTTTTATTTCTCCGTCATTTTTTGGACTGGTCAACAAAGCGGAACCTTAAACAACACGCTGAGACGCTTGTAAAGGGGCTGGCAGTCACTTGATTAACACATCTACATTGCCTGTTGTAGTTGTTGCTGCTGCTGTTGTGCCACCAAACTTGTTCTGCGAGAGTGGCCACAACAACAACACCAGCAGCAGCAACAACAAGCAAACGCATTTCAGAATTATGCGGAAATATCTCTTTGGCTGTTTTTTGCTAGGGCAAAAAAAAGTTGCAGTATGTTTTTGGTCTCGACTCATTCTCATTTCTCCCCATTCGATTGGCTTTTGCATATGGTTATGGACAGGCGATTTCTTTTTATCCAACGGATCAGTTGCTCAGTATGGACTTCATTTGGGCGAAAGATACGGGAAGCATTGTTTATGTCTCTGCTTCTTATTAGATCACGACTCTTAATGTCGGCAAACATTCGCGCATTCCAAAGCCCAGCGCGCTAGTAAGTTGTTGTTGTGGCAGTACAACAACTCTGTGGGCCCCCATACATAGACAAACTACTCTACTATACAAAATAGCAACTCACACCGCGAGATTCTTCACCAATTTCTGTACTTTGCCAGGAGCGGATTACAAATGAATGCGGGAAAGGCGCTCGAACGGCACTCAATATTTACAAAATATAAAACTGGGAGTACAAATTCAGCAATTAATGGAAATGGCTTTTGGGTGAAATTCAGTACTGGGCAGCTTGTTGCGCCCCTGTTTGGGCAAATAGGGCGCCGTCTGCGTTGAGATCCGCCACTACGCGCAGTCGCAGACATTCGCTTTAAACAAAAACAAAAAACTGTGTCTCTTTTCTGGTTTTTCACGTTGCTTGCGCGGTTTTTGCTGTTGCCATTGCTGTTCTTCTTCTTCTCTATGTCTACTTGCAGCAATTGTATCTGAAGTTGTTGCAGACGTTGTTGTTTTTGTTGTTGCAGTTTTTGAAACGCACGTCTTCAGAGTTAACATGGTCACTTAATGGAATTTTTCGAGTGTGCGTGTGTGCGGGCATGTTTAAATTTTGTTTTCATGTTGTTTTTGTTATTGTGGTTGCAATTTTGTTTGCTTTCGCGCTTGTCCGTTGCATGAACTTTGGCAAAACCCGCAGAACTGGGCGAAGCCGTCGCCGTCGCCTTTGCTGACATTTACTTTGCCTTCACTCAAGTTTGGGCTAAGCAGCTTTTTGAGTGCCTTACAATTCTATTTCGACGTCCAACCGGTTGAGAGTGTGTATTTGTTGTTGTTTTGGTTAGCGTTATTCACTCTTTTGTTGCTATACTGCATAAATATTTAATAAAAGTCGCGAATTGATCGAAGCAGACTCCCGCTCCGATGTGAACCGTCGCGCTTGACGTTGAGAAACGAACTGCGGAGCGAACGGCAAGATCCGCTTGGCATTGCCACACGGTCACCTTTAAAGAGCTCTACGCTCTCCGCTCTCATCAAAACTGCTGAGTACACAGAAACCCGGGAGCGGCGATGTAAGTTGTGAGCGAAGAGGGAACGGGAGAGCAAAGAATCGTGACAGTTGGCGCGCCTCTGATAAGTGCAGCGCAAATTGTTTGAATTTCTTTTCAATTATTTGTCTTTACTTTGTGATAAATGCAAGCAGAAAACTCACAGAATGTCGGCTACAGTCGGTTTCTCCGAAGAATTTCTGAAATTTCTCCGATTATCACTGTACTTAATGACTGCTTGGGAGAGTGAGGGAATACAGGGTTTAATGCTACCTGCAAACTGTCGCCGAGTACCTGCATTTCCTTTTGTCCTTACCCAAGAACGAAGGCGCGATGAATGTTCATGATGTTAGCAGTGTAGAAAAGAAAAGAAAAAAAATATAACAAGCAAACTGGGAAATTCGGAAAAACGATGTTTTAATATTATTGTTTTGAAAAAAATATTTAATTTTTGTTAATTATCATTTCAATTCATTACGAAAAAATAATTAATTTTTGCAAATAATCATATATAAAACATATCGAAATAAAAAGAAGTTTAATAAGAAGTTGTAACGTAATTTGCTGCATAAATAAAATGGAAATAATAAGTAGTAAAATATAAAAAAATATCAGAAATAGAAATATAGCTAATAATTGCACGGAAATTGAACAAACTGTCTCAAGTTATTTTGGAACTTTTAAAATGACCGCCTCTAACTGGCGGCTATCGCCGAAGCAGCGCTGGGTCGACACATACCTCGCACAGCTGATAGGCGACTGTGACTGTGGTGTGTTTGCAGCTGTATTGTACTATCAGCTGTTGCGTCTCAGCAGAATCCGTCCAGAAACACGTTGCTGCTCGCTATACAAACTGGCAAGATTGTACCAGAGTGTACCAGAGAGAATAAAGATAAGCCCACTAGAGAGATGAGCGAAGTAAGCGCTGCAGATAAACTGAACTACATAAAGTCCAAGGTTGGCGAATATGCAGACTTTCCCAAGAAAGGCATCGTTTTCCGGTGGGTCAGGGTGAGCTTATCAGCCTTTGGTGGTAGCTTACAAGATACTTACATACCTCTACAAGCTCCATCGGCTTATCAGTTGACTAACATGTGTAGCGGTTCTTATCAGTGACATATTCGGCGCCCTCACGGATGGCCGCGCTTGTGTGTATCTGCGCGACTTGCTGGTACGCCACATACGGGCCGAACATCCGGAAGTGGACCTAATAGTGGGCCTGGACTCGCGCGGGTTCCTCTTCAACCTTCTGCTCGCTACGGAGTTGGGCGTGGGCTGCGCGCCCATTCGCAAAAAGGGTAAGCTGGCAGGCGAAGTGGAGTCCGTAGAATATCAGCTGGAGTACGGATCGGTATGTAGTTCGACTCAATGCCATTGAACCAGCAACTGCTTTTACAGCCATCTCCAACTCCAACAGGACATATTTGAGGTGCAGCGTACAGCCATTAAGCCCGGCCAGAAGGTGGTCATAGTGGACGACCTCTTAGCTACAGGTGGATCCCTCTCTGCTGCTTGCTCCTTAGTGCGCAAAGTGGGTGGCGTGGTGTTGGAGAGCTTGGTTGTCATCGAACTACTCGGGCTGGAGGGCCGCAAGAAGCTCGACTGCAATGTACATTCCCTGATTCAATACTGAAATGACAAGACACACACTCAGTCGCCTGCATTTACCAGAGCAAAGCAATACCTCTACGCAATGATATATCAGCTATATTACAGACTATATACGCGACCGCATTTTGTGTTATTCAAGTCAGAACAAAAGCAATTACATATATTTTTTAATAAACTTACACACATTGTTAATGATGCTCGCTCGACAACTTTACTGGCAACCCATGCTGGTTTGTACAGCCCCGACTCTTCGCATGGAGCTCTCTTCAACTCTCTCTGAAATTGCGCTTGCTCTCTTACCGGCGACTTCCCTGCGCTCTGTAATAAACAAAAACTGCTGGCATAGAGTTTCCGCTCTTGGATAAACAAATCCGAAGTTCGAACTCAGACTCTCCTTGCCCAGCAACAATGGGAAGTGGAGCAGCTACTTGACGACGCCGGCGCAATAGGCAAATTCTAACAGAAAGCGTAAGGGAGAACCAGTGCCAGTGCTGTGCACTTGGCTTTTTTCCGTCAAATGAGGCGGCCTTTATTCCGACTTGGGGTCTTATGCAGGCGTACTAGAGTTTTGGAGGAGTTTACTTGGAATACAAAAATGAGCTCGTAAAAAAGAGAAAATAAACATACTTCGCATCGAATCCTTATCTTATTTAATTATATTTCTCGCCAAGGCAGGCTGCTTTCTCGCTCAGAGCGGACAGCACTGGCCAGGTTCGTGGCCAGCCTGTGCTCATTTCGCATTTGAATTCATTCGTGAATTGTGCGTCGCTCGGAACGGTATGTTATGGTCTCGTCTTTCCGTAGAATTTTGTTTTGTTGTATTGTGCTGTGTTGTGTTTGCTGCCGTACTACACAGAGGGTGCCTGCCAGGGGAACGCAATCACGAAATCACAGTATTTGCTTCAATTGTTATTGATTGAGCGGGTCTCTCAATTGGCAAACAATCGAACAACAACAATAGGAGCAGCAGCAGTAAAAACAACTGCAAACTAGTAGAGGGCACGCCAGCAACAACAATTGACAGTATTACGTATACGCCGCGTGTGCCTTCATTTGTTTTGTTTGCGTGTTTCTGATTGTTTACGTGTGTGTGCGTGTATGTGCGTGTGTGTGCGTCCGTTTGTGTGAACGACTGCGTGTGTACGTCTGTGCCTATTTGCATGAGTTTCATACTAAATACCGAGCCAAACTTGGCGAAATAATCTCGAATAGCGCGCCAATTAAATCAGTTTTATGTACTCCGAGGGGTGCTACGAACGGTGCTGCGTCTTGTAAATATATTCAAACGCAGCAAACTTTGCCCAGCTAAGCTCGAAACTCAAAACTCAAAAATCAAGGCGACGGCATTGCACCTGCTGAACTCCCCCAAGTCGTAAAAATCGATAACTGACATCCTGACTCCGCCGAGCAGCTGAGAGTGCTAGGAGGGAGAGGGCGACCCATTAGACACCCCCTTGGAAACGGGCCGAAAACGGAGTTGCTGTTATACTTGCTCTCGCTGCTCTTGCAGTGACACCATTTCAAGCTATTCGGGCCGTGTGTGACTTTTCATAATCGAAAACCATTCATTATTATGCTCGGATTTTCACATTTTTCGTCTCTCATTCAGCACGCTGACAAAATTTAAATTTAGCGAGGAGCGCTCGAACGGATTGCACGGAGAATGTCGCCAACTGCAGGCAAGATCGCATGGTAACAGCAAGAAAGCAGAGACGAGACCGAGAGCTGTCGCCCGAGATGTGCCACGTGAACGGCCACAGTAGGAAGAAAGAGAATTTGAAAATAAACATAAACAAATATAGGAACAATTATAATAACGGACAAGCGATACGCAAATCGAAGCAGCACAAACAACTAAACTCATCCCATGCAGTTGGCCTTGTTTGCACGCGTGTTAAATGAAATTGGGCAAGAATAACGCAAATTGTCGCGTTCGGCGATATTTGCTTATATTCACGGCGTTATCGCTGCTGCTGCTCCCCCTTTCGCTAATATACCTGGTGTGGAACGAGCAGTTGCAGAAGATTAAGGGCTACGAGGTGAGTGCGATTTCCATATGCGCCATTTCACACACTTGCCTGCATACACATACACGAGCACAGTTCCATTATACCCTTTCCTCATTGAGGTTAGATAGAAATGGAATTTCAGCTATGTGCAAATGTATGTAAGAGGCAGAAAGAGACGTCACAGACCTTACAAGGTATAAACAGTCATGTCTGCCTGTCCATGTGCCTGTCCATGAGCTGGAGACGCCGAATTTAGCATGAAGGTTCCCGAATAGCATACGCAGATCACGTTTATTTCAAAGCTTAAATGCCGCGTCCACCACTACCGTAATTTAATATTATTGATGTAGAGCTGCAATAATAAGCACGGTTTGCACGGTGGGCAACATTATAATTTGACACATACGAATTAAGTGGGTGAATGGTATGCAACAATCGAGTGTAGTCGACTGCAGCTTTCTTTGCTTGTTGTTCCATACACGTTCGAGTGTGTAGCGAAGGACATTTTGTCTGGCTCTCAAGAGCCTGCAAACATATTTCGTATGCCTTTGCAAAGCCACAATAGACACCCCGTAGTACAGATTCCAGTAGACCTTTGCTGGAAGGCTCTACTTACCGTGTGAGCACTGTACTATTGAGGCAACCCTGACCACAGGCGAACTGCTGCTAATCGATTGTCCGTTTCAATCGAAACTGTAGTAACTTACAATACTCACTATTTTTAGTCTAGTCTCAATCTTATGCAACAACCGCGCCTTTTGCAATTTACCCCACCAAGAGACTCCCACAGATCGCTCACCGAATTACGTAAAGAGATGTAGCATTATATCATATATAGTTTCTAGCAGTTTTCACCAGTTATGGGCCGAGTATCGAGTGCTATCTTTAGCACCGTGTTGTGTGAAGGGCATCCGCCAGATACATTTATTATATTCACATTCGTATTCTATAGATACGCGTTCTCATTTTCATGCGGGTATTTAAATTTCGATACGTTCGCTCCGCTGTTTATCGAAGCAGTTAGCATTCTGTGTTTACGTCTCACAGGAGGCGGGTCGGGGTTGTAGAGGTGGTGTAAACGGTCTTAAAACGTGCAAATTAATGCAAAATCAGCTCATGCCTTTGTAAGGTGCTTGTGAATCTCCAGTTGTCAGTCCGCAATCAACAATTAATGGAATGACACGCCCACCATTGAACGCTTTTGCCACTTGTGTGTTGCTTTCTTTGCCTCTGCCTCAGGCCTGACCTTGGGCCGGACTTAATCGTTTTTGCGGCGAAGTATCATTGGCCAGGACAAGTTTCGAAAATCGATGGAATGGAAATGGCATGAAAATAGCTATGGATATGGAAATGGAAAGTCGGCCTATAATTCGCGTTACATTATTTAAATGGCCAATGCTCAGCAGGCAGGCAGGCACGCCGAAACAAAGCAGAAAGCACGCATACGCCGTGCTGCGCGCTACATTGGCATAATTAAGCACAGCGTCTAACACGGACGCGGACACACCCACACACACATACACATACACATACATGTTTGAAAGCAGGCACCGAGTGTCATTTAAGTGACAAGCCGCCCACATTACGCCCACATCTCACATCTGACATCTATCTCCCATTCACATGCACAACACTTATTTGCCTTCCACAGTCCACGTCATACATATAGCGCCACTTTCGTTGCAAACAATTAAAAGAGAGAAAACTGCGAAATACCTTGTAGGTACAGAATTGCGACCAGACTGTAGACAGTTTGATTTTCATTAGACGCTGATAATTACTGTAGAATATTGTGTTATTTGTTTGGATTAAACCAATCTGCTCGTAATTGCTTATTTAGGCTCGATTATAAAATTATTTGTTCACTTTTCATAAACATGCTACATAGAAATCTCATTCCTTTATTATTATATAGAGCCCCTGCTACTTATCTAAGCTTATTATTAGTAATATTTATTTAGGTTGTTGTAATTAGGTCATAATTTAAAGAGACGTTTAAGGAAAATTTATTCATTTGATTATCTGAAAACTTACTTGGAATGCACCTCCCATCCGCCTCTGCATAGCCATCAGAGTACAGGGAATAGACGCCTAGTACCGCTGAAAACTGCCTTGTCCACACGACACTCGTCTAGATTTATTACGATATACGAAAAACGATATAGTACTGGTGTTGGCACAGAGATTTTAATTGGCTTGGAAGGCTGCCTTGACATTGCCACATGCCAGTGGGATGCGTCAGAGTGGTTCGCTCGATCTGACTAGAAGGGCCGTCTGCCTGCCATAAGATTTTTCATAGAATGCTTGTATATATTACGCATATGCCACGCTCGCCACTCGCCGTTTGCCTCTCCACTGCAAGCTCGCTTCTCCTCTGCAAACAAACAATGTAAACTGCAAATGCTTTTCTAGGCTCAGCAGCCGCAACAACAACAACATCAGGGACAGCAACAACCTGCGCAGCACCCGCTGCCAGCGGGCCAGACCTTTCGTTATCCTGTGCTGCTGCTGAACAAAAACAAGGAGCTGACTGTGGTCGCAACGGGCACGACTAAGAATAAGTGGCGCTATGTTGATAAAGTAAATATACAATAAAAAAACATGCAGCACACGCAACACACACACTCGCATATAATTTGCTTATAAACACACACATTCACACAACTCAAATTTATAGCACATTATGAAAGCGCGCAAGATCCACCTGAATGATTGGCAGTTGTTTGGCTTCGAGTTTACTTGGTGTTGGGGTTGGCTCTTGCTCTGGGTACACTATCAGAATTCCCGGAAAATTCGATTCGCTAGATATTTGGCTGGCACGGCGTCATAGTACCGACGTTCAGAAAATTTTATCCGCAAAGTTACTGCGCTTTTACCTACCAGAGCTATGTATATCGTTTTGAAAACGTCATATCTCCATGCCTTCGGAGATATGTCGTTATTTAAGAGCACTAAGTTCTAAGTATACAATTTTCGAAGGCACACAAGGACGTAAGTTATTACAATAATAAAAACGCTTATGTCCCCACAGATTAGCAATGAAACGGGACTGCCGCTCATACCCGACTACGCGGTGCAAACGCTATCACCGGAGGAAATGCAGGAAATGTCCGTGGTAAGTGTCCACATTGAGAGCACCATTAATGTCATTATATACCATATATTATAAATATATGCATGACTATCAGCGTATGGAGGCACGACTCGATAGACTGAGGGAAAAGTGCTCGGAGAACGGACTGGATGTGTTGGGTAAGCTATTAGAGCCAAGTGGGGGAACCACACGCAAATTTACTCTCTCTATGTTCTTTTTTACTGCAGGGCACGATTCTTGGCACACGCCCAATACATGGGAGTTTCTGGTTAACAAAAAATATCATATTATATGGTAAGGCAGCTGCGATACGATACATGATTGATGTCCAAGGCGTGTGTCCTTTTCACTTTCAGGTGCAATGTCTTCAAGGCAGCCTCATCGTCCTGGATGTTCAACTTCAACGTTCTGGCCGGCTACACGCCCAACTATTTGCACAAGACTAAAAAAATACTCCTCAACCTGGCAAGGGAGCGCTATCCACGCGTTACTTTGCAAGAGGTGGGGTTGTCCGACTTTCAATGAAATACTTTTAGACTAAACCATTATTTCATAGCTACGCGAGGCTCAGAACGGTTCAATTACATTTATAATCGCGAGGAATCCCTTCGAGAGACTACTGAGCGCCTATCGAGATAAGATCGTCTTTGCACTCCCCTATTCCTTTCACGATAAGCTCGGACGTAGTATCGTGCGAAGCTATCGAAAGAAGGTAGAGATCAACATGGCTTTAACGTATCAAAGGTACCATACATTCAAGATACTTACTCTTTGCAGCCCAAACTCATTGCCCGAGCCGGCAACACGAAGTACCCCTCATTCCCCGAGTTTGTCCATTGGCTGCTCGATCAGGTAAAGCGGGGCAGCTATATAGATATGCACTTTGTGTCGGCCACGTCGTTCTGTACGCCCTGCTTGATCCGATTCGATATGATACTGAAGTTCGAGTCACTGGCGGAAGATCAACTATATCTAATTGAAAAGACTGGCCTCCAGCGCGTCATAGCGCCTGTGTGGCGAAATATGGGAAAGGGGGGCAGGAAGACGCAGGAGCTGCAACAGCAGTTCTACTCGCAGCTTACTAGGCAGGAGATGATGGAGTTGTACGATTACTATCAGTGAGTTCCTCGCGTGCCATTGTACTATATGTTATATTTTATAATGCATTAATTCCTTGCATCTTCCAGATTTGACTTTGTTCTGTTCGGCTATGATATCAAGGAGTATCTGAAATATGCCCGAGCAGACGCATTCGAAGAACCCGCCGCATCGGCGTAATGGAATAAACTGAACTTAACTAAACTTAACTTAAACTAATATTCATAGAATTTCGAAAGAACTCGTAGACACATATGAGAATTAAGTAGCCGTCACAGTACGTAATGCAAATGTTGATAATAATGAAGGAAACAATAATAAAATTAATGAAAAGCTAAAAAGCAGTTAACTGGTTTTGTTGGACAGCCAAGTTGGCAGATGACAGATTAGGATTTGGGTCCAAATGACTATTTGGTCGTTTTATTTTTGTATTAATAATAAAATCATTATAAAAAATAGCAATAAAAAATTATTAAATTCAACTAGATAGAATTGAATGAATTAACTAGCTAAATAACTGAGATACCGTTTCACACTCTCAACTGCGATTCTGCATTTCGTAAACTTCGCATAAATAAGTTTTCTGAATTTTGTTTTATTTTTTTTTTGTTGATGTTTGTTGTGTTTGTTTCATTTAACTTATATTATACATACAATAGGTTGCTTGTTTTTTTGTATTTATAGTTGTAAAACATAATATGTATGCATATATTTATAGATGTATGTGTATAATATATATTCAGTTAAATTCCTACCAAACTATGCGCAGTTGTTTCCTGTGTGATAATATTGTAAGTTTTAGCACACACAGAACATGATAAGAATTTGGGTTCCTATTTGTTGTTGTTTTTGTCTAAACATGTACATAGCAAATTATATCAATGTTTAATTTACAATATTTCCACTTGCTTTTGCTTCTGTTTAAATTTTTGTAAAAAATTGAACTATGTTGAGGCTGGTGCCAATGTTCAACAAACTGCCTGCAAGAACATTACACACCGTAGCTAATCATTTGTAAACTGTCTAGTTGAACTAATGAAAATTATATTGTTTAGTGCCTACGACTACTTTCGGTTTTAGTTCTTTGCAGTAAATTGTTAAATTACTTTGCGTTTACCTAGTTATACTTTAGAAAAACTTACGCCTTACGCCTTCACTTTATACACATAGATCATGTAGTTTCTCTTGTTTCTGTTATCTGCATCTGTATCTGTTATCGGTTTCATACATAAGCTAGTTAAAATTACATCAATTTGTTTAAACAACTAGAACTAGTTTAATGTATGAATATTGTGGATATTTTTACTCCTCTTATATTCTCTGCTTGCGATATATGGTTTTAAAAACCATCTCATGATCTCTTGAATGCCGAGTGCTAACGCTAACTTACAGCCTATAATTTACGCTCGATTTCGTTTAACAAACTAAGCTACACAATTTAATCTTATTATTTATATATATTTTTATGTTTATATCATTTAGATAAGGCCGTCAATGCAATTAATGCAATTAATTATGTGTAAATTATTACAAAATCAAACGCTGGCTGACTGCACGTTGTTGCTTTTGATGTTAATTGTTTTTTGGATTGGTTTGGTTTAAGTGCATTTAAATTGGAAAACGAGTCGAATTGGATTTAAAAACTTTTAATTACAATTTAGGAAAAGCCTAACTAAAACAACAAAGAGACGACGTGGTTAGGTGTGACAGCTAAACAATATTGCAAATTGATGAACGATTAATTGATTGGCTTGGATTGGATCGTTGGTGAGGAGTAGGAAAATAATTAAAAGGAGCAGGATCAGTTGGAGTTGGCGGTGCCGTAAAAGTGCATATGTATATGTGAACAACATCTGCGCCAGCAGCAATCACTTGAGGTAAGTTTTGAAGAGCAGCGAGCTGCGACTGAACTCGCGTTCCTGCTCCATGTAGAAGAGCATATCTCGCAAATTAACCCGTTTGATCCTTGGTCTTAACGTTGTGGCCCCAGAGCCCGTGTTGTTCAGTAAGCCACCGCCACTGGATGTCTATGTGTTGAAGGTGTTGTAATAAAAGATAGCTCGTAAGGAAAAGTTCGGGCTACTCACCACCCCCACACCACTTCCATCGCCATCCAGTTTAAGCTTTTTGCGGGGTCCAATTGCCTGGAGTGCCGTTAAGTTTGCATCGCGCTGACGTAGCTCTTCCATTTCTGCTCGTTGCATTTCCTTTGCCTGATAAAATAAGAAGACATTAAGCGCATGTCTAACAAGTGCCAAAATAATCTTCTTACCCTCGCCTTCATTTTTGCCTGCTCAGGATCCTCAATTCGAGTTCTAGACTTTGCCGCTCTCAGCAGCATTTCTCGCTCTAGCTCCTCGTGCCGCTTTTGCTCCGCCTTGTCCAGTTCCTCCAGGAACTTGATTTGGCCGCGAACATCCTTCGCGGGCTCATAACGTGGATCCAACTGTATGGTGATTATTTTACTCATAGATATATAAATACTCAAGTAGGCAAAACTAACCTTGATGACATCAATGCGGTGTTCCGCTATCACAGCCAATTTCTCCACAATGTTTTTGAGCCGTTCCTGGCACGCATGTGATATAAGCACGGCCACATCTTGGGACGGTTCCTCCAGACCACGCTCTGCAGTTATGGCGCGTATTCGCGCCTGCAGTGCTGGTAAATTGAGAAAAACTTCATCCTTGCAAGAACGGATCTGAGTGCCAATGTTTTCAGTGCATCCGAGAATACGCTGCGACTCCTCGGCCAAGTTCACGCCTCCCATGGCCGCTACATCGTTGATATCATCATCTCCATACATTGATGACGACATTGAGCTTTGCTGGAAAAACGAATTTGCAGCCGCTGTTGCCGCCGCCGAAGATGCTGACACCCCACTACCACTGTTCGCCTTTTCATCACGATTGCCATCCCGGTCTAGGGCATCCCTTTTCTTTTTACTTACCGACTTGTTAGCAGACATTGGTAACGCGGTACGCGGCAACGTCTTGGCGGACGAAATGGGTGTCAACGAGGCATTGATCCGTTCAATGTGTGGCAGTTGCGGTGCCTTAATCTCAACCAACTTTGGCTCAAAATGATTGTTATTATTGTGATTAAGCGAGTTTTGCATTTGCTCCCGGGCACGCAATGCTTCGGGAGGCAAGTGCACTGTAGGCAGCGACGGCACCGGCAATGATGTCGTCGATGCTGAATTGATCGTCGATAACACCGACAATGTGGGCGTCGGCGGTGGTCCGCTGTTGGATGATATGGCCGCCAGAGAAGGCGGATGCAAACTGGGCGTTATGGCCTTGATCTGTGTCTGGCCAACCTTTACGGCAGTGACTTTGTTCGTCGTTGGTGTCGCATTGGGCGGGCGGGGCGTGGCACGTATTTGCACTGCACTCGTGCGCTGTAGCTGTGCGTTGTGTGGACCACGTATTTGCACAATGTTCTGGGGATACAAACATAAATAAATGAATGAATGAATAAACAACAACTAAATTCCGTGTTCGCTCTTACCGCCTGTGTGGACATGGGTAGCGAAGGCATTTGACTGCGGATGCCGCTTGTGTTTACCAGTCGCGGTGTTGTGGGAAGTCGAATGTTCGGGGGCTGCTTGGATATCGTTGTATGACCGATTGTAGGCCTAGGCGTACCCAGTGAATTTGGTGTAATCATTCGCACCTGCGTCTGACCGATTGTCGTCGTCTGGCTGAGCCCAATCGGACGGATTTGCGCTTGAATTTTCTGTAAAGGACGAAAATTTAAAATTTAAGAATTGATTGCATTATGATCATGATTGTTATTAACCTACCGGCAGTTGTTGCGGAAGGCCAGCTAATCCCAGTATTTGCTGCGGAGGCGGCTTAATACCCTCAATAACCAGCTCCTTCGTGTAGAGCGCCTGACGCAGCAGTGGCAAACTTTTCTGTAGGATCATAATTGGAGAATTGAATGAAATAGATTACAAGCACAGAGAGGCACATTCAAGTATAAATAAAAACACTGCGCACCTTCAGAAAACCAATTAGGCACGGTTGTGGGCTTGCGTTGAGTAAACGCTCCAGGCGATCACAAAACTCCTCGGGCTCCACATTCGCATTGACCAGCTCTTGGATGAGCGTGCGTACATTTTTCTCCACCGGCTTTGGTTCCCGTGTAGATAATTCAATTAAATTGGCTAAAAACTTTCGACACTTTTCTTTGGTATTCCCCTGCGCAGCCGTCGTCGTCGTTGTTGCTGCTGTTGCCGTCGATGATCCTGTGTTCACATTCGCATTTGCATTTGCGGCCGCCGCCGCCACGTTGTTAGCCTGTGGTTGCTGCTGTGTTGCTGCTGCAACTGCAGGTATCGTCTGGATTTGTGTAACTTGGGGCAGATGTGGCGCCTGGTGTTGCTGCAGCTGCGCCAAGTGCGGCGGCTGCGACACGTTGGCGAAACTATGCGCATTGCTGCTGGCAACAGAGTTCACAATGATGTTGCTGGAGGCGGTGGTGCTGGTCATCGACTGCGGTTGCATAAACAAATATCTACCATTAGCAAACTCTTGTGATGACTAAATTGTGTCGAGTCGGTGCAAATGAAGAGCGATAAGCGTAAGCATAACGGAATAAAAATGAAAAACTGTGGCATGATTTTTAGGGGTTTCGATTAAGGTATTGTGTGTGCGGGTGTGAGCTGTATAAGAGTGAGCATAAAAATCATACAGCTTAAGCTTTGTAAACAAAAACTAGACATGTTTTGATATCATCTACGAAAATTGCATACATATATTGGAAATATTCTTCAAGCATTCGCTAAAAAGCCCTGAAGCTAATGATTTATCTCAAATAAACTCATTGTATCTTTTTTCAAACAGCATAACGTTTGATCGCAGCGTATTAGAAAAACCAAAGGAAATACAAATACACAGACTGTTACAGACGCAGCATGCAAAACTCAGCAAAAGTAAAAGTATATAACATAAATCTTGAAATAAAAATTGAGTTTGGTTAATCGCCCAAATATCTGGTTGAAATTCAAACGATCTGTAATCGAAACTGAAGCATAGCATTAAAACAGATCAAAACAGCATTAACAGACTAGAGTGACAGAGAAAGAGAGAACATACGAGAATATAAGAGCAAAAGAAGCATATTGAAATTATTGAATATGGTAGAAATTATTCAACAATTTCTCCATTTGAAACAAGTTAAGCTTTGATTTTTACGTTTTGCTTGATCTTTATCGTGGCCGCTACATTTGCCGCAGCAGCTGCGGCGGCCGCGGCGGCTGCGCTGCTCGCGCTGGCTGAGGCCTGTTGCTGTTGCTTATGCTGCTGCTGTGCCTGTTGCTGTTGCTGCTGCTTCAATTGTAGCTGTAGCTTCTGCTGCTGCTGTTGCTGCTGCAAGTTAGTAGTGGGTTTGTTGTTGTTGCTAGTGGTTGTAGTGGTTGTGTTGGTGGTGGTATTATTAATATTGTTATTATTATTATTGCTGGATGGGAGGATTGTGGATGATGTTCGGACAATCGTTTTGCGCAGTGCAATGCTAGTGCTGGCAGTTGTTGCTTGTGGGGATGCTTGTGTTGTTGTTTGATGCTGTTGCTGCTGCTGCTGTTGCACCTGTTGCTGTTGTTGTTGATATCTACTTACAGCTGCAGCCGGCACAGTTTGCAAACGTATCTGAGTGGTTGTGGGATGGTTCGTTGTGGTTGTTGTTGTATTGTTAATATTGTTGTTGCTGTTGTTATTGTTGTTGCTGGTGTTGGATATGGTCTGTGTCATCGTCGGCGGGCCAGTCGTTGTGGCTGTGCCCACGCGCACCAACTGGAATCCATTATCCGTTTTCAATAACAGTGCAGGCGTTTGTCCCGTATTAAGTGTACTTAGGGTTATCTAAAATGGAGAAAGAGAGAGATATTTGCCAATGATCGAGCGAGTAAAAGGGCCCACAGCTGGACTGTACCATTGATGAGACTATTGTAATGAAGCTATATATACATAATAATGTACAACCAACTACAGATCATTTCCGAGACGATAATTTATCCACAAATCGATACGATAGTATTACCAACAGTTTTAAAGCTCTGCTGGGTTGGGGTGTCTTTACTGCGGATTAGTAGGTCACACAGGACAGGGAAATGGGAACACGACGAGAGAGAGACTTGGCCTTACCGATGGACTCTGAGGCCTGACGCCTGCCATATGCGGATTGCTGATAACCACGCGGCTGAGCGGATTGGCGGGCATATTCTTTGGCTGCTGTTGCGTCGGCGCTTGAGGACGCATTCCGACCACAACGCCGGCGGGCAGCATAGAGTTAAGCAGGGGCTGACCGGGCTGTTTGGGTGGAAAAGAAGCAAAAGGTTAGCAATATATTAAAGTAGTTTCATTAATCTAGCAAGGTTTCTAAAGGCGGTATATAGAATCTTAGGAAGGATTCAGAATCTATTATTTTTTGTTTTCTCTACACATGCAGCAGTTCACAATTGTTTCGTTGTGTCGTGTCATGTCACGTCGTCAGAAACAGTCAATCAATGCGGTTTATAATAAAAGATAAAAAGTACAACCTTACTAAGCAGACCAATTTGGTAACCGTCTACCAAAGTAATTACTTAACTGCTAAGCAACCGTTCTAAAGCGGATTTAGATGAAATGAAAATCGAGAATTGTATACAAACAAAATCAAATGAAGAAAAGAAAAGAAAAGAACAATTTTCTTGGCTGCTGAATTGTAAACTTAAAATCTAATTTGATCTATCAATTTAAGTTGCGTACATGGACAGGCTTTCTAAGATACTGGCGGAAATAAAAAAGTTCGAAATAATTGCGACTTAATAAAATACATCAATGAACATATGTGCATACAGGTATAAGTAAAAAGATCGCTCGAACATAGTCCATGTGCTAAGTAATTTTTAAAAAAGTTTGAAGCATAATAGAACGGAGAGTTGTGAAGATAGGAGAAGGAAGGGAACTACCAGTGGTACAGGCAGAGTAGAAAACTGAAGAGTGCCTGAATGTGTATGTGTTGGCGCAACCTTTGCAACTGTATTAGTGATTGATTGATACCTGATTGATGGTCTTGGTCATTGTTACGATTCCTGCTGGTGCACTTGATACTAGACCCGCCGGCAGGGTGACAGCATGGTGATTGGATTTAATAACTAAGGTTTGTGTTTGGGTGGCACCTACTGATTGCGTTTGCTGCTGCTGCGGGTGTTGCTGTTGTTGCTGATGTTGGTGGACCTGATGGTGCACCTGTGACAAGCCCGGCACTCCGTGACCAATGCCCGCCGTAATGGTCTTGATCGTCGTCGTATTTGGCAGTTGCGCCGTCGAGATGATCGTCGGCCCCATACCACCACCACCAGGTGGACCTGTAATGTTGATGCTGCCATTCGGAAGCGGTTGGTTGGTGAAGGTGATCCTGTTGCTGTTGGCCGATGTGGCCGTTGGCGCCGCCTGGCTGGTGTTCATTGCGTCGCGTTAGCGATGATTCATATGCTGGAGCTGGAATTAAAGTGTCTCCTTCCTCTGCTGCTGCTGACGTACTTGAACCGCCTGGTTTCTTAATCAACTGTGCATCATCAGTGACATCTTGCTCTTTGTTGCTTGACTGTTGCTGTTGCCTTCCCTGTGCTTCAGTTGCATGCTGCGTTCCCGTCCGAAGCCAACTACAAGGCAAAGTTGTTCAGTCATTTAGCCGGAAATATTTACAACAAAATAATTTCACAAACTCAGCCTTAGAGTCCTACTACCTGGCCCCCGTTCCAAAATTCCCGAGGGTCATAAAATTTTTTGTTTTGCCTGAAACCGAATCTGGCGTATGGCCCAAGAACGAGGGTGAGGGTGAGGAAGGTAAAAACCAACAACTACAACGATCTTATGTGAAGCTAGATGCTAAATTAGCATAATAACATTCGTAATCATCTTGAGTGAGGCATCGGGTGCTCCGCTGGCAACTGGTGTAGAGGGCGGTCGCACGGGTGGGCACGGGTGAAAAGCCGACACATACAATGATCTTATGTGATGCTAGATGCAAGTCTTAGCATAGAAACATTCGTAATCACCTTTACTAAGGCTCTTGCTACCACTGGGTGCTCCACTGGCAACCAAAGTGGCTGCTGCTGCTGTTGCTGCGCTGGCGACAACGACGACGACGATTACTCCTTGCAGCGAGCTGAATATTTTGTTATATGTATGTTTTCTTTGGGCTAACCCAGACGGTTGTTGCTTTTTCCTTTACTTGATTCACGTATTTCACACACAAGCGCGCACTCTGTCGCGGCCTCTAGCGCAGGCAGTTCGTTGAGCACTGTATTTATTTTCGCTTTATTTTGATTATTTTGGATGTACAAAAAATTTGGCAGCGACCGAGCGACAGCGTCGCCATTTTCACGAATGCGCGTGCGAAACGACAGTAAACGCGCAAGGGGCATAGACGTCGATAAAAGTACAAGAGAAAACGCAACGCTGAAAACTATTGCTTTCGCCGCCAGATGTCGCCAGTCACCCAGGGTGTTGCCAGCCCAAAACATCAATTGTGAGCCTAAAAACGCGTGCAGCCTACTTAACGTCAGTTCAGTTTTTGCGCGCAGCCAACTTCAAGCGAGTCATAGTTTGCGCGCAGCCAACTTCAAGCGAGTCATAGTTTGCGCGCAGCCAACTTCACACAAGTGGGAAAAATTGTCATCCTCTGTCCTGGAATTCTCCCACGCTCGTTTACAAATTTTTACCTCCTACTCCGGCGGGCATTACTATATAGAATAAACTCTATGCGGAATGAATATGCTCTACAAATGTAGTATACCATGCTGCTATTGCCAAGTAGAGCGTTCTTCCGACGGCTGGCTGCTAGGGTATTTCTGGCTGGTACAGACTGCGGCAGTTTTTCAAGATTTGTGGCTTAGTTTGAAGAGGCACTCACTTCAATTCATTTTGCATTTGCACTCGGTTCACAGGAGCGCATTATTAACGTTTAACGTTACGTTTTTCTCGAGGAAAACCAACAATTGAATGTTTACGAACCGTCCACCGAAAGCAGATTAAGTTATGCGATAGTGTGACCAGCTCGGTGAATCATAAAAATGCGGGAGAAAATGCACAGTTCGACAAGCAATAGCCACAAATCCGATTTTTTATTAAATTGGCTATACCTTGATATAATTTGGATGTTTGTAAATGCATCGCATATAAATGATCAATCATTAAGATCGCCACTGGCATGTGGATAATTTTCCGATTTGAATTTATAATATAGCATAGGGCGGAAAAATTTTACAACACTGGAATTTAATTTTGAGTTTAAAAAAACTACATAGAATTATAATGGTGTTTGTTGTTTCAAAATAATGCATAAGTTTTGGAAATGTTTAATGAAAATGCACTACGTAATTATGTATCATATTTAAATATACAAGTATTTTTATTCATACTGTCGTTAACAGTGCCAAGGCAATGCCTAATTCATTTAACCATATTATCCAGAATCATCATCAAAACCATTGACAGCAGTGCTGTCAAGTCAGCTTTTTTTCAGCCAGAAAAGCGGGAGTGAAATTATAAAATAATACGTTTGTATATTTGTAATATATTCTTTGCAATGAAAGCATAGAAAATGGTCATCCTTCTTTAGGTTTTTCCTACTATTTCATATGACTTATAACTTATAAGTATTTCTGTTTATGCTAAATTATTGATACTACAGACATCTATTTACAATTCAGTGGCTTTACGTTTTCTGTCGGTCAAGACTATAGGCGTAGACAGTTTTCGCCGACAGCTTGGCGTTGTTTTCTCGAAACTTGGCGTAGTACTCGCTGGCAGTGAAGCTGGAGGGGCTAAGTCCTAGCGGACTCAAAGTTGATATTGATGATTTGCGTTGCGCGGAAGAGGGCGTTGTTGAAACCGCACTGAACTTGGCTTTAAATTTGGCAAAGAATGGATGACTGAATGGGTCTGAAGTGGTGCTACTCCTCTTTGTTGTTGTTGTGGAGCTAAATAAGTAGGGACGAGGCGTGGTGGAAGAAGATGTTTGGGGACTAGTTGCCGAGTGCATTCTGATCGCAGGAGTACGAGTTGTGGTTTTTAGAGTTTTAGTCCCATGCGTCGTTGAGAACCACGCCGATGTGAATTGATGCCACGGCGTGGTGGAAGGAGTTGCTGGGATTGCGCGCTGTGTCGTGGGGCGGATTGAAGGGTTTGATGTTGCTCGAGTAGTGGGATTCGTTGTGATGTGAGTAGTAGTTGTAGATCTCTTTGTTGTGCTGTGCGTTGTCGGCTTTGCTTTTAAGCGCGCTGTGGTTGTTGTTGGAACATAAGCAAAGGGTCTTGTCGTTGAAGTGCGAGTTGTGACTCTTGTTGTTGCAGTCGGTATGGTTGCACGGGAGGTGGGTCGACTTGTAGGGCGAGTGGCGGCAGTGATTGCTATTCTATTGCTGTTTGTAGTTCTTGGTGGTGGGGTATTCGCAGGGTTTGTGGTTCTTATAGTGGATCTCTTCGTGGGAGCAGTTGTTGGACGAGCTGTGGTCGAAGTTTCTGGACGGGCTGTGGGTGGAGTTGCTGGACGGGTTGTGTGTGTGTGTTTTGTTATTGGTAAATGTGTTGTGGGTCTTTGAGTTGTTAGATGAGTGGTTGGGCGTGATGTCGTCCGAGTTGATGTCCGGGTTGTTGGGCGTGTTGTTAGTCGAGCTGTTGGATGCGTTGTTGCTCGAGTAGTTGGGTGCGTTGTTGCTCGAGTTGTTGGATGCGTTGTTGATCGAGTTGTTGGATGCGTTGTTGCTCGAGTTGTTGGGCGTGTTGTTGGTCGACTAGTTGGATGCGTTGTTGCTCGTGTTGTTGGGTGCGTTGTTGGTCGAGTTGTTGGGCGTGTTGTTGGTCGACTAGTTGGATGCGTTGTTGCTCGTGTTGTTGGCCGATATGTTGTTGTTTTTGTAGTTCTTGTCTTTGTGGGGTCTGCGGCAGCCTGCGTAGTTGACCCTTGAGTCTGCCGCAGATGCACGGACGTAGTTGTCGCTGAGGATGTTGCCGTAAATTTGATGATTTCATTTCGAAAGGAGTCGCTGCTAATGTACGGGTGACGAGTAGTTTTTGCAGGCACAGTGGGCCTTGCGAAAGAGCTTATTGTGGGTCTAACCACGTCCGGAATAAGGCTCGGCTTGCTTAAGTGATTGAGAAAGGGGTTGGAGTTGTAGGATGCACTATTGCCATGCTTCGTTTCTGTATTCTGTATGGCATTTGCTGTAGGTGCTTTGGATGGACTTATAAATGGATTTCTGTCGTAGCTGGATTTGGGAGAGGAAGCACTCACAAATAGCTTAACAGGTTGCGCCTTTATGGGCTGAATTTTTTGCAGAAATGGGTTGGCTCCATATGGATGGTTGGGCACGACTTTGATGTGAACTGGCGGCTTGACTGTGGACCTAATGGGCTGAACGGACCATTGTCTATCTTGTGTGTCGACACGCGTAAGGAAAGGATTCGCTACATAACTCAGTTGGCCTACTGATGGTGATTTTTCTCGGTAGTGGTTGGGCTTTTCGGATTCCACCTCCGCTATCTCGTTGCCATCAAAGCAATCACTTAAGTGAGCGAGGCTCTGGTGCCTGCAATGCTTATTGTACACTGTCCAGGCGGTAAAGCCATCTCCAGACAAACGCGTGTGCTCCTCGTGTATCGTTCGGATGCACTGGACGTCATCCGATATGTCCGAGTCGAGCAACCTGTCACAGGCTATATGACACGCCTTGCCACCGCGGCCTCCCTCGTGGTCGCACCAGAAGAGGTCGCTGATCTGGAAGAGCCCGTGATCCTCGCTGCCATCTGCATTAAGGCGACCCACTGCAGACGTGTTCAATGAGGATTCGTGCTGAGCGATGCACACCCAAGTGGGGATCTCGTGTAAAGGCAGCTTATGCTTGCGGTAGAGCTCCTGTGCCAGCTCGCAGCGTTGGTAAATCTTACCTGAGGGGTTTGGCTTCGACTCGAACTTTTTTACTGGCTGTTCTTCTGAAAGATCTGTGTCTTTAAAGCAGCTGGCAATTTCTGCTCTGTTGCGATCTCTGCAGTGCCCGTTGTAGACAGTCCACGCCGTGAAACCGTCGCCCGAGAGGCGTGTGTGCTCCTCGTATATAGTGCGGATGCACTGTACATCATCCGTGATATCCGCGTCTACCAAGCGACTGCAATCGATGCCACAGCCCTTGCCCCCGCCACTGCCGCACCAATAAAGGTCGCTGATCTGGAAAATACCGTGATCCTCGCTGCCGTCCGCATTCAACCGCCCCACAGCCGCTGTATCCAGGCGCGACTCATGCTCCGCGATGCACACCCAAGTGGCTAACTCCTGCATGGGAAACTTGTGTGAGAAATGCAACTCTTGCGCCAATTCGCAGCGTGTGTAAACTTTACCAGCTCGTTTAGGTGTTGTGTAGTAGTTGTTGTGTTTTTGTTGTTGATGATAGTGTTGTTGTTGTTTGTGTGTTGTGTGCTGTTTGTAATGGAGCAGGGGATTCGCTGGAGAACTTCCGTCGTACTGTTGCTTTAGAGTCTGCCCAATCGCATTCGGGTGAGGTCGTAAAAAGGGATTTCCTGGGTAGCTGGAAATTGTGGACTGCACTTGGCCATAGTAGGGCCTGGGCGACGTCTGGCCGTAGGAATAGGCGTAGCTAACTTTACCCACAGCCCCCCCAATGGCATTGGGATGTGTGTATTGCGGCAGTACGGGCTGCGTTAACTGCGGCTTTGCGAAGCAAGCGGCAACCTGCTCATAGCGCTGGTTCCGGCAATCCCGATTATAGACGGTCCACGCGGTGAAGCCATCTCCGGATATCTGTGTGTGCTCTTGATGGATCCTTCGAATGCATTGCACGTCGTCGGCAATGTTCGAGTCCAGGAATTGATTGCAGGCAGCGTGGCAGCCTTTGCCTCCTCGTTGGTCGTGGGTGCACCAGAAAAGATCGCTGATCTGAAAGAGCCCGTGATCCGCACTGCCGTCCGCGTTTAGACGTCCCACCGCAGCCGTATTGTATGAGGATTCATGCTGGGCGATGCACACCCAAGTGGGAATCTGCTGCATGGGCAACTTGTGCTGGTAGTATAGCTCCTGTGCCAGCTCACAGCGACTGTAGATCTTTCCCTTGGCCGAGGGCTGATAGCTCACCTGGTGAACCTGCTGAACCTGCTGTACCTGTTGGGTCTGGCGTTGTTGCTGGTAGGAGCCAGTGGCATCGTGATCACCAGCAAGCCCACAATCGGACACATAGGAGACCGCGTCATGCCGACAGTACGCACCGTAGGACTGCCACGCAGTGAAGCCATCGCCAGAAATGCGCTGGTGCTCCGCATAGATCTTGCGCACACACAGCACATCATCCTCAATATCATCGTCCCGCAGGCGGCCACAGCTCAGGCCACAGCCCGCCCCCTGACCGGGAGGGGAGCACCAGTAGACATCACTGATCTGGAAGATGCCGTGGGAGCCTCCGCCAGGTCCGCTGCCTCCTCCAAAGGCAGCCGTGTTCAGGTCACTGGAGTGCTGGGCAATACACACCAAGGTGGCGACTTGGGCTGCTGGCAGTCCGAAGTGATGCTGCAGCTGGGCGGCCAGCTCGCAGCGCTCGAAGATTCGAGCCGGGGTGAGCTGAAACCGGAGCTGCAGCTGGAGCACGATCAGAGCCAGAACCGAGAGCGACGACATCTTGCAGTGTAATGCGAGCGACACAAGTCGCGAGTCTCCCTATATAACAACGAAGCGAAGACAGTCCTATTCAAATTTGTAATTTCCGTATGTATTTCGCACTTGACGCGTTTCGATGCTCTGCGCGATTCGATGGCGACTGAGCGAGTCGACGGCAGCGGGTTTCATTTTGAGCCCCGGACGATTTGAATGTGACGACAGCGAGATGCCAGCAGGCAGCGGGCAAACTGGTTGTGGCCCGTTTAGGTGCGTGTTGCATAATTATTGACCAAACGGAAAGGTTCTCGGCTCTCTGCTTTCTGTTCTTGACACACGCAGACACTTTGTCTAAAGTGTCCACGCGCGCTCAGACAGCCAGAAGAATAATGAGCAGGGTGATAAGGGGTACATCGTTAAAGATTCGAGAGTTTTTGGGCCATGCCATTAGCTGGGGAACTGCTATGAAATTAATTTACAATATTTATTTGACAGCAGCTTCGTTGCATTAACGATTCACGTTTTATAGAAATGTGGGAGAACATTTGCGCGACTTTTTCGCGTGGCTTCCAACGCCAATTCTACATATGTTCGAGAGGTGGACTTGGGTTTAAGTTACTACGCCTGACCGATCAGTCAATCAATTCAGCAATTCAACAGTTCAGCTGTTACGCAGTCGCCCGTCAATCCGAATGTCAATCCCAGTCCCAGCTCCCTGTCTCAATCGCTTTGAATCTCACACACCTTGGCGCATTTGTTTTGTAGTTTGTTGTTGCATAGCATATCGGACTTGGTCAATCCTCTGTTTCGTGGCATCTTTTTTTATATTTTGCTTTCTGTTTTCTGTTTTGTTACTACGGGTTTAAGCAACTGTGTTTAAAGTATGTTTTAATTAGCAATTTTGCGCAAATCGTTTTCTCTCTTCTCTCTCTTTCTCTCTCATTCGATTTTTGTTGTATTTACAGTCATTGATTGATTCATCTAATGAATATCTTATGTTGTTTCTTTTGTTGATCTTGAACCTGTGTATGCTGGAATCAATAGGTGAAGGCTTTTAACACACTGCGGTTGCCTGAAATTCTCAGAAAATGTTATGGAGCCCGGAAATAGTTCACAGAGTCCCGAAACGCAACAAATTTCACAAGAATTATCTATTTTCCATTCATAAATCTGGGATTTACTTTTGTTTTGCGTTTTGTTCAACAATTCTTGGTTTATTCATAGTTTTTAGTAAACACTAAATCACAATACAATAGAATCACATTGAAACAATAAATTATATACAAATTCGCAGACAATTAGATTGACAATTGTTACATCCATACTACGTAGCGTTAATAATATTGCGTAAAAATAAAATACACATAAAGCATTTAGGGACTCGTATACTCTTCGGTGCGGCCTGTGCCTCCTGCACCTTATTTGACAGGCGGTTCCGACCGTTGTCCCCGCTGGCATAAGTAGTAGACGACTCCGAGGACTGCAACGCCCATGCCGCCGCACAGTCCCGCCCAGTGCACAATGTCCAACGTCTTTAGCGTGTTGATGAGCTTTTTCTTGAAGAAACTGACCATTTCACCATTGAGTTGAATGCCCTGTAATCAGAAGCGTTTCGATATCACCTGCTAACTGAACTAAAACCGAGAATACGCACCTCTTCTACCCATATGGCAGGCATTAGCACAGTTGTGAGGTTCTCTGTGATGGTTATGCGGTTGATGCTCTTCAAGAACATGTTGAACTGCACCCTTTTCCCTCCCTGCAGCGGCGTGCCCGTCAGCTGTTTCAAAATATTTGGTGTCAAGTGAATACAACTTGATGCAAAGAGCTTCGCGTTTCAAGGATTACCGATTGCACGTCCACAAAGGTCTGATGCTTCTTGGCATCGGGCTTGAGGCCGCGGATCATCTTGCGATACTCGTTGGAGGCGCCAAGCATGTGGGGCAGCGTCAAGATGACGGGCGCGTCTGCATTAAAATAATCACAATTTAGCGAAAGCGATAAATATTTGCATGATAAAGTAATTAAGATGCCAATGTCGCCTCTACAATTGTTTACAAAACAAAAACAGGATTGCAACCAGTTTGCCAGTTTACAATTGAATTATAAAGTACGAAATACTTTTCAAAAATTCCACATTAACCGAAGTTCAATGGATCTGTAGGCCAGCGGCCCGAAGCACCACTTGGCAGTCTCCACAACTTTAAGTACCGTCGCCAAGATGCCAAACTGCGGAAGTTATGCCCGCAATTATTTACATAGTATTTATTTATTTATTTTTTTATTAAGTACTAGCATTGAACCAATTTGTCGGGGCTTCCTCATATGGCAGCGTCGAGAAGCATCCAAGATAATATTGCTCAAACGCTTATTAACGAAACTGTTAACTCACGTTTTGCCAATTAAAAGTCACAAAAATCTCGGGTCTGAAGCGTGCACAGACGGCAAACACCCAGGCAGAAAATTTATGATAGACGCGAAAATGGAATTTAATGCTTCGATTTGTAGAGCGCACTTGACCAAGATCATAATGAGCCGATGGGCACTTCAGAAGCCATAAGACCCGCCATCAACACTTTTAATTTCAAATGCGCAGTACAAATCATCTTCTCCTCGTCTTCTTGGCCTTTTCATTCTGCAACTGCCTGCTGAAGTGTTAATTAATAAATTAACAATAAATGGGAATGCGAAGTTGACTGGGGAGGGGATAGGCCAATAAACGACAACGAAAATGTGTAAAAACACCAAGTAGATTAAAAACACTATATGTTTCTGTTTCTTTAGCCTAATATGTTTTTAGAGTTACAGTTGAATAATACATGTACTATGTTGTTGATGAATCATAGATGGTTAACATATTTAATCACAATTTCAGAGGACTCTCTGTAAGAGTATAACTCTTGTTCAAATTTATATGCAATTGGAGTCGATTTTGGGTCTGCGCGTGACCAAGTTCGAGTTCTCCGAATTGGCAATAGAGATAAACATATGTATGAGAGGAATTCTATATCAATTGGCATCTTGTTGTGGTTGTAGAGCGCATAATTTGGCTGTCATTTGCATACCCAATTATCATAAGAAGCAAGTTGAAAAGGGAGACTTGACTTGATTGTGTAGGAAACCCGAGGCGAGACAAAGGTAATCACAATAATATGTATAATAATAGTAATATTGATATAGCACTAAAGCATAGTTCTGCAGCGGTACAGAAGATTCTCATACAGTAGTATTTAGTGTTAGTGTGTGTGATCATTTGCATATGAAACATAAACTAGAGTCAAATGCTAAACAAACACGTTAATCTATCTATCTATACATCGATACGGAGGGGCGTAAACAAGCATGTTAAGCATTTCCGGATTTTCTGGAATTGTTTTGCATATCTTCTCGTGTTCATGTGGACGTATTTTAGTCTCTGACGCTTGGCAGATAATTTTATAGATTATGACTGAGAGTCCGAAGGCAACTATCTGGCGCCCCTATTGGGTTTAATTTTGGCTGTGACAAACGCGAGTAGATAATTATATGGCCAATTGAACAGTTTTGTCAGCTCTTAACTGGTTCTCTTCTGCTTGACTTCGAGGGGGAGTCTAATTAATGCAAATACTAATGGGCCTGATAGTCGTTAGCATAATGTATCAGATAGCTGTCCAAAAAAACTGTCAAAAGTTCATTTTATTCGCATAAATAAACTCGTAATTAAATTTAAGCGGATTTAAATGGTTAAATTAAATTTGAGTTTAACGATTTTTAAATTGAATTCGAGGAGGTAAAATTGAGTTCTGTTATAAGATCTGCTTTTGAAATTGTAGTATCCTTCGTTATCCAAACTGGCAACTACTACTCACCCAAGCAGGTGGTCAAGTCAAGGGCACCTGCATAGAGACATCCATTCTTGCGCTTTATCACGTTCGCCAGTTTGTCCACACAGAAACACTCGTTGTCGTGCTCGGGTCCGATGTCGTTGATGAAGTTCTCGCCGATGGAGTACCTGAAGCCGGGAATGCCCTGGTACTGTATATCCGACTGGTAGAACAGCTGCACCGATCTACAAATGTCCGCACTAAAAATGTACATGGAGTCGCCGCGCTGACGGAAGGGCGGGTAGGAGGAAGCATCTGTGCCATTGATCTGGTTGCACACAGAAGTGTCGCCCTCAGTACTGCCGTTGAGCCACACCTGCAGATTGTGGGAGTCGTCAAGTTTTTGTATCTCCAGCACCCTCATGGCATCGCCTTTGCCCGTGTGCACCTCGTACACTTCGTGGCCGGAACCGTTCTTCTGCAAGAGCACCGGAAGGAAGAATAAGTGACAGTCGATCAGATGATTTACGAGTATTGGCTACTCACATGTCCAAAGAAAGAGAACGCAAGGCTGCCGTCGCTCTGCTCGCGAATGGTCTTGGAGCCGCTCTCCTTTATCTGGTTGCAGATGGCCTTGGCGATGCCCTGGGGATTGATGCAGAAGCGGACTCCATCGAAGAGATATTCCCGCACTGAGGTGTGCACGAACATGGAGCGTGGATCGTTAAACACAGCCTTGAGATTGGCGTTTAGGTGGACCAGCAGCAATGCCAGGCCAGGATCGTTCTCCCCGATTTGGAGAACTGACTGCAAAGAGTAGAAATCAGAGCTAGTTAATAAACAGGAACAGTTCAGCGTTGGTCTGGAACCAGGCAGAGGCAGCAAGCATTGAGCAGCAAGCGTTAGAAATGGGTGTTAAAGTGAGTGAGTGTTAGATATTAAACAATTCGAATTAGTAGGTAGGCAGGCGGGCAAAGAGGTTTGTTATTGTTAATTATTATACTTAAAACTGAGCGTAAGCAAATGAGTTTGGCTGTCGTTCGACTGACAGGCGATTCGAGTAGCTCGTACTTGAGATGAGTTTGTGAGTTAATCAGTTTTCAATTTATCAAACAATTTACACTTGAGAATTCTCTCAGCAAGGTTTATGCCAATCAAAGGTAATTGTGAGTGTTGAACTTGAGCTTAACGAGCGAAACTGCGATTAATCATAGCATGCAACTGACGAGTTATGGTTAAACTTACTTTGACATCTTCGATAAGGCTGATTAAGATGCCGTTCACCCAGCTAAAGGGCGCTATAAGTGTTGATACTTTGTTAATATTTGGAATTGGATTTACTTCAGCAAGGCGACATTGAAGCCCCAAACGTAAGTTAGTAGTTTTGATTTTTAGCTCTTATTGAGATGGGGGTATTGACAGGAACTTTTGCTGATTGCCTGAGGCTTTAATGTCACGGAAGATGTTAGAATTATCCTCATTACCTTTAGAGCAAATCTACATTTGTTACCGAAAAAAATCGATGTGCTACAGAGTTGACCTTTCTCAAACTGGAAACTCTTGCGTATAGGAGAGACACGAATAAATCAACATAAAGCTTAATGACTTAACGTGTCTGGGGTAAAATAATAATTAATTGAAGTAAAAGCCATAAAATCGATTCGGCTATCAGTGCCATCATCGGTTATAAAAAAGAACAAAGTGAGGAATAATCGACAATCTGCAGTATCTGGCCATTACGCTACATGTGCTTATATAGAGGTATTTATTACTGGGAAAACGATTTGGGTCAATGCTCCGAAACCATAACCGAAACCGAAATCCCTTCCCAAATTCATGCTTGGGCTGTCCATGGTAATGCTACATGCGTTCTATAAAATTAGTAGTAAATAAAATTACTTTACGTTTCCCTCGAATGCGCTCCATCAGACGCTTTAAAACTCGTACACCGGGAGTGCGGTTGAGGCGCGAGTTTAATCTATTCGCAAAACCCTGCAAGATATCAGTGATTTCTCGTTCGAATACTTGCAAAAAGGCCTGTAAGATGTGTCAGAAACTCATCAGTATCAATTCAATAAATATAACAGATTGCAGGGATATTCAGATCAGATCAAAACATCTGTATTCACACTCACATTCATATGCATGTTGAGGGCTACGATGCGGTCGTTCTGGGTGTACGGCGCGGATGCATCCTCATCGAAATCGAAGTGCACGTTTTGGACATAGGTTATCTTCGATCCGTCCCGGGAAAAATGCTTTACCTTCTTCTGGCGATATTGCCTGCAGGACAATACAGAATTAATATTGGATTTTGATATTTAATTAGCTATACTTACTTGTATACATAGGGACCAATTTCTTCAACAATTGGGATGGCTCCGCTTTGTATCATTTCGGGATTTGTTACGTTGAAGATGTAAACCTTAAAATTCAGTGGTTGGGGAAGGTTCACAAATCGTTTATACTGCTCTGAACCATCGGATATGATGACGCTCTATGAATAAGAATTGTATTAATAGTAAGTCATAAGATTCACTGGTAGCTGCCAGAATTTTAGTTGAATTAACACCTTTTGAGTTTCATCTATCGCTTGTAGCATTAACTTGGCAATATAAAGAATTAGTGACCATTAAACTGACAGCAACATCATCATTGACTTGTCTACTGACCAGTTTTTTTTTACTTTTTAGCTAGAATGAGTGACAACAACACAATAAAAGATTGAACATGCTTGGGGGTGATTAGAAAATTGATTGAGATATTGATTACAGTCGAAAATATAAAAACAAATTTTAAGAAATTTGAATAATATTACAAATATTGAATCTCAATAAATATTATCAAAAAACGTAATTTTTGTCCGATTGGTGCTATAGAAGCTATAGGACATAGTTAGCTTACGAAATTTAGAATAAGATATTGACAACACCGATTAAATTACGGGAAGTTTACGTAACATACTTTTATACTACTTTTTCATACAAAAACTCATGTTTGGACTGATTACTCCTATGACTATATGTTACAGTGGAATACTTTAAAAGCAAACATCTGGCCAAAATTATTATACCTTCTGCAGGGGCATATACATTTATATGGCTCAACATGTGACCATGTGGGTAAATAAACACTAAAAACGCCTTGAGCCTTGAGTGGGAACCCTGCCAATATATCCCTTGTAAGCCAAAAACTATTTTTACTACATAAAATTGTCAAAAAGCGACAAAGAGCCGAAACATGACGTGCAATATAGTTTCGTAGACGGGCTTATTCGGCCACGTACGCTACAATTGAAGAATTGTCAATATGTAAAAAGATCTTTGGAAAACGTGAAGCGAACTACAGCATTTCAAGGTCAATGCACACTCAGCGGCCGACTGGCTGAAGTGCGAGCCCGAACATCGAAGAGCATACAAAACGTTTGATTAACCTCAAGAGTCCAAGCTGAAGAGAGCCGATTACAACAACTGAAAACACGAATTGACACTGGCCCAAAATTCATTCAGCAGCCAAACAAAATAATAATGAAAAACAAAAGACAACACATAATTGTTGCGAAATTGACAAATTTTAACAATTTGTCAAAGCTGAGGCTGAGCCAAGTGTGCGCCAAAACGTGACTGAAATGCGCAAGTCTCGCGAATGCATACGCGAATGCAAACCGCGAGCTCAGAATGTGGTCAGTCGTGGGGTCAATGCGGCGTATGCGTACCGCTTAACAATTAGCTGCAGGTACTTTCTATGTTAATTGCTTGACATGACCTTTGCGACTATTACAAGAGCAAAGTGTTCATCAATTGCTTTGAATTTCAATTCGGTTTTATTTACTTTGAATTCAGAAACAGAAACAAAACTTAAGAAATAAAGGCCGAGTTGCCTTCGGTCTGAAGGCGACAAACGCTTTAACAAGGTGCTCAACTCAACTTGAGTTTGGCCCATTCTAGATTGCATTTGAAAGATACGTACACGGAACAACAATGCCTCATAAAAAATAACAGGGGCTAACCTTTCTCATGGGCGCCGGGTCATTTATAAAACGCAGGGGCAAGGTTTCCCATACCGAAGCAAAGCTTGACAACCCTAAAAGCACGATTTATGCGACTCGGGCAGGGCCAGGGCAATTAAAAAGCGGTGTGTACATTCTAATTACAATAAAAACAACAGCTGAATCTTGAGTGTCTCCCGAGTGAGTCAGTTTCAGTACTCGTACTTAGTACTGGGCTTTTAGTATTCGGCTGGAAGGCCGAGACAGCTGAAGACCTACAGATCTGCCCTAAATTTCGATTCGCTTGGATGCATTGATTTCAACGATTTCGATCGTATATCAAACAATATCGGACATAAATCAGGCCACGAAATACGAGAATTAAACTTCTGACTTTTGGCAGCTTCATTGCATTCGAAAATGCATTTAGTGGAAATTTATTTTTACTGCATGGCCTGCATTTCAATTTCGTTGGCATGTCGAGTATGTGACAAGGTGTCGATTGGGAGGGGCTCGCGTGACATTTGGTTGCAGTTGTGCGCGCTGCACGCCCTCAGGCGTGTGTCACACTAAAGTGCATCAGATATATATGAACGATATATGTATAGGTTACGACTAGATTTTATCACATCGTTGTGCCCGCAATTAGACTTGACATACACAGAGCAATTCGAACTGAATTTACTGGGGAGTTCTGCAGCGTCATTTGTGGCGCTAATGAAGCACTCTCTGTCGTAACTCTGTAGATCGAGCAGATATACGCTTATGAGTCTTGGTTGCCGGATAGTACCTGCATGTTCTTCCAAAATCATCGGTAGCACCGAAATCGACAAATGTTTAGTCTGTCAAGAACTAAGCCGAAGATTCAGTCTTCGAAGTTCTTCCCAGATTATCATACAGAGTTTTGTCAACTTTTACAGAAATCTCACTTTGACACTTCCGTGGGTTTAACTCATTGGGCAAACAAGTTTAAGTTGCTCCGACAATAGAGCACATATGCTGAAGAATCAACGCTCTTTCAGTATGGGAAAATAAATAAATTGACGTATTTACAGATTTCTTCTGAGAAGAGTGGCTGTGTCTGTTGCGCATATATCTGAGGTGTGGTAGTTATTGAGATATACGTACTGACAAAGCTCACAATTAACAGTAGTTCTGGGAACACATCGGTACTAGCAATATTCTATATTTCTTAGCCTTCTTAAAAAAAATTTATAGTTTTAATAGTTTTGTTTTTTAAGTTACAAGTAATTTGTTTATTTAGTAATTCAAACTACTTATTTCAGTTTTCCAAGAAAATATTAAAAATAATTAAAAAAAAAAATAAAAAATTATATTCAAAGCAAAAAAGTACACTAAAAGAAAATATGTAATAATTTTGAATAAATAATAAATAAAATACATATTTCACAAGTGCTTTGTCTGTTCGACATTCTTGTGAATCATTGTGGGGAAATATGTAGTGAGTGCTGAGATCTGAGATTTAGCAAACCTTGCATTTAGCAGAGAGACAAGCTCTCTCGACTTACACTTCCCCTTAAATTTTTCCTACACCTGTTTACTCACCTGTTCGACCTTCTTGTGGATCATTGTGGGGAAGAGCGACCAGCCACAGTAAGCTCCCAAGCCGGCGACCACGACTCCCAGAGCGCTCACTATCAAGGACCAGTGCAGCATGTTGTGGTAAATCCAGTTACTGTAGCTTCAACTTCGGGTTCAATTGCGCTTCAACTTCAACTTCTTTTTCGACTCTCGCCGGCAGCTCAATCAGCGCATAGTTTGTGATTTATTATTGGGCCAGTTTCGTCTTAGAGTTGCCTGACCTACGTCAAGACAGCTGCTGGTTGCTGTTGTTGGTGTTGTTGGTGTTGTTGTTGCTAGGTGCCGAAACAATGCTCACTATTTATAAGATAAATACGCGGTTTCAGGTTTTGCCTTTTGTTATATATACTTATAATATTTTGAAATAAACAAGTTGCTGATGCGATGCGTTTGTCGGGTTAGTTTTGCCTTTGCCTCCATTCAGCTGGCATTAGTTTGCTTGAGTAGTGTGTGTGTATATTGTGTGTGTGCGTCGTGAGTGTGTGCGCACATATGGGAGATATTGTAATTTATAATGTCTTTTATTTGCCTTTGTCGTGGTAAAAGCGCCCCGAGAAACGAGTTTTCGCTAGGTGAAAGCTTTTATTTTTAATTTTGTACAATGTGAATGAAATAATAGTTTAATTGGGTCGACACTTGGACGCGCTGAAGCTCATCGGCGCACTGACAGCTCAAGATGGTTGCGACACATTTTTATTTGTTCTACATAACACACACAGGCACACGCATAGGCATGAGCGCACGCTCGCCCTGATCTCTATCTGGGCTAGGATTGCTCTATTGGGTGTAGGGTATGCCCTTTGTCGTGCCGGAGGCACCGATAAAATCACCGGGCATTTATTCAGAGGGTACACGCGAGAAAGAGTGAGAAGCCACAGAACGAGAAAGGGTAGCACGGAAACAGTTTTCACTTGGTAATTGAATTGTTCTTTTCTTTGTTCGTCTTAATTACTGGGAATTTCGGTGATTTGGTGACTCGGTGTTTCGCTCTTATAGTTGGATTGAGTTGGATTTTCGGAGTTTGAGTTTCGCAGAACGTAGCGCAGCAGTAACGCGCCGCTTTGAACAACCGACCGTACACGACTGGCAAAGTTCAAGACAAGTTTGAAGCAGAGTCGCTCGAGTCTTCCATCTCTCTCTCTCGCTGCCCTGTGAGCTGATCGGTGTGCAGAGGCAGCCCTGTGAATGGAGCGCGAGCAGAAGCCAAAGAGCGGCGGTGCGCGACAGTAAGAGCGTGAGCGAAACGACCGTCCCATTGACAGCTCCCAGAGAGATGGCAAAAGTCGCGGGTCTTTAATGATGCTGTGACTTGTAGATTGCTGATGTTTCAGTTGTAGTTGTTGGGATTGCTGTTGTTATACCATAACCATATAAAAACGGTGTATTAACTCTGTGCAAATGTGTGTAACAGGCATAAGAAGGCGCGGCAGATTTAGCGGAGTATATATATTCTCGATCAGTATCAATAACCAAATATTACTAAAAAGCAAAGTTTAAAAAATAGAAGTATTTAATTTTTCATAAGAATTTGCTGCGAATAAAGTGAGTGAATGGTGTTTAACAGTCGAGAAGTAAGACTGTATGTTTCCCTTTTTGTTGTTTCTGCTCTGCTACTGTTGATGAGCAACACGTTTTTATGTGTTTGTGTAATTTGGTTGTAAAGTATGGGCGGCCCATTAGCAAATTAGTGCACCAATTTCTGTTTTATTTCTCTCACTTCGTTTCGAGTCAGTTTGGAAATTGCGTAAAAAGCTATGCCAGACGATTGTGGTTTACTTCGTAAAGTTTTATCAATCAATCAGTAAGTTGTGTGTCCTTTTAAGGTCAGAAGTATGCTCAAATGTGTATACATACAACACCAACATCTCTCTATCTCTTCCTCTCTCTTTCTCTCTCTCTCTCTTCTCGGAGTAACTGCTCCGCTTAATTGGGCCTCTCTCCTCCCGCAGCGTCCAATGTGCAGAGAAGCTTGCACTCTGCTTTCGGAGCGCCGCGTGGGTGCAGTATTCGAATGGCACAGAAACACACACAGAAAAAATACAATAAGAAAACTAAACCCAAAACTAAAACAGCAGCAACAACAGTCCAGCGCATTAACAGGTTTTTCTGTGCGTGCCACGATGTTTATGTGTTCGTTGGAAGTGAACGAAAATAACAACGACAACGACAACAACTGTAAAGGCAGCGGGTGAAGCTTTTGCTGAACTTGACACGATTGCAGTTGTTGCTGCCCGTTTTCGATTGTCCGTTGTCCGTTCAAAATTGTTGTTGTTTTCGTTAATATAAATGGTTTTCATTAGTTGCTGTTGCTGTTGTGCCAAAATGTGAAGCTTTAAATACGATTCAAATGTAATTCGCAGCTCATATAAAGGCCTAAAAACCAACAGAAAACTGGCTCGTGGCATAAAGCAGGGGTTCTCTTTCACGCATTCATTATGAAGTGCTGAAAATTTAAGAGTACATCTTATACGGTGCATTATTTTCCTTCCCTTTTGTGAATAAAGTTTCTATTCAGTGACTGGAAATATGGGGTAGTATGCAGCTCTAATTGCATCACCAACAGTTATTCTAGGTCACATTTTCCCTATGACTTAGCCGGCCGGCCTGGTGCTTGTGTTAATTATTTTGTAGCATTATCCACCGTTAGCCCAGTTTCTAGGAGGCCCTGAACCCAGCTCCTTATTTGCGTGCAGCTCACTGATATCGTAATTTAAATATTTATTGCATTTTTTATACCTCGCTTGCCACTTGACTTCTAGCGCAGAGCTCCTACCTGGGCACCAACCTAGGCCACAGCACAACATCACACACACATAAAGCATACATAAAGAAACTCTGACACAGACAGGCACAGGCCCACAGTTTCTCCTCGGTGTGACCTGAAAATTAAATTCAAATCTCGGGTAAATAGAAGAGGTAAAGAGCAGAATAAAAAGCATAGGAATTTCAGCCAGCTTGTGCTTTGCAAATTGATTGCATGTGTGCTGGGCCTACACCGGATCAAACTCTATGTCTCTCGCCCCGTCCGATATAATGATGTATGTAATTTCATACGCCAGCAGACTGGGACTCAGCCGAGTTCCGTGTAATGGAAGCAATCAAATCTAACTTAGGCACACGACACACAAAACATCCTTCCCGCCATTGCGATTCACAAAAAATTTGATACAAACAGTCAGTCAGTCAGTTCGCCTGACAGTCAATCAGTCAATCAATCAATCAGTTTGTTGCCATCTGGCACAAGGACATGCCGGGTAGAAGTTTGTTCACGAGCGATTCGGAATGCATATCTAATTTTTATTATGCTCGCTGCGAATAGCTTGCACTTTTGCTGGGGTAGGGGAGCACACAGGAGGGAGGCTTCTTTGGCATATGCGTATTCTACACCCTCTTCCTACTATGTACTATGCCTTAAAATACAATTAAATAGATTAAACTCTTGGAAAATGAGGTCAACGTGGCGTGTGTGCAATTTACAAATACAAATGCAGTATTTGTTGTAGGTGCTCGTGCTCGTGTCTCGGCACTGTGGGTTTGTTTGTGATTGCAACTTGTGTTTCTTGTGTTTGTATTTTGCTGTGCCACTTCATCGAACAATGGCAGTCACATGAGCTCAAGAGCCTCTTATCGCCTGCCTGTCATCGTCTAGGACCTCTCCAAGGTGCATGGACATCGAATCGATTGATGAGCATGCGACGGGTTCTGTCCGACAGTCTGTCTGTCTGTCTGTCTTCCTCTCTGTTAGTCCCTAAAACTGTGTCATATATGGCAGAGTGTTAAAAGATTTATGTTCTGCACCTCGACTCTGTCCCAATTCTCGACTCTATTCTGTCATGCGCTTCCCTCCGTCAACTACTCTCAGTAAGTGGCACAGACGACAGGCTCAAGTGCCAGAAGTACTGGCAAGAGCTATGGGTGTGTCTGTGTGAACTACAGTTTGTTGCTGTTGTTGTGGCTGATGTGTGTCCTGCAGCAAAGCCATTCTGCATAATTGCCCTGCCCAGGGACAGGCCCTGTTCCATCTGCCGCCTGCATCTCTCGTACTTTCTTTGTGTCTCTCTTTACGAGGCAATTGCCTCGGATTTGCGGGCTTGTGCCAATGAATAATGTAAACAGCTTGTTACCTGAGGCAGGATATAGATTATCTGCTTCCAAATGAACTCTGAGCTAAGGAAAACAATTTCGACGCTGATCCAGTTGTGCGTTATGGGCCGTCAAGCTTTGTGTGGAGTGTGCGGACTCTCTCTAATATCTACGTCTCTCTTTGATATCTACGTCAATCTGCTAATCAGTTAAAAGAGTAATCAAACCGGTTTCAATAGCAAAATAGCTAGCTTTGACTACATTTGCAAGCAATTTCCATGAAGTGAATTATTGCGCATTTAGATTACAGCGCAAGTAAACACGCCTACACATACACCCACATAGAAACAGACTCTTAGTTGTTGTCCTTCAGCGCAGTCAGCCCGGGGACGCGCAGCAGCCTGTAGAGCTGGAGGCCAACGGGCCGATGAACAAGAAGAAGAATCAGAGTAGAGCAACCTAAAATAATGACAACAAGGCGCGAAAACGCGCATGAGAAATCCCAGCGTAAAACGCAGCAAATTCAAGGTAGTTTGCATGCAATCCTCATCCCACGTCTAGCCTAGCGCTTTGTAGTCGCCCCATAACACGCATACACCGTGTTGTGTTCAAAATCAAAACATAAGCCGAGCGTGTCACGACTCTCATATGAGGGGGAGGGCGAGGTGCAGAGAGCCGGGTGGGGGTTCTTATACCATTTCTCATTACAAAAAGGTAAAAGTGGCATATACGTGTTGTCAAAATAAATAATGTAGCAGTCAGTGAATATTCTTAACCAGCTGAGTCGATTTCGCCTGTCTATAAACTATTCTAAGAGCTGGAAGTTACATCTATAATAATAATATAATACAACATAATATAATATGATATACAGTGGGTAAAAGGTACCCAACAATCGAGTGTGCTCGACTGCAGGTTGCTTTCCATGTTTTCATTTGGGTTGCTCGTTTTACTTCGTGCCATCGTCATCGGCATTTCCCCGAGGCCAGTAAAAGAGAGCTCGTGAGAGAGGGAGAAAGAGAGAGAGAGAGAGAGAGACCGCCGAAGGAGTTTCCGCCATCATTACGACGATGACAATGATGATGATGAACCAGCATAATCGCACTCGAGCACTTCGTGCAGCGCCAGCCAAATGCATTTCGCATTTTGCGCTGCACTCGTGCTCAATTCTCGGAGCTCGATTCAGTTCTGTTTCAGTTTCGAGTCTGTGCAGTCCTGCGAGCGGAGCCAGAGTCAGAGCCAGTGCCAGCGCCTCGGCCGAGTGCAGAAGTCAAAAGCAAAAGTAATAGTAAAAGCAAAAATAAAAGCAAAAGCAAACAAGTGCAGTTCGGTGTGTGTGAGCAGCATAGATACAGAACCACAGATACAGATACAGTTATAGTTACTTACACACTTTGCAGCAGCAGAGCAGCCTGAAAAGTGAAAACGGATTCAGCTGCAGTTGCAAATCGAAAATAGAAAAGTCTGGTGACTCCAGTTTTGGGAAAAATACGACGCACAATCTACAAGGAGACTATGTCGACGCTGCCCTTCCTGCTGAGTGTAGCCGACGAGTTGGACAACATCCACACGCAGACCTACATGGACGACTTCGGCCTGGGCTTCCATCCGCATCGGCAGTACTACCGCACGCCGACAATCCAGCTCTCGCTGCCCGCTAGCAGCGACTGGTCTGGCCGCGACTGGCAGGGCCGACACGCGCGCTATCGCAGCTACAAGTTCTACGACGACTCGCAGAACAATCTCGAAGAGGAGCGGGAGGAGGCCACGGAGCAGCAGCAGCAGCAGCATTCTCAGCTCCTTGAACAGCAGGAGACCGATCCCAAGCAGCTGCTGCAACAGCAGCCACAACACCAACAATCACACACTGCCAGCATGGTGATGGTTAAGTCAAACTCCCATGATGTGGGCGTGGGCGGAATGGGATTAAACCTGAAGGCTGGCGAGGAGGAGGACGACGAGAACATCGACCGCACCGTGCGTATGTATAACCTCTCCAAGAAGTGCTGCAAGAACTACTATCGTCACGCCCTCGAGATGGACGGATCTGGCAGCAAGTGCAGCAACGCGCGCACCGAACTGAGCCGCCAGTCGGGCTCATCCAGCTCCAACTCGGAGGAGAGTCTGCAGAAGGTACCGTCACCCATCGAGTTCCTCACCTGCTTCCTGGTCAAGAAGTCGTCGCGTGTGTCAAAGTGTCACCGGAAGACATAGAACGCGGCCGCGTTGCTGCCGGCGACGCTGGCAACAACTCTGACCACAACTCGGACGATGACACGGACGACGACAGTAGCGCCGTCGACGGCAGCCACAACCACAGCGTCCCTGACGTCAACTTCGACATCGAAGCGGCGCAGCAACTGCTTCTGAATGTTGGCCCGAGTCGGTGTGTTCTGCGGCCGGGCCTGGAGCTGGCTGCAGCGGTGCGGCGAGCTTCCCAGCTCCGAGCCGACGACGCTGCCTGCGACACGCCTTGGGCGCATCACCTACTAGGCAGGCATTGGCGCAGGGGCGTGGCACACGCGACTCACGATAATAAGCATAAATTTGGCTAGGTTTGTCAACCCTACTCAAGCTTTGATTGCGCAGAGGTAAAGGCGCAAATCAAATACAAATACAAATACAACTCAAAGAGAACATGATGGTTATATGCTATATGTGGTTATGTGGCTTAAGCTTTAGCATCTACGAGAATAATTCACACCGAAATCGTTTTTTGGAATTGCGAATAATCGAATTAATCGATAACACACATTTTAAAGCCAGATTTATACCGAATATAAAATCAGAGCCCCGAAGATTTGTTAGGCAAACGTTTTTATACGAATTTTTTGATACCGAAACAGAATACTATTTATATACTTATATATATATTCGTATTATGCAGAATTTAAGGCATACAAAAAACCGTTTAAAGCAACAATGCGCTACAGACTTACACACACACACACTTGAGAAAAGTTTCTCTCTATATTTTGAGCAGGAAAGTGAATGGAAAACTAACAAAACTGCAGAAAGTTTCGACAATGTCGGCGGGTGTTGCAAAGAGTTGAGTTTCGTTTCTGTTCTGTTTCTGCTTTTTGGGGCTACACATTTGAGCCGTAACAAAAGGCCTAAGGATACTTTCAGACCTTGTACTATTTGAAACTATGGGTAGATTGATCTAACAAACACAACAACAATATAATGATTCCGTGTTCTAAATGTATTCTAAATGTTGACAAAAAGCAAAAACAAGAGAAAAACTTAGAGAATTTTATATTTACAAAAGAAAATACATACCAAAAGTAGTCAAACTGTTTGCACCTTCAGAGTTTAGTACCATCTAGTAAGCTGTGGGTGTACCACCCTCGATTCTATGCATCAATATAGAGGACTGCTCGGTGTTTTCGGGCCCATTAGGAACGCGTAGCTTTATAAGAGAACAACATTAGAGGACATATACTCGAACTCGATTTACTGCTAGACGTTACTCGATGTCAATCATAATGGAACTAAGACGACAAGCTGTATCTTAAGAACTCTCTCCCGAAGATGGCAAAGTAGACAAAGGATTGCAGATTTTAAGCCATCAGCAAGGAAATATGATCTTTGGAAATATAACCTGTTCAATATTGTTAGGTGTTATAGGTATATATGTCATCTCTCTAGGCACACAGCCACTCTACAAACTCGTAACTTCATACTTTAGAAAACAACGCATATCATGAGAAAAATAGATATAACGGCTAAGTCGTACCGAGTACATACATACAAATTTCACTTGAACTTTTATTCAATAAAAACAAATGTGTAACTAGTCAACAGTAGGATCGGTGAATCTCCTTTCCTCTTCCTTACAGTATTGCCTTGGGTGCTTGGACAAATTAAATCAAATCGTATACCGAAACTTGACACTTGCATTAATTTACTAAAAGTGTCAGCTCAAAATATTCAAGAGCAAGCCCCCAAGAACACGGAAATATTCTAAAATTGTGACCTTTACTGCGAGGGACGATTGCAAATGGCATGTGTTGCCGTGCTCCTCTCCCTGCCCCCTGCTGCCACGTAAGTATATGCTGCGGATATGCCAAGGATGCAACGTCACTTTTTTGGAATTTCAAATGAGCTGCAGTGACTGTAACCCGCTACTCTCCTCGCTTCTCCTGTTCCTCACTCGCGAGTGAGCCAAAAAGCCGCATCAAAGCGGCACCTGAGCAGAAACTTTCGCTTCTGCATTGAGTTCAATAGCACAAACCGAAATAGACCAGCCGCCCTTACCCCCTTCGCTGTCCGCTAAAAATACATCTTGTTTCCTTCGTGTGCAAACAAGTGCAGCTGTTACTGTAAAAGAGAGATAGAGTTAGAGCGAGAGGCAAAAATAGCAGGGGAAGGAAATAGGCCTAGCAATGGACAAAGGAAATACTGAGCTCATTTTGCGTTTTCATGTCTTCCCAATTCAAAGCGATGCCTGCTACGTGTCGAGGCCTGCACCCTTTTGTCCTCTTTTCATTCCATGTGGAGAGTGAGGAGGGGGTGGAGCTGGGACTTTGGCTGGGACTGGGGACCGGTGCTCACTCGCACGGCCAATTACAGTTTAAGTTGTGGCAGGCTTGCTTGTCGTCGACTTGGACGTTGGCGCCGCATTGCAGAGGCAGACTAAGTTCACCTGCACCAGGGCAGAGTTGCCCTTTTGCCACGCCTGGCGACTTCCTTGGCGGCATGCCTGCAATTTGCTGACTTATTTTGCCTTTCAAACAAGTTTTGAAATAGGTACATCTATTGATTTACCGTAATTAGTTTGACACGATTTCGGGTAAGTATTCAAGTATGCTTGAACTGGTTTGTAGTATACTTTCAGGCCGTGCCTGAAAGCAAATCGTTTTCTCTGAGTGAACAGAGTTTTTGAATTACCTCAAATACACATACATTAATAAAATAAATTAGAAAATAACACATGAACTTTTGGAAACAACGATGAATTGGTTACTCAATATGTTAGTTATTTTCACTATAGTATACTTTAGTTTTAATAGTTGTAGCTCACTATAAATTCATGATGCGGATCAAAAATATATATACACTGCATATTCACAAAGCTAATATCCCATGATCCAATAGAATAATTTAGTTATTTACACACAACTGAGTTCAGATTCCGCTTTAGAATGCGCATATATATCTAGTCCACTTTTAGGCAGTCACTACAAATCGTCAGTTCTGCTGTATCTCAAGTAGTTTTGCCGTCAATTTCTTAATGATTTTATGCGCATGTTTTGGAAACGCTCATCGCCATAGCCCGATAGGGTGTTTTGGGCCCACACACTACATACCTGAGGGCTACACATTTCATTAGTGCACGTATGTGTTCCTCTAACTGCTCGGTATGTTTCCCGAACTCACATGTACAATATGATTTAAGCTTTTTATTAGCCCAATAAACTCACCTCTTTGCGGAGGTGTTTGTCAGCTCGCTGCCACATAAAATGGAAAGGCGACGGCGAATGTTGCGCCAATCGAACAAATTGCTGGGAATTCTGAAGAAGATTCCGGCTCGTCGGACAGACGAGACATTGGACCATGGCTGAGGTGAGAAACAGTTGGCGCGTTGCCCACTGAGAATGACAAGTTCGTGGCGAAGAAGTGAGCAATGAACAAGCTACGGGGTACGTTCGACGGGCTACGGGCTACAGGCGATCGTTGGGGTGTACTGAGCAACCGACCTACACTCCCAGCTCGGTCGCACACCCACCTCGCAGAGGCATTGTCGACAGCTGCATTTCCCTTGAATTGCCCAAGCAGCACAATACAACCAAAATCGCCATATGGCTGTCCAGTGGTGGTGGGAGGCTGCATGCAAATCGGATCGAATGGGATCCACCTCGTAGAAAGCGAATCGTATAAATATCTTACTATAAATGCATCTTGTGTAAGCAGCCGCCTTCTGGGGAGAGAGAAAGTTGCTGAGTGCGACCCACACCCTCGGAACTGATCGCTGGGGTCGCTTGCTTCGCATTTGATTTGATTTTACCATAAAGTCAAACAAATTAGTCGATTGCTTTGTGATTGTGTAAAATTGTTTACTTGCAATTACATTGCATTATTGTCACTAGACTATTGTTATTGTTGCGGCACTTCATTGATTTCCAAACGAGAATTTGCGCGCGTATTTCTCGTTTACACTGCTCAACCAAATTCGGTGTGGTTGCGATGCGAACGCGCGTCTACGTTGTATTTATAGGTCTGTTTTTAAAATAAGTCCCTGATTCTTCGACAGCCTACATAAATTATATTTTGATTATTTTCCTAAGCGTATTTTTCGAGTGCCCTAAATGAACGCCAAGCGCACAAACATTACTCTTCGACTAGAATCCCATAAATTTCTCTTCTCCTGCACCTAATTGACTCCATTTTAGGATTTGTCATAAAACCAATCGACAAGTTTAGCATAATACGAACACTATATGCGAGCTTGTCAGTCATTGTAAATTCTATAAAATTATTTTTTTATTTAAGCTTTCTTATCGTTACTACTAAAAGACTTCAAATTAATGAGCTCGACCTAAGTTCTCAGCGGAGTTATATTGCAGTGTAAGGAAGTGTTATCTTCAGCTTAGTAAAAATACATGTGAGCTATATTGAATACATTGTATATGTATATATATTGGTGCGTTGTCAGTATAATTACATTCGGGTGCTGTCAGAGTTCCCTCCCTCGCACAAGAGCATAAATACAATTATAAACGGGTTGGGCGCGCACACAGAGATGCGACCCGAAGCATTTGTTGTCATGGAGTCGGCATAGAGGTGGGGGATGACACGGCGGGAGAGAAGGGAGCAGAGCAGGTCAGGCCCATAAATGCTGTCATGTTTGCAACGCGCTGATGGTGATGCCAATCGCTTGTTGTTGCAGTAGCCGGCGCTAATCTTTGGTGCAAATCGATAGCCGAAAAGCCGTTTAGCAGACAAACAAATTGCCCTTTGTTATGACAACCATAGCTGCAAATGTTCCAATCCAATGTGCGAGGCATGTAACAAGCCCAACATGCTGTTGATTTCTGTCAGTATCAGTATCTGTGACTGTATTTGTGTCTGTGAATGTATCTGTAGCGCACAAATTGAATACGAGTAACTAAAGAATGCTACATTCAAGCTAACTCGACTGTCAGATACCGTTACATACTCATTCGAAATACAACATACTTTTGTTAAACAAGCGTTTGCAAAGTCTGTCTTATATGTGCTTACACGAATAAGCCAGTCTATTCGGACGGACATGACTGATTCGATTCGGTTTATATACTTAATTGCTCGATCACACCACTTTTTACTATTACACTCATTTGTATAAAGGCAAAGTACCATTTTTACCCATTTCAAAGTGGTGAAGGTATAATGAAAAACACGCATAAAAAGCAATGCCAAATTTGGTAAAAAAGTGAAAAGAATTATGCGATGTTTTGTTTTCGGATTTCCGCTAAAGAAATTTTTAAATTAACTTAACTCAGCTTGTATAAAACTCAGCATATGTGTACATAAATGCCCACAGTAAAATCGACGGAAATTAAGCTCAAAATGGTGAATTTTGAGCATCAGCGTTATGGAAGAATGACTACAGAGTCTTGGTCTGAGCACAGCTGATCGAAGAGAGAGAGAGAGAGAGAAAGCGAGAGAGAGAAAGCGAGAGCAAAGGGGAAAAAATATCTTAAGCAATATACGGAAGTATCTAATCTAAGGAAACGGCATCGAGTCGACAGCCCACAGTGCGGCCCACCATCAGTAGCACCTCCAGCCTCTCAGCTCGAAAACAGTTTCAAGATAAACAGCAGACCGCTTCTGGTTGCTGGCTGCTAGAGCTGCTGCCTCTCAGACGTCACCGTTGTTATTGCTGGGGTTGGCCCACTGGCAGCTCGCGTTCTATAAAAGCTCACGACGGTGTTTATGCCGAGCTTAATTCACTCCGCGCAAAAATCGAATACGGACGTTTAGAAAACGCGGCGAATTGTAACGACAACGGATAATTTATCGTAAAATTCATCACGCGTTGCTACGTCCTGCCTAAAGGAGAACCACTTAACCCTTAGTTCTTAACCCTACGCACTCAGACTGGAAATGACTCTCGTACCAGCTACAAATACAAATACAGATTGGGATCTCTGGGATTACCGCCGCCGCTTGTGGCGTGATTGGGACCTGGCCGCCGATTGGGATTTGCCCTACTGGAAACGTCTGTCCCGCGTTGGATCAGCGCCTGATCTGAGCCGCGTGATTGTTGGCAAGGATGGCTTCGAAGCCAATGTGGACGTGCATCAGTTCAAGCCATATGAGATTACAGTCAAGACCACCGGAGATACAGTTGTCGTGGAGGCCAAGCATGAAAAGCGTCGGGATGGCGACAGTTTCGTCGGGCGTCACATAGTCAAGCGCTTCGTCCTGCCCCGAGGCTACTATCCCAATGATGTGCGATCCGAGCTTTCCTCCGACGGAATACTTACTGTGCGCTGTCCGCCGTACCTGAGCAACGAGCGCAGCGTCTATGTCCGTCAAGTTGGACCCTCGTATCTAAGCATCAAAAACTAACATATAAACATTCTCCCACACACATACAGGAGTGGGCGTTAACTTCTTAGTTTGAGTTCAAAAATGGCACTCGAAACGAAATTTGTTTACACGTCTTTATTATTTAATGATTAGATTACTTTCACAAGCGCTTACTTAAAATAGGCATTCTATTGGAACTTTTTTGTAATTAACAAAATGAAATACTGTTATATAAAATAAAAAATTTAATTTATTAAAACACAAGTCCCTCATACTGTTGCATTTATTTCGACTTGGAAAATGTCAACATAAACACGTTCTGGACAGCTCTGCGTACAGATATCTAAAATGAGTATATGGAAAACGCCCTTGGGCGATTTCCGCACATGCCAACTTAGATAATGTTGAAATGTAAAAAGAGCAATAAATAAAATAGAGAAACATAAACCTACACATTACGTATCGTTCAGAGAAACATCTGACAGCGGGCCGTAATGGTCAGGCAGTAACAAATGCGAAAACCCCATAGCGCAATACGTCCACAATCAAATTAAGAAAGCAACAGTCGAGCGAACTCGACTGTTAGGTACTTGTCATCCATTTAAGTTGTTATAAATATCGATTTTCCATGGTTTAAAATAATTATGATTTGTGTATACTTTGCAGGATGTTTATACCATTTGGTGATTCTAGCTTTTGGAATAGCAGAGTTCTGTATGTTTATACGGGCAGATGGAGAAAGAGATAAGCATAAAATAAATAAATAACTGTTGCGAGATCTAGAATATATACCACTTTGAGTCGTTTGCTAAGCTTCTACATGCTTCAAATAATTGCTGAAAGCAAATTTATTACTTTAACTTGAGAGTGCCAAGTTACACACCCACAACAGAGCCAGAGAGAGTCGCGTTTTACGCGCGATTTTAAACGCGCACTAGTTCAAGTGTGCAACTGCCGTCGATGGGTCAATCATTGCACCCAGTTTATTTAATGTGTAACCTTAAAACATTTTATTGTATGTAACCGATACAATCAATTTGTCATTTTGTTTGCAATCAGCAATTAAGTAGTATACCCTGTACCCCGCACAAGGGGTGTGTCGCTTGTTTTCCGAACATAAGCTTATAATTCAAAATCATAGAGTGGAATGTCTTTCGATTAAACTAATTAAATTAGTTTACAACATAGGTTAGATCCAGAAAATTCAATTGATTTTCAACAAAACTGGGTATGGCTGGGACTGGGGCAAAGCTACACCTATATGGGTCGCATCAACTCTTTGCTGGATACTTAATAAAAGTAACAACAAATAGAGAAAAACAAAAAGCAAACAGCAAACAAGTCTGAGGCCAGCCAAATAAGTAGAAGACTCGCGAGTCGCCAGCTTACCACACCTACGCGACTTTTATTCCTATCCGAGCTCGTATTTAGTTTTAATTAAAAACAATTTAGCTGATCGAGTATGTATTTATCTGTAGATATATCTAACTTATAATACATATGTATGACCAAATATAAATCGCTAGCGGTTCATTTGATTGAGCGGTATTTATGTAAAAAATTGTGACCAGGGAATAATTGTGTACATTAATATTAATATGTCTATAAGTTGGCGAGTAATTTCGACAGCTGGAATTGCAGAGTTGGGTCGTTGTAAGGGCAACGTAGCAACCGCAATACTTGATCAAGTTCAATGCAACGCATGACTTGTTGACTCGCTCCTTGGCACCGCCCCACACACAATTTCTCACGCACTCGAATCTTGATTATCGTCATGTGGATGCTGATGAAGATAATTATAATGATCATAGAAGTATCGGCGGGTGTATTAAAAATAGGTCACTTCTGTTCTTCCTCAGACAACAGGCAGCACTTGTGTGCGCTTCTCGCGCTAATTTACTTTATGATAGACATAAAAGATCGGCATATATATCTTTGGAGACAAAAATCAGATTCCCTTCGCGAGGCCTCAGTCTTACCTTGGCGCTCGTCGGGAACGGTACGTTTTCTTTCCAAGAAATAGTTGGCGGCATTCGCTATCGCCATTCTTTCTTCGAATATATATATATATATATTTTATATATATGTATATATATATATATATCTGGAACATATACATATATTCAATATTAATCGTATCGCTCGATTCTCTCTCAAATTTCGTACAATGATTTATAGTTTCCCATGTGGAGTGCTTCGCTTACCATCGTGACAAAAACTCAAAATCTCCTTTATAAATAAATACAAATGAGTGAAGAAGTTTGATGCATGTGTATTTAGTGTGTGTGCTATTTATAATCTGTTTAATCGTAATGGATTCTTATACCAGCTATGTCTTCTTATGTACACCTATATTTTCAGCCTTCTCGTCTACAGAATGCTTTGAAAAGTGAAATTAATAAATGTCTTGGTATTTATAAAAAAGAAGGAAATCTTGAAGAGGTGTGAAGGAAATTGTTCGATTAAATAAACAATCCTTAGAGACATCGAAATGTTGCCAGTACATTTTCTTTCATGTCTGTTGACCTGCATGGTATTTTGCGGAGGTGAGTCGTGAGTGGATGACATACTCGGAATTGGAGTTAAAAAAATGTTGGAAGATCAAAGACCAAAAGATTAAAGAGAGATTATTTTTTTATGATATATAGTGTATTCTTGATGTAAGAAATAACATTTACATTTACGTGTGCTATAAATAGTTTTATCTCAATATCAAATTGGACATTTATATATACCTATATAAATTTATGGAATTAAAACATAAATAAGTACGTAACTATCTTGAATTTTATATTCAAACTATGAACTATCACATTAGCAACTAGAAGAGTATTTAGTATTCGTCAAGAATAAGAATTTTTACCCAAAAAAGTTCGATGAATCATTGCTAGATTGTCTTGGGACATTTTTAGTATTATGACTGGCCTCTCATGTCCTACGTATAGCCCACTTAATTACCGGCCGGCAAACAAACTAGAAGCATAAAACTGATCATTAATTTTCGAAAATACAAAAATAAACATCACGACAATGAAAATTACTTTGTGAAAGATTTGTAGATTTTTTTAGATGTACGATTTTTCGTATGGGATTTCTTTAAAATCATTGCTTTAGAGATTAACAAGCATATGTTTCGCAGTGACGAACGCCGTGTATGAGGACTGTCAGACACCACCTCCAGTGGATAATGCCAAGGCAGAGCTATACGTAGATCAAGAGCAGCAAGTCAATACCGCCGTCTATAGATGTGCGGCTGGCTATGTTATCAAGGGATCGTTTGAGTTAAGCTGCAATGTCAAAAGCGAGGAATGGCAGGGTGAGCCACCCACGTGTGTGAAGGCTAAAGGTAAGGATATTGAAAAGTGATGAATTAAATTAGTTGAAAATATTATATAAATATATTGGTAAATATATTGGGCGTGTATTATGCAGAATCCACAGATAATACTGAAAAACTATCATATTTGCAACGCAATTCTTTTAACGTATAACTCAAATTTGTTTTACTAACATTAATAATCATTAATTATGATTTATACCGCTACAGCAAGCGTTAACAAGAAGAGAGAACAGGTGGTTCAGGAAAAACCAAATTTGAGTACTAAGCTGACTAAGAGTCTTGATTTAAGCTGTATTCAGGAAAAGGTCAAGGCTCCCGAAATTAACTATGGTAGAGTCGCCAAATATGAACGTCGTCGCTGGGGGGAGAGAATCTTCCTAGTAGCCTATTACAGCTGTATTGAGGACTACGACTTCGAAAGACACGAAGCGAATGCTCTCTACTGCAGCGCCAGTCAGTGGGTGGGGGAGTTGCCGACCTGCTTGCCCTTGCCCGACCAGTGGTCGGAAGATGAATACGACGATGATTACGTCGAAGAAGACTTGGAATCCAGATATGATGCTGGGGATAGTCTTCCAGTTACTTTGCCACCGCCGCCCCCAGTTGACAATGGCAAAGGAGAACCAGTATATTCTGTTCGGGTTGCAGAGACTGTAGATGCCCAAGCGGAAGAAGAGATAAAGAGTGAGCAGCTGGAGCCGCAGGTGGACAAGTTGAAACCAGACGCCGAGCAGCAGCCGGAACAGCAGCTTGAATTGCAGCCGGAGCAACAGTCCAAAGAGCAACCCCTAGAACAACCCGAAGAGCAACCGGCACTGGAATCGCAACCAGAAGCGCAACCAAATCCACAGCCTGAACAACAGCCAAATGAGCAACCAGAACAACCTAAGCAGCCCGAACAACCCGAACAACCCGAGCAGCCCGAACAACCCGAGCAGCCCGAACAACCCGAGCAGCCCGAACAACCCGAGCAACCCGAACAACCAGATCTGGCCGAACAACCCGAAACGAAATCGTCTTCAGAGGTTCAGCCTGAAGTTTCCACTGACATTAATATTGTTGTTGCACCCACGCAAGATCCATATGCGCCACGTCTCCTAAATGATAGCTGTGGCGAGGATCGCGGTGGATGCGCCCACAAGTGTGAGCGTCTGCTGTTTCCCGGCGAGAATGAACCGCGCTTGAAGTGCAGCTGCAACGATGGTTACACGCTGGACCTGACAGACTATGCCAGTTGCCTTGGTAAGTTGCACAAACTAGGAACAAATTCTTTACTGTCAATACTTTTTCTGCAGACATTGATGAGTGCCAAGAGTCCAACGGTGGCTGCTCACAAATTTGCGTCAATTTGCCTGGAAGCTTTGAATGTGCTTGTGAAAAGGGTTATCAAATAGACAACGCCACTGGCAGCACGTGTGTGGGTGAGTTGTGGAGGATCAATGATCCTGATTTACTTTGCTGCTATATTGATACTTACTGCAGATGTAGACGAGTGCGCAAAGCCCGAACTTGCGTTGGAATGTCCCAAAGGCTGCGAGAACATGCCGGGATCCTATCGCTGTGTAGTGGCCTTGAACTCGGAGGAAGAAGCCGCCGAAGAGTCTGAAGAGAAGAAGATTGAGGTGGTTCCTGAGCAGAATGTAGAAGATTCCGTTAAAGCGGTATGCAATCCCGGCTTTATGATCTCAGTGGACGGCAGTACTTGCCAGGATATCAATGAGTGCGCCGTAGTTGTGGAGGCCAGCAGCGATTCAGACCACGTGCCCCATCGCCTGTGCCACCAGCTGTGTGAGAATACGATTGGTTCTTACCGATGCTCCTGCCAAGTGGGCTACCATCTGCTCGACGATCTGAAAAGCTGTGTGCCTGACAGATGTCAGGACTTGGATAACCCTCAGTTGAATCGTACACGCTGCGCCCACCAATGCGAGGATCTACCTAATGGTGGCTATGCCTGCAACTGCCCTGAGGGCTACGTACTGGACAACGATCTGCACAACTGCCAGGTAGCGGAGACTGTCTGCAGCCGGGAACAGGGACACGAGCGCTGCCGTCCAGGCACTTGTTTAGTAAGCGAGGACAACAGCACATTTAGCTGCCTCTGTCCGCCAGGTTACAACAGCGAGGTCTTCAGCTGCCAGGACATCGACGAGTGCTCTGCGGGCACCCACAAGTGCTCGCATGATTGCTTCAACACGGCTGGAGGCTATCAGTGCCTCTGCCCGCGCGGCATGTCACTGCAAGAGCCGGACGGCTACGCCTGTGTCGCTCCCGATCCCTGCGCCATCAACAACAATGGCTGCGAGCAACTCTGCCTGAGCGCTGACTCCGGCGCCTGCACCTGCAGCAAGGGCTTCATTCTCAGTGCAGACAACAAAAGCTGCTCCGATGTGGATGAGTGTCAAAAAAATAACGGTGGTTGCCAACAACTTTGCCAGAATCTACCAGGTTCGTATGTGTGTCTCTGCTCGCCTGGCTATGAGCCGCTCCAGCTTGAGGGCCTAGACGGCTACTGCTTCGACATAGATGAGTGTGCCACCAACAGGCACTCTTGCGATACGCAGGCACTTTGCGAGAATCTGAACGGGTCATACACGTGCCTCTGCAAGTCTGGCTATGCTGTGGGTGCATCTACATCACTCGCATCCTTATCCTTATCTTCATCTTCATCATCATCTCCATCTCCATCCGCTTGCTTGGATATTGACGAGTGTTCCATGTCCAATGGCAACTGCTCGCACTTCTGCATCAACTTGCCGGGTAGCTTCGAATGCGCGTGTCCTCTGGGCTTTAGCCTGGAGGCAGATGGGTGCAACTGTCGAGACCAGGACGAGTGTCAGTTGGGAAACGGGAACTGTGGTCAGATCTGCTTGAATCAGCCGGGTGGCTTCGCTTGTGCCTGCACGGCAGGCTTTGAGCTGGCACGTGATGGCTTCGGTTGCTTGGACATCAATGAATGTGCTCGGGAGTTTGGTAACTGCAGCCATATTTGCATTAATCTTCTAGGTTCTTACACCTGTGCATGCGACAGGGGCTACGAGCTTGGCGAAGACGGCCACAGCTGCCATGACGTTGACGAGTGTGCCGGTCTGCTTGCTGGCGGCTGCACCCACGAGTGTATCAACAAGCCTGGCAGCTACGAGTGCGGTTGCCCCCAAGGCTACCTGCTCCAGGAGGACGGCCGCAGTTGTCTGGTAGCGTTGGTGGACTGCCCGCAGGGCAGCCAGAGGACGGATCAGGGCTGCGAACCCATCAAATGTAGCCTGGGCCTGCTGCTCGGTCTCGATGGAACTTGCGTGGACATTGACGAGTGTCAGGTGAACAACGGCGGCTGCTCCCATCACTGCGAGAATGCGCTAGGGTCCTACAAGTGCTCCTGTCCGAAGGGTTACACTTTAGCCGACAATTTGCGTGAATGCGAGGACATCGACGAGTGCTTCCAGAAGAATGGCGGCTGCCAGCACAGCTGTGTCAATGAACCAGGTAGCTTCAAGTGCGCATGTGCAGCGGGACAGACTCTGTCGTTCGATGGACACAGCTGCTTTGAGCTGCTTGTGGAACCTAGGAGTACGCTGCCAACACTCCAGCCCCTGCCACAGCCTGAGGCCCCACAGAGACGTAAGCAACAACCCTTTCCTTTGCTGCCGTCAATTGCTGTTGCGCCTGAAAAGCAGGGCGTATCTTCCTTACAGCCCAGGGATCTGTGCTCGCGGTTCCAAGCACCGACAAATGGTCAGGCACACTGTAACAGGTATCGCCACAAGCGAAAGCTCTTCTACAACACACGCTGTAAGGTGAGTTGCAACGCAGGCTACAGACTGCTCGGCTCGGAGATCAGGATCTGCGGTGCGTCTGGAAACTGGGAGGGGCAAGAGAATCAGTGTATTCGTAAGTAGTTGAGCACTTTTTATTCTTATGATTTTCCTACACTACGGGTATACTTTTCGCGTATAATCAGGTGTCACTCAGCCTCAACTTTGGAATGGACAACCGCGCTCAGGGCTCGGTCATAGTGCCTCATGCCATGCTCTGCCAGTGCCACGAAATGGTGTCATAACGCCAATAAGCTGCACCCGAGGAGCCCCAGCTGCCAATACCATTTGCAACTTGCGATGCAACATGGGCTTCATGTCGGTCGCCGGAACGATTGCCGTCTGCAACAATGGCTGGTACCCGGACGTGTTGGACTGCAAGCCGATTTTCGACAACCAAATTATTGGCCACTTACAGACCCCTTGGCAATCCGTCCAGCAGATGCCCCAACCAATCGCCTTCCCAGATTCACTTCCAGTCCTCTCACAATCGCCGTACATCAAGTGTCCCGAGGACGTGGTTATACTGGTCGGTCCGCGCCAAACCACGGCACACGTGATCCTTCAACGGCCAGCAACAAATGTGGATTTCCGCAATGTGGTCGCCTTTCCTGCATGGGCTAAGAATCTACAAGGTCACCTACCTGTAGGCACACATACGATTACCTTCCGAGCACACGATCTGGTGACAGGGAAAACTGTTGGTTGTCAAACTAAAATAAAAGTCGAGAAGTCGGCTCCAAACCGTTTCGCACATCTCGGATCCTCTTCGCATCCAGACTTCAATGATTTCAGAATTCAGACTACCCAAGGTCTACCGTTCACAGCACTTTCTGGAAACTTAGTTGATCAGAAAGTAGCTCGTATACCTCTGACACCTCCTGTCCACATGAAGTCGCCCACAAGAAAAGAAACTGTTGAAAACTCTCGCATTGATCTGGGCACATCCACGGGGAGCTACTGTCCCGACTCCTTTGAGGTTCAACTGAAGGAGAACCAAAATTTACGCTCCGTACTCTGGAAAGAGCCCCGTTTCGAGGGAAAGCTCCTCAAGATCTTCAAGTCATCGGTAAGTAAGAAGAGATCTGAGGATCTTAAGTTAATTTTTTTTGGTTTTTGTGCTCAGTTCCCTGGGGCACTATTTGGCTCGGGACATCATACTGTCAAATATGAAGCAACTACCACGGACGGTTTGGTTCTGACGTGCAGTTTCCAGATTCATGTGAAACGTAAGGGCGCAACCTCCAGTTCTCCACTTCATCTTATTAACAGATTCCTCCCCAGCTGCTCCATTAAAATCGGCACCCGTGCAAGCAGAGGTTTCCTTTCCCAGCCTCGTTCAAGAAACACACAGCAGCCTCCTGACCGGACACGAGTCCTATGTGGTTTGTCCCAACAAGGAGCCGGTCAAAGTGACAGCGCAGCAATCCGTAAGTTACACTTGGACCAAGCGGCACCTCACCTCAATTTCAGCTAGGAGCAGAGTCGCCAGTTGACCTCGTCTCTGTCTCTAGTACTGCCACTGCCACTACCAGCACATCTCCAAGAACGCGTCTAATGCCAACGCTACTAACTGAAATCCGAGCGACCCTGTGGAGGTCGGGCATGAACCCGCAACTTGCATATGAGTCAAGTTAGGCCTCGGTTTAATTATATCTGTAACTGACTATCTCTGTCTCTCTTTGTCTGTATCTATGCAGGTCAACCTGCCCGTGGGCTGCATTCTGAAGAACGTGCGTCCACAAGCGCACACGCAAACGCAGCCGAAGCGCGGCCTGCTCACTTCGCTCTATCGCCAATACGCTAATTTCTAATTTATTTGTGTAATTCATCATGTATGAAAATTTCTAGAACCGCAAACATTTTTGATAACCATTTTATAACTATTTTTGGATATATTTTATGCGTAATTTAAACAAATAAAATAAATATATAAATAATTTTAATGTGTGTATAAATGGATTTTGTTTTTGTATCTCTAGCATTACTTGTGTTATTTGCGATAATATACAGCTACGATATTAAGCGTATTTTCACATTGCTTAATTTTCGAGTTCAAAATCGTAAACATAGATTTTCTGTTTTTTTGTTCAATGAATGCTTCTTATAACCTTAAAGCTATTCTTTAAAATTTTTAGAAATGTGATAGCAAAAGAATTCGGTTAGTGCAATGCGCTTACCCTATTGCATCAGCTTGGAATATATAATAGGGCTAGCGATGACCCCAGCCCCAAGTTGTATCTAGAGAGAGTTAAGAGAGCGCTGCATCAGCGCACGCTGCATGTGTGAGATGCGTTCCACAACGCAAACAGGTTACACGCCCATGTGGTGAGTGTCTATAGCGGCCTCGTTTAGATGGATCGAATACTGATTTCGCACACTTGGCAACTTGTCCAGTTACCGGTTGGTGGGCTTATCGGTTGTTTAGCAGATTGGTTGGACTAGCTCGCAGCTTCAGGTTGATAAGCAAAACGACGTATAACACAGAAACTTCGTGCTACTTTGCTTTTTACTGAAAACTTTGCACGCGTTGCAGAATATTATCAAGTCGAGTTTTAGAAAGCTCTAGAGAGCCGAATGCTGACTTTTAAAGTTTATTTACTTCCAATAATTGGCCAGAAATGCCGTTGAACTGGTTGGGTCAGAACTTGTCAATAGAATTCTGATTATTTCGGCGTAATTTGGGCTTGTATATTTTTGCGAAACTATTCAACATGGACCCCAAGCGTCGCTCCTCATCGATAAGCTTGTAATCTACACTTCTATACATAAAACATGCATATTTATAAATACAGTATGTGTTGGGTGCGTCGCTCGGCCTATCAAGTCGGTGATTCGGCTGATAACCCTCGATCCACATTGTGGATGCTGTTCTCTGCTCGCTTACCCGCTCGATGGCTCAGTGGTTTATTTGTCTGTTCTCGCTTTGGTTGAAGTGTGTTGTTGATTAAAAGTTTTTAGTATTGTCATAAGATTAGCTGCCCGCTCTTGCCGCCAGAGTCTTTATAAATCGCAGCCCAACAGAAAAATCAATTCAGTCTTCAATCGCGTGCTGCTCGCTACGTTTGCACTATTTTCTAGATATTTTCAGTGTGTGAGAAAAGGCGTACAAAATGTACCAAACCCAAGCTTCCTTCGATAAGGTTGGTGGATCACGTATCATTACCGTTTTTTTCAAAATATACAGACTCATCTGCATTTGAGTGGAAAAATTTGACTATTCCATATAAAAAACAAAGTTGGTTGATAGGTTAAAGAAAGTGAAAGAAATTTAATCTCGATTTAAAGTGATAGTTTTGATCTAAATTATAAACTTAATTTTGTTGAAAGTGTCTTCAAGTTGGAGAAAACACTAAAGCGAACCTTGTAGATAAGTAAACAATCAAGTTCAAGGCAGAGCATGCGGTTGAAAGAAATCTTCGACACTTGCAATAAGGTGAATGCTGAGCCGATGGCGACCTTTGTTACTTGAGATAGGAGTCACCCCATCAAGCGGGTAAAACCCCGAGGCTGATATCTGTTTACGAGCTGGAAAACATTTTGCGATTCACTATATAGAAGTTTTCGATTGATTGATTGATTGACGGGTGCTTTGGTCGCGCCAGTAATTTACTCTGATGAACTGATGCAATTGCAAGTGTGATAACAACGTCTGGTTATTACGCAAATGGAAAATCATCGCGTTGATAAGCAACTGAACTAATTGTTTATTTTGCGTTCACTTTCCTGTTGATCAGCCGACCCGGATCGAGGACTCCGCATACATAGCCGAGGGCGTGGACATCCAGGAGGCTCGCAACACCTGTCTGCTGTTCTCCCCCAAGGACTCGTCACTCTCCAGTGGTGCCCTGGCCAATACCCTGGCCATCTTTAAGAAACACGACATCAACCTGGTGCACATTGAGTCGCGCTCTTCGCTACGTGTGCCTGGATACGAGTTCTTTGTGGAATGCGATGGAAAGTCGGGGGCCTTGGGCAAGGCTATCGAGGACCTGAAGCAACAGTGCAGCTATTTCAACATCATCTCGCGGGACTATAAGGATAATGCCACGGCCGTGCCCTGGTTTCCACGTCGTATACGCGACCTCGACCGTTTTGCCAATCAGATCCTTAGCTATGGAGCGGAGCTAGACTCGGATCACCCTGGCTTCACCGACCCTGAGTATCGCCAGCGCCGCAAATACTTCGCTGATATCGCGTACAACTACAAGCACGGAGAGACACTGCCGCATGTGGACTACTCCAAAGAGGAGATCGAAACTTGGGGTATTATTTTTCGCAATCTGACGAAGCTCTACAAGACGCACGCCTGCCGAGAATACAATCATGTTTTTCCACTTTTGGTGGATAATTGTGGCTTCCGCGAGGATAACATTCCTCAGCTAGAGGATGTCTCCAACTTTCTGCGAGGTAAAATTACTGATTCAATCTTCTAAGGAATATGAAAATACTCGTAAATTCGATTCCAGACTGCACAGGCTTCACTCTGCGTCCAGTGGCAGGTCTGCTTAGCTCACGCGATTTCCTGGCTGGACTTGCCTTCCGAGTCTTTCACTCCACTCAGTACATCCGCCATCCCAGCAAACCGATGTATACGCCGGAACCAGATGTGTGCCACGAGCTTTTGGGACACGTGCCACTCTTTGCTGATCCTGCCTTCGCTCAATTCAGCCAGGAGATCGGACTAGCATCTCTGGGTGCCCCTGATGACTACATAGAGAAGCTGTCAACGGTTAGCTAACTCTCCAACGGATTCAGACCTTTTCTTATCCGGTTTCTAATGCAGATCTTCTGGTTCACCGTCGAGTATGGACTGTGCCGTCAGGAGGGCGAGCTGAAGGCTTTCGGCGCCGGCCTGCTCTCATCCTACGGGGAGTTGGAGTATTGTCTAACTGATAAACCGCAGCTCAAGGACTTTGAGCCTGAGGTTACGGGCATTACCAAGTATCCCATTACACAGTTCCAGCCACTCTATTATGTCGCCGACAGCTTCGAGAGCGCCAAAGAGAAGACCATGTAATATATACTAGTTGCAATTTACGTTTTTTTCATTTTGTTCATTGTCGGTTTTGTTTTTTTACAGAAAATTCGCTAACTCGATTCCTCGCCCGTTCGGCGTGCGCTACAACGCATATACACAGAGCATTGAGGTCCTCGATTCCAAGCCGCAGATATCGAACCTGATGAATAACATCAACTCTGAGTTCCAGATACTCCAGAATGCGATTGCCAAGCTGCGCGTATAGCTGAAGTTTTTTCTTTATCCAATGTAACTTAAGAAGTCTCTATATAAACTGAATATCTGGAATATCCTGTGTAACTGCTTCGCTTTTATATTTCTGGTTTTCAATTCAATTGAATTAAGTTATTTACATTATTACATATATTATTATTATTATATATATATATATATACACATATATATGTATATTCATATTTATATATATACTTATATACATTACATTCATATCTCTATGTACAGTTAGGCGTAGACTTACGTTCTAATTAGCTAAGTTTGAGTTGAAGCCATTTTAAGTTTGCGTCTTTTAGTTCTTAGCATTTGGCTCTTCGCTAATGGAAATGCTGATGTGAATGCGTGGTTCAGATGTAGCTCAGAAACATATTCATCTGCAGCAAGTTTGGTAGGTATTACACCTCGAATACATCGGGCTTGATTTTAGTAGTATTTACATCGAATTAGTTTCCAAATTGAAAGCCTATAAATTCTGTTTCGAGTAGAGCAGAGAAGATTTCGTTTATAAACTAATCGAATTTTATAAATGAATATGTTCACAGCGAAAAATTCAGTTGCAATCTCAACCTGAGTTTGACTTATTTGCTATTAAACGACGTTTCAAAATTACAAACAACAAAGATTGACAATTAACTAGTTGTGTGGCTCCGAAAGCGAAGCGCAGTCTTTAAAATAGTATGCATAAAATATATAACATAATAATATATAATATAATATAATATAATATAATATTATATAATATAATATAATACAATATTATATAATATAATATTATATAATATAAAATAATATAATATAATATAATATTATAAGTTTGTTTTAGTTGCTTTTAGGTATGTCTGTGCAGGATTTAATATACGGTATATACAGAAATAATCTATTACATCTAAGCATAAGTAAGTTTCGATTATGTATCAGAGATCCCTGTTGGTGCCGATGGCACTTACTGGATAATTGTAACTATTGGAAACGTTGGGTTGTTCTTATCTTAACTAAAGGCTAAAAACATAACAGCTTACGATTACGGCTTCCCTAAGCCTACATTTTCTAGATCTGATATTTCAATCATACTTTGAGAGCGATACTAATTCAATCCGACTAAAGAATAATTAAGGAGTACACATACAATATTAGAACAATACTCAGTCTGTTGAGATCTACAACTAGCATCTGGAGTCAATAGCGGGTGCCGCCTTGATAGAGAGAGCCATGTGCTGAAACTAATGATTGGGCTTCTATATAATACGTAGTGTGGGGGTGTGCCAGAAGTTTGCTTTGCACGGAATGAGGTTGAAGTTGTGAGTGACATCAGGATGAGTGCCAATCCTCCAGACTGGCGATATGCTATTGACTGCTGCCGGCCGTATGTGGCGAATTGAAAAGGTTCTGCGATTGCTCCTGTGACATTTGATAGGGCAGAATCTCCAGGTCGTTGGGCAGCTGACTTTGGTTCTGGCTCGTACTCAGCGATTGGAAATGGTTTCCGCTGAAGAAGTTGTTGGCCTGCTGCTGCTGTTGTTGCTGCTGTTGTGGCTGCAACAGTTGCTGGTGCTGCAGCAGTTGTTGAGTCTGCTGCTGCTGTTGTTGTTGCAGCTGCTGTTGCTGCTGGCTGCTGTGCATCAGCTTGTTGTCCTCGCTATGCGTCTCGGAGCCATCGTCGCTGATGCCCATGTGGAAGTTGAGTGAGGGACTCGACTCCGTCGCCATCTGCATGTAAGATAGCAACGAGTCCTCATTCGTGTTCTGTGGAGCGTTCGATCCGTTGTTGTTGTTGCTGCTATTGTTATTGTTGTTGGTTCCACTATTACTGCTATTGTTGTTGTTGTTGTTATTCTGATTGCCGTTGTTGTTGTAGCTCTGAGTGTTATTATTGCTACCGCCGTTGCCATTATTGTTGCTAATGAGCTGCGACCCAAGCGTTTGCAGTGGCGAGAGATTAAGGAACGCATCAATGTCCTCCATGTCCTCCCTCGACAACATGTTGCTCGGCTGTTGTTGCTGCTGCTGTTGCTGTTGCTGTTGCAGTTGCAGCTGCTGTTGGCTCTGCTGCAACTGTTGCAACTGTTGTTGTTGCTGACTTTGTTGCTGTTGCTGCTGATGCTGCACATTGTGATTGTGTTGCTGCTGATTGTGTAGATTCTGCTGCTGCTGCATGAGCATCTGCTGGTCCTGCTGATTCAGCATCTGCTCAGAATTGAGTGCGAAGCCATATTGATTGAACTGCGGTTCTACCGCGTTGCTGCTTGTGAAGTTGAAGCTGCGCTGCACATTTCCCGCGCCGGCAGCGGCAGCAGCTGCCATATTGCTGGCAGCGAAGCCCATCGGCATCATGGGCTGCAGGTACGTGTAGCGCGCCAGCAACAGTTGCTCGGAGACGATGCGCAGCTCGTCCTGCTGCTGCATTATCAGCTTCTGCAGCTCGTCGTGCTTGCGCTGCAGCTGATCCTGCAGTTGGCTCTGCGTGGGGGTCATCACAACGGCGCCCGGCAGCAGTTCCGACTGCGTTTGCACTGGTAATGGCGACAACACGGGTGCCACCGTGAAAGGCGCCATCACCGGTTGCATGGGAATGGCTGTTAGGTATTGAGGGGGTTCTAGGAAATTGGAGGCCACGAGCTGCGGGCTGGCCAGTGGGTAGTTTGACTGAGGAAACTGGCAGGCGTTGCTGGTGACAATCTGCGTCGGCGCCAGCGGCAATACGGGCAATATCTTTGGCTGCGCCACATTCTGCTGCAGCTGCAAGTGATGGTGCTGTTGCTGTTGGTGGTGCTGTTGCTGCTGCTGCTGCGGTTGATGTTGCTGCTGATGCTGTTGCTGGTGATGCTGAGAGCGCTGGCGCTGACCTTGCTGAAAAGAAATGTAGCACATGTGACAACGAGAAGGATGAGAGATAATTTCACTCACCGAACTGACGTGCGTCATCAGGGACTGTCTGCTGGTCACGGAGTCGGTTGACATAGACGTGGAGTCGGATTCGTTGCCTCTGCTGTTGTAGATGTAACATTTGCGCTTGGCCTTGGGCGAGATGCCCGTCGAGCTAATGTTGCCGTAGCTGGAGGCAGGCCTTGATGTCTTCAGCGGATTGATGGGGCAGGAGCTTGCCGTGGGCGCTGCAGCCCCCGACCACATGGGCGAAGAGTCGACCGTTGGGGAGGGGGCTGCGGTCGCGGCCACCGTTGCCACCTCGTTGCTGAGACTTGTCAGACTGTCCAAGTTCTGGTTGTTCAGCTCGAAGTCCCTCAACGTAGTTGTAGCCGAGGCACACTTGCTGCCGTTACTAGAGCTGGAAGCTGGTACCTTGCTGCACTTCTGTTTATCCTTATGGTTCTGCCGGATGACCTCTGCGTAACTAACTACCTTGTGCGTGCACACCACGTAGTCCGGCTTTGAGTTGAACTGGTGGTAGCTCACGTAGTAGTCCGTCTGTAGCCAGATCCACTGCTGTCCCTTGGTCAGGAAGCGATAGTAGCAGGATTTGCCCTCGCCCGTCTGTCGCACTGAAACAGAGTACGTCAGATGTTTGTCGTTGGCCGAGTCGGAACTTACTTACGCTCCTCGTGGCATGCCACGATGCTGTCTAGATCATCGAAGTGGTAGTAGTCGTAGCCGGAGGTGCCGAGCACCTCAAAGGGCATGTAGCCGATGATGGGCGGAGCTCTGTGGTCAAGAAAGAGGAACTTCCACTCCATGCTGTGCTTGGAGGTGAACTCGTTGCTGGTCGGATCAATGATGCTCATCTCTCGTATCAACTGCGGCGTCTGTATGCGCCCTGTGCCCACGAAGACAAGCTTCTTGTCGACCTCCACGTTGGGGTTGAGCTGGAAGATGCGGGGAAGCGTCTGACTGCAACTGTTCTGGCTGTCCGAGCTGGAACCGCTCGCATGGGTATTCGCATCGTTACCTGAAACGAGGAACTGCGTTATAATCCCGTCGTGGTCGCATCTATTGCGCTACCTACGAAAGTAACCCACAAACTTCACCAGCTCATAGGAATTGGCGTCGACCTTTTCGATGCCGCCGCGCTTTAGGTGTATGTAGAAGGTGATCTGGTTGCTGGCACTGATGTCCGTTTGCCGGGGCTCAATGACGGGCGTGGGATTCAGGAAGATGTTGAGCAGCGCCTCGTGATCCATTTCGTAGACCAGATCGTAGATGCTCATGCTGTACAGTTCGTGCTGCAGAGGATTGAGGGCATAATTTCGATTACTGCAATGTTCCTTCTGGATTCAGTGGCGCCACCTACCGGCAAGTAGCCCAGCTGCGAGGTAATACTTTCTGATGCGTAGAATATGGACCCAACGCTGCTGAAGACAATCATGAAGCCATCCAAGGACTCCAGCATTAAATGCGTAAACTCGTCGTTGGTCAGAAACGTCGGCTTCCAGTCTTGTTGAATTTCGAAAACCTTCGAGCGATCCGTTGCCTCTGCAGGTGGATTTAAACACGATTAGTTCAGATTGACGGTGATAGCATTCGCTTCTGATTGGGACTTGGAGTTACCATTGTGGTTCTTGAGAAACGCTATGGTCGATTTCAGCACTGTGGACTTGTCCATTTTACGGTTCGACGTGGAAATGAGTGCACTCAAGTCGTTCACCAGCGAGTTGAACTGATCCCGACGTTTCTTCTCGCTCAGGTTGCGGGATTTCCTGCAAAGAAGACTGCGAGTTACCAAAAAAACAAGCTGGTAAAAAATCGTAATGCATTCTTTGGGTAAAATTAAAACTAGTCGAATGTGGAGTGCGACCCGTTAACCCTCCCCCGTAAAGGACCCCGGCAACAACTGCTCACCTGCGTGGGCCCACGTGTGTCCTGCGATTGATGCTTTGTCTGGCGTTCATTAGACCAATCTGCCCACATGCTCACACACCCCAACAGGCCACAGACGCACGCACACATGTGCGTAGGGAGAACGAAGAGGGAGATGGGGAATACGCGGATTACAATGGGGGGAGGTGTGTGCTACAGCTCGCTATTCTGTTGTCGCTTTTCATTTGTTGCGCTAGGACAAACATTTTTGGGCTGCGATTTTTGCATTTGACATTCGTACGTCAAAAACTCGAATCGCACAGTGAGAAGGAGACGGTAAAACCGGAAGAGAAAGAAAGAGGGAGACAGAAGGATAGTTTCAGAGATGATTTGGGTATTTAATTTTTTTGTCAGCTGGCATAGTGCATATTCATTGTGAAATTCCTTGTTAATCGCATAGTTAAAGAAAGGGAGAGATAATCTAGTGTACCAGTTAATCGAGCGACGCTTTTCATATTGATGGTTCCATTATCAGGTTGGAAATACGCATGCTTTAATAAGGAACTGTGTAATTTCTGATTACAAAGCAAAAGAGGCTCGGAGTGTGTCTGTATAAATAATAATAAATATAATAATAAAATTAACGATACGTGGTTCGGGTTGTAGCTCTTTGGCTCTGGCTTACTATGCTATCGGATTACTAATTTGATATTTTTATTGCAATCGCAACAGAATCTCGGCACGTTTACTTATTATGCAATATCCAAAAAGAAGAGGGACAACAGAACACAGCGCGAAGACAACAACATAAGGTGTAATTATTAAGCGTGTGTTCGGATTCGGTTGGGCTTGCCAACAAAAAGAAATCACTCTCGAATTTCACTTAATTGAATTGAAGTTGCGAGCTGGCTTCAACCGGATTCTGGCTATGCAGTTACATTATGTAAAGTTATATGTTCTTTGGAAACTTTCCTGCTGATTTCGTGGGTCCTTATAAAGAAGACGTCTTTAATCGCTTCTACTTATTAATTAAAGTCATGTGCGGTTCGCCAGCATGAGCTTCCTTTGTCTACGCAAATCGCGATTGTCTACATCTTCGACGCATAACTGTCAAATGCAGTGCGTCCCTTATTATATATATATGTGTTGCTATAAATGTATGAGTGACTTGATATAGGGGGTACGGTGTGTGTATGCTCGTATGCTTACCTTTTCGTATCATCCTTGTCATCGCTCTCCTCGTCCATCTTCGTATTTATTAGGTAATCCACTTTCAAGTTGTTGCGTTTTTCAAGGACTCCAAAGAAAAAACCTTTGTCGCGTTGCAGAAAACTATTTCACACGCGCAGCGGAGTTTTACATATTTGTTTTTAATTTTTGCGACTTTGTAACTATTTCACATTGAACTCTTCGCTTTACTCGCGTTCATCGCACTTCAGGTAACATTCACACGGCAGTTTACTACATTTTCAAAAGCGGCAAACATTTTGTAGCTACACGAGAATATTCGAAACGAAAAACATTTGATTTACATTTTCAATAACTCTTAGTTTTATTCTTTCACGGTTTTTTTACTTTATTCCTCATTTACCATATTTGCGTACCGTCAGCAACAAGTGCAGTTGAGCTTCTGCGCCGATTTACCTGTCGCCTGTCCATTTGCTGTCGACAACAGTCTCAGTCCCCATCACACTTTCAGTCACTCGCACACCACTACAGCCTACAATGGGGCAACTCACATACTTTTTGGCTTAGGCCAATTTGGCAAGAGTCCCACAAATGAATTTTTCCTAATGCCACTTTACTAAATTCACAAACTGATTTACCTTAGTTAATAAAGTAAATTTAACTTAAGTACATTCTGTGCTTTTGGAAACGATGGAAGAGCTTAAGACATAAGACCAAAGCATCTATCTATCTATCTATCTCTGCTCGCTCAGTATATATGAATTTATATAAAATAGGTTTATTCCGCAAAAATGAGAATTTGTCCCAGAGTGCGACCGTACAACACACACATAGGTATTGGTATATTGTTCTCGTTCGCATGAGACTCAATGCCGCTGCTGCTGCCGCCGCTGCTCCTGCCGCCGTTGCTGCTGTCGGTGCTCCTGCTGCTGCTACAGTTACGTAACGACCGCGGTGCCGCGCCTGCGCATGTGCCACAACGGCTGCCCGCTGGCGAATGTGCTGCATGCGAGCGCCAATCATTGCAGTCGACGCGGCGGGGCAGCTTCCTGCTGCTGCTGCTGCTGCTGCTGCACTTTGCAACCCCTAAAAAGTATGCTACAGTATTTGCTGCGTGTTACTAAATGCGACAGCGAATGCCATAACAACCTCTCTGTATATGCGTGTGTGTCTTAATGCGTAGCTGTGCGTATATGTGTGCGTTTTGAGCAGCTGCTAACCAATTGCCTGTCTGCGTTGCCTTTTGCCTGACGATTATTTATAGCACACGCACACACCCATTGCATAACGCATGTGTGTGTGTGTGTGTGTGTGTGTGTGTGTGAGGGTATGCTTGTGTCTGGCATATGTATGTACACACCTCAGTGTGTGTGTGTGTGACACTACATTTCGTAGCAGTTGATTTCGAGTTGTTTTTTAATTGAATGCAATTTTCAGATGGCATAACAAAACGCTCACTTAATTGCCAAACGCATGGGGCTTCGCTGCTGTTGGGGAAAACTTTCACTGCGTTTGCCTCTCATAACTTGGCAAAGAAAACGTCGAGGAAAATGTCAATAGAAAGCCGAGCAAATGCAAAACTTGCAACAAATAATTGCCCAGGACGATGTGGAAGGCGTTGGGGATAGGATGCCAGTGCGTTTGTCTTTAAACGAAAAGATTTCAAGCGTTTTTGGCCTTAAATGCCGAATGCAAGGGGCTTACAAAATACCCATTCACACACACACACACCCATACATACGCATACACATACATATGTGTACCATATGCAAAGCTGTATAATTAATCCGTTTAGCTGTTGGCCCGGCCAGCAAGTGAAGCATTTAACGAGTCATAATTTCCCACATGTATTCAAAATACACGCACACATACAGTTGCAGTTACAGTAACAGAGACATTTACAGTTACACAGTGAGTTGCGGCCAACGCTGATATTTTAAATTCAAAATACACATCAAAGCCGAAACGCCGCCGCCTTTCCGGCCACAGCCCCGCCCTCCTCTATGCCCAGTTGCTGTGCAAGTTGTTGTTGTTGTAGTTACTGCTCCTTTACCAAGTGTTGCTGGTTAACCCTAAGTGGCTATTGCTCTCGCTGTTGTTGTTGGCGCCGTTCCTTTTGCAGTGTTGTCGCCAATCGACTGGTTTCACGGATCGACTTACTGTGGTTTTGCCAGCGCTAGACGTGTAGAAGTAGCTGCTGATAATTGCCAACGACTGACTGGCTTAATGGCTCGTGTTGCAATTAGTTCGGAGCGGTTTGTTTGCTGCAAACTGCCAATTGTCGAGACTATTGAACCTACTGCAGCCAGTGGGTGTGCGATAGAGAGAGAGAGAGAGAGAGGGATAGACAGAGACGGAGATATGTAGGATCAAGTGTCAAGTCTGGAGAACCAAGCTCGGACTGTTTTAATAATCAGATCTCGGCTTATTAGTGATAATAACTTAACCTGCTTTCGGAATATCTCAGCAATTCAAGGGAATTTACTCAGGTTATAAAAATATCATTTAACTCACATAACAAAGTGATCTTCGGATTATTACTCTAACCGTATCTCTTTTCCTCTACAGTTTTCGAAGACTGCTGAATAGCTGCAAATAAGGATCAAGAAATAGTCCGAAATATTTAAACAAAACAAGTTTATTAATTCGGATAGCAAAGCGAGTTGCAAATCAATTCAATTTCGCAGAGTTTCGACTTTACTAGCATAGTTGAGGTTACTGAAAAAAGAATAAAGGCAAAAATCGAATGTAGAACTAAGCTCAGATCTCGATTTAAAAAAAATAATATGTTATTACCTAAAATATCTTAACTTATTCTAATAGCAAGGGCATTTATGAAAGCATAATCTCTTCATTGAGGTTCTGGAAATATGAGTTAATGTAGATAACAAAACGATCTCTAAATCAATTGTTTACTCTCCATAGTTTAGCAAGATCGTAAAAGAGGAACAAACATTTACAGTTCTTTATCTGCAATTGCACAATAAATTATGTCGAATGCATCGAAAAGCAAACAATTCAACTGTGAGCTTACGAACCCCAACACTCCACGCCACACTCCCCACACCGCTGCAACCCCGGCGGAGACAACTATTCCCTCGCGTCTGCTCACTTGGCATTGAGCAATGCGGAAGCTAAAGCTCCCAAAGCCGGTTGCCTACTAACACTACTGCTGCTGCCAGTAGCAAGTCTCAAAGATCGTTGACTGACCTACTCATGGCTGCGTGAGAGCCACAGAGAGCCAAAGCTTGCGCTCTCCTTAAATCCTCTCTCACTCGCTCTCTATTTCTGTCTGGCTTGCACTCTCGCGCGAAACTAACGTCATTTGATTGCATTTCTAAAGCTTCGCTCAGTGCGCAAATTATCGCATATTTGCCGTACCTCTGTGTGCGTGTATGTGTGTGTGTGTGTGTGTATGTGTGCCTGTGTGCTGGTGTCAGTGTTTGATTTCTTTGTCAGTGAACTTGAGCTTTTGCTGGCATCGCTAATTGCATTGCGATTACAGCATAGCGCAGCAGTATGAGTACGCTGCTTGCGTGTGTGTGTGCCGTGCGTGAGTATTGTGTGCGATAATACTAAACTGCGACATGCATACACACGCTCACGCTCCCACTCACACTCACACACACACACACACAAACACACACGAATGCACTGTTGGCTGCGCAGCTTTTTCTTAGTTCTGTTCTCTGTTCCGCATTTTACAAAGCTTTGCGCGACGCCTGTAATATTTTTTGTCTTTTTCGCGCTCTCGTCGCACACTTGCGCGCTCTCGCTCTCCTTGAGCACTTGCTGGAGACGCTATTGGCTGCACTCTTTGCTAATGTTGTTGTTGTTGTTTTTTTGTTGTTTTAAACTTGACTTAATTAAATTGTCCACTATTATTTCTGCTTTTATTTTTATACCCTGTGCGCTTTGAAAATGGTATATAAGCTTTTTGCAAATGTATTTAACAGCCAAAGGAGGCGTGACAGGCTGACAGTTTCAATGGCCAAGTAGATTTACCCATGTCTGCCAGTATTCCAGTATGCTTGCATGTCCATCAATGATCTGTCGATGTGTAAGGTATCTAAAATTCGAATACGCTTAATAACACTTTTCCTTACTTTTCTTGCCAATTGCGTCAAATCCATTGATTTGCTTTATCGCGCGCAATGTTTAATTCCACAGTTTTTGTTGATTTTCCTTCTTTCGATTGGGAGTGGAATATTAAGTTGATTCGAATCCTCAAGCAAGTTGCCCTTCCATTCCCAGATGATTTCAAGTTGTTCTAGCTTATTTCTCGTAACACTTCCCGACGATTGCAATCGCTCGATCCCCAACCACTTAAGCACTTCATCTGTAGAGTGCTCTTCTAACACCCCCACCCCTCATCTCCAGACCGAGCAGCATCTGATGCGGCCTACAAAGCGGATGCTGTTCGGCTGTTTAACTGCTCGTCGTTTCCCCTTAATTATAATACATTTTTCACTAATTTTCATGTTTGCCCATGTTCGAGCTCCACGCTCTCCACTTGGCCCGCAATAATTACATGCTTTCGAATCTAAACATTTGCAGTTCGTTTTTTATTTGCAGCGAGCGATAATTAATAAGCTGTGCCTGCCTCTTCGGACTGAAAGACTGACTAAATGACTGTCGGAGTGAATGATTGAATGCCTGCTGACTTGTCTAGTAAATATAGGGATGACATGAGCTCATACACTCGATACCAACCAGTGCGAATATTCAGAGACTCTGCACGGGTTAAGGCACTTCTCCAATGTGAGGCGATAGTATCGGGCAGAACTACTATCGTCATATGCCGTCGGGAAAACGCGCGAAGTCACCTGCCAAGTGCAGTTATCGCTTATCTGTCTCGACCATTGTTGAACCAATTTCCTCAGGCCAAAAGCTTTAAAGTAATATGGGCTAATAGACCTAGAAACACCCATACAACACGCAACTCAAACCAACTCCGAAGATACCTCTGTCAGAGTAGCTCCAAACATATTGCGGGCTATTGGTTTTAATTAATTTGAAATACGTAAAATATTTGTTAATAATTTACGAGTTGTCAATTGAAATAGTTGTACGCTGGCTTCAAGCTGCCTGGCGCATGATCGCACACACTCACATGCACAGCAGACGCGCTCGCTCACACACACACAAAACTGTGCACACCACCGCACAGTGCACACGCGCACTCACACAGAGGCAGGCGGAGGTAAAGCACACACACACACAGACACACACACTGACGCGCAGACAGACATACAGCTATGGAGACGGCAGTCGAGTCGACTTGATGATGACGTTTCAAAAAGACGCTGCTCAAGCAGACCAACACAGGATCCCGCCTATACCCCTTGCTGCCTCAAGCCTGCATCAGCGTTGACAATGAAAACTCAAAGGCGCAGAGAGACGACAAGACAAACCGAATATGCGATAGTATAATACACTAATTATAATATATAATATAATATAATAGTTATAGTCGCTTGCAGTTGCTCAGTGTTTGTTGGCACCTTCGAGCTGTGACTGGTGCTCTCTCGCTCTCGGTTGAATGCACTTTTGATTAGTTCTCTCTCATTCCGCTTCCTACAATTCGCTGCTTGCTCCTCCCCTTGCCCCCCTCCCCCTTCCCCCTTCCCCCTTCCCGCTGCTGTTCCCGTTCCACTAGATGTTTCACTGTACACAGGCACTAGAAGATTGTTGTAATAATTAAAGAGTGTGGAATTCGTTTTCAAATATTGCTAATTTTATGTACTTTTTGGAATTTGGTGTTGAGTTTTGATAAGCTTCGCAAGGGGTAACTTTATATTTGGTATGTGTGTAGCTGAATGCGCTGTTGAATTTATTTTCAAAATTACATAATTTTGATTTTTTGTTTACTTCGCTTTAAATTATTTTCCAGTCGCGCTTCGGCCATATTTCGATTTCATTTCGTTCACTTTTTCGCACACGTTTCCATTCGGCTTCGTCTGCTTTTACTTTCGAGTTAAGTGTTTTCTCAAAATCAGCAGGTTTAGCAGGAGGAAGCAAGACACTCAGACTCACTCGTATTCTACACTCGTACTCATAAGCACTCAATGAAGACGGCACCGTATATTTTTGATCGAGTTTCCAGCGTGAAAATTGATAATTACAAGAATTCAGGCGTCCTGCTATTTTTCTAAGCAACGAGTACAGGGTATCACAGAATTCGAATTGTGTGTGTTCCGTTTGAAGAAACCGCCACGGGAAGCTGCTGACGACTCGCTCGCGACTCGTTGAAGCAAGCGCTGAACTGTAACCGGGAACTGTCGCTGTCGCTGCGCGTGTCAAAATAAAACTGAAACTGAAAGAAAAGGCCCCAAAAAGCAGCTCGCGAGAATACGAGAATGGGAGAATGCGACTGCAGTTGCAATTTCTAAGCTGCGGCGCGCTCGCGAAATGTGGATAAACGTCGAGCGAACACAAAATGCAACGAAATGCGAGCGCGGGCAATACAAACGTACGAGCGTACGAGTATTCTCATCACTCACATTGAGAACACTGCATACACACAGACACACACATATGCACAGAAACACACACACACACACATACCTGCCATAGAGGGAGACTTGGCTATTGCCGGCAGCGCTCGCTGAACGGGGCGTATACGCGATACGCGAGCGTTCTCGCCATTACCTGGCATTTGCCTAAGCAGGCGGCCGGCTATTATTTAATAATCAGTTTCAGAGAGGGTATTTCCCTCTCTCTCGCTCTCGCGCTCGCTCTCTGTCTCCCTCGCAAGATCTAACTCAGCAGCTCACCATGATCATTGGGACTTGAGTCGACAGATCGCTGGCTTCACCTCTCAATTGCACACTATGTATTAGATATTAAAATCGCCTTAGAACTTCTAAGAGATAATCGATGGCTTTATTTGTAAGCGCATAGTATGAGTTGATCAAGCTATGTCCGCAAGAATATCCAACTTTCGGCAACAGAAGGCAACGTTTCTTTCTATTGTTTTGAGGCTTTAATATCGTAAACGCCAAGCCAGAATATTTGTACCTCTTCCGCTATTAATATTTCATATAAAAAGTTTCCAAAAATCAAAGCTCGTGAAAGCATAGCATGAACTGCCTTCAACTCGATTTCGAGTGGCATATCAAATAATCGATTCAAATTCAAAAGTTGCCCAACTCTCTTTATTCTCGAATGCACTGGGAAATTTCGTATTTATAATATGCTGACGTAATTCCCGCTCGGGATTTGCATAGTAATTCAGCATTCGTGCGATATTCTGAGTTATTCGTTTTGAAGTTTGAAGTTTTATGCATTTTATGCAAGACAGGATATATTGAGATTGTATATAGTGCAGAGCAGATATGTAGGCCTGCGATCAGCTAGTGTTAAATATTTATGGGCCGCCCCAGTAACTCGAGTGACCGCCCCTCACCCCTTTCCGATAAACTTCTCAAAGCGTTGAACTCGAAGTGCAGCCGAAGGCTATAGCCAGCGCATTAAAGCCAGATCCGAAAACTGTACAGTTTGTTGTGGGTTATTCACAGTTAATTTCCTTTCGTAATTTATCATATATTCATTTATTTCTTTTAGTGTTTTCGGTATAAATTAGACACACAAAACGTTTACAAATTATGTCGAATATTCCAAACTTAGTTGCAAAATTATTTTTTATTGTATAAAATTACATAGCTATGTATGTAGTATGTGCTCAGTGTGTAAGTGTGTGTGTGGTTGCATGTGGATGTGTGTCTAGCTGCATGCACTAAATTAAATTCGTGATCGTATTAGAAAGTTATTGATAAGGCGAAATTCAACAAAGTCCTTAAGTATGTACAGTTTCAAATGTTGTTGATTGTAGATGAGCTAAGCAAATTGTTGTTTTTAAAATTGATTTGCTTCGTATTTGCAGATAACTGAATGGGGCATGAGGCATGAGGCTTACGGCTAATTAAATTAATTAAATTACAATTTAAAGTTTCTCTGTGTGTTTTTGTTTGTAGGAATGCGGACTTTAGATAAAGATACAGATACATATACAGCTAGATACAGATACAGTTAAATTGATAACAATTAGTTACAGATTAAAATACAGAAAAAGAGCATTAACTTTAGCCGGTTATCGCGATAGATTGGCATTATATAGGTGAGCAAAGTGTGTGTATATAACTCGGATAGTACAGATGGTATCGTAGCTTAAGTAAAACCTGCACAGAGCGACAGAGTTGAGAAGACAACAGAAAATTAAATTAAAAATTGTTTTGTTTTCAAATGTTCTATCTCAACGCTCCTCTGCTTCTCATTCTCCTTCTTCTCGATCTCCTTCTACTTGCTTAATCCTTCTCTGCGCTATATGTATATAGTTTGTATATTATATAAAAAAATGTGGTTGTAGATTGTCTTATAGTTCCAGCCGCTTATACTAAATAAAGAAAGTGTTCCATAAGTTTTCTCTGTTTTTCTCCGCCCTTCTTCGCACTTTACCTCTGGTTTAATGTGTTTTTGTTTTGTGAAAATCGTTCAAGTAAAAATGTGAGTTATTAAGACTTTCCATTTTGTTGGCCTTAAAATTGTTGACGTATTCTCGTAGTATTATTTAATTGTTTAAAATTTGTGTGTTTTTGTAGAAACCATGAGTTGTTGTTTTCAAGATTCGTTTTGCCGGAGAGAAGCTTCTTTGTGGAATGTGGATTGTTTTATGGATAAACAAGGACTGGGGCTCTCTCTACATATGTGTATATAAAGGTATAGATATAGGTACAATGCAGGGTTGCAGAACTATCGACAGCTTCTCGAATTTAGCAATAGTTTAGCTTAGCTCTCCCCTAAGGGTAGACCAGAAAGAAACTTGAGAAGTGCTTTGAAATCCTTTTCTTATCAAGGGAATCAATAGAGAGGGAGATCGACTTGCTATCGATAGCTTTGCACCGATGCTTTCCGGTTGTCCCAACGACTTTTGATTGTATTTGAGTTATATAATCCTATACATGTATATTGTAAAACTCTCTACACACCGATCAAGTTGAACTTTTACACAAATTAGTTACACTTTAGTTATAGTTATAGTTACAGTAGAGTTACAGTTATAGTTACAGCTAAGATTACATTTACAGTTACAGTTACAGTTACAGTTTTGTTTTCATCTACTGATAATTTGGTTCTGCTAAGTTAAACACCTTTCGTTTTGGCCCCTAGGATAACGGTAACGTGTAATACAAATGGCTTAGACACAGAATTTACACGAGTTTTCATTTCTATTGTTTGTTTGTTTGTTTTCTATTCTCTCGCAATTTTCGTGTTCCTGACTTCGATCCTAATCCCGATCCGACTTCAACTCCAACTAGAACTACTACTGGAGCTATAGCTACAACTACACGAGAAGCTCCTCGTCGTCGGTGTGCGGCTCCGCGTAGAGGCAACACTCGTCCCCGTCTACATCAACTCTGGTGGCCTCCACAGCCTCCTGTTCCTCGCAGTCCAAGCTGAGATCGTGCGCCTGTTGCGGCGACTGCTGCGGCGCCTGCTGCTGCTGCTGCGGCTGGCTAAGCTCGTGCAGCCAGTCAAGTGTCTTGTCTATGGCCCGCAGGCGCTTCTTCAGCGACGTCGTGGCGAGTATGTCCACCTGTGAGAAGAGTGAGTGAGTGAGTACGATAAGAAGTGTGAGGTATAGCCAAGTGGCATCCACCTACCTTCAGCTGCTGCGAGAGCGGCAACAGGGCGATGATCCACCAAGCCCAGGCCGGGCCGTCGTTGATTAACTCCCAGCTGAGCTCGAGCGGCGGCATCTGGCCATAGCTTTGGAGTATCTCGTGCTTCTGCTCGCTGCTGAGGCTCTCGAACCAGTCGCTCGCCTTGGCCAGGACGAGCGCCTGCAGGGCGGCCAGCGGTTTCACCTGATCGCTGGAGATCGGCTCGTCACGAATGTACTCCACCTTGGCGGTCTCGTAGCCATCTTTCTCGCTGCGCGCGAGAATCTTGAAGCGCTTGCAGCCTATGGTGCTCAGTATGGAGCAACCGTCGCCGAGCAGGACACAGTCCCGGATGTCCAGGATGGTGCCGACGTCGTAGTAGCGCGACTTGCCGCTGTGCGGCTGGACAATGCCGAAGGTCTTGTCGCCTGACTCAAGGGCGCGGCGCACCATCAAGCGGTAGCGCGGATCACAGACGAATAGCGGACAGGGCACCGACGGGAAGGCGGCGGTGCAGATGAACACCGGCACCGACGGCTCCAGATCGATCTCCTGGCGGAAGCGCGCCTCGTAGTGGTCTGGAATGAATCGTTTCATTGCGGCTTCTAGGAATTTCGTTACTGGCCGCTTGGCCAGCGCAAAGGGAACTGGCGAGGATGAGCCCTGATACAGATTATTATTGACATTTAGTTCCACAAGTGGTGACATGCACAATGGACACGAGGAGTTGTAATCCATGCAACGATCCAAGCATACCAGACAGTAAGTGTGTCCACACGGCGTCACCACCGGCTTCCACAGCGTGCGGCAGCACACCACGCAGTCAAAGTCGCTCGGGTCGATCAGCTGGCCGGGCACAGCGGTCAGCTGCCTCCGACCACCACCCGACTTGTCGAGCTCTGCGAGAGCAGGGAAAGAGAAACAGGGGAGAGAGAAACAGATTAAAAATATTTCGCTGAGGCGCCACTTCGCTTTGCTGCTTACTTTTCAGTCGCTGCAGCTCCAGCTGCGTGCGCTCCAGAACTCCCTGCAGCAACCTGCTGCAGCGGCGGCTGTCGAGGAACTCGCAGGGGGACGGCGGCAGCTGCGCGGAGGCCTGCAGCGCAGGCCATTTTCTGCGGCAATGCTTGCGGTTGGCGTGGCGCCTTGCCTGCAGCTCGAACTGCTTGGCGCTGTGCAGCTGCAGCTGGTCGTACACGTTGTGCTGGTCGATGTAATCCAGCGCGCTGGGGAACAGAAAGTCCCCGTCCATATGCAGGTGCGAGGTCTCCTCCTCCACCTCGTCTTCCACCTCCACCTCGTCCTCCTCGTCGGCCATGATGTAGTTGCTGTAGTTGTCGTAGTGCTGCTCGCAGCTAAGCCCGAACTCGTCCTCCACGTCGTCGAGGTGCACGTGGTGGTGGTGGTGATGGTGCAGATGATGCTGCTGCTGTTTCCTGCGCCGCCGCAGCTGCTCCCAGAGCATCGCGTAGGGCGCCTTGCTGCCCGATCGTGGCAGCGATTCGATGGATCCACGACTTTTGGGCGTTTGTGCCAGGAGACGTTGCAGTATCTGAAGGACAAACGGAATGCGATTGAATGCGATGCCCGAATGCCCGATGCGGTGCCGGACACTCACCTTGGCGAGATCATGTTGAAATATTTCCGAGTTGCTGAGATTTGTGTTCTTGTCCAGGCAAATGGCCAGGAATCCGTTGAAGAGCGCCTCCTCCAGCCTGCCGAGTCCACTGAGCGCCAAGGCGCGCAGATAGTGAGCCTGTCGGTGGAGGGGAGGGAAGGAGATACATTTAGTTTAACTCAGTCTCTGTGTCTCTGTCTGTTGCGACCTACCTTGGGCGAAGTGCAGCGCGTCTTGAGCGCGTTTTCAATGTCCGCCAGGGAGCTCTGGTAGTGGCTCAGCTTGAGCAGCACCTCGGCGCGCAGGCAGAGGCTCTTGAAGTTGCTCGGCGCTGCAAGGAAAGAGAGAGAGAGAGAGAGAGCATGAGTTAAGCTGTTAATTAACGCTTAATTGCCGCTAAAAGTGATGAATGTCGGGGAAATTAGGAAAATCGCACACTTAATGTCAACTTCTCGCAATGAAAATGTCAAAACGCTTTTGGAAGCGATCGCTTGCCAAGCAGGCACCCGTCCAACTATATACGTAGCTGCACACGTCTCTTCATCCATCCATCCCTTTCGGCCACACTCCCCGGGGCAGGCCTGGCAGCATCCGCCGCCAAAGCGACGTACAACACGCGCGTAAATTCGACAATTAGTTTGATGTCGACGCCGACGCTGACGTTGACGTTGACGTGGACGTGGTCGCTGACATGGACGCGGCCGCAGATGCTCTCGTTCTCGCTGTTGCTGCAGTCGCCCACGCGTTGCGATCTCTTGCTTGAATACCATTCCCCCATTGAAAATGGCTAAAAATGGTATATTGGCTTTGTGCTTGTGTATGTAAAGGAGGCTTGGCTGACCATACTACACATAAACACATATTCAAGATCAGCATCTTTCAAATGGTCTACATTGTGATACGATTTCATGATGAATGGTATCTAATAGTCGAGACTGCTCTCTGTACTTATTCCAACCTAGCGGCGCCAAAGACTGCACCGGCTGCTCTCTGGTCAACACGTGCCGACAGCAGGCAGAGTACAGAAAAAGTCTCTAAAACAAGGTACCATACATCTCAAACTGTTATTATTTCCCAATAAAATGAATTTCTCATTTACTTCAGCAACAATGTCAGCCTTAGCAACATTCGCATGTTGCCAGCAAATCGCGACTATCAACATTGGAACGCGGCTGTTACTGTTAAGTGCTGTCTGGCAACATGCCTCGATGGGGGCGGCCGTTAACAGTGCCAGCAAATCGAGCACTGCTCCCTTGACCGAAAGCAAGCAGTGTTAACATTTAAAGAGCGTGCTCGCTGTTGTGTACGCTCTCACGCTGTTAACTGCTTGCTTGGGCCAATGATACAGCTGCTGCTGACGCGTCTGTTAAAAATCGCGATTATGTAGCCTAACATTACGCAACATACAAAAAGACGCGCTGTGCGATATCAATAAATGCGAATCCCCCCGTTGCTGCTGCTGTTGCTGTTGTTGTTGTTGCTGTTTGCTGTTGCAATTGTTACACAAATAAATGATTACAAATCTGCCGAAATGTAATTTGCATTTCTCCATATTTGACGCGGCAAATTGAATTATGTTTACCTCTCCAGGCAGTGTGTAAGCGTGAATGTTATATAAACTGAATGGAAGCAAATGTTTGTCAATATTTGAGTTTCAAGCCGACGAGGGCGTACGACCCAAAGTGATAATGGAGCGAGCAGGAAGAGTAGATTTATATGCACCTACACATCAAGTCCATCAAGTCCTACACAACTATTAGCATAATAATAGTTGCTAATAACACAATCGCACCTCGCCATTCAGCTAAGCATATAAACATTTACATATGCTTATAGCACCACTCACAGTAGAAGATGCCCAATCACGCCAGCTGGACATCGAGCTCGGGTCTCATTTCACTCATTGGAATCGGGTCTTCCCGTCGAGTCTCTGCTGTAGCTGATATACTTTAATGGGTTCATCTCATTGCTAGCACCGCCACGTTCTGAACTCAACTTCCCGTTTGATATACAGAGAATATGTGCCCATAGTAGACGTAATTGCTTGCAGCAACAACTAAAGCAGCAGCAGCAACAACAACACCAACAGCAACACCAACAGCAACCGCAACAGCAACAACAACTGCGCCAACTCGTTGGCCGAGCAAATTCAATTAAAATGCACAGCCGAACACCGTGTGTTGTTGTTGTTGTTGTTATTCTTGTTGTTGTTGTTGTCGTTGCTTCTGTTGTCAATTTGCACTTTCAGAGAATTTAACGCCAAGAGTGGACACACACACACAGAGAGATACATGCGCACACATCCTTGAGTCTGAGCATGTCTGAACATGTTCCGTAACGCTGCAGACAATTTAAGCCCAACTGTTGACAAATTGCATTTGGCGCAGATACTCGTACTATATATAATCCCATTTAAATATGCATAGGCATTCAGACATATTCATATCTGTGCAGTAATAATTTTTCTTGGCCAAATGCGCCTCTTGCATTGAAATCAGAAATCAGATTTCGTCACGTATATTCAAAATAACAGAATCACTATACCCTGCACCCCCCTTGACAAAAGCTGAACACTGTATATTGGCTTTGTGCAAATGTGCGTGCAAGCTATATTTATTCTTGATCACTATCAGTGGTTGGGCTGATTTTGCTCCGTTCGTCCGTTTATCGCACATAGAACAAAGATATTTAAAATGTTGGCTTTACCACACGCAAATCAGATTAATTCCTGGCTGTAATTACAGACTTGTATCACACTTTATTTCAAATACCAGGCAAAGCTTGTAAGCTACACCAGCACCAAAGTGAGTGCATGGCATCTGACAGTCGAGTGGGCTGGACATTTGTTTTTTTTTTTACTTGTTTTCATTTGCATTTTTGCTCGATGAATTTCGCGGCAAATTGCGTTGACAAGTGGCCGCCACTGGCAGATTGCATAAGCAGCGAATCTGAATCAGAATTTTACACACACACACAAAAGTAACAACAACAATGAGGTATTCAATTTCAGGGTACTCAATATGATTCATCTTCATAGAGAGAGAGAGGGAGAGCGCGGGCAAGGGCGAGAGCGAAAGCGGGGGCGAGGGCGAGAGAAGGCGAGATTCTCGCTAATTCTGCAGCACTTGTGGGTCATCACAATCTTAGCGAGCATGTGCATGCTCTTCTCCATTTAAACTTAATTGTGCCTAAGCTGAAGAAAGCTCGCTAAAGTCGTTAAACAATTTGCTAAAAATAAACGTTGCGTATACGCCGCATATGCTGGTCCGACTGGTCACCGGCCGCGATTGCTTTGATTATGCTGTGCAAATTGCCTTAGCACCATGCAAATACACCCATAGTGTTTGCTCTACTCATTCGGACACACACTCACACATACACACATACACACTCTACATAGATCATTATGTAAAACCACAAGTGCTGGAAGCAGAGCCGAAAGTGACCCAAATACCAAATGAATGCCCATAAAATTGCGTCGCAAGCTAAGCGAGCGGCCAAGGGCGGAGGCGGGGCGCATGCGGAGGCAGAGGCGTGAGAGGGTGCGGGCAAGGGGGGGGGGGGGGGTGTGCGCAAAGCCCAAACGGGCCAACTTTATAGAGCAGCAACCCGCAAAGCAGCAAAAGCAGCGGCAAGAGCCAAAGTTGAAGATGTGCGGCGCTGGGGGAATCGTTTTTATGCGATGAATAGAAAGAAGATTCTCGTTTCGCTTTTTCCGCTTTTCGCTCGCCTTTTCTCGGCTGCCATGGCCGATTTGCTGAGGCGTGCCACGAAATATATTATGCCCGATATGCAGGCCAAGTTAATTGGGATAGTTTCATGACAGCCTTTAGCTAAAGTTATCGAGTGCATAAAACTAAAGTGAGCAGGCAGTAAATGGAGAATTTATGTCGATATTCAGTACGAATTCACGTGGTAAAATAAGCAGGAAGTTCGCAGCAATCGAATTTATTAAACATTTTATTAAACATTTTCACGGGAAACGCGACGCTTTGTTTGCTTGGCTCAGACCTCGACTATTTAACGTCCAATTTGCAGAGAAATTTTCAAAAGCCCATTAATTATGCTGTGCCGGCAGGCACTCGACGAAATGCAGATGCAGATGCGAAATGTGGAAATGGGAAATGTGAAAAGCAACAAATGTATTTTATTTTAAACGACAGGCAATTGTTGTTTTCATTGTCGCTGTTGTTGTGGTTGCTGTTGTTGTTGTTGTTGTTGATTTTGCCGCTGCTGCTGCGGTTGAAATGCAACTGTGACAGCCTCGCACGCGGCGAGCACATGATTTATGCAGAAATATTGTAATGAAACATATTAAATATTCTATCAAGTTCTGCTGTGAATTCAAAATTTAATGTTCAGCTTTAGATTCAAGTCGGGGAGAAGTCATTAGGGCGTTGCTAAGCTCTCCCTCGGGGCGCCCACTGTCAATACTCCAACGCGCTGGTCGCCTTTCCCATTGCGTCACGTTCTGCTGTGTGGGCGGCTGAGTGGGAGTGGCACGTCCTACGACAAGCTGTTAAATGTCAACAAAGAACGAAATGCGAGAAGTTGCGAAAGCACAAAAAGCGCAGCCAACGCAGCTCACATTCTGCGTTGATATACCCTGCAACGGGGTATGCTCTATTTGTGGCACTCACGAAGCATCAAGGATTTATTCGATTATTATTATTGTGTACTTAGTTGGACCTTGTGATTACATCTCTTGAACACAGGACGAACGCTGCTGATTTCTATCTCTCTGCTCATTAAAATACCCTGTATTATTGGAATCCTCTGGCAGAGCATATGGTAAATGGATAAAATCAACAGTGAGAGTGAGAGGCTCATAAAATTGTCGATGGAGCTAGGCGAATACTCCTTGATCTGGTTCGATGTGTTGCTGCATCTCATTTGGTTCAACGTTTCCCGGCTGCGGGTGAGTGACCCACACTGCCAGCTGCTGATTTCCATTCTCTGTTTTTTTCTCCTTCTTTTCCCCGTCTTTCGCCTACTTTTCTTTCTGTTCTGGATGCCGTGCGACAATTGCGACGCAGTTTTTATGGCAACATGAAGCGTATGCGTCATTTCGCAAGCGCTTATCTGCCGTCTCACACACGCTCACACACACTCAGACGCACTCATACCCGCGGATACAAGTTGAGAGAACTGAGACTGTGCTTCAAGCTGAGACTCCAAGAGAAGTGATTTCAAGGTAAGCCAAACAGAAACAGAGAAACAGAGGAGCAGAAAACAATCTCTATCCAGATATTATATAATATAGCCTCTATCTCTCTCTCTCGTTCTCTCCCTCCATGCTGTGTGTGCGAGTTCAGCCAGCCGCAACCTTCAAGCTATACACGGCATCGACAACAACAACAACTTTACGAGATTACAATTTGCAAAAATTCAAATTCGAATTCCTATTGGAATCGTTCCGTATAGCGAAGCAGTCAAATTTCTGTTCTAAATATTGTTTTAAGTGTTCAAATAAATTTTATGAAGCGCACAAATTTCGTACTGGAAAATGAGCGTGCAATAAACACAGCAACAGCAGCAACAACAGCAACAGTAACAAAAAATCGCTTCAATGAGCAACAAAAGCAGCGACGCCAGCGACGCCAGCGACGCCGCCAACAGCAGCGTTGGCTGTATTCAAGGTCAACCAGCGGCAGCGAGATCTTGAGCTCGACTGGGGGTGGGATGCGGAAGGAGTGGCTCGGCTTGGCAGGGGACGGGGAAGGGGCGCAGACTGACGCTTGACACTGCTCCACTTCCTGCAGTGCGGGTATGCTGTGCTTGTGGGAATGAGTCAGGAGCGAGCCCCCTTTTTACATAATATTAACTCTTATTTATGGAATTATGTAGGACGCAAGATACGAGTAAGTCATGCTCATTATAGCCATTGTTATTGCCAAGTGTGTTGTGTGTATCTTCAGTTTTCTGTCCGCCGTCCACTGTGCTGTATTTGTATGTATATGGATATGGATAGACAACATTTGTCTACTGTCAAGCCGAGCAGCTTATGCAATTGAGACAAATGGAACGCAAAGCCCAGTAACGCCGACAAATATGGGCAAAGAGGACAACGCGAGCGTGTTTGACCTTCCATAACAGCATGACATTCCGGCATTATTAGCAGAAATCAGTTCTCATTACAGGAGCTAAGTCTGCTGAACATATTTCACAGTCATTAGCAACTGCTCCACGCACTTGCTGCACCTTCAAAGCGAGTCTTCTGTACTTGTTTCGATGTAAAAAAAGTCATTGCCATCTTTGCTTTGCTCATTCGAATGTTGTTTTTTCTGTGCACACAAGCCACTCGAAGCTCAGTATGTCTACCCCTCCCTCCCCCCATGACAATAAGCGTACCACTGTGGGGCCATATGTTGCGTATTGACAATACCCGCACACTTGCCATATGTTGCTGTTGACATTTGATAAATGTTCTAGGTGTTTGGTGCGAGTGTGTGTGTGTGTGTATGGTATATGTTGGTGCGCATTCGAGTGTGGGTTCTCCACTTCCGGCCCATGGTCAGGCGTTTTTGACGCGTAGTTAATTGATTTCTGAGACCCCCTTGCACCCCCTAAACCACCCGGTACATCCGAAGCTGTCGACACATGCGCCTTTAATCCACTTAAACGATGTGCGAGAAAAGTCATGGGTTGAAGAGGAAGGAGAGGGAGGGGAAGAGGCACTTTCTGATTCTTTCAGCTGCGACTATTTTTAATGCTCGACTTTATTTCGGGCGGCTGCAGAGGCTCAGGGCCAGAGAGAGAGAGAGAGTAAGAGAGAGTAAGAGAGAGTAAGAGAGAGACAGAGAGAGAGAGAGAGAGAGAGAGGGACAGACGCTTATGTAACGAAGCGCTAGGCGTGAACAGCCCCTAAAGAGACGAAAATCGAAAAACAAACAAGTAAAAAAAGCTTAAGTCGAGCATACCCGACTGTTGGAGTCCATTCAGACAATTAGTCCAAAGTCGATTCGCATGTTGAAGCTGGCCAAGAATATATAAAATACAGTTTGTAGTGTGTTCCACGCTTGTCACATACATATGTCTGCACAAAGCTTATATACCATTTTTGGCCATTTTAAATGGGTGAGTGGTATGAAAACTGACATCGAAACCGGCTTTTTATGCAAAGCTGCCAAAATCTGGCGATTGAAGGGGGAGCAGCGACAAGGGTAGCGGGGACAAGAGCATTGCGTGAGCGTGGGCTTGTGCAACAGCGAGTTGGAAGAGCGCCGAGAGTGGCCGAGAGCACTTGGCTTACGAAACGCTTGCTGGCAGACAACGCCAGCATTTACTAAGCAGTGCTAAGAGAGCACGCTATCCAGACTAAGAGAAACGCGAGAGCTATGCTACGATATGCTGTGAGCGGTGTGGAGAGCGCAAGCTTGGCTTATGTCAAAATCTGACAGTTCGCTCCCGCGGGCTGCCATTCTCCCGCTCTGCCACTCTGCCACTCTCTCTCAGTTGGCAGAGCCAAAAAAGTATGTCAAAGTCAAACGTTGCAGTCGCAGTCGCAGTCGCAGTCGACGTCAGCGTTGTCGCATTGCTAAACATTACTGCCGACGTCACTTTTATTATGTTTGTTTGTAAGTGGAGCTCTGGTTATGTAAGCAGACAGCAGGCAGCAGACGGTAGACGGATAGACGGACAGTCAGACCGACCGACAGACCGACCGACTGAAGCCAACTGTTGGCCGTCGACGACGCTGAGTTGTTACGTTATTACGTTAAGCCCAAGCCCAAGCCCAGACCCAAGCCCAAGCCCAACATACGCTTCCTCTCATCTGCGCAATCAGCGCGTCTTAGTCTTTTGTCTTTTTCACGCCCTCCTCTCCCACTGCCCTTCTCTCTCGACCATCGCATTTGCTTGTTGCCAATTTCAACGCTTAGCTTTTGCGTTGGCGGCGACGACGACGGCCCGAAAATTAAATCGTGATTTGTAAATGCGCTCAATTTTTCGAAGGGGAATTCGGCAAGCAGAAGAGAAGGGAAGGGAAAGGCGCCCCGTGAATTTGGCAATTTTGAAATAACTCTGGTTTTGTTTGTTGCGATTAAATAATCAGCAACAATGTGGCAACAAGCAAGAGCAGCAGCAGCAATAGCAACACCAACAGCAACAACAATAGCGACAACAGTTGCTCACAAAGTGATTGTTGATATCTGGTTTAATTCTGTGGTTGGGGCTGGTTGCATAAGTTCTTTCGTTCCCTTGGTTTAAATCGGAAGGGTTCTCTATGTGATAAGATTTCGTATGCTTAAATCACAAACTACAAATTACGGAATGTCCACAACTAATTAAACCTTACACCTTTTGCTTAGGTAGGAAAGTCATATTAGTTTCGTAGAAATATTTGAATTAGGCATAGAGAGGTATGGCAGGAGATTTAATCTTGTCCTCCTGTCTGGCCGTCAGTGTGAACGCATAACACAGAACTCATCTGTTACAAGAGTTAAAGACCATAGTTAATTTTAGTTAATTTTAAGTTTGGAATGCCAGACCCACCAACTGCGATAATCGATATTTTCAATTTTAAACTTGAATACTGAGTGAATTTTATCAGCCACAATATTATGTTTCGACACATTGGTAGCCAACAATATTAATAAGAGCCCAATAATTAATAGACGAGGAATTTTTCATTCAAAAATGGCAGCAATGCATCATAGTTTGTAGCGGACAAGTTGAGTGAATGGTATCTTACGGCGAGTGCCCTCTATCGTAGATTTCTTCACATGTGCTGCTTAAGTCTTAGTCAGCCTGGCCAAGAGAGGGAAGGGAGCATTGCTCTATGGGAAGAGAGACAAAGAGAGAGCGAAACGGGCTCCCACGTAATTCAAGTGAATTTCATGTGTCAGCTTACAATGTTCTCAATGAATACGTAATGAGCTTTTCCACCCCTTTTGAAGAGCGCTAAAAGCTTCATCAACTTTTTATTAAATTTCTGGGGCTTTGTGAGTTGAGCTTCTTCTTCTTGCAAGCACCTGCCACTCAGCCCCCATTGCGAGCAACTGTTGCACAACTTACACACACGACAGTGAGCCTGCTGATAATTAAGTGGGGATATAAACTCGACAGTCTCAGATATATAATGAATAAATTGCTTTGGAAGTACTTCTGTATGCAAATATCTTATATGTGGTGTATGCCATATCTTATATACGATGTGAATCAGTTGAGATAGTTCAGATAACCCTCAAGGAGTGCTTCGATATACCACTTCTTACAGCACTTAGCCGCGTTTTATAACACTGAATGTAATTGATGATTGCCCTTTGACCTCGATGCTGGCTTGCTGTGTTTTGCCTGTTGCCCGGCTGAACCTATATACAGATACAGATACAGATGTAAATGCCAGAGATTGATGGATGCAGATACTTGTTGTTGCGACAGCGAACTGTGAGCTGAGCTGAGCTGAGTTGAGTTGAGCTGCAAATAGCTCCCTGATCGGGCAGCAATCTAAAACACCCACACACTCACACTCACGCACACACACATTCCATCTGGCGAGCTCGTGCCTATTACTCAATAGACGCAAATGATTGTTGCAATTGCATTCGCTGATTGCCGTCAAATCGCCTCGCTTACAGTTACAGTTACAGTTACAGCAACAACTACAACAGCAGCAACAACAACAACCACAACAACAACAACAGCGATAAAGCGAACACGAGCGACAGCGACGACGACGCCAGCGGCGGCAGCAGCTGCAGCGGTCGCTTACGAGCTTCGTTCTATGACATAACTGTAATTCAAATGCGCTCACGAGAGCCGCACAGAGAGCCTACCTTAGCCAGAGAGCGCAAGAGAGAAGCAGAGCGAATGAACGAACGTATGAGCTGTGCGAGTGAGCGGGCGACTTACTTTTGATTTTTGCTTGTTGCTTTTGCTTTTGCTTTTGCTTCTGCTGTTGCTATTGCTGTTGCTGTTGCTGTTGCTGTTATTGCTGCTGCAGTCAATTGAGTAATCTTGCGTTGTTGTTGTTGGTGTTGTCGCTATTGCTGTTGCTGTCGTTGTTTGTTTACAAATGTTGAAAGTGAATTTTCAATTGCAGTTCACAATTTACAATAGAATATTACTTAATAGACAACAGGTAATAGGCGCAAACCTGACAGAAAGTGACTCATGGCGCCAGCGTTGCCAGACTATTGCCGTTGCCATTGCTGTTGTTGTTGGTGGTGGTGTTGCAACCGCTGTCACTTTTCTGTTTCAAACCATTCAACCTTCGAAAATGGTTTAAAATGGTATATTATGCAAGAGTAGAAGATCAGTTTAGGTATTTTGTATACTGAGTAAATGGTATCTAACAGTCGAGTGCCTTTGACTTAAGCCTTCTTTACTTTTTTTTTGGCTAATGAGGACAACAATTGCTGTGGGGCCGAGTTGCTGTTGCTACTGCTGCTGCAGTTGCTGCAACTCCACTTGAATCCCGCTGCCATTTGGTTTCATGTATCTTTGTATCTTTTTGCGCCCGACGGGCCTCATTATGCAATTACAAAGCGAATTTTGCAAAAAAAAAATATTTTTACAGAGCGTTCCAGGCTCAAAAATGCTTGAGAGAGATTCTTCTCTTTCTCTCAATAAATACTCACTGTGCACCAGTCTGTAGTTTGATAATTTGCTAGCGTTTGTTTTAGCTAAGATACAAATGCAAATTATGCACATATATAAGCACATATTTTATACTGGGTATCAGTTTCATAAAATAAGTTTACGTGTGTGTGTGAGTGTAAGTGGCCAGCCAAGTGAATATTACATCATTCTGCTTGGCCAGACAGAATTGTGCACTCGCCTGAGGGCGCTATGGGCGTGGCACGTGCATGTGGTTCCTCTGCCAGTGCAACAGGTTTTTTAATTATTATTGTTTAATATTATTATTATTATTCTTGTTAATAATGCCATACATGCTTTGCATTCGTTCGCGTGTTACGTCTTGGGGTTCTGGTGGCATTACGTGCACTGATATCATGTTCGGATTACAAAAGAAAATGAAAACGGTTTCAGACGTTATTTCTAGGGGATTGTGAAAAAAATTCAAAGAGAGAAACAAATACATTCATTTACACATAATAATTACTACGCAAAATTAATAACTTAAGTAAATCAAAGTATAGAAACATATTTTTAATTTAATTGCATCACAAAAAATTAAAATAACTTTAGCAAAAGTTCAATCCCGTTTAGCTGTTTCTCGGAAATACCTGTGGTAATTCAAGTGGAAATCAAAGAAATTTCTCTCGACCATCGGAAACTGAGCTTTGGTTGAAGCACTCGTTTAGCATCCGCTACTGGTTCTCCCGGATACACTCTCACCCTCCCGAATGTGAGAGCCCAACCATTTCTATGCCACAAGTCGCATTTCAATTGTATTGTAGAAATCGCGAAAGAACGAAAAATGTACTCAGGCATTTCAGCAATGTGCACCAAAGACTTGAGGGGCGGTATCCGTGGGGGCGGGGTGCGCGGGGAGGAGGAGTAAATAAATAGCAATGAGACACATACTGAGTGTCAGCGGCGGCGCATACCACAGAAAACAAAGTATCTGAAAGATACACGTCGGGAATGCCGGCAATGCAAGGCAACGCATATGGCAAAAAGTAGAAGAAGAAAGCAACGCTACGTCTCGCGAGGCGAAGGTTGCATACCCTAGCAGATACCTGCTTAGGTTTCATCCGATTGCTCCTTTAGTAAAAAACTTTTCAGACCAACACTTTTTAAAATCTGACACATCTGATACTCTCTGCGGGGGTATAACAACAAGTTTTCTGGACGAAAAAAATAATACACAATAATATACTATATTGCACTGGGTATTTAACGGAATAGCGCATGCATGCGCCATGGAGGAGACTTTCGGTTCAAGGCCACGTCCGGCTGATGGTCGTTAAACTTTCTCCGCCGCGCGGAGCTTTGTTCGCGTTCACAAAGAACTCAATTGCGCATTAGGCAGCAAAAAGGCAAATTGAAAAGTCGGTTAACAAATATCAGGAATACGTCCCTCTCACTCGCTCACTTGGCCAATAAAACAGACACAATAACAACAAGCAAATGTTAATTAGTGCACTCACTTTGAACGGTTGCAGAGGGCGGGTGAGTGGTGCGTTGGCAGGCAAGTGACGGCAGCAACGATAAGAAACAAAAACAAGTCAGCGAGCTCGAGGTGGGATTGATTGGCAAGCAGATACCCAATAGATTAAGATCTGCGAGATGAGAATAAATTTTCCTGCTGAGCAGCGGTGCGAAGTCAGTTTATTATTCTACAGACACCATAATACCTTGTGCTGGCAGTGCCCATTTGCAGGGTATGCAACGAGTTGAGAGACCTCAATGCAAATAGCCACAAGTGTGCGCACATCGCGTATACAATATGAATTTGAAAGCACTTTTATCAGCTGTTCTCCCCGAGGTGTTCAGCTGACAGCCGACAGTCACATGGATATATAAAATATATTTAGGTTTATTAGACTGTATGCGTGTGTTGATAGCGATACGATTATCGGTCATATGTGACATGTATTTGGGTAATGGCTAAGGAGAGATTTTGCTTCGAAAGTCCAAAGCTTATCGCTGGAAAACTGCGAAGCGCAGAGAGAGGCACTCAAGTTCAGGGCTGTGCTTTGTTTACCTACTGCAGATAGAAGTGAACAACACGACGGCATTATAATTTGATTTATTAATTTTTTGTGCGAACTGCAAATCGAGTCCAACTGCTGAGCATTTGCCTAATGAATGCGTCACAATGTTTTCCACTGAATGTCGTGCGACCTCATTAGTGAAATGAGTTCCAAGAGGTCCAAATACTTCTCCGGTTAGCCGCTAATTAAACGCTTCCCGCACTCCCAAGCCATGGCATTAAATGAGACCGGTTTCGGCGCAAAGAGGGCGAGCCGGGGGGCAATGGGCAACTAGTAAAAATAATTGCATGGCGCGTGCTGAATTCTTTCAGCCATTTCCACATTTAATGCACATTTTGGTCAGCCCGAATACACGCCATCAAATTATACGATCCGCGATATGCGATATTTATATTTGATGTTGTTGCTGCTGTTGCTTTTTGTACATAAATTACACTGGAGTTGCGTGTAGTGGCCACAAAAAGGCCAATACAACGGGCAACATTGCATGACAGCCGGGCATTCCCGGCCTGTCGACTGCCAGTTGCCAGTTGCCAGCTGCAGCGCCCGACGCGCAGCAACAATGAATATATCAGAGTACACGCCCAGGCCCAGGTTCAGGCCCCTGGCAGCGCCCTCAGAGTGCCCTCAGTATTCGGGCCAAGTCCTCGCGGCCCTAGCGGTTTAACAACACTTTACACTTAGTCGAGTCAAAACGGCAAGCGAGCAAATGATTTTCCCAGCTCTGCAATACCCTGTACCTATCAAAAGGGGCAAAGTGGGATGATAGACTGCAAGCAGGGCATGAAACATGCCATAAGAGATATTAGTATCCAGTATCCAGAGTATCCAGTAGAGTATATACGAATGGTTTCTGCTCTGGAATACCCTGCACAGACTGCAAACGGGTATATGAGTGGCAACTAGTCAACGAAATAGTGCTACCTGTACTACTACGCAGCTTGTACATAGCAGATGGAAAGTGCACGGTATACGTGAGTGCATACTGGCACGTTTCTTCGTTTATTGCAGTCCCTGTAATTGCACATGTGAAAACGCTGCACGAGGTCGACGACTACATTAACAGCAGCTCTGAGTGCGAGTGTAGGGGTGTGTGTTGAGTATTGTGTTGTGCTCTGTGTGGGTGTTGGTAATCTTCATGTCTGGCACGTGTCGTGGCTCATTTAGTGCTCACTGTTAAGTGCCTTCTCGCAGGCAACAAGCACAAACACAAACAGAGGCAGAGGCAGGGACAGAGCCGGACGGGGAAGAGAGGGCAACAGAGCTAAACAAAAACTTTTGCCTCTTGTCTAGCCTGATTTAAATGCTGCCACTTGATGAGCCTGCGCCATTGTCAACGTCAAGTGCTAACTTTCAGGCTTGTCTGGCAGCACTGCGTATGCGTGATATTTACTTAGGCCCTCATGAGGGCGGCCCTTCTCCAGGAGAGATTCTTTCGAATTCGCTAAATAATTCAGCGACATTTTAGAATTTTTGTGGAAACATTGGAAGGAACCCCAAACATTATTTATTGCTGGCACATAATGTACTTTTTCCCATTTGCTTATTCACCTAATTGGCTTAAGTTAACCGCAATGACGCGACAACTTGCTTATCAAGAAACTCATTTCACAAGTTTTCGTTCGCTCCTTTTGTGCGTTTCTTTTGCCCTGATTCCGATATGTTTTTCGGCTCACTGTTTATCAGCACAAAAGTCAATAACTGATTGCGAGAAAGAATCTCACAAAGCAAAACAACAAACAATGCCTATTAATAGCCCGAGATTGCCCCTGTCTGCGTGTGTCGGAGATTGTGTGTGCTGTTAATGTTAATTTCTGATTCTGTTTCGGCTTCTGATTTTGACTCTCGTCTTCGTCTTTTGCATTTGAACACCTCGTACGACGATGCGTCAGTTCTATCTGTACTAGCTAATCAACGCATTTAATCACAACCGTGAACTTCGAACACACATACTCACTCACTGACACCTTTGATTATTATAGAATTATTTGTGTTTGTGGGCGAAAAGCCGTAAAATCCAATCTACAGCTTGGCATCAACCGAAAATCCCCCACTTTGATCTGATTCTCAATAATTCCCGAACTGAAAAAATCATAAAATACTTAAACATCTGAATTGAAAATGGTTTGTCAAACTTGGACGGAGAAAAGTATTCCACTCAATTGGGGCTTGCATGTTCGCCATTATCTCATTACGAATTCATTTTCCGGCCAAGATATTCTTCTTATGATCTAGTTAATTATACCCTGCTTCCGCTATGTTGAGTTTGTGCGAATAACAGAGTAAATAGTGGCTGATCGATGCTCAAACGTTTTAGAAAATTCCCCCGTGTGCATGCAGACCGCGTGCCGGGTATTCGAATGAATAGGTACTCTTAGTTTTATTTAAATGGATGATCAGCTGTTGGCTGCCATTTTCAATTCCAATTTCCCATTCCCCTCCTCGGTTAAACGTTTCATCTGGCATCTGTTCGTCCGGTCAAGTGGCCCGCCCGGTATTTCTCAACTTGTTTGATGGATTTCTAAGTGCGTGGATCGCTGTGATTTTTCAAAGAAAACAGAAAAACAACAAAAATACAGAGCAGAACTCTTGCGGGAAAAAACTATTTGTGGAACTGACTGAGGCGACAAAATTGTCGGGGAAAATGATTAATTGGCTGTGTTCTTGTTGCTCTTGTTCTTTCTCTCGTTGTCGAAGAAAAGGGAAAAGCCTCGACTCAGTTGACTCAGCGCCTCAATTATTCATACTAGCGATTTTATCTGTCTGCAATTGGCAGCAGGAGGAGTGTGGCCGACGGATCTTGTGTCCCTTAAGTAGACATTTTAATTTGCTTTGCTTGGCAACTGTCCCAAGAGGCCCTCTCACCCCACTCAGCCGCCTCCTCACCGTCCCATTCACGCCCTTGGCACCAACTCATAGCATGTTGTATTTACTTTGAGTTCGCCACATTAATGTTTAATAGGCGAGTCCTTGGCACACAGAGCAAATGGCGTAGTACGCTAAAGGGAACGTGGAGAGCAGGGAGCGGACAAAGAGCAAAGCTAACAGCGGTCGCAAACTCAACAACAATACAATTAGGAGGCAATAACGGCAAGAACAAGTGGAGGCAGCAGCACCCCACAGAGCTCGACTCTTTAATACCATTCACCCACTTTAAACAGACAATACAATTGTATAAGAAATATTTAATACTGTCATTCTTTCCTATGTTTATCCAATTATTATTATTTATTATTTATTATCCAATTAAGTTGCAATTTGCAGAGAAGCTCAAGATTATAGTTAGTTGCGAGAATATTATTTGAATCTAAGATGGACAATAAACTAATATGCTTTACTTACGCATTTTATATAGGTAAAACAACAATGAGTTGACAAATGATGCCCTGTCTACAGCCCCGCTACCAACTCATTACGCATACGACCTGTGGGCTGCGGACAGGCCTTGGCGCGTGGGCAATAGGATAGCAGAGGGGGAGGACGGGGTCAGGACTTTCTATTGAAAACTTGTTGCGCAGCTCTGCGCCTGCTGACGTCAGCATAAAGTTTCGCTGGTCGTGTGGGCGTGTCGCCTCATCCCTTCTACTTATTGATTTTCCGAGCAGCCACCACGAGGGAGTCGGTTAAGAGGCGCGTTGGAATCGCCTGATGAAATATTAAGGGCACTCTAATGACCACCAAACCACATCACTTTTAATCTACCAGAATTTTCCCCGATCTGAACTATTCACTTGTGGATTTTGGAGCAATTTTTCTGAGCTCTCGACTCACCTTTCTCCAGGCTATCGTTGCAGAACTTGAGCGCATCGTCAAGGAGATTGAGATGCATGCAGCTTGTGGCCCGCTCGATGATCTTGGCCACCAGCTCGGCGTCCCACCACTTCTCCACGAGCCGCCGCACCAGCACGTCCGGCATGAACTTGCTGGCCGTCGGGCCACCCAGCGCGTAGCCCCCCAGGCCGACAGCTAGAGCCGAAGCCGAGCTGGTGGATGCCATTGTGGTGGTTGCCGTTGCCGTGGTGGAGGCCACCGTTGTGGTGGTTACCGTGGTGGGAGCGGACGCCGAGAGACGCAGCCCAAGTCCATAGGGAAACGTACCGCCGACTGGCGCCGAGGGCAGGCCTGTCATGAAGCGCAGCGTTGAGCCGGAGCCGGAGCTGGAGCTGATGCTGCTGGAACTGGTAGTGCTGCTGGTACTGGTGGTGCTAGTGAGCGCGACGGCGCTCTGTGGCACACGCTCCACGCTGCGCGGGAACTTCACGTGACAGATGTTGCACTGTGTGATCGTCTCGCAGCACTGTCCGCAGAAGCTGTGCCCGCAGTTGGTGGTCACCGGCGCACGCAGCATATCCAGGCAGAGTGGACAGAGCAGCGGATCGTAGTCCTGCCCCAGAGCGGGGCTCGGCACGCCTAGCTCTCGCGAAGGCGCGTGCAGCTCCAGCAGGTCCTGTCCAGCATCGCCCGCTGCACCCGCTCCTCCGCCAGCGCCGCCTCCCGGCAGCAGCAGGTCCAGCCCCAGCGTACTCGCCGTCCAGTTGTCCACATGCTGGCGGGCCTGCTGGTAGCGGGTCTTCAGACTGCTCTCCAGCGCCCTGCTGCCCGTAGTCGCCTGCGCCGGAGCATGGGCGCAGCCGATGCCGCCCAGCTGGCGTATGTGTGCCGTCAGCGCGCTGGCCAGCGTTGCCAGCTTGTCTAGCGGCACGTGTCCGTCCACCTGGCGACTGGCGATCAGCTCGTACACGTCGAAGGCCTGCGGGAGGCTGCCCAGACGGGCGAACGACTCGCCCAGCAGATACGAGATCTGCAGCGAGCTGCTGCTATTGTTGTTGTTGCTGCTCTTGTTGTTGTTGTTGTTGTTGTGCAGCAGCGCCTGCAGCGTGTGTGTAGAGCTGGCTGCGCTGCTCTGGCGTTGTTGCTGTTGTTGTTGGTTCTCCTTGCGCAGCGCTTTGTGAGCGCGTTTCGCGGCCAGGGATGGCTTCATGTAGTAACCCTGGGAGAGCGGCATCTTGCCAGCTGTTGCTGCTATTCTACTTGTTGTTGCGGCTGTTCTTGTTGCTGTGGTTTCTCGAGTTGCTTGTCTTGCTGCGCTGTGTAGCTGGTCGTGGTCACGTATGCGACTGCGACTGCGACTGCGACAGCGACTGCGGCGCCGACGTCGACGCGGCGCCCGAGGTCCGCCAACGTCGCAGTAATTCCCTTTGCTAACGAACTTTATTCTTGATTGAATTTCATGTGCAATCGTTGTTGTTGCAATTCAAAGCAATTGAGTCGAGTGAGTTCGTCTCGATGTTCTCCTGCACTGCACTTCACTTGTTTCACAGATTAACCCGACTACGGGGGTTAAATTAGCTCTGCTTTCACGTATTTTGTTTAATTAAATATTTGTATGTTTTAGACAGTCTGGGGGCATCTGAAAGCAGAAGAGAGTAGGAAGAAACGCTGTGAAATCGAGTTAATTTAAATGCAATTTAATAATGTCGAACGAACTTATTCGAATAACGGAGTCCTGCTAGGTCAAGCATTAATCTTAGCATTAATTCACCTAATAATAATAATAATAGTATAAAACGAAATGAAATGAAACAAAATGAAATGGAATCGAGTGAATGTATAAATTTACGTAACGTTCAAAATGCCGTTTGCGTTTTGCCAGATTCTGCCGCTGTCGCTGTCGCTGCCGCCTTCGCAGCTTTTGATTCTGTTTTATAATTCACACGCACACACACGCATACACACACAAAGAGACATATAAGCACAACAGCGCAAGAGCGCGCGAGAGCGCACCCGAAGAGCACGCACGCTTGCCTCGCGCGCGCGTTCTCGCTCTTTGGTTTTATGACAGCTCCAAAATGAAAGAGGAAACAACAACAACAACAACAAAGTGTCGTATCTATTACTGTCTTGTTACTTGCATCTCCCCCTGTCTTTCTCTCTCTCTCTCTCTTTTTCTCTCTTTCAATCTCGCTCTCCGCTCCTCCTGCTCACTCTCCACGCGCAGTGACGTGACATTTGTCGCGTATGCTGCTAATTGACAGCACCAAAGTTCTGAGCTCTGCTGCTTCGCGCTGCGCGCTGCTTCGAGACTTTGGCGCGTTACATAAACGGTCATCGAACCTGCAGCAGCAGCAGTACCAGCAGCGGCAGCGCCGCAGCAAAGCGAAGTCGCATCTGAGCGAGTGATTAAATCTGAACTGTGAATGATTTTCACATTCGGCCTGGGCCTAATCATCACTATTTCAACCTCCACCTCCCTCTTCCTCTCCCGCACCCACTACCTTCTCCTTTGTCTCTCTCACACTCCCATTCGCTCTCAATTGCCAGCTGCCCGCACATGTTGTTACATAATATTATGAAAATTAACACTGAATCACGAAACGAAATCAAAATCAAACGCACACACACACACACTGAAACACATGCCGACTCGCACGTACACGTACACGCACACAAACGCAGACGCACGCAGACCACAGAAGCAAAACAGAACCACCAAAAACAATACAAAGAGAGCCGCAGTCATTTGCTCAGCTTGTGACTCCCTCTCCTCTTCTATTACGTCGCTCTCTCTCTCTCTCTCTTTCAGTTAAAGTCCACGAAGTGCGCTCTCTTCAGAACGCTTCTCGCGGCTTCTCGAGCTAAGAGAGCGCTCTGTGGTGCCTGTCCGTGTGTTGCTTTGATTGTTTTCGGTTCTGTTTGCTGTTTTCTGTTTTCTGCGCACGTTTTTCTTTGACGTTCAGTTTCGCTTGTATCTTAAAGATAAACAATGCCGGCACAACACACCAACACGCGCGCACACTGGCCCACACACATACATGTTTTCGGGTTTGTTATGTAAACAATAATTTTTGGTTTATGTTGTGCGCTTCTATTTCTCGCTTGCTTTTCTCAAAGTTTAATTTGTTTACAGCTCGCACTACATAGATAAAGAGGCACATACACAGCACAGATACAGATACAGATACAGACACAGATACAGATAAAGATGCAGATACAAATCAAAGTGTGCCAAAGAAATTGCGTATGCCTCTGGGGTCCCCCTCAAGCCGCTCAGACTGTATCGTACGATTATGTACGCATTTGGCCCAGTTGCTTCTGCCGACAAATATTTTGCATAAATTTGATGTTAAGTAATGGCGAAGCATCGCCTAGGCTATCGGCAGTTGGTAGTTGGCCAAGAAGCGCCGCGACGCGAAGGTTCCTTAGATATATTTCTAATTTATTTATATAAATTTGATTTCTTCTGCTCGCACAGCGACAATGAAATCAAATCGCTTCTATATGCGAACTATAACAATCGCCGCCAGCATTCGCTTTCTGCTCGCATTCGCATTCGCATTCGCAACGATAAGTAGGCCGAGCACACGTGTCGGGTGTCTCTACAATTATTTAGGTATAGTATAATGGGGTGTTCGTAATGCTTGCTTGATATGACAAACGCGCTGATAAGCCGCAGCTGACTAATGCCTTCTTGCGACTTCATTACGATTCGGCAGAAGAATGCGACTATCTGTTTGCGCCTTTTATGTAGATATATGTGCTATCCTCTCCCCACTCCCTCCAGATACGAGTACTTGTTCTCCTATAGCAAAGAAATCTACAGCTAAATTTACTATCAAACAATTCCGGTGGAAGTCTCAGGTGATTTTCGAGTTCGTTCCAACGACCTTCAAATTCACTTCACCTCAGACTTGCGGTCTAGCAGCGAGGAATCACCTAATTGCCCGTTGTATTTCGCCAGAACTAGAACGCACGCTTCTATCTGTGCCTGCACATGTATCTGTATCTATATGAGTGCACACATAAGTATCCGCGGATGTGGCTAAGAACGTGTAACGCTCAAAGTCGGTAAACAACTTTCAGTTGCACGATTCTGCATGCTCTTCCTCTTCTGCTTAAGTATTTTATTTGTTTCGCGGTTTCAATTATGCGCACGCCTCATATAACTGCACGTGTATCTAGATGTGTGCCCCGGTGTGTGTGCTTATAAGGCCAGGCAATTGCATAAGGGAACAGCGCGCTGATAAACGCTCCTAAATGAACTGCAAATATGTCGCGCTATGTGCGCTATGCATACATACGTATATGCATATGTATACACACACCCACACACTCACACACAGAAACACGGAAACACACAAGCACACACTGGCAGTTCTCACTTTTTACACGCTTTTCTCATACTTCTATTATGCAATGTCAATCATATTCCGCGATTGCATTTATCGCTGCGCCTGTTGTCGCCATCGCGAGCGTCAGACGACTTGGCAGCGTTGGCGACAACATTCTGAGGCGGAGACTGGAACTGGAACTGAAACTCACGCTGAGGGGGGAGGGGTTCGAGAGACGGAGCCGGGGAGCGAGATTTGTGTAGGGAGACAGAGGCGGGAAGCGAGACAAAAACCAATTACAACGACGACGTCAACTACTTTTTTGCATACCCTCGACATGGGAGCCTGCTCAAGGTGGCGTATCAGCTGAGAGCTCAACTCACATGCTTCTTATGCCTGGAGATAACTGGGGATAACCACACTAATGCGCATAGCGGGTAGATATGCAGATCTGGCAAGATTCTTTCATCTTTCCAGGTGAACTACAAGTCGAGCCAGTATTTCTTATGCAATCACAGCCCGATTTATAGCATTGAACATGGGTAAAAATGGTATATAAGCTTTGTGTGGAACAGGAGTTTATGTCCGTCCGTATGTCCGCCTGTCTGTATAAGAACATACATAACTAAGATATTAGAAGAGCGAGAGACATGAAGATTTACATTAAGATTCCTGTATACCATACCCAGGTCAAGGTTATGTCAATCTTTGAGTGTCACGTCCACCGCCTCCGAGAATCGATATTTTCAATGTTCTGCTTCAATGATAAGCAAAGTTTAGCAGCATTTATAGTAATATTTTCAATGACGTTGTATTGACCACTGTGGGTGAATGGTATCTAACAGTCGGGTCCACTCGACTGGAGCTTTCTTTACTTGTTTATTACTTAAGTCAATTGTTGTGGGTGGCGAAAAGAAATTGCCATGAAATGCAATGTCAAATGCAAATGGGCTTATCCCCTTCACGGGCTCTACAAGGCTTAGTGTGATTGTGTGTGTGCGTGCGTGTATGTGTGTGTGACGCGGCTTTTTGGGCCTAATGAATTACATAATTGCTGAGATTGCCCCGTTCAGTTTCTACCTCAAGTGTTATGAAATCGCCCAAACTTATTATACAATTTTCATAAGCATTTTCTTGCCGAACTTGTTGTTGCTTTGTTTTATTGGCTTTTCATTTGTTTTTTATGGCGCCTTTTATGAGTTTCAATGTGTCGGCGATAAAAGTCGAAAGGAAAAGAAAAGAAAGAAGTAAAATCGACTCTACTCGGGAAACGAATTCTATTTGCGTTTAGGGCTATTTGTGATTGCGGGCCTGGGCCTGCGCCTCCGATTGGATGCGTAAGGCCGTTGCTTACATAAGCCTGTTGGATTCGCATAGATTCTGACTAATTGCGGACTTATGTCAGCCCATTTATGTAAGGGCCAGTTGGCAGTTGCCTGTTGGCTGTTGGCTGTTGGCAGTTCCAGTTGCCCGTCAGCAGCTTCAGGCCGTGACTCACTCGCTTTTGCCTTTTGCATAATGGCCAAGGAAATATTTGCCATTTCAGTTAAGGGTTTTACAGCTTAGCATTTGTTGTAGTTGTAGTTGTTGTTGTAGTTGTTGCTGCTGCTGCTAGTCGCATAATGCGTCGCGTGTCGTAATGTCAACGTCAACGCGTCACGTAAACTGCAACGCGCCGGCAATCGTTGCCGCCAGGAAAACCCAGAGAGGGGAGAGCAGATAGGGGTATTCGTAGACCTGTTAATTTGACAAGCGTTTGCGTTTGCGTTTCAGTTGAAGTTGTTGTTGTTGCTGTCGTCGACTCTCAATGAAGTTCAAAGCGTCCAGTACATTATAATGATTGTGTCCGATCTGGCTGCAACTCACAGCAAATATCAACATTATAGTAACCTACGCATATAGAAACTTAGAAAGCTGAGACTATTGCACTTGCCTAAGATGCGAGTTTGAATCAAAAGTGCCGATTACATTGACCTCAAACCTGAAATACTATAGACTTGATTGGCGCTGACTATAGAGGAGTCTTCATGTAAAATCTGGTATCTCTAGCTGCTGTAATAGCCGAGTTCCATGTGCCTGTGATTCCTTCTGCTCAGACATGTCTGTGCTGCAATCGCGAATAGTCAAGATTACGCATCTGATTACAACACTTTGCTCACTAAGTTGTGTCACTAATCTGCCTGCCTGGTGGCATTGCATCAGCCGAATTTGTTATATTCAATTCAATTGAGGCGCATTTATCATGCGGGCGACTCAGGGCTCAGTGCATGCTTTTATCACAAATTAAATATAAATTATTATCAAATGCTGCCAATTTGATTCGCCAGAACGTCAACAACAACACGTTCGCGACGGCAGCGAGAAAATGAAAACAACAACAGAGAAAAACGCTTAGTAATGCCTTTAAAAATATGGCAACACGTAAGCAGCCCCGAGCTTGTCCCCTCCTACTCTGCCCCCAGCCTGCTCCTCCTCCACCTGCCCAACCTTTTGGCAGCTCATTGCAGCGCATTTTGTTTTCACAATCAATTCGCAGAAACAACAGCAACAGCAACGGCAACAACAATTGCAATAACAATAGCAACAACAGCGGCGACGACCACAGCAACAACACAAACGAAAACAGTTTTTCCGCAGTTGCTGCGCTGCTGCTGCGCTGCCGCTGTTCAAAGAGCAATGCAACTTAGTTGAGCGCCCGCGTTCATTCACATTGCATACGCACACAACTGCAGTCGCAGACAGACCTATACACACACACACATATGCACACACACTCTGAACAGCAGACGGCGTGTGGCCTGATGTCGTAACGCGGGCACAAGAGAGCACAAGAGAGCCCAAGAGGCTGCTGGGCGGGTGCTCTCTTCACGCCACTCTCTTCGGCCCCTTACCTGTCGCACTGGTAAACGCTGCTGCTGCTGCTGTTGTTGCTTCTTCTTCTTGTTTGGCTTGTACTGCACGACCGCGCCTCCTGTGTGAGAAGCACAGCGAACACACACACACGCACACACACACGGACACCGACACAGACGGAATTCTTTTGTGTCAAAATTAACAACAACAACAAAACACTGCAAAATTCTTTGCTCGATTTAAATTTTTTTTTTAATTTTTTAGATTTTGTTGCGCCTCTGCCGCGCTTTTTTGGGGCGTGCGCGTAACTTTTTTCTTTCTTTTTTTTTGTGTTTTGTAAGAACTCGGTGACTCGGCTTTACGTAACCCACACACGGGCCTCATACACTTCGCGCTTCTCTGTTAGACTTGGCCAGACTGATTAACCAATCATTTACCATGCGACGCTTGGCCAAGCTCAACTGAACTGAACTCTGAACTGAACATAAAATTAAAAACTGAAAAGGCACTGGCAAAACTCGCAAACTCTCTGAACGCGCCTGTTACGTTGACGCTGGCGTTGGTGTTGTTTTGTAATGCGCTTACGTTACGGTTACGCGACGACGACGTTGTCGTAAGGCAACGTGTTCGAATGTTGCTCGAGGGCGGCGGCGGCGGCGAGCGCAGTCTGTTGTTAGCGCTCCGCTTACTATTTTTGCTGTACTTGCCACGGCCGCTGTTCGACAGCAAATGAACTCAGCACAGCGCAGCGCAGCGCAGCTGGCGCGAGCGCAAGCATACGAGAGAGCGCGAGCAACAACAGCACGAGCCGCTACTCACGCACACATGCAGGCTATTATGTCATAGCTCTCTTAGGCGCTGTTGCGTTGCGTCATCAGCGCTCGCTCTCTTAGCACACGTACGAAACTGACGCTGCTGACGCTGCCTTTGCTCTGTAAATTACTGCTCTGCTGCTGCTGCTGCTGCTGCTGCTTGAGATTTGCCGGCAAAGCGTCAACTGTCAAACAAACGAAAAACTTAATGTGCGTATGTGTGGCTAAGGGGGGGATGCGCCAGGGCGGGGGAATAGTTGACGCCCACGCTGGCTGTGTGCTTCCGGCGCCACTCGAGAGCGAAGTGTTCGTATACGCTTTCATAAGTCTGCCATTTAACGCATGTTACGTCTGTTACGTCTCTGACGCGTTGACCTCATTTGGCGATCGAAAGAGAGTCAAGCTCACAGCAACAACAACAACAGCAACAACAACAGAAGCAGTAACAAGAGCAGCAACAAACACAAGCAAAGAAAGCTGCAGCCGAGTGCACTCGACTGTTACATACTGTTCATCAACATGCCGGTAAGCTGTTAATTCTAACATTAACATTATGCTGTTCTCTCACTCTTCTGTCGCTCTCACACCTGCACTCAAGCAAGCATAAACGAAATTCTGTATACTCTAACATCAGCAGTTCTTACCATATTATGACATTAATTAACAATATTTAATTTTTAATTTATTATTTAATATTTGTATACCAATTAAGTTTATTAAAAGGTGAGATCTGTGTACTTAACCGGACAGACGGACATTCCTAAATTGACTGTTGATACTGATGCTCTGGCACGCCCCCTTCTGCCTGTTACATATGTACATTTGCACCAAGCGCATATACCACTCTCATTCATCTGCTTTTGCTGCAGGGTATAACGAGAGCAGCAACAACAACACGCTGCAGCCTGCACGCTGCCCAAGCTCAGCTCAGCTCAGCCATGCACAGACAATTCGCCGCTTCACCGCGCTCGTTTCAAGCTCAAGTTCAACGTTGGCCGTCGCCTTAGCCCGCTGCCGCTCCCCCCCCCCCCCCCACCAACGCTTTCTGCATATTTCCAGTTTAGCGTTTGATGTTGTTATTAACATTTTAAGTGGCGCACGCTCTTGTTGTTGTTGTTGCTGTTTTTGCTGATGTTGTTACTGCCAGTTACTTTTTCGTAATTTGGTAATTTGTTGCGTCTGCACACACACGGACACGCACACAAGCACAATCATATTTGGATCCCATGTGTTAACATTGCTCGCGTTTGTTGCAACATTCGCCACGCACGTCTCTTCGTAGGAAGTAATCGACGGCCGTTATGCAGCTACGATGTCGCTGTTAACGGAAATGGCTTGCGAGTTTTAAAAATATGAGGAAATTCGTTAGCGTTTTGCATAAGTTAATGGCAGAGATAGGCGTGTCGGCCTTTTTTTGGTAATTAGTGCAGATGGCACACGACAACAAGTTCACTGTAAGGCATGGCAACAATGTTGCCAGCAGCATGTCTGAGCTCCTTCAGCAGAGCAGCTGCAGAAGGCAGCTATGTTACCTAACAGCGAGCAGCACGCATAACTCTGCTTAATTTTTTCAAGGTCACTCTTCGCAACATTCTTCAATAAAAAACCTGGCAGCAATGTTGCTAGCAACAAGTGAGTAAGCAGCAAAGAGAGATATCCTTTATAATAGTACGCCTGGCAGCAATGTTGCTAGAAACAAGTGACTCACTTGCACGAAACTCCGCTTAGGGTTCCGGAAGCGCAGCTGTGTAACTTAACATAGAGAGTGAGAAAGAGCAGCAGCCGTGCTCTGGTTGTTCAAGGTCGATCGCAACATTACCAACAGATTTGGTTACACTTTTCTTACAGCATACTTTCAGGCGGTAATGAAAATGATATCTAAGCGGCGCTTGTGATGGGCCAATAAACGGGACAGCCTAAGAGTATGCAACGCACAGCAAATCATTTCCTTTTTTTTTTTTTTAAGGCATATGAGGCTACCTCTTTATATCCTTCGTATCTATTATTAAGCCCAGAAGGGCGCGCCTGCTAGCTCTTAAGCTAGCGTTATCTAATTTGTTTTTTACACCCATGCCCGCAACGGGACTCGAACCCGCAACTGGAAGTCAGGAGCGTGAGATCATTTCCTGTAAAACCTTTTAATTAAATAAAAAATTACAATAGATCGTTCTTGATTTTTGCATTTATCGTTTCAAAATTTGTATCTAAACCTTTATTGTTTTTGCAGTTTCAATAAATCATATTTATCGCCTTCTAATCCTATGAATATTAATCTTATTGGTTTCTTTGCTTGCATTTCACAGAATCTTTTCGGGAAATTATTTGAAAATATTACAAGACTTTGAGACTGGCGGGCAAAACTACTTGAATCAGTTTAACACAGGCAAAACGCTTAAGTTAACGAAACTTAACACTCAGTTAGAGAGACATATACAAAATTTAACAAATTATGCAGTTAAAATTAGAACTAAACTAATCTCTGCAGCATTTGCGCCGTTTTCCGAGCACTTGTGTAGTTTCTTAGCGTTTCCTTTTGACGTTTCTTTAAGTTGTAGGTAATTTACTTTGTTCTGGTTTTTCTTTTGTATATATATCTAGGTACATGTTAGTGTCCTTGCATAGGCTGTTTTTAATTTACTTGAATTCTTATTAAAGTTAAATTTAAGTTGTCTCCCATCCTCATCTGCATTCCCATGCAGTTTTGGATTCATTCGCAGCTTGGATTCTTTGCTTTTGCATTGCTCTCTATTTGGTTTCTTCCCGTTTCTGGTGATTTTTGTTGTTACTAATACAAACGCTTTACAAATTGTTAGTTCTAATTCATGTTTAGCTTTAGCTTTTGCCGATTAATTTATATTACTTTCTTTTTTTTATGTTTTCCTCTTTTTTTGTAGTTTTCTCATATAAAATTATTTGCATTCGTTTCAATCGCAAAATTCTCAAAATATAAGTAAAGGCTCTAAAACGCATGTGTGTGTGTGTGTGGGTGTTTAATCTTTTGTTTAATTTTGGGATTTTAGCATCTTTTTGCAACAACTAACAATTTTTTATGTTTTCGGGGTTTACTACATATATGTTAATAATCAGCGTCTGCTCTGATTTCCTTTTGTTTTTTGTTCTTATCAATTTTAAAATTCAACAACATTTTGTCTTTAATATTATGTAAGAATATATATATATGTATATAAGTATTTAAGTGTATATGTATATAATATTATATGTATATATAATAATATATGTATATATGTTCGCATTGCCGACCTTCTCTCCTTCACTTAGGGACTAAAAACACTCAGCATTTGCTCACTTCTCACTTAACTTTACTCTCGACTCGACTGTCTCTCTCTAGACTTAGTTACGTAAGTATATCTCCCAGATATCTAGAATCTAGATATTCGCTCTGGCTAATCGACCAGCTAGTTGGCTAGTTCGCTAGTTAGCTTCATCTTGCTTTGCACTGCAACAATTTGTGTGTTTAGTTACTATTTTAACCCTGCCTACTATTACGATGCGGATCTCAGCTCCATTGCTCTATGCGGTCTACATACACAGATACTAGTGGTATATGTGATCGTTCGATATATGGCATATACTATGTGGTTGGTATATACTAAGTATGCATGTAAGTACTTATAAAAAATCATCAGCTACGGATTGAATTTATCTACAGAAGTTACGCCAACTAATCGTCATCCCTCTGGTAATAATAATTACAATAATAGCATGCTGTCTGTTCTGTATTGTATATAATAAATATATATATATATATATATATATATATACATATATATATGTGTTGTATATTAGACATAATTTCGATTCGCTCCACCGTCAATCTCTAACAAAAAGTTTACTTTCAGTTTTATCGTCTTTTGTTGTTGCTAAGTCTACAATTTGTTACGGAACATTCTTATCAGAAATACATAAGTATTAATACAAATACATATTCTTTATGCTTTTAAAAACCTAATGTTCGATCACTAACAAAATCAATTAACCTACAACAAACTCGTTGCATAAAACTTGTGTATAATTTATGTGTCTTCTATTTTCCATTATTCATTATTACTCGTATTCCTGTGAGCTACAGCTCGCCTCCGGGCTGTGCGAGTCGCCCGATGGGCAAGGCCCGAAAGTATGCTCTACAAGGGGGAACTGTGGGTCCGATAGGCCCAGGCATAGACAAACATATAGGTGTAACAAAACGATATTCTACTCGTCTACATTTGATGCAATACAACAAAGAACTTACCGACTATAAACTACTACGTATTTTTCAAAAATACAGTAAACTATGCGAATTGTGGACTGTGGGTTGTGGGATGTGGATTGTGGGGCTAGTCGCACATTCTCGGACGCACTCGCAGGCCGGCGGGCTCGCAGTTAACGCGATTATTTCACCTCTATGCACATCTTATCGCTAGCGTTATCGTTATTTTTATATATGTAAGGTTTATCTCCATATAAATATAACACGATTTGTTTAGTTAATTGTTTCATACAAATTTTTAGCAATTGCTTAGTTCTTGTGTGGATTTTATTGAGCTAAATCGTCAACTACTGTAGGTATCGTTATCGTTATCTTTATCGCTATAGCTATCGTTATAGCTATCGTATATTTCTGTGTCACTTTACAAAACAACCGAAGCTCAAATATTCGACTTAACATTCGCCTCATAATTTTCCCATGATACTATCGATCTACTTTTATTTGGTTTTATTTCGTTTTCGTTTTCTCTAGGTGGTTTCTTAGCAGTGCAAAAGGCTTTTAGGTTAGTTTAGTTTCTAGTTGGGGACTTCTTGCTCTTTATTTTCCTGTTTTCCTGTCGTTGTTTGCAGTGGAGGAGACGCTCAACTGTTCGGAAGTTATTTCGACTATTTGCTATGTGCACTCGAGGCTCTTTTAATGGATAAACATCTATTAAGTTTGCTAAAGATAGAGATAAAGGTATAAACATCGATATCGATACCGATATCAGGATCGAATTCGATTCAGATATAGATAATTGCCTTTTGCTTGTGTTATCGTTAGGGTTAGTTTCGGGTACGTATTATTCGCTAGCTGTACTTGCTGTGAGATCCTTTTAGTTGAGTTTACTCTTCTATCTCTGTATGTGTCTGTTTGTGTGTGTGGCTAGGTAGCTGGGTGTTTGTGGGGCATTCCGAAAGTAGAAACATAGAACCAAAGATCGATTTCAATATTTGAAAGCAACGCTTAGATTTTTATTATTACACAATTGTTTGCTTGCCCTTGTTCTCTCCCATTCGCTCGTTATATTTATAGTTTGTTTTCATGTTCTCTTTTAGTTAAAAATAAATAAAACTTATCGAAATTTTAAAGAATTGCTTACAGTTGATTAAATGAATAATTGCATATTAATCGTACGATTGTAAATGAATTTCTCAGTGGTTTGTATAAAATTTATTTGAATTTCTTTCACTTTTTGTGTGGGTTGTTGTATCTTTACGTTTCTTTACGTTTGTTGTTTGTTTCTTTTCTTTTGTTTTGTTTTGTGTTGTTTTGTTTTGTAGTTGTTGTTTATTTATTAGCTTAGCTCGCTAGGTATGCAGGTAAATGTAACTCAATGTTTAACAAATAAAATTAGTAAACTTAACTAAAACTGTAACTGTAAACAGTAATAATAATAATATAATCATAATCATAATTACAATAATAATAATAATTATGTATAAGATTTAAGATCTTGCAAATCACACCAAACAAATTAGTTAAAACAAAAAGCAACTAAGTAGACGTTAAAGTAGAAGTAGAAAAAAAGTTGTGGTAGGAGTTGGAGTAGAGTAGAATAGAATGAACTAAAGTAGTTCGAAAGAAGGCGTGGGAGTGGAAGTGAAAGGAAAAGTAAGAATCTATGGAGTTTTCTATGCTCTCGCTCTCTCTTGCCCTCTGACTACGCCCGGTAAGTGCTGCTTTAAATGTTTTCTTCTCAGTTTCTCGTAGAATCATTGTATGTATATATTATGCGGTTATCAACAAGTAACAACAACTATGAAATAATAGTTCTATATGGGGGTCCGCAGTGGGTGTAATCAATAGACGTTTGCTCCTCTAGCGGCTCTTTATGGTATATATAAAAATCATAGCTCACTTAAACTAACAGCTGCCTTGCTGAGGCTGAGGCAACTGAGGAGGGAAGTTCTTTTCTCATTTCTAAATTGGTTTTAATTTTCTTTTTCGTTTTTTTTTGTGGTTTTTAGGTTTTTTTTTTGGGTTTTTTTTCGATTTTAGTTTGAGTCAAATTGAAAAGGCAACGAAATTATTTACATATGTATGTACGATTTGTGTTAAGAAGAGGCAAAACTAACTCATAAAATTCACTAAGAAAACTTAACAAAAATTAAGAAAGAATCGGTTGATGGTCGAGAGAAATCATCATAGGTTTTACTCTTCTCTAGAAACTAATAACAAAACACACTAAGTAAAAAAATAACAATTCTAGATAAGTTTTAGTTGTAGTTCTCGGTTTATCGATATTTAGCAAAGCGATAGGCGATTAACAATTGCCGATATCTTTATCATTTGCGGTGTGAGGCATTTATATTGGATTTCTCATTCTTTAGGCTACACTAAAACTTTAAGTTAAATGTTTTTAGTTAATTTGCATTTAGTTTTACGTTAAGTTTAAAATAAATATGCGCTGCTTACAAATGTCTGCATGTGTATATGTGTGTTGTATCTGTGTGTGTATATGTGTGTATGTGTGTTTTCGCTTATATTAACTTGTATATAGCATATATATATCCGTATGCATTCGTCTATATATAGGTATAGTGTTTATAGTGTACTTTCATGTCTGTTTCTAACAATTATTAGTATGTATTATTGTTATTATTTATTTATTATTAGAACGTAGTTGTTTTTGTTGTTTTCTTGGTTTTTTGTTGTGGTTAACATATTGCCCAACTCAGATTTAAGATTACACATCCTGGAATTTCGATAGACGTGCTCGCAAGTCCATGTTCTCCTGTTTTAACTGCTCAACCTCCTGATGTAGTGTTGCGTTCTGGGTACAGGGGTGGGGAGCAATAGTTAGCAAGAGATCGGGAAAAGATATGCATAGATCGCATCGACCGCATCGACCACACTCTACTCACTTCCTTTTCCAAGTAGCGTGCACGCATCGCAATCTGATTTTCCTTCTGGCGTCGCGCGTCCCGGGACCTCTTGGCCGCGATGTTGTTCTTTCGCCGACGCGCCCAGTACTTGTCGTCCTTGAGCTCATCTGGAACAAATTGTTTGCGTGACTTTTTAATCATCGGCTGCGGTTTGAGCTCTTCATCGGAGAATGCTCTGGTGCGCGGATCAAAGTCACGCCCCGACGATGCGAATGAAAATGCTGGAATATCAAATACTAAATGTTAACAATGTTTCACAGACTGTTCGTGCTAAATTAAACCATAATAAATGCAGACGGGGAACGAAAGAGGGAAAACAATAGAAGTAATACAGAAGTAATTCAGAAGTAATACAGAAGAAGTAGGACAGAAATAGAATAGAATCGAAAGAATGATGTAAACGGAGGAGGATTGAGGGGATCAAAAATCGCCTCGAATCGCACAAATTGGAATGTAATCAGCCTTTAACATTTAGCATTTGATAAGACATGAGCAAAAACATTTGAATTCTCTTTCCCTGGATGATGGAAAATATACGCATGTGTGTGTATGATGTGTCTGTGTGTATATACGGTAAATCACAAAATCAATAGAGTATGTATCGCACTATAGTACAGTATTATGTTCAAATCAATGTTAAGTAGGCGCCATGTCCATTCCATTTGTGTGTACAAATTAAGAGTGATTAAGTTAGGTAAATATGATGTGGACTCTATCTAATAATGCTCGACTCAGTCCGAGTTCCGAGTTCCGACGTCACGTTCTACGCCGCGAGCAGACTCCTCGGATCCGAACTCTGTGCAGATCCGAAAAGTATACTACGCCGCAGTAGAACCTCAATCGGTTCTCGCTCGCCCTCTCTTTCTCCCTCTCTCTCTCTCTCTCTCTTCTCCCTCTGGTTCGTCTTCTTTCCCTTTTTTGTACTCACTTGATTCGGCCGGCGAGGGCGGATTTAGCGTGTCGGGGCTGATACAATCCGATGGCGAAGGCGATCGTTCGCGCTTTGTGGTTATGTGCCCCAGGCCGAGCGACAGACCCGCTGCGTGGCTCAGCGAGTCGGAGCGATGCCCCAGTCCGCCGGAGTGTCCCAAATGAGTTCCGGGCAATCCGTCGGGTATGTTGTTCTCCGACAGGAACTCGTCCAGATCGGCATACTGCAAGAGAGTTACACAATTGTAGTTCAAAGTGCACGAGGACAGTCGCTCGCAGCTCAAAGAGTACTCGAAATGGCAACAGAAACAACACACACGGTTGGAGTTGTCCGAGGCAAATGTACGGATAACCCGATGACTGAGCGAGGCGCTAATTACCCAAGTAATTAGGCCCGAGTCAAACATGTAATATTATTATTGAAGTCGAGAGGCACACACTAACTGTACAGGCTACAGATTAGGTTAGAGTTATAGATACTATTTACAGTGTTTACAGTATGATGAGAATACAATTCTCGCACTAAAAGCACCAAATCGACGGGTTAGTTGCTCGATTGTTGTGTGTGTGCGTGTGTATTGCTGTGTGTGACTGGGAGTGTGGCTCTGTTCCACTTGCTTCATCCGTGTCTCTTGAGTGGCGAGTAGAGTGCATAGTGTATTGGGTGATGGGTGTTGGGTTTTGGGTATTGGGTATTGGGTATTGGGTATTGGTGTCGGGTATGGGCGTTGGAGAACGGAACGGGTGTACGGTAGACGCAGCCACTACGCAGCGATGATATGATACTAACTTGTGTTACCTTGAGGTCGGCATCGTAGGGCAAGGTCTTATCCCACAAGTTGGGCCCGAGAAATGCCGTCTGCGCCTCGACATTCCAAATGTCGCCCTCCTCTTTGTATTTGTCATCTGGGCAGATGATTTCTTTGCTATTCGATGTGGATTTGCCTGCAAAGGGAAAGCACATCAAATAAATAATTTGCCGGAAATTCTTTTCCACATTTTTCATTTCGAATTTCACGCAACACAAGGACAAAGTACAGTTGCCAGTTGGAAGCAACCCCTCTCCCTCCCCCGCTGGGGCTTACAGGCTTTATTAATCATAAGTAGAAGTCGCCAAAATGTCGCTGATAAGCGGCGTTTGTTTTGCTGTACATCGTGTTGTTGTTGATTTCGCCGTCAAGTGATGTGTAGTATAGGCTACGTATATGGCAGTAGTACGTCTTGTTAAATAAAGAAAACTATGTAGTAGTGCACGATAAGGGCCTGAACACTACTCGGGCGGCTGCCTGCTCGTAAAGTGGGTCAGCGCTGCGTTATACATATTATATAAACTGTAACTGCAAACTGATAGATACAACAAGTTTGCGCTTGTCTCTGCAGGCAACAAACCGCAATTCTTTTTGGCAAACTGCCCAAAATCGCATGCAAACGCCGACAATTTCCGCATGCGCTCTGCCTCTGAGTGTTTGTGCTTGCCTGAGCGCGTATGTGTGTGTGTGTATGAGTGAGCGAGAGCGAACATGGCAGACAAACCAAGCGAACAAAGCAAACAAAGAGGAAGCGACTAAAAGCGAAAGTGAAATTTCAGCTTTCAACTGATTTTTATCGTCGAATCGCTGCGCCTCGCTTCTCTCTCTTCGCTTCGTCGTCGGCGTCGACGTCGCCGTCGCCGTCGGCTTTGGCGCTCATTCCGAAAGCTTCGTTCAGTTGAGTTACAGCTGCGCAGGCGCAGCCGCGTGTGCTTTCGCTGCCGCTGCGCAGCGGCTGCGGCTGCGACGCGCTCTTTGATTTCTTGCACAAACGAGTTTGACGCTGGCGTCTCTGCGCGCAATTGCTGCTGCCTTCGGCAGAAACAGGTTTGCGTCGTGCAGAGTTTTAGCTGATGCTGTTGCTGCCGCTGCCGCTGCTGGCTTCGCTTGCATTAGTTTCCGCTTTCTTATTCACTCTCACTTTCATTTGCGAACTTTTTGCTGTTATTACTGCTGCTTTTGCAGGCGATTTACCAACTATTGCGAAATTTTATGCCAAGTTGCGGCGACGTCGACGCCAACGTCGGCAGCGACCACATTTCTGGTCTGTGGCAGTGAAGTAATATTTTCTTTTCTTTCCTCTGCTTTTCTCCATGCCGTGCGCATGAGTCTGTCTGTCTGTGTGTGTGTGTACGTTGCATGTGCATGCTGGTGAAGTAATAGACGCGCACACACACATGCATAGACATGCACACGTTTGGTCACAAAATTAGGACTTGCAGATCTGCATGCAACTTTTCATTTGGATTTTTACACCATTCACACACTGAAAATGGCTGAAAGTGGTGTATTAGCTCTGTGAAAATGTATGTAACAGGCATAAAAGAACGTGGCAGGCCATTGCAAATATATATATATTCTCTATCAGTCGCTTAACATTTCACATTTTAAATACCAAACCCACCGCCTCCGTAAAATAGCAAGCAACACAGAAGTTACCAAGCGAATAAACTTTGAACGCGCAATTAGGTGAACAGTATCTAACAGTCAAGCGTCAAGCACCCTGTTATTTTCTTTATTTGTTCAATTATGCAGAGGGGGAGGGGGGGACCAGTGGGCCTTGCTCAGCGCCTTGTTCAGCGCCAGGAAAACTTCCCGGCTAGTTGCAAGCAGGTAGACAGTGGACAGATGAAAGCGACAACTGATAAGCAGAGCTGAGTTACAGGCTGCATGCATTTGCATGCGAACTCGAAACTATGAGACAAAATGGATCGCTATGGGATCGGTGATCGGTGATCGGCGATCGGTATAGCCCCTTGAAAACAAAACTCGTGATAACAATGAAAACGCACATGAAAAACTTTCGCAAAGCAAATAAAACATAAAACACAAGAAATAAGGAACAAACAAAATCAACGTAAAATTTACCGTTTGCTTTACAAATAAAACCCAAAAATGGAGATTTCCTGCCTGTAAAACAGAAGAAAAATGAAAGAAGATAGTAGATAGTAGAAGAGCAGATAATACAAAACATATTTAAAGCTACAAACGAAACGAACGAAACGAAACGAAACGAAACGCAATGGAAGAACATGAAATGGAGTGTGGCGAAACAGCAAACAAAAGTGAGCAACTAAAGCAGACGCAAATGAGGATCAGTCCGAAGAAAGAGGTCTCCAGGTATTTGTCAGATACTTCAGCTCGTATCATTGCAGTCGTTGAGGTTTTTTCGTTGTCACTTTCACACGCACAGGAGAGAATCTGGCTCAGGGTTTATTTTTAGACTGCGATGACTTAAGTCGACTTGGGACTTGAGATCGGAGAGCGAGCTGAGCGTAGAGCGGAGAGCAAAGATTGGAGATCGGAGAACGGAGGTTACAGTTTCTCTTGCCATTTTAAGTGGGTCAACAGTTTCTTGTTGTTGGCTTTTTGGGCCAGCCGAAAAGACCTCGCACTTTTTATGGGCTTTTTTCGGTTTTTGAAGTTTCTCATTTGTAATTAAAATAATTTGCATAATTTTCGTGTTGCTTTTGCATTTGATTTCCGCTGCTTTTGAGTATTACTTTCTTAGAAAGAGAATGAGCCTACGACAACAAAATTTATGGTGTTTCTTTGGTGAAACCGAAACGCGGAATGTGTCTCGAGCGCCGTCATTATTGCTATTATTGTTATTATTATTATTATATTTCTGTTGGCCCTGTTGGTCTGGCCTGGTCCAAGCCTTTGTTGTGTTAATGGCCGGCGCGTTGGTCACAATTTTTGAGTGAACCATCGCGTTGGTCGGTTCGTTTTTCGTTTTACCTTATTTTCTAGCTTTGGCTTTTTGTTAATATTATTTTAATGCCGCATTAAACTTTCACTTTTTCTTTCCATTTAGCATGAAGCTGTGCTGCGCGCTTCTCTGCGTTTAATGTCACAATATCCCCGACTTTGAAAAAGCAAGCTCATTTAGCAAATGCAACCTCCTTATACGAAAGAATTAGTGAGTCCTTAAGCTCCACCGACTTTGGCTCCTGCATTTTATTGGCATAAAAACGAATGTTTAACCCGATCCCTATCGCATCCGTTTCGAGGCAATAAAACTCCCTCCCCTGCATCTTGCCTCACATTAAAATGAAAGTGAGAGTAAAATCTCCTGCAGCAGAAGCAACAACAACCTCAACGACAACAACAACAAGCCGAAACAGGTCGCTCTGGATGAATCGCGTTGAACAACCAAAAAATTCAATGAAATTCGAAACCAGTTTGCATAGGCCACAACAAAAGCAACGGCTACAACATGAGGTTAAGCGTCGTTCTAAGCGCGAAGTAGAACATGCGGAGAGACATTCGTAGTATAATGAAAGACCGCGACATTGACATCCAAGTGTATTACGTATGGCATAAGCGCTGCTCTAGATCGAACTATGTTTGCTTGTCTGTCTGCCTGTCTGCTCGTCTCCCTATTTGACTGTATGTCTGCCTTTATATCTGGTTGTCTGTCTGTTCATATGGTTATTTATCTGACTATCTGACTGTCTGTCTTGGTTCTTCTCTCTATCCGTATGCTTGTTTGTCTGTCTGTCTAAATCTTCTAATTTTAGCAAGAGAAATTCAGCGAATTCTTTACAAGAATAACTACTGCATAATTCACCACCTTTTCAGCTACATTTTCAGCTTGGCAGTTATGCAACAGCGAAGCAGCAGAAAGTGAACAGCAACAACAACGGGTAACGTTTTTGAGTCGAGCTCAACAATTGAGGCACCGGCGGGCACGTACGTCGCTGTAGCACGCCCCTTTCACCTGCTGCTGCCGTCACTGCCGCTACCACTGCCGCTGCCACTGTTGCTTTGTTGATGTCCGCGGCGCAGTCGCTGTCGCTGTCGCTGTTTGCGCATGCATCGCGTCGCATCGATGGCGCAATTGCCGCAATTTTAGCTGCATTGTTGCTGTTGTCGTTGCTGTTGCTGTTGTTGCTGTATTACATGGCACTCGTTATGGTCTTGTTTTGTTGTCGTTGTTGTTGTTGGCTTTTACTGAAGTGCAGAAAGTGTAACACTTTCGATTGTTGTGCTGTCTCTAGTTGCCGTTGTTGTTGTTGCTGCTGTGATTGTTGTTGTTGCTGCGCATTGCATTCATTCCGCATTCGCGCTCATTTGCATGGCTTTTTTATGTATCACTTTTTATGCTTAATTTTCAGCTTTATTTTACTCCGTCTATTTTGCTGTGGAAAATTAATTATGTGTGGGAAAATGTGTTGGGCATTTGATTTCCGGGTTGTTAGCATCAACAACTATTTGCCACGGACCCGCGAAGCTGTCATGATGAAGGCGAAAGTCATCGTTGTGACTTCTAGTAACAGTTTTCGATTGACAATCTCAGGTTGGTAACTGTTAGCACTCGTGGTTTCTACTCAACTGCAAAGACTATTGAGCTCCAGGTGATAATCAAAGCAATCTCTGTCCAGTAATGTGCACCTTTTCTATCCCCATCAACTGATCAACTAATTTAATAAATCTCTAATTCGTTTAAAACTATCAGTCAAAACTCGAAAGTGATTTCGCAACTATTTAATTGCGTGGAAAACTGTTACGCGGCGAAAGCGAAAATAATATGAAAACGGTGCGTGCCACGCCCAACGCCTGTTGGCGACACAAATTGTAACATATTTGACACAGTGCGAAGAGTGCGAGAGAGAGAGAGAGAGAGAGAGAGAGAAATAGGGAGCGAGAGAGATGGCCAACACTTCCCCCATTAGCCCCAATTTGCTGGTGTTGCCTGCGTTGTCTTTGTAGTTGTTGCTGCTGTTGTTGGCGAGTGAAAGAAAGCCGCTGGCGCCGTGCAGTTAATTAGCCAAAATAAGGAAGCAGACGATAGACGATAATCATAGTTATAATCATATCTGCGGCTAGTGAGAGAAAGAGGTAAGGGGAACGGTGGTAGAGGGGTGTAGAGAGGGTGTTTGTATCACGAGCGCTATAAAATTACAGCTCCATAAAACGGTAAAAACAGACACCGAAACCCAAATACAAGAGCAACTGCAAGTATGCCGAGCACGCAGGCGTCGAGGGGGCGTGGGGCGTGACAGTGCTGCGAAATTGAAACGTAATCGAAGAAAGACTGCATAAAGAGACAGCAGGAGAGAGAGCGAGAGACAAGAGAGAAAGAGCGAGAGCAAATCAATCAACATACAACTTTGACTATAAGGTGCTTCTGGTTTTGTAATACAGGAAAGAAGAGAGAGAGAGAAAGAGAGAGAGAGGGAAAGAAAGAGAGGGAGAGGGACAGAGAGGGAGAGAGAGAGAGCTATTCAATCAAGTGGCAAGTAGACTATAAAAGTGCTTCTGGTCTTTGGCTGGCGACAGGGGACAACGTGTGAAAGAGCAACAATTAAAAGATTGCACATACGCCGCGTGGGCCACTTTCACTGATATGTTTTAGCCAGCAGCAGCCTAACCGCATTTCGCACGTTTTTACATTTGTTCGCGTTGTCCGTTGCGCAATAGCAATAGCAACAGCAACTGTTGCCCCTGGACGGCTGCAGCAGAGGCAGCAGTAGCAGTAGCAGCAATTGGCAGCAATCAGCTGGCGCTGCAGCGCGCTGGCTTTGGCTTTGATTGAAGTAACTGTATTACGTTGCATTTTGGCAGGCAGCTTGGAGCTTCGCGCTGCGCGTTGCTTCGCTTCGCTTTCCGCGCTTTTCGCGTATCTGGGTGAGTGTGTGACGGCGGCGGCAGCGCAGCGACGCCTCTGCCTGCTGAATGTGCCGTTTAGTCATGTCTGCACATTTTCAAACTCATGTCGGATAAACGTTTTGCGGCCAAAAGCACGAAAGGAAGTTGCTCGCAAGTGAACTGCGATTGCTTCTGGCTCTGGTTCTGCCTCTGGCTTGGGCTATGGCTCTGCCTCACATTACTGGCGATTGGAGCGAATGGGAAACTGAATGGAAACTGAGTAAGTGAATTCAACGGGAGTCAAATATGATTAAAAATGATTTACATTTTAAGAATTATTATTTTGCAAAAATTAATTATTATTCATTATTTTATAAATAATTTTATACTATATAAATATTTTATATTTTATATTTTCAAAATGGTATTTAGAAAATATATAATTTTATATTTTTTTAAAGTATTCATTTTTCCAAAGTTAATGCACATTTTATTCAAATGGAATTTTAGAAATTCGCCTTTATTAGCAAATAGCCCGTCCCCAAACTTTCCAAATAAATTGTGTATTTTTGGTATGGATGAAATTATATTTCCCAAAGAGGAGCAAGAAGAAGAAGAGCCAGTCGAAAATTTGTTGCCAACAGCCAAAAGCCAAAAACATAAAACCAACACACACACACAAACACACACAAAGAAAATATCAAAAAAAAAAACCAAAAAAGAAATGAATTTTAAAACTGCCGAAAAAGTGAAAGTCTGCAGAGTCGAAGCCAGAGACAGCGACGCTCTGCCTCCGTTGCCGTCGCTGTCTTGGACTCTGGCGCTGCTCAGCAGAGCAGCGACTGCGACGCCGACGCCGCTCAATGAAAGTAAAAACGCATTTTCGGTAGAGACAAATGAATTTTGATATGATTGTTGTCGTTGTGGTTGTTGTTGCTGTTGCTGTTGCTGTTGCTGTTGCTGTTGGACACATATTAATTATGCGAGCAGAACAGGGGAGAATGGAGGAGAATGCTGAAGAGCGGGGGAGGAGGAGAAGAAGAGTGCCAAAATTGGCCTTTTATGCGATTGCTTATTGTGCTTTCCGTTGTCGTTGTTGCCGTTGTAATCGATGTTGTTGCTGCTTTTGGCTTTTGGCTAGGCCGTAAAAGCCGCTCTTTTATCTTGGCCATAAAGAGAACGCGCAGATAAAAGTTGTGATAACAAAAAGACTTAGTCCGGAATGGACCGGGTCGGAACTGTCGCTTTGGGTGAATATAAAACAAAAGTCGAGCTTCAAGTTGGTTTTTGGGTGTATGGAAAGCACCCCGACCGAAACGAAACGAAAGTTGTCTGGAAATGTCGCCGAAGCCAAAGCCAAAGCCGAAGCCGACACTGAAGTTGGCCCTTGCGGAGACACCAGAGTCAGAATCTGAAAGCAAAAGTGATTGTAAATTGACTCAAGACTCCAGACTTGACTCTCAAGACCCCAAGCCCCCAGACCCAGACTCTTGATGTCGAGCGAGAGCCCAAAGCTTTTCTGCAGCAGTTGAAAGTTGAGCGAGCCCCTCAACTCTGTCCGCGCTACCCCCACGCGAAATGTTTTTCTTTTTTCGAAATGTTTTTCCACGCGGAAATGGGAAACGCTGAAGGAAAACTCAGCAGGGAAATGAACCCATAGAGCGGCCAGTCAAAAGAGCAAAGAACCGGCTCAATCGATATAAGCCGACTTTGACACTTGATCAGGGTCATGGGGGGGAGGTAGGTGCGGTAGATAATTAGTCGAGCATGCAATCAATTTTCAGCGGCAGCAAAAATGCTAAAATGTTGCGAACAACTTTTCAAATAAGCTAGCCAAATAAATATCCGCTAACAGAGTAATTTTTCTAGCCAAATAAATATCCGCTAACAGAGTAATTTTCCTTTGGGAGTTATTCCTTATCCAATGGTGATTGGAACTGTTGTAGGACTAGGAAAACGTCGAAGAACCAACTACACGAAGGTCAGACTGACAATCGATAACGATAACAGCGACAGTTGAAGTCATTCTCAACATGTTGCTGGCGGACAGCAACCGATGTTGCTGCTGCTGCTGTGGGGTTCCACTTTCAGGATTATTCAGAGACAATATTCATACCGTTCAAGTAGTTCGCGTGTTGCTTCCACAGCTGCTGCACCTGAAACTGTGTCCAACGATTGCTATCATCGTTGTTGTTGTTGTTGTTGTTGTTGCTGCTGTTGTTGTTGTTGCTGTTGGGGTTGTTGCTGCCGTTGATGACGCCCACCAAACTGTTCACCAGGCTGTTCTCGTGCGTCTGTTGCTGCTGGGCCACTGCCGAGGCGGAGCTGTTCACAGTGGGCGTGGCAGCTGTGAGATTTGCGTTTGGTGTTGCTGGATTGTTGTTGTTGTTGTTGTTGTTGGAGGTGTGATTATTGATGATGATGTTGAGATTGTTGTGATTCAGTATAGTGTTGTTGTTGTTGTTGCTGTTGTTGTTGCCGTTGCCATGTTGCAGATTGCTGCTGAGATTGTTGGCGGCAACAGCAACAACAGCTGCCGCTGCATTGACATTGACATGCGCCAAATGTTGCAAGTGGTGCTGCAGCAGTTGCGTGGGCGGTGGCAGCACGCCGTTGGCCGCGTTGCCACTGCTGCCACTGCTGTTGCTGTTGTTGTTATTGTTGTTGCTGCTGTTGCCGTTGCTGAGATTGCTGAGCAGCTGCTGCTGCTGGTGTTGCATCGTGTTGCGCAACATACTGTTGCTGGCCGCGCTGTCGGTGTTGTTGTTGCAGCTGAGATTCGGATTGTTGTTGCTGTTGTTGTTGTTGTTGACATTGCCATTGCCATTGCCTGCCAGCAGGTGTGGCAAGTTGTGCACTACCTGCAGCGGCAGGCTGCTCAGCGGCGGCAATGTTGCAGTCTGCGACATGCTGCCAAGCATTTGTTGTTGTTGTTGCTGCTGTTGTTGCTGCTGCTGATGTTGCTGTTGTTGCACGCTCTGCAGCAGTTGCAGCTGATTCTGTTGGTGTTGCAGTACATTGTGTTGCTGCTGCTGCTGCTGTTGTTGTTGTTGCTGTTGCTGCTGATGTTGCTGCTGCTGCTGCTGCTGTTGTTGTTGTTGCTGTTGCAGGGCCAATGCTGGCGGCGGCATTTGATAGTCCATTCTCATTTCAGAGTTTCAATTCGTTCACTTTTCCCTACTTATTTTCAGCTTATACTATGCAGTTGTTGCTATTGCTGCTAGTTGTCTAGTTGTTGTTGTTGTTGTTGCTGTTGTTGTTGCTGCACAGAGGCATTGCGAAGCATTGCTGCTGCTGTTGTCGCTACTGCTGCCGCTGTCTTTGCATTGCGGTTCAATATTGAAACAGAAATTCAAATTGAAATTGAAACTTAATCTAAAATTCCTACTCGAGAGAAAGAGAGATGCAATTGGAATTGGAATTGGAATTGGAATTGAAATTGAAATGAAGCAGAAATCGAAATCGAAATTGAAACTAAAATTTCCACACAGAAATGTGTGAGAAAATGAAGAACAATAAGACTTTTTGTCGCACGCCCGCGCTGTTGTTCTAATTGCTCGAGCAATAACAACAACAGCAACAGCCACAGCAGAGCAGTGCAGCGCCAACAGCAGCAGCAGCAGCAGCAGCGAAGCCGGCAGCGCAGCGAGCTTTAGAATATTTGTTCGCTCGCTGCGTTTATTCTGCTGCTGCCAAGTGCTCTGCCGCTGCGCAGTCACCTGGCTTTTGTTTGCCTTTTGCTATTATTATGGTATTTGCTCTCTATTGTCGTTGTTGTTGTTGGCAACTATTCGCGTACTTTTTAAGGGGTTCTCGCGTCGTCGTCGTCGCCGCCGTCGCCGTCGCCGTCGCAGTCGTTGTTTGAATGAGAAAAGTTTGACCTTGAATGGGCTGCGACAACAACAACAACTTTTCGCTATTCGCAATTTTGTGGGCTGTAGATCGTGTGGATGGTGTGGATTGTGGATTGCGGATTGTGGATTGTGGACTGCGGGCTGTGCACGCTCACTAGACACAGCAGTCGTTGCTGCTCTTTGATTTTGTTTGATTTTCGCTTGATGTTAATTTCTTGAGAGATTCCGAAACATTTATTTATATGCTAAACTAGTCGCGCCTTATGATATTCATTCGATATTCAGGTTTTATTAGATTAACTGTGGAATTTGATTCCCTCTCGATGATTTTTATGCACTTTGAATCACTTTGCGAATGCTTTATAATATATTCCAGTTATTCTGCGATTTTTGAGATCTTTGCTTTGCTTTGCTTACGATGCGATTGCGATTTGCACGCGGAATTTCACAGCGTTTCCTCGACTCGATGCCGACTTCGATTTCGGTTCTCTTCTATTTTCAATTGCTTTGGTTCGCAGTTCGAAAACGAAAGTTCACAAGTTCGCACGAATTCGAATTCGAAAGCAGACGTTGACACGCGCCGTCGTTGTCGTTGTTGTTGTTGTCGTAGTCGCAGTTGTTGTTGTTTTTCGGGGGGCTTTTTGGGACTCGCTTTCGTGGGCTTGCGTGGTTTTTTGTTTGTTGTTGTTTGTTTTCTGTGGAGCCGTCAACCGAACCGGTGCCGCCGGACTGCGAACGCTGAGTGAACGCGCGCGTCGTGCGCCTCTTGCAACGCAGCGCAGATCGCTGCCGAAAAAAGCAACAACAAGAGCAACAGTAACAGCAGCAGCAGCAGCAGCAGCAGCAGCAGCAGCGGCAGCAGCAGGCCACCAAAAGCCCCACGCAGCAAGCGCTGCGACTGCGCAGCCAGCGTCAAAGCCAAACTTGAAACCGAAAGCAGCAGCAGCTCAGCTCACTCGCTCTCTCGCACTCACTCACTCTCTTTCTCTCGCGTTGCGCTGCGCTGCTCGGCAGCGCTGCTCCGCTCTGCTCTCACCTCTTTTTCCCGTTTCAGCGTTTTTTTGCGCATTCCTCTATTTACTTTCTTTCGCACAGGCTGTGTGAAAAAGCTATCGCTACGCTTCGCCTGAGCTGCGCCGCCAGCGTCACTGTCAACGTCGCTGCATGCGGAAGCGTCGCTTCATTTAGATTTTCCACCGGAGCGACGGCAGCGTCGACGCCGACTGCGACGCGCGATTTGTGTTTGCTTTGAGTGCTTTGCGTTAAAAGCTTTCACATACAAATACTGAGAGTGAGCTGCTCTCTCTGCCCCCTCGACTCTATGCATTTAGTAGCAAGATGATAAGAAGCTCACCAGAAATTCAAGCCAAGTGCAGTCCTCAGTCACGTTTGGGACCCAACTCTCTCACACACACTCACATACACACACACACTCACACGTACATAGATGAGGTGTTTGATGCTTACCTGTAAAGAGAGAAAAAATACAGATAAATTAATAAAAAGCCTGTGACAATGACAAAATGCAAAGCGAACCGTCAATTAGGGTAATATCGCCCACACACATAAAAAAACACACACTATTGCAGTCATACAGTGCACTAGCCTACATCCCACCCACAACGACACGAGGCCGCCGCTCCTATTGCCTCTTCAGTGCACTGAGAGAAATTAATACGAACTTGCAACTTATGCAAATTTCAATATTGGTATTTTAAGAGTGTTTAATTTTAAGGTAATTAAATATTACCTTCCATATTTATAATATTTTCGTAGGGAAATAAATGTTATATTTATAGCCGTACAACTCTGGGAACTCTGTTCCAAACAGAATATTAATTGTAAGCTATTTAAGTGATGGCAGGAATATAAATATATGTCATACTAATTTTCGTTCGGTGTACGCCAACCCCATGCTCAGCTTAGTTTCCCACTTTATGCCACTGGCATTGACAGTGGGCCACCCCATGGTGCAGTCGACTGTGGTGCAGTGCAGCAGCTTAGCTTTCCCTTGCCGCAGCTGCTGTTGCTGCCCACACAAGAGGAGGCTGTCCGCCTGCCTATAAAAGGTCATTTTCGCAATTTTCACTACGGGGAAAAGAAACAAAAACACCAATAAATTTAATTTAAGCGAATAAAACGAATACAGCGAATTCGATTGTTGGCAATAAACTTGAAAAATTTCACCAGATCAGCGAAAAGCAAACTGAAACCCAAGCTGCAACCATTTCGCCGCATATCATATCATGTTGTATAGTATCGCATCGTACGGAGCGGTTCTTCTGCTCAGAAATCGCGTTCGAGCTGATGACTGTTATTTGCAAGGAGAGTCAGGGGAAGAGGGGCAAGGGAGGTCTGCTCAGATTGGATGGATGACAACGAATAACGTCCAGAGAGAGGGTGGGGAAAGCGGAAATTGTTGCTGTTGTTTTTATTTTAGTTGTTGAGATGAGCTTCGTGTGGGATGTGGCAGCCGCTGAAAACACAACAAGGCCAAAGGTGACTCCCACACGGCAGCAGCCTCTATATAATTAAAGATATCTACACATATTCGTTGAGATGTTGCAACAGGTGTGCCCGATGACAGCGTTGAAACGGCCTTATAAAAACTAAAGGGAACTTGATTACGATTTCCAATGAAAGCCAAAATTAGAACAGGGTATTAGCGCGTACATCACTGCGCGTGCTTACTGCAGCTCGTGGACTACTCTATTCAATATGCATTTCATAAGCATAATTTTCCATAAATTCGGCAACTCATCAGCCTGATTTCGCCCACTTTCCGGGCGTGTCCTTCTTTTTGCACGCTGGTCATAAACCTAATCAAAACGATTGCACCGCGAGTTGGCCAAAAGTAGATAACGGCTAAAAGGCTGCAGAGCAGGCTGCAGGCTGCAGGCACAAAGGCGAGGTCAGTCCGCCATTTGCCACAAATGGTGGCAGGTCAAAGGGCTCGATAATAGAATGGACTGGGACTGCGGGTTGGCCTGATGTGATGCTGATTCGATGCCAATTTGTCAAATGATCTCTTAGCCTAATGAGCTGAGTGCAGTGCCAGCCTGTGACCTGTGACCCATTGACGGACTTGGACCCATTTTCTGATGGCCCGAATAGAGTATGGAATGTGGGAATGGGAGTGGGAGCGGTACGGGGGCAGAGCGATCACTCGAGCGGTAATAAAGAATTAATTATAATAAATTACAAATTTCACGATTTGTTAACTCGTGTTGCAGCACAAAATGAACTGTTAAATGACAATTTGCATGGCGAGTGCTGACACCGCTCGAGATTGGCCTGGCTTTTGGCCTAGGTCGAAACGAATTGAGTGAAAACTCGCGAAAAGCTCCAGCCGCAAACTGTGAGCTAAAGCGCAAAGCTCGCCAAAGTGTCGTGCATATTAATTAATTTTTTATTGCGATAGGCAATTGCACACACACACACGCTCACACAGATACTCATGCATATGTGCATATGTATGTATGTTAATGCGCGCTCACGTGTGCGCTGCAAGCTTTCTGGCATTCTGCTCAGAGCTCCCGCGTTGAGTTGCGATGATATCAGCAGAAGAAAGAGTGGAAGAGTGGAAGAGAGGAGGAGAAGGCCGAGGCAAGACAAGCGAAGGGAGACTCTCGCAGGTCTAGAGCAGAGCTCTGAACAGAGACAGACATTACTAATTCACGGTATTAATATTATAGGCAAATATTTTACAAATATACTATATCAAAAAAATACTATAGTACTATAGTATACTGAAAGTTTTCCATTGGAAACAAACAAAACTGGGTAGAAAACGGTATTCTTTTCAGATAACGATTGAGTATTTTTCGATACAATTATCCAGTTTAGTTTCTGCTTTATGTTTTCAATGTCAAAGTTTAGTTGAACAGCGAAAATATTATTTTAGCAATTCTTGAACCTCAGCATATTTTCAAGAGTTTAGACAAGCATTTAACATCGATTGTCCACTGCGTATACGCAACCTGAAACCCACCTGAGCTTGATGGCTGAAAGCGCGCCTTGAGACTGTTCAAGTGGTTCTGATGCTCGTTGGCGATCACCGCAGCGGCAACTGCATTGGCCACATGCTGCACCGAGGAGACATTGTTGTTATTGTTGTTGTTGTTATTATTGTTGTTACTGTTGTTGTTGTTGTTAGTATTTAAAATGGCGTTGTTGCTGTTGCTGCTGTTTTCGTTGGCCGCAGCAATCGAACTGTTGTTGTTACTATTGTTGCTGTTTGCCGTCGCTGCCGCGGCAGCAGCAGCAACAGCCGCTGTCGCCGCCGCCGCATTGGCAGCACCCACAGCGGGGCCCTGGCTCTGGTCCATGAAGCTGTTGCGCTGATGGTAGTGCGGAGTATCCTGGTAGATGCGCGGGTAGCTGAGGGTCGGCAGCGTCCACGAGTTGTTCGTCTTGTAGTGGAAGTTGCCGGTGCCGAAGATCGAGTGGGTGTTCGTGTTGTTGCCGGACGCTGCAGCGGCAACAGCCGACGACAGCGTGTGGGCCAGCTGAGCGGCATGATGTTGCTGCTGCTGCGACTGATGCAGGTGTTGTTGCTGCTGCTGCTGCTGTTGTTGCTGTTGCTGCTGCTGTTGTTGTTGCTGCTGCTGCTGTTGTTGTTGTTGTTGCTGCTGCTGCTGCTGCTGCTGCTGCTGTTGTTGCTGCTGTTGTTGTTGGTGCGGATGGTGGGAATGTAGAAGCGTATTGTGGGAATGTGGATGGTGTTGCTGCTGTGCATGCTGCTGCTGCGCGTGATGTGAATGTTGTTGCTGCAATTGCTGCTGTGCAGCAACTAGGGCTGCAGCGTGTTGCTGCTGTTGTAGCTGCTGATGTTGCTGTACATGTTGCTGTTGCTGCTGCTGCTGCTGTTGCTGCTGCTGCTGCTGGTGATGGTGTAGCGCTGCGTTCTGCTGTTGCTGCTGCTGCAAGTTCCACGCATTTGCCGCTGCTGCTGATGTGCTGCCGCTCTTGCCCGAGTCGTTGCTGCTCACGCTGCTGCGATGGTTGTCCACAGATGTTGCTGTCGTCGAGCCCGTCATGCTGCCATCGTTGCCGCTGTCGCTGTTGCCACTGCTGCTGCTGCTGTTGCCATTGTTATTATTCCCACTGCTGTTGTTCCCGTTGTTGCTGTTGTTGTTGTTGTTGGCAACAGCTGCTGCCGCGGCGACCTGCGAGTTGAGTTGCTGGAAGTACTGGGAGAGCGTCGCGTTCGCATGCTCCTGGGCAAAAAAGCTGGCACACGAGTTCGTGTCGGACGACATTTTCACTAGTTCGTTCACTGGTTCTTGTTGTGGTTTCGGTACAGCTTCCGGTTCTGGTTTAGTTCACTGTGCAGAGTCTGCTGCTGTTGCAGTTATGTCCGCCGCTTTAGGTGGCGTTATCCTTGTGATTGGCGTGGTTGTATTTGCTGCTCAGCAAAAGGAACTTTGAGCTGCCGCTTAAAGCTGTGCGCATTTTCCAACACTCTTCTGCAATGCTGCAAGCCAACACTTTTCGCAGTCTTTGTCTTTCTTTTCACTGTTCTGGGTTAGTTCTACTCTGAAGCGACTCTTGAGCTGCGCATAGCTAGAAACGAGGGCTTTCGTTTAAATGAAACCGATTAGTGCTGTGTTGTGGGTCTGATTTGTTATCGATTGCTGGCAATCGATCGCAGTCGAGAGCTGGGACAGTGTTGATGACAATGATGAGAGAGCGGAATGAGTGTGTGATGGTTGGCATGACTTCTAAGTATGATTGTGTGTGAGCTGTGACTTGTGTTTTCTATTTTCATTGGTGGTTGTGGCGATAAGGAATAAGAAAAGGCATTGTTTACATATATACAGATATATATAACATCGTTATTCAGGTTTTCCCTCTTCTCCTTCACTTGCACTTGATTCAATTAATCGAGATAATAACATTTTTGTGTATTTTCATTGACGGTTAACAGATTTTTCTGGGCTTTTCTTTCAAGCGGGGAATTTCGCAATTTTGTTAGAAAACAAACAGATTATTATATGCCATATCAATTGAAATAGATCTTCAGCTCTTGCTATCGCAATACCTTTTCCTATTCGCTAACGATTTTATTTGATGGTCTTCTGTGTGTTGAGATTTGATTGGATTTTTTTTGTTTTTGATTTGTCGAAATTATAAAATTAGAAAAATTAAACTGTTTGAAATTAGATCCGTAACTTTGGAGATACTGCGTGCGCATATAGACGCCTATATAGCGTATATATCTAGAGGAAGCTGTTATTAATGTGTCAACTACTTGGTTAACTACTTGAGCGCACACACATTAATACACACACTGGCACACACACTGGCACACACTTTGCACAATTGTTGCACTTGGACGATTATTTCCATATATGTAAATATATCGCCTTAGACTTTTTATATATATTTCAATTCGCACTAGCTTTGCGCCAGTCTCTCTTCCGAAAGTGCGCAATTTATTTGTATTATATAGATATTTATCTATATATCTGAGCGCTATCGATAGTATGTCAGATTTCTGATTTTTCAAAATTTTATATTTGGTTTCAATAGTTTTTTTTAGCGCTAGAACCGCTCGCGCTGGCGACGACGATTTTGACGTGAGAACGCGATTCGACAGAATGCCGGCCATTGCCGAGCCTCAGCCTCAGCCCTAGCGAGCAGAGAGCACTCGACGTCGGCGCCGCCGCCGTCGCCGCCGACGCCGCCGCAGCTGACGCGCACTGCGCTGCCGGCGCACACCAACGAGAGGCAGACGTTGACGTCGTCGAAATTGCAATTTTCTGCAAGTTAGTATAAAATTTAACCCTAAACAAGCACATTATATAAACATAGGGTATGACAGCGGAGGCGGGGCGGGGGCGTGCCAACGCCTTGTTAAGAGCCCAAGAGTGTTCCTTTAATTAACAGAAATGCAATACAGAAGAAAGACTCGCACAAGAGACTCTTCAACTAGTGCGCAGAACGTTGCAGAATATTTACAAAATGCATAAATAAATAAGAAAACAGAAAACAGCGCAGTTGTAGCTAATGAAAATTCACTCGGCGACAGCGCTGCGGTGCCGACAGCGACTGCGACGGCGGCAGAGCCACTGGCAACGACAGCGGCAGCGGCAGCAGCAGCGGCAGCGGCGACAAAGTCACGCGGATTTCAGTATGACCCAAAGCCCAACGTCTAGCAACGTTCTAAGCACGTGTTGCGAACACACCGGGACACACACACACACAAACAAGATAGCTCACACTCTCGCACACACCAGATAGCTGAGAGTAAGAGACACACTCACACTCTCTCACACTCACACACATACTCGTGTACTCAGCGGGGTAGCTTGCACGTTGAGCGTACACTGCAGTTGGCATACTTCGAGAAGCGGATACAGACACATGCACAGGGGGCAAACACACACGACACACACACACACACATGGATTGGCCTGGCGAGCTCTGTGTTCTTCATAGTTACAGTTAGACGAAAAACGAAATGCGAGTGTCCATCCCACTGTGCATCCCACTGTCCAGCTCGTCTTCCGATTCCTGCTCCAGTTGCTGTGGCAAAACTGATTAAAGTATCGATGACAGGCAGCAGCAAGTGCGTTGCAGTTAATTGGCTTGCAACACGTGACGAATGCGCAATTTAATGGAACTTTTCCACTTTCCCCACGCGCGGGAGAGCAATAGGCAGGAGGGAGAGAGAGACAGAGAGCAGTTGCCCAGGCAACAGGCAGTTCAAAATAATTACCGCAAATTCGACAGAGCCATAATCTGGCAAGCTGTAATTAAGTCTCCATTCGATTTACAAAGTCTCGTAATGAATATTCACAATATTCACCGATAGTTCATGTATTCACATGCTCGTCGCTTGAATCACTCGAAGTAATTAATTAAACTTTTATAAATGTTTGATTTGCAAGTGTTTAACTAGCGCTGGAAACTACGAACTACGGACTAAAGTAAGTCGCTCTAAAGCATGCAATTAAAGAGGAATTTTTAAGTTTTAGTAAAACGAATTAAACAGTAAAAAAATGTATATTTATAATAATAACGATAGAATCAAAGAAGTATATTTCAGATTAGGAAAACTAAATAATAAAAAATAGAATAAAAATAGCACTATTAATTGTAAGTAATAATAATAGAGCAATAAATTTTCACCTCACAGAATATTCAATATTACAAATATTTGCCGCCCAAACCTGAACCGGATATTAAGAACATATCTTACTTCGAATAACTTAAAGTCCATTCGAAATATATTTTAGAAAACTCAATAGAAATAGTAAAAAGTAATTAACCAGAAGAAATGTCGCAAAAGGTAATCAAAAAACTGTAAAGATTCTAAAATATAATAGGAATTTTTGCCGCTATAAATAGCTTAAATATATTTATAAGTCCGAAAGCCTCAGTTATTTGCGTGCTGCTTAGCTTGTACTCTTGAAACTCCCGCAACCCCCGCTAACCCATTCCCCGCAGCAAACCGACAAACCAAATCAAGCATACGCCCCGTGATGCGTCTATTTTAAACTGCCGACGACAAGCTGCTCGGCAACAAGTCGTTGTCATCGTTGTCGTCGGCTGCGAGAACAAAGCCGAGCACTCCGACTCCTGCCTGTCGGCTCCGGCCACCCGCCAATCGGGTGCAGCCAAGCGGAAAGGATCCCGCTGCGTGGGCTGCCATTGGCGTGTTGGCCTCATGACCAATCAGAGCAACAGGCGCTGGCAACTGTTGCGGCCGAACGCAGTCGCCGTCGCAGCTGCTGGCGTAGACGTCGCAGCCGGCGTCAACGCGGGCAGCGAAGCGACAAACAGCTGCGACAGACGACGTTGTCGTCGTCGTCAGGTTTTCTATTTGTTTTGCTTTCAGTTGTTTTGTTGTTGTCTTATCACGTTTTGCTTCCACGTGCGCCGGCCCCCGTTTTGCGAGTGTGTGTGTGAGAGCCAGCCTGTGTGTGCGCTCTTGATTATACTCACACACACACACATAGACCCAAGCAGGCAGGCCTGAGTGTGTGGCGTGCTTTTGATTGTACTTACACACACACACACACACACACACACAGTCTCGGGCAGCCACACGGATGGAGTGGCGCTTGGGCGGCGTGAGAGTGAGAGAACAAAACAAGCGTGGAAAGCAAATGCTGAGAACAACTGCAGCAACAGCAGCAACAACAACAACAACACAGAGAGTGAGAGACTTTATAAATAGCAAAGCTGAAGGCAAAGCGAGTGCAGCTCGCACACAAACACACACACATACACACACACAGAGGGCCATCATCAATGAGCGTGACTCACGCACACAGGCACACAAAGTTTCGTCTGATGCAGAAATCAAAATAAATTGTGCGAAAATACATTCAAATCGTAGACTGAAAGACTTGAACTCCCCCTCTGCCTGTGCCCTCCCCCACTCCACTCATAGTAAACATAACAATTGAAACAATTATAAGGGGGCGGCTTTCGATGAGGGGGCGTGGAGCGTCAGTTTTCTCGCAGCTTTTACGCAGCAATTTGTTCTTGATTTGTTTTCTACTCGGAATCGGAATCGGAATCTGCTTGGGTGGACAGATATATCTGCCAGCTTACTTCACTGGACGGATCGTAAACCTGCCCAGTAATTATAAACGAATTTTATGCCTCCCGACAAATGATTATAATCCTTTCGACAAGTTGACCCAGATAAAGCGATGACTGGACGCATGGCAGTGCTAATAATTCATTATTTATTGGACTATACCCCGTTTCGGTAAATAAATCACTCGAATAGCTGGGAAATAAATATAGATATATATATTCTAGTATAACACCTTTAGTCTGGTTGTTGAAAATATTTCAAAAACCTGTAAAGTACCGTTAGAATGCTCATAAATCGCCTCGTGCTGAATATTCTGCTTAATATGTTTATTGTCGATCGAATATGAATATGTTTACTATATATCATGTATGTATGTATCATATTTGTACTAGTATCTCATATCTTATGCGAAACAACTGCGAATACTTTCAAAATATGATCAAAGCAATTCGGCGCTTATCAGCAACCGGTTCCGGTGTAGTACGCAGACACACAGATACCCGCAGCACATAAACGATAAAAAGAAACAAGGAAATCAAATAGTACTCGACTGTTGGATACCATTCACAGAGTTTGGTTTGAGTGTCGTACAGCAATGTTGTACTTGCTGAACTTACTTACTATAAAAGCTGAAAAACGAATATATCCATTATAGAAGGCGGGGGCTGTGGCACTCCAATTTTGAAATAAACTCGATTAGCGTATCACCATACGGATTCCTAATGCCAAATTTGATGTTTTTAGCTCTTATTATAGGTGAGATATGTGTGTTATTACGTGCAGACGGACAAGACCAAATTGTCTCGGCTAGTAATGCTCCCCAAGAATACATTTACTTTGTATAATCTTTCACGCCTATTCCTGCCTGTCGGATACATATGCATAACGCTAATATACCACTTTTACCCATGGCAATAGCAATACATACCAATAGGAATCGGTTGCGTTTCGGGTGCGAGCAAAGTTTACTACGGCTTGTAATCGGATCGGCAATCGATTTACGTAATTAAACAGAGCACGGCGTCTTGGCCGACTCAGCTAATGAGCGGGAGAAAGAAAGAGAAAGAGCGGGAAAGAGAGCAGGAAAAAACCTTTTCTTGCTTATCAACCTGAAGTTGCAATTGGAAGCGCAACAAGCTGAAAAACAATAACAGAGCAATTGCAAGGGCAGTCGCGGTTGCCGTTGCTGTTGCTCGCACTGTCGCTGTCGCTGTCGCTGCCGCCGTCTGCGTCGCAGTCGCTGCAACTGCTGACGTCGTCGGCACACTGCGCCAACATGTGACGACAGGCAGCAGCAGCAACAACAGCGTTAGTGTTCGAGTGTTGGTAACGGCACGATGGTGAGGGGGTGGGGAAGGGGAGGGGAAGGGAAGCAGACGGTGAAGGAGAAGCAAGCAAAACAAGCGAGCGCACAATTTGTTGTCGTAGGCAACAAAAATTGAAATTAATTGCAATGCGAAGAGAAGGGAGCGAGAGAGAGAGGAGTAGAGTAGGGCGGGGCGGGGGAGAGCCGAGCACGTGTTGCAGTTGTGTGTGTATGACGCGCCAGACAATCTGCCTACAGCATGAGAATCATTGGATGCGTGACAGAGAGCGAGTGAGAGAGAGCGAGGCAGAGAAAGCGAGAGCAAAGTCGAGCAGCAGCAGCAGAAAGCTTCATGGCGGGAGCTTTTGTGCTCTTCAAGTGCAACAAACGACCGCCAGGGGCGCTCCACTGAAAAAGCTCGGAACAGTGTTTCCAGACTGCAGCAGCGGAAATAGTAGCAGAAGTAGTAGTAGAACTTAATGGATTTTCGTGCAGAACGAAAGCAATCGATAGAAAAAGTTCTTATCATTTCAGAATTTTAATTAAATTGATTGATAGGAAACTCAAGCTGAAAATCCAAGTTTTATAGCCGGTATAAATATTCGCAAGTGTTATCAACACGCAGGGCGATACAAAGTACAGTTCATTCCAATTGAGACTGGAGTACAAACGCTCGCTTGCTCTCTTCTACTGCCCCTCTCTCTCTCTCCCTCTCTCTATCCTATTCTCGTTTGCTCTCGCTCCGGGCTGTTTTATAAATAAATGCTAATTTTAATTCATTCACAAAATTGCCGGGCTAATAAGTAGAAGTAGCATGGTGTTGGTGTGTACCTGTTGTCCCCGCTAGAGGGCGGCACAAGCAGGTCTCATTCATTTGGGTTCCATCCTCATCAAACTGGTATTAATGGCGTTATCTATGCCCGAGCTGTCGACTTGTCAGACTTGACTGGAGGCTTTTATACCATGCACCTATTGAAATTGACTAAATATGGTATATAAGCTTTATATCAGGCAGATGAAGGGAAGCTTTTTTAAAATTTGAGCTCTCTCATATTACATGGGGTTGCAATGGACAAAGTGGGTGAACGGTATCCAACCGTCCAGTAGCCTCAACTATAGTTTTTTTAGGTTGTTCTAGTTTCTTTTGTGCTGCGAACAACGCGTCGAATTCAGAGCAATTGTCTTCGCAGTAGACAAAATTGCACGGTTCCGACTTCGAGCGATATCCAGATTCGTCTGGATGGCCTTTGCTACGAGAAGAATTGCAGCAACGTTTACTAGGGAGCAGAGGCAGAGCCTACTGAACTACTGATAACATTTGCACGGTATTCAAAGAATTTCGGCATCTTTTATCTCTGGCTGTATTTGGATTGAGGGATTTGGGCTTGTGATTTATCGTGCCAGAAATACACGCTATCCTTGGACGTTTCAGCACTGTCTCCTCAATTATCTAGCCGAACTGCGGCAAATAGAAATATAGAAATATACAAATATTTCCAATCTGTGCACAAGTACGTAAATTGTGCGTTCCCACTAATTCTTTTCGGTTCTTAAGTTCTTTGCTTTTCAACAAAATATTTGCGACACTTGTCTCTGACAGTTCTAAAAATGTGTAAAAAAAAAAGAAACAAGGAAAATCAAAGGCGCGTGTTGGATTTCAGTTTTCGTGTAGTTGCCCTCAACTATTTAGAAAAGTAGAGAAATGTATGAGAAATATACTTTTGCATCGTGCGATGACAGAACGTTTTTTAGGTTTTTTGTTTTTTTTTTTTATTTCCGTTCTGAATGGAAATTAACCCGAGCTGCTGCCCGAAATGATGTAACCGCCTCTGCTGTTTCTCTCTCCTAATTGCCGCTCGGCGCATTCGCATGTGAAACTACTTTGAACTGGTAATTTTCTACGGTTTATGAATGCAACCCCTTTTCCCTGCCTCGCTGCCCTGCCCCTCCATACCGCCTCTCAATGTGCCCCCATGTATCGGCTTGTTGATGTATCTGACTGGCGTTAATTGAGCTGCTTATTGTGATATTGTTATAGTTGTTGTTGTTAGTTGAAATATTGCTGCTGCCTGACCTGCTGTTGTCTCTGTCTCCCGCTCTCTCTAACTCTCTCCCTGTCAAATTTGACAGCTCACTATTTCGATATAATAAACAACTTCCATGTTTAAATTTGCTTCTATTCTCCTTTTTTTTTGTTAAATCAAACATAGAAATTCCACAGAGGAGTATTAAAAATACTAGGTGAGAAGTAAATAAAAAACCTCTTATTTCAGAGGAAATTAACCGTCCAACCACAAGTTAAATAGTACGTAGTTACTTACATATTAAAGCTTTACTGCTGCACAGCTCAAGCAAGTGAGGGATTGCTCCATCCCGGCAATAGTTTCGACATTTGAAAATTTTTAAAAACCAAATGAGTTTGCAGACTAAATTTTATTTCATTTATCTGCAATCTCACATATGCTATGTGAAGAGTCTTCATGCTTATTCAAAGCAATCCCCCAATTCACTCACCCGTTTCAAATGCTTTATTAAGTCCCAAGGAGGAGAATAAAAGGGGGTAGGAAGGAACGTGAACTCACCTGCAAAGACACAGAGAAGAGAGGAGAGTTGAGATTAATAAACATAGAAATTAATAGAATTTCTGGGCAAACACACAGGCCAAAAATGCATGACATGTGTTCTCTGTGCTCTATGTACAATTTCGGCAATTAAAAGTACAAATTTAATAAGCATAAAGTACACACACAGTCCGACCAGGGCAGGGGTGGGGGCATGGCAGATGCGGAGAGGTGACTAAATTCATTAAGGAAAACACACAAAATTTTACACAGAGCAGAGCGAGAGGCGCGGAGCGAAACGGATGTGGCACATACATCAGCAACTGTATGGCCAAAGAGGAGACAACTGGCAGAGGGAAGGGGGCAGGGGAGTACAGTGCAAGCAAATGGACAGCAATCATTTGAAAATGCACTGTGTGCACTGTGCCAAAATTTCCGACGAAATGCATCAAGAAATTGTTCGACATTTTTGCCTTTTGTTCGCCTGTTTCCCTCTCGATTCGTTGTTGCTATTGTTGTTAGTTTTGTTGTTTTTTTGACACTTCCCCAACGCATTTAACAGCCTTACCCACTTGACTGCCAAGTAATTAACGCCCAGTCAGGCCATAGTTTATCTCGCACCGACTATGAATTCTCGGGCTAAACCTAAACCTAACTGCACTTTTATTGATTTAGCTGCAAAAACGCTGCTCGAAAATGTTTTATTGGCTCATTAAGTATGCAAACATTTGGCAGGTGGCTTCTACAACCCTCGAGTAGATCCCCAGCACCCGCACATTACGCATACGCCCCACCGGCCAGCTACAACTTGGCAGTTTTATGGCAGCTCATCACGCTGGATTCCATTTGCCTTCAGCTGGGATCAAAGCCAAAATCACCGACAGAATCTATATATATATGTTTATATACATATACATTTTCTACTGCAATCGATCAGACAGATTCTTCGAATACCGTTAGGCTATTCGCGCTTGATTCGATCTGCTATTTACGACAATACCTATTTAATATTTAATAGAATGTATTTGTTACCGGCCACTGTGGTGAATGGCATCTAGCTATCGAGTGCACTCGACTTTACGCTATTGATTCCCATAACAACCGAATTCAATGGACGTTAATTACGAGAAGCCGCCATAATTGATAATTGTGCGCCATTCAATTTCAGTCTCGAGAAATGAAAGCGCTCTGCATCCATTCCCATTCCCATTTCCATTTCCACTTCAACTTTGCCTCAATTGGCGACAATAACAATTCCTTGGCCAACTTGCAGCCAGTTCTGCTCTCCTGTCATTCACAAATGACAGCCCGCCCGCATTCTGTTTTCCCAGCGTTTTCCTAGCGCCTTCCTAGCATTTTCCGGCCAGTAACCGCAACTTAATTGAAATGAAAACCGAAAATTTTAATGAAGCTGCGGAAAGAAGGGGGAGCAATTCCCGCTACCAAGTGGCCGCCTGTGTACCTTCCTATTCTAGTTGCCTTTCTCTTCCTCCTCCTCCTCTCCTCGTGTTTTTTATTCGCTTTCGCATTTTTCTTTCGTTCTTCTCTCTCTTTTTTTAGCATTGTTGCAGCAGTTGCTGCTGCTTAAGTGTTTTTTATTTCAATGAAATGTAGTGTAGCAACGTCTGCTCCTCCCCACAGCCCCGTCTTTGCCCCCTTCTACCCCTATGGCCGCTATGAATCGACGACGCTTTCATCAAATGCAAAGTGTTCACAATTTCTTGTCGCCTTGCATACATTTTCATTCACTTTATATGCCAGTTTCTTCTTTTTGCGGAATACCCTGTAATTGCAGGACTGAAGAGAGTATGCCAGCACTCCCTGAGAATTTTCTCGTGGCTCACCAGGTGCTCAGCAGCAGCGCATATCCATTGTAGTAGTGCACTACAGTTCCCCTACAGGGTATACCTGCAGTCCAGCTGCCTGTCGCTCCTCACACATTCTTTGAACTTCTGCAATTTGCCTTTTTTACGAGTGCATCATTCGTGCTCAATGCATTTTCTGCACTTGTGTTTTATGGTCAACGGGGCGTGGCATTGGGCCGTGATGGCTGAAGGGGAGGCAGGCATCTCCCTCTATCTTCCTAGGGTTAAATGCACCTCGATTTCGGGGTGTGATAAGTAGGTCTTTCCCTAGGGAAAACGCTCTCAAAAAAAAATCATTTGCTCGCTTGAGTTGCATTTTATGTGTTGTTTTCATATCATTTGTTCATTAGAAGAGGCTAAACAAGGTATATTAGTTTTGTGGAAATATATGTCACATGCAGAGCAGCATCAATAGAATTGTATAGTCCACGCTATGCAGCCTTGGGTGCCACGCCCATCGCCTATAAAAATCAATACCTATTTATCATTGTTTAACTACAATATTTTGATTGAACTTAAGAACTTTGAAACAGTACATGGTATCTAATGGTCGAGTGCGTTCGACAGTAGTTTTCTTTACTTGTTTTTGTTTTCATTGTCTACAACAACAAATTAAGTCAATTTTTGGCAGCTGCTTCAATTGCCAGTTGTTGTCTTGGCTGTTGCCTTTGTTGTTGCTGCTGCTGTTCTTGGTTGTTGTTGGCATAAATTAATGCATGCCTCATTCGCCTTGGTCGCGTCTGCCAGCTCTCGTGTTAATTGAATAAAAAGTGTAGCATGTGTATGGCAACAGCGGAGTGCGGGGGAGAAGGTGCTCTTAGAGCGGAGGTAGGCGAGCGAGCGGGGGCAGTGTAATATGTAAAAGATACAAACTTGCAGGCAGAGACATGAGACCAGCGCAACTATGAAAATAGTTAAGAGCACGCTTTCCGCTCTCAAGTGGCCACTCAACGGTGTTGCCTGACGAGCTGCTCGCCAGCTGCGCCCTTCCCAGCAGCAACGGCAAGGAGTGCACTCGGCAGTCAGATACCATTCACCGGCATCACAAGTTACAAATCCATTCTGAGTTTATCAGATGTATCGCTTTGATAGGACTCGCTCCGAAAATCTTGGAAGCTTGTAGAAGAAAGAAATGCGTGCAAAGTTAAGTGACGACACAATCTTCAATTTGCTGCCTCAAGAAATTATATACTTTGCATGCTCTGGCACGCCTCCTTCTGCCTGTTACACACACGCACACACACACACACCTACACACCGCTTATACACCACGTTAACCCATTTTCAATGGGGAACGCTGTAACAACGCACAGCAGCAGCAGCAACGCGCAAGTTGCCCGCATCTCAGAACGCCGTGTGTATCTTCGAGCTGTATCTGTATCTTATGCTTGCCGTGTGTGTATCTAATAAACGCAAATTGACTAGCGCACACAAGGTAGCTGAAGAGGCGTAGCGAGGGGCGGGGAAGAGCCGGTTGCCAGCTCGTGACACTTTAATCTGGCGGATAAGGTAAATAGTTAAAGCTGCGTTAGATCACAAAAGCACACGGCGAGAGAGCTCTGGGGCTGGACTGTAGCTGCAACGCTTACGCTTGTAGTTGTAGCTACGTGTGTTGTTGTTGCAGCTGTTGCTGTTGCTGCTGCTGCTGCTGCTACTGCTGCTGCACTTGTTGTGCTTGTTGTTGCTGCGGCTGTTGCTGCTATTAAGTAAGCAACAGCCGACATTAGTTGGGCAATGATCTAAGCGACAGATAATGCTGCAAATCATTCTTATTTACGAGGTGCTAAAATGCCACAGCAACTTTTCATCTCGCACTGGAATTATTTTCAAATTGTGTTTGTTTCCACTTGCATATAAAATATAATTTACAAAATATAATATGTAATATGCGACTTTCAGATCATAGTTTATTCATCTCTATTTTTAAGTACATATAGCGGTAAATCAGTCAATCTCGACAGCTAAAGAGCTCAATAAATACAGTCTGCTAGTCAATTCTGATCATCCAATTTTATTTTACTCGTAATATACAAGCTCGCACTCACACCCAAACTCACACTCGGAGTATGCACGAATGCCTGTGTGAATATCCAGTGCAAATGACCCCAATAAATTACTTTACAAACTCCCCGAGCACTACTTCACCTGGCCCTACCCCGGTCCCTGCCCTGCCACCTGCTGCTGCAAACAGAAGATATGTGACCATAAAAATGCTAAAGAATGAATCAGAAACGAGTACCCATGCACACATATTCATTTAAATGAAAGCAAATTCATTGCGGATTTCAGTCTGCCTTCGTTGCTTCAGTAATTTATGAAGTGCAATTCTCGTCGGTTTGGTCTTGTTTTCATCGAATCTGTTGTCACTTTGGCACTTCTACTTTCTATCTGGTGTCGCACTGCCCCACAGTCTGTCCCTGTTTATTCATATATTATTCGTTTTATTCATCCGATATTATTCATTTCATAGAACGTTACGATTTGTTTCGTTTTCATTTGCAGTCGCATTTATTGGCCCCCTGCCAGGCAATCTCCTGCTATTGTATGATACATATTGTCCATATCGCAAACATATACATGAGCATATATATGGCGTATATATGCACATATGTATGTGTGTGTGTCTGTGCTTATCCATATCGCTGATGATGACTCTAATCAAGACAATAAAAATAAATACTACACGATATTTGATTGCATGGCCTTAGCTGAGAAATTCTTGCTCACATTTAACGGCGCATAATTTTCATTTTATTTTCAAAAACATATATATATATATATATATAAGCACCCATATAGGCAGCGGTGTATATAGGTTTCGAATAGTATTTTTGTTAAATTCTGTGTGAAATTCGCGCTCGTAAATAAAATAATATATCAACTATGCGCTGCCTGCCTAATTTTAATGGCATAGTTATAGGCCAGGTCTGCTGACATATATTCTCCCGATGCTGCCATGGATTAGCGAGCCCACCGCATCATCACCATTTCCCCATAAGAAACAAACATCGGGTTAACGCGTAATGCAGCTGGCTCAGGGCCGACCGCCATTGTGAAATGTGAAATGTGAAATGTTTATGCGATTGTGGTCGCAATTTATTACTAGCATTATGATTTATCGCTCCTGAAGTGGGTAAAGTTCAAGGCTTCCGTTTGACCGAGCACTATAAACATAAACTTATACGATTCTCAGCATGAAATAATTTGTTTTTGCTCTATAGGCCATAATTGCAAGCACATGAGCATAGCAATACTATAATATGCATGACACTGGTTAGTACGATGATATTAGCGCAGAGTCATTCAGTCGTAATAGCGTGTATAGGGTAGATCTCTGTAAGTCAAATAGTGTTTCGAGAAACTCTAAATATTCCACTAGACAAATATGCCTCAGTCTTTAGAGAGCAGAGCTGTTTGGTATTCTGTTTGGCAAACAGTTCTTTAGGCAGATATAACAAATCTCAGCTATTTCGTTTGACCGAGTGGTCCAAGGAACCACTACAACACTGATAACAATAGAGTAGAATGTTCTTATGCTATGTGAGTCAAACAGTTCCCGTTGAAATATTAAAGCCGCCCGTTCTCCATTGCAAATGGAATCTCAGTCTAATGGGCGCCAATTACAGTTCAAGGCTGCCTGCAACTGGGACGTGGGGCGTGGTCGGCAACGTAGCATACTTTTGGGGGCCGCAGCTGGTGTCGACGAGCAACTCCAATCGCAAAGTTAACGCTGACTTGGACACATTAAAAAATTAAATGCCATTTGTTATGTGCCGGCAATATGATTCCGCTCTGCTTCAGGTTCTGCTTCCGTCCATTTATTCTGGGTCTGCCTCGCTCCTTGCCTCTCCCTTCTCCTCTGCCCCCTCACCAGCCTCTACCTACACTTTGCCTTCTTCGCTTCTCTTCTGTTTGCCTATCTTGTCAACGGCCTTGGGCGTCTCCTGCGCAAACAAACCGCCGCCTCTCTGTTCTATGGCCGGCTCATAAAGCAATCAAACAGGGGCAGGTGGAGGGGAAAAGAGGCGTCGGCATGCCTGAGACTGAGTGGCATGCCACCCAGACGCCTGTGAAGAGATTTTCACATGACTCGAGTGACGACGTTGCAGCTGGGCATGGGAATAGGATTGGGACAGGGAATGGGCACGAGATTGGGGAAGAATGGGCAAATGTCAATGAGCCAACCGAAAATACACAGAAGTCGCGCGCTGAAAGCGACGCCAAAAAGCCGAAAACTGAAAACCGAAAATCGAAAACCGAAAACTAGCAACAAAAGAAAGCGCACTCGACGGTCAGATACCTTTCACCCACTTTAACTTTACGTTTTACCAAGCTGATAACTATGAAATCAAAAATACCGGCTTAATGAGGCGTTGCGCGTGTGTTTGTGTTTGATATCCAGAGATCTACATACCAAATTTAGTATCTTTAGATCTTTTAATAGCTGAGGACATGGCCAAGTCGACTGAATCCTAAATACTCAATACTGGTTTTCTTTGCCTCCTTTTTCCTGTTACTCAAATTAGCACAAACCTTATATAACATTTTGGCGACTGTAAAATTGTGACTGGTATTAAAACGGAAAGCCGAACATACATACCTAAAGGCGATAGCGCAACGATAGGAACGCTAGGCTAAATTTAATTTGTGAGCGAAATGGCTAAAGCAAATACCTTTAACCAGGCTGCGGTGTGGAAAAATACCAAAGAGAAAAACGAAACGAACAAAAACAGAAGCAAAAGCAAAAAAACAACAAGCCGAAGAGCCAAAGAGTCAAAGAAAAGAAAACACAAATCGTTTGGATTTCGCGCAAAAATTATGAGAAATGAATGACGTCTAAAAGTTCTTGAAGGTTAAGACAAATACCGCACGTTGTCGCCTTTGGCGACGGGACGGAGCGGACACCAGGCGCAGAGGAGAGAAGAGAGAAAGACAACAAAATAGGGGAGAGGATGTGACACATTGCAGAAATTTTGGCTGATAGCAAGAGGGCGACATGACATCCAGAGTTATCCTTCCGTTGGGATTCTTTTTATGCGTTACACTGAGCGAAACCCATTGAGCTCACGAAAAAAAAGTATGAAACAGACTAATAAAAGAATAGTAAAAAAAGATTTTTTCTTGGTTTAATTTAGTATGAACATAATCTTTAAAAACGTTTTCAATATTTTTCATAGTACACGTTGTCAAGCTTTCGTTCGAAATCGATTAATCAAATATAAAAATTGATTTTCATTGCTTTCAAAGCCCATTTGTCAAGAATAACAAAGTACATCCTATTTTCAGGTGCTTTTAGGCCACAGAATGGAACGCCTACATCTATATTAATTTTTTACGATTTCTCTCTGTTTACTCTGACAAAAATAATAAATAAATGTCTATAAAAAATGCAGAATGTTAATCATACATCTTAATCTGCGATTTATTGCGTTTCAAATTTATCTGACAAATAAAATTATTTTTAAAATTTGACAGTCACAATTTTTTTTTTGCCACACTGTGCAGGCAAACGAGAGACGTACGACAAATCTGGTAAGTCTGCTCGGTCATAATGAAAACGTATGCATTTAAAGGTGCTTGCGACGCCCTCACCCCTTCTGCCTTCTACCAAAGTCCGTAACTTCAGGCTGAGTCATAATTTCGTTGCAATTGGGGCAAGTTTTGAGTGGGCCCCATTTGACTCTTGATCATTGGCCTGGCAACAGAAGCAGCAGCAGAAGGACTCAAGGTGCTAGCCCCTCTTTCCCTCTTTTAGCTATGCACACCCGCTACAGCCCCTGTCCCTTCCCCGGTCCTAGGTAGCATTTTATAGGTTTGTGCATTGCTTTTGGCGGGGAGCCAAGGCGTCTGCCATCTTGATAAAGTGTTAGCCAAAAAATGTACGCCACATTAGTGGCAGACGACAACGCGAAGGGGCAGGCGGGAGGCGGAGGGGTAACAAACACACACACAGTCGAGAGCTAACACTGCACTGTGGGAAGATTGACTATTTTCTCTCGATGTAAACCAATAATTCTTAAGCGACGACGGATAACATGCAGAAGTTTATCGAGCTGAGCATGTTGTCCCTTATATTCCCTCATATTGAAATGACTTTCGATAAAATAATTTTTGGGACTTTTGAAGAATGGGATTATAACGAAGTATCGGAATAAGCCCATAGTGCACTGTTGCCGATAGCGAAATACGGCGTGGCTCTTTGTGAGTTACTCGAAGAAATAGAAATGTCATTTAACAAAACGAGCACGAGAAATCAACAGCAGGCAGCCAAAATGTCAAGCGAATGCAGCCCGAGAACTAATTGCACAGAGGAAGGCGAAGAAGACGAGGTGAAGGAGGGAAAGGAGGGGAAGGAGAAGACGTGGGGAAGCACGCGAGAAAGCCAGAGCCAACTAACTTAATGAACTAGCCTGGCATTTTGGACAAAACATTTAGCTGCAAGTTAAATCGACGCAACTATGGTAAAGAGGCGGGGCGGGGGCAGTAGGTGGCGTAGGCGGATACCCATTGTTTATACCCATATGACACTCTCATCCATTATGCAGCCGTATAAAGCGTCTGTCAGTCCATTTACCTTGTATGCCCTGCTGGAAGTCACAGGATGTAGCCCCTGGCTCGACTAGACAAATTATTGCCTTGAATATTTCATATGCTGCTCAGTTCTCATTGAAAAGTCGTGCACGTCTCTCAATATGTGTGTGTGTGTGTGTGTGTGTACATGTGTGTCGTCTGTATGGATATCTGTGTGCGTACGTGTCCATGCCATGTCCCTAATGACAGTTTGACAGAATCGACGTATGACACAAATGAGTTTTCACTCAGGAAATTGTTATTGCGGCTAGTGCACAATACCAATACCCTCTCCCCTCCCCACACTCCACCACAGCACCCCTGGTGGGTAAAACTAAGGCCAATCAATAAACTATAGCCGTTTCCTTTGCGGTCTGCTATGGCCAATTAACAATGCGATGACACATTTTACAGTGATTTAAAATCCACGATAGTTTGCGGAATTGTATCAAGTAAGTGATTTTCTATCAATCTGTTTCCACATATCCTTATAACTATTTAACTTGTTTACAATCAAAGTATTTTTATTTATATTTATGTGCTTAACTACATATATTTATTTTATTTCAGTTTCAATATTAATGTCTAACTATCTATCTTTCTTTCTATAGGGCTCCCTACCTCTCATTCCCTACCTTATATCAGCTCGATTTCCTGTATGATAGTCTGGCCATAATTTGCCGAGTTCATATTTCATTTAAACAACAAATTCTTTTGTTTTCGCCTTGCCTAAGCACCATAATCGTTTTTTTACGGCCTTGTTTAGTAAACAAATCGCCAGCTTTCAGCTTTCAATTAAACAAACTGACCGAAAACGGCACACGCATTGACTGCAGCCTTCGATCCGTTGCGAATTCCCTAAACTTTCGAGATAGTTTTGCCAAAAAGGGTAAATCGCACAACAAAATTAGCAATGTCTGCGATATTCGCGACAGCCAAAATTGATTTATGTGCACTTTATCGCAAGCACTGGCGATAGCGGGCCCCTAGACACTACTTTAGATATATGTGTATATACGTTTATATACCATGAAAATGGGTAATCGTTAATTGTTTGTGTAAAAGATCCGCCTTGACAAACGAGCGAAAAAAACATGCACAAAAACAAACAAGAAAATTGCAGGCAGCAACAGTAAAATCCAATGAACTGAAACAGAGTTGAGTTGAGTAAGACGATATGATGCCGTCTTGATCCAACACTATCCACCTCTCTTTTTCTCTCTGTCTCTCTGTCGCTCTTTGTCTTCCTCTCGTGCTCTGTGTTTATTTATACAAGGCCTGTCGGTGGTCAGGCGATAGGGTATATTCCAAGAAACTATATACAATCAAGTGCAATCATAAAGCATATTGAGGCCGACGCACTTATACGCTACCTCCTCTAGCACTACCCGCCCCCACCACACGTAGGACGCCTTCTGGTCGATCAGTCGCTATCTGCTTCAATACGGTATACCCCCTAAGGCATCTGTCTCTCAGAACCGCAGATAGGTAAGGCATCAACGCACCCTCAATAAATGTAGCCCAAGCAAACTATTGAGAAACAATCCATAAAATATTTCTAAAGATATTCGACTCATGTGATATACCCCTTTGGGAATCCCCCGCCTACAGGGTATGCGAGCTAAGGCAACAACGCGCCTCCAAACTATTCAAAAACAATCGATAATTGCGTCAGCAGAAGAAACGAAATTCTATGACTTAAGCAGAGCAATTATCCGTGCATATATACCCGCATATACAGCTGTATATACGCGCAGATATATCCGAATATATTTCATGTGCAGACTCACAATTCTATTGTACACAAAATATTTGGCAATTAAAAATGAAAACGAAAACGAAATGAATTTTAAGGTAAATTTGCTGCGTGGGCGTGAAGCGTTCATGGGGGGGAAGAGCTGAGAGGGGTTGTTGGGGAGAGAGGGAAGAGGAGGACGTTGCATCTGCACAGTTGCTGCTGCAACTGCAACTGTGTCTCAATTGAAACGCTGCATTAAAATAGCTGCGGCCAAATTGCTTTTAATTTTAGTCCCAAAATTCAAACAATTTGCGTGCAGTTGTCTTTTTTGTTGTTATTTCGCTTCTTATTTTTGTTGTTCGAAAAGCAAAAGATGGAAAAAAATTGTACGCCGGCGTATCGCGCAGCTCATCTATTCCGAAAGTAAGCATCAGCATCAACAGATCCGATGAGATCTGTGTACGTCAGAGAAAGCTGATTATGATCCGGAATAGGTTGACATAAAGCTCGACCCGTAGAGAGATTAGGTGACAAATGAAATCTGTTACAAATTACACGCTACAATTGGAAGACTTTTGTAAAACACTTGAAACAGAGAGAGATATAGCGAGGCAGAGAGCGAGTGAGTGCAAGAGAGAGAGACAGCAATAGAGAGAGACGAGGGAAGTGACGGGAATCAGGATCTGATTATGCCTTCAATCGCGTAATTGAAGCTTGAGATTGCCTGATTGCCCGATTGATTGGCGAGAACGAGTGCAAACAGTGGCCAGACAACAGTGCGTATGCGTATGCGTATGCGTAATGGCCATAGCCTTGGGCCATACAAGACGAGATAAGTTTAAAAAGATGTTTACGCGCGGCTTTTGTTAAGATTAAGTGCCTGTCCGCCCGAACCTCCATTACGCTGCGTATGAGTAATATTTGCCCACGTATACGCCTTGTGGGAGCCCCAGCGAGCGTACCCATCTCGGTCTACCACCTCCCCCTCCCATGCCCCATGCCGTAGACTCTCAATCTCGGTTACGTCTGTGCGCATTTCATCATCTCCGGCAACATTTTTATGCACTAATAAAACGTAACACTTGCTAACTGAAAATTTGCACAACAAACAAAGTGAAACTTCAGCACACACTCACACACACCAAGGCGAATGCTAAACAAATTGTGAACATGCAATTTTCGTGGATGTTAAACTGAAACTCGTGACGAGATCTCAACTAGTTCAGCAAGTGAAAAATGTGAATAGAAATAGAAAAGAAAATAGAAAAAAATAAGTATAGAAAGCTTTAGTCGAATGCTCTCGACTGTTAGATACCGTTCAGCCTTTTTACTTGGAAGACTCCTGCGTATACCATACGGGAGTCTTCATATTTATATTACATTTACATACCCAGGCAGACGTCGGACAGACAGATGATACGGATCAAAAATATAAATGACTATATATGAATATTTTAAATATTTGCACACAGCGTATATACCACTAATAGGCATTCCCAATAGCTGAACAGTATAAAAACTCACTGCTAAGTTAGTTAATAATTTAAACACGCGCTGCAAATCACACACTTTCCGCGGAGGTCGCCCTCCTTCCCCGGCGTAGTAGTAGAGGGGTAATACGCGGTCTCAGGTCGTTTGCGTAGGACGCTAACTGAGGCCCAAAGACGCTTGCCGATGCTTGACTTACATACACACAGCCACTACTGTGCTTTGTGTGAGTGTGCGTGAGAGTGTGTTGGTTAGTGTATTGCCGGCATACAATAACACAATAACAATTACAGCAGCGCGAGAGCAATAAAACAAAAACAAAGCACAGCTTAGGAGAGCGGCAGCTGAGAGAGCGCCAGCTGAGAGAGGCAATTGCCAAGAGAGCAAAAGACATTGAGAGAGAGAGAGAAAGAGAGAGAGAGAGAGAGTGCGCTTGCAGACTGCGCAAGTCTACCTCTAGTGTAGAGTTCGCTTGCCGTGTGGGCGTACGCGCTCTGTGTGTGTGTGAGTGTGCGTGTGTGGGCGTCGCTGTCCTTCGAATTTCCGGGTTTTTGCCACTTTGACATTTGCAGCATGCTCAAGACTATCGTTGCTGTGTGCGTGTGCGTGTGCGTGTGAGAGAGCGAAAGAGAACGAACGGAAGCGAACAACTCTCTTCGGCAATGTTTCCTGTTTACACCCAACACATGTTCGTCCCGAACTGGGTCTGTGTGTCGCTCCGTCGTGCATCTCACACACACCCCCTTCCCTCCCTCTGCCCCTTACCCTCCACTCTACTTTTACTATCGCGTTGTCGTCCTGTGTTGTCCTTTCGTGCCGGGCCGCAGCCATTAAAAGTGTAGCCAAAGAGGCGACAGGCGAAAGGGGGAGGGGCGAAGAGTTCAACAAAAGTATTTGCCCATTCTGTTTCGATTTTCAGGCATTTATTGTGTCTCCCGATTCTGCTACTCTTCCCCACAGACTACTTGAAATTCGTCATCGAATTCGTTCGGATAAAGCAGATGCCTGCATATACATAGTTGATGGGGTATTCCATCTTTTCCCGATGATATATTTTCTATCCTTTTTATTTGTATACCGTTCACCAGGGCCATAAATGGTATATTGACTTTATAAAGTCAAAAGCATGCGTGGCAGGGCATAAAAAATATATAAATACCCGAGCAGCATGCGATTTGTTCATTTTGGCCATTTTCAATATTAAGAATATGCTCTTAAAAACCACAAAAATTGAGTGGTATCCATTAGTCGAGTGTATTTAACTGTAGCTTTCCATACTTCTTATTTCCTTCTTCCTTTTTTCTTTCTTTTTTGACGTCATGCGCAAACAAATGAAGTCAACATTATTTCATTTATGGATTTTGTTATTAATGTTGATTTCCAGTTCGCAATCCCGTTGTTGTTGTTGTTGTCATGTTGTTGTTGTTGCTGCTGCTACTGTTGTTGCGTATTTTTAGTGCCCTTTTTTGCGCGAGGGCCTTCGTGACTGTTTTCCACTTCCTGTCGACGTAGCAGCTCCCGTTCTTATTTTTGTTGCTGTTGCTGCCTCTGCTGCTGCTGGTGTTGTTGTCCATCATTTTGCCAACACAATTCCGGCGGCAACGCCTACGGCAGCAGCAATAACAACAACAACGACAAAAAAAACAACGACGACAGCGACAACAATATCAATAACAACAAGCAGCAAAAATGCCAAAATGTGTTGCCTGCTTTCAGGCGCCGCCGCCAGCGCACGTATGTGTATGTATGTGCGCTTGTTTGCGCGTGCCTCTGTGCATGTGTGTGTGTGTGTGGGTGTAAGTCTGCTGCACGCTTTTGGCTTAGTTCGGATTTGAGGCATAACTATAGGGTGTATAAGTGTGTGCAGAAGTATGTCTGCGCCTGTGTGTGAGTATGTGTACGTGTGTGTGTGTGTGTGAGTGCGCCTGTGTGTGGGATACTCGCTTTGTGGTATTTAACCTTAATTTGATTTTTTTTCGGTTCCAGGTAGAAGAAAAATGCCATTGTTTGAGCTCGTCCTTGCCGTATGCTTGTGTGTGTGCGTATAAGTGTGTGTGTGTGAGAGTATTTAAGTGCCCGCAGCGGTTTTTTGTTTGAATTTCAGTTTCAGTCTTTAAAGAGTTTGGGTTGCAGGCATTGATTAAACAATTTCCTCCCTCCTCCCTCGGACGATACTGCTGTAGCTGCTACTCTATCTGTTATTGTTGTTGTAGTCGTGGCTGTTGCTGTTGTTGTTGTTGTTGTCGAAAATAGCTACACAAACAAATTGTTTGACCGCATTTTGCGCACAAGAAATGAGCATCAGCTGCTTCGCTTGACAAATTCACACAACGCTTGCCTGCATTTCATTTTTCTTGATAGCCCCCATACCCCCTGGCCACTATCCATTTTTTAGCCCCTGCCCCCCCCCCCCCCGTGCCCCTCGCGCACCCAGCTGTCACAGCATGCAACATTAAGATTATGAAAATATTTCACACTTTGTCAGAGCAGTTTTCGCTTTTGTTTTGCTCCGAATTTATTTCAATTTCGAATTCGAATAATAAAAACGCAAAACTCAAACAAGTCGCAAATAAATGCATGAAAATGTAAATTAGGCATCAATTTAATTATAGAATTTATAAAATAAATGCTGCAAACGCTGATGGAGTAATAAACTCAAGTGTCACACATTTTCCAATCGGATTTGCCTCCATTGTTTGCATTGAGCATTTTCAATTAAAACTTTTAATTGCAAAGCGAATGACTGGATGAAAGTTCTGCGAGGAGAGTGAGGGGTATGATTTTGGGTTGGGAGAGACAACAAAGCGATTACAGGTAAAGTAACAGTTAACAGGCAAGAGCACTGGAATGCCAGCTGCAACAGGCGAGATAAATCCCAGATAATACCCAGATAATGCTCGATTTGTTTGCCAACTTCACTACACACGCCTTCCACTCGCCCACCCCCGATGCGGCGTCAAACTGTCAATATAACCATGAGCTCCTATGATTAGTTGCCAATTTGTAATCAATAACAGCAGCAGCAATAACAAAAATAAACAGAAAAGTCATAGTCGGGCGCACTCGACAGTAACATACCTTTCACACAGTTAAATGCCAAACAATAATGTTGTAGCTCCCAAAAAATCGCTATATATTATAACAGCTGAGTTCTGTGACGAATAGACACCACAACGTCTAAATCATGAACAAAATATTACCCACATATGCACAAAGCAAATATACCATATTATAGACCAGAACAACAATGCAGAATAAGAGATACCATTAATTGGCATTTAAAGTGGCAAAGGGGCGGGCAGGCAGCCGCATCGATTGCCCGCCCCGTTGGCATTTGTTTATGATGGCAAACAATTTCATTTTTGGCTGCCTACTTGCCAATTTATGTGTGCCAATTGTTGTTGCTGTTGCTGTTGCTGTAGCAATTGTTGTAGCTACTGCTTTATGCAATGTTGACATGCACATCGGACGCGGCGCAGCGAGTGAATGACACGCAAATCTCTGGCCAAAATCGAGCATCGAATGCAATTTGCCTGCTAGCGAATTTTTGGTATAACACTAATTACAATTTATTCAAGTTTAACTGGCATAAAGTGGCATACCTTAATTATGCAAATCTTTCAGGCATGCAGTGGCAGATCTGAGCAGAAAACCGATGCAGGTCGAGCCCTTTCAGATATCACTTTCAGTCGCGTTATCCGAGTAAACTGTTATACTGATTACGACTGGACAGTCATGCTGATGATAACTCCCATTGTTATACTGCCATACGATAGCACACGATAGCTGCCAAAACACTGTTAAATTGTTGATAACTTTCACTGTTATACTGACGACAGGTGCAACTGTTATACGAATGACACCTCTTGCCATCATATTGAGGCAATTCTAACAGTTATACTATGATAACTTCAACTGTTATACTCGCAACGTACTGCTGCGCCCATAGTCGAGCCCAGCTAATCGCACAATATCCAACACAGATAGTTCAACTGTCTCGGAATCTTTTGCTCTACAAATCTTCTCTCTTGTGCTGCTCTCCCTTCCCCGCCCCCTACTCGACCTTATCTTATCGCCATGTTCGTGTTAGATTTACCATCTACTTAAGGCATTCACACAATCATTGCGTTGACCGCGCTGCTGTCAGGCTAGCCCCGGCCTGAGTTCTCGGCTCTGTCCCCGTCACCGTCATCGTCTCCGTGCCCAGCCGTTGTCCCTGCCCTCTCGCCTGTCTAGCGTATCTGTAGACGGGGCTTATCAGCTATAGATTCGGCGCGTATTTGACCAGCGTGTGCTGCGTTGCGTTCTACAACTTTTTAATGCGGTAATCAAGCGCTTGTTAACACACGCGGCGTATGCGCAACGCCAGCGATAAGCAACGCGAGCGGATCGGGGAGACAGGCTCGAAAATTATGCTATAATAAATTAAATTTGCTCTGGGGACAAGGCAAGTAAGGGGAGCACTCGATTGCCGCGTTTTCGCCTATTGATTTATGAAAGTAAAGAAAGCCAAAGTCGAGCGCACTCAACGGTTGGATACCATTCACCCACGAGCGACCGAAAGTAGAATTTTGTGGCTATTTAACTTTGTAAAAAGACGGATCAAGAATATATATATATACTTTTATTGTCGGCCACACAAAAACTAATATACCATTCGCATACATTTTTATTGGGTGAATGGTATAAAAGCAGCAGACGGTGGCGGCGGCAACCGAAAAGCAAACTAAAAATGCATAAGGCGGTTGCCAGTGGGGTCTCGTTAGTTGGTCGAATAGGAGACCCCTCTCCCTCCCTTCCCCCTGCACACACTTCATTATGCTGACCGATTATGACACTTTTTAATAGCATTTTCTCGTTTCTCGTTTTCCTTCTGCGTTTTTATGCTATTGATTTCTAGTTACAAGAGGTCTCGAGAGGCAGGGGAGTGCCTGGGTGGGTGTTGGGTGTTCGGTTTTGGTTGTTGGACAGTGCAGCGGGTCGATGTTGCCATGCGGTGTCCGCAATTCGGGGAAATTTCCGTACAGGCAGTAAAGCCGAAAAGCACTCAAACTGCAATTATTCTCAATATTTTTTTAAGCCATATGCAAATTTGCAGCTCAAGTGCTTGGGAAATTGCCTGGAAAAGCGGAAAATGTGAAGGAGCAAACAGTGCAAGAAAGTGCAGGCGCAGCAAAGTGAAAGAACCCTTCTCTAGTGTAATCATAAAAAATATGCTGAATCAAATAATGGAGATTTTCCACGTTCCTCTCCTCCATTTCCCCTCTCTGCTCACACCTGGCGGACATCTGAGTTAATATTTCACTAGGCTCAACGGAATCGTACAGTAATCCGAGGCAACTTTGTGCTTTAATCTCTCTCGCCTCGCATCGCCTCGTCTCCCCACGCCTCGAACTACCTTCAGTTGTCATCTATTTATTCCGTCCCGTCTCGTCCCATCTCACAACTGAATTGATACAGAAATACTTTTAATCGCTCGCAAACGAAACAAAACAAAACGAAGCAAAGCGAAACGAAACTAAAAATGCCCTTGGGCCCCGCCAATGGTTTAATACCTTATCAATTGATTCCGATTTCCAAATCGTATACTGTCGCCTCGAACTTTGCACCAGGTGCAGGCCTATCTATAGGATTTGGTTACCAGAAACCTGCCCGATAACCACAGGAAATTGCAGCACGTGGCAGGCAATCGATAGATTAATGTCCCGGCAAAATATTTCTCTTCGCTCGGAAGGTTCTTAAGAAATTTCCTGCCCATCGATAAGGATTTCAGCGAAGCAAAGCAAGTGGTAGAGGAAACAGTTAAGTATATCTTATCGATCGATAAATATCGCGGCTTGAAATTCCTATAGACATTCCAATAAGCATTCATGGCAAGCAGGACAAACTTTATCTGATAGATACAAATCTATCTGCAACTTACCATTTATGCCGCTGATCAGTGGATAGTTGCCATCTCGGCCGCCGATTAAGTTTTTTAAACCAGTTTCGATCAGTGTTGGGGACGATCGCTCCCTGTCGCTCATTTTCTCATAAAAATCTTTGCAGTTTTGTGATTATACACGAATTTCAACAAAAATGGGGGTTTTTCACCGGCAAAACCCGACGCGAGTTTGCGAACCTTCTCAGTTCTCAGTTCTCAGTTTGCATAAGGCCGACGAACAACGGTAACAGTTCTAACAATGGTTGCAATGATTGCTTAGCGTAGTTAATAATAGTTAATAGTTAATAATAGCTAATAATAGTAGTTGCAACAAACGAAAAACTTGGTTTTTTGCCTTTGTTGTGTTTTGATTTATTTGCGTTAACTTTGTTGATGTTGTTGTTGTTGTTTTTGTTGCTCTGCGTTTGCGTTTGCGTTTGCTTTTGTTTTGTTGCTTTGGAATCACAATGTACGAAAATGAATGTTTTACGCTAAATTCAATGTAAACTTTAAATATTGCACGATTTTATTAATTTATTTTATTTATTGCTTGACTAAATATGCTTTGTCGATTGTGTACTATAATTTAGGTGTTAGGTTGTTGTTGTTGTTGTTGTTGTTGTGTTACGATAATATTAACTATTTATGCTGCTCGCTATAAATAAAGGCACCGCGAATTCATTCAACAATTTGTTCTGTGTTTTATGTATGTATTTTTCTTTTCCTTCCCTTCCCCTCGATACAAATAACAACAAGAAGAAAACACAGTTGGATTCTCTTTAGCTTTGCCGTCGAGCGTTTTCCTATTGCTCGATTTTCCCTTTAGTTTTCCTTTAGTTTCGGTTGAGTTTAGGTGTTGTTTTAGCTTTAGTTCTTATGATTTGCTTCATTGGCTAATTGCGCTATTTTTATTTCGTTTTTCTTTGTCTTGCTTCTTTCAAATGCCGTTGCTTCTTTTCGTTTTCTATTTATTTCTTTTGCTTTATTGTTGACAGTTTCTCATGGCTTTGTTGTTGTTGTAGATCGTGTTGATGTTGTTGCTGTTAGTATTTATTGTAGGCTTATTCCTTTTATTTTTGGTGTGTTGCACTAAAAATAAATCAATTGCTTCTTCCTTTTGCTTGCTTTCCTCTTTCCTGCTTCGTCTTCGTCTTCGTCTCGTATTTATTGTACAGTTATAAAGCACTAGTATGGCATTTGCATAGTTATCGCTAAGTTTACAAACTTAATAACGGGGGCACGCGGGTAGGGGTGGAGGATAGAAGGGACACCCGGCGTGCGATAGAGATAGCGATAGCGATTGAGACAGATTTGCGAATGGAGCACGATTCCAGAGAGAGCGGGAGAGCGCGCGGCGAGTAGAGCGAGTGAGCGGGAGTGTAGTATATTTACACTGACACACGCGCGCACAAGCACTCACGCACACAGTCACAGTCACAGTTGCAGTTGTAGATGTAGATGTAGACGTAGTTGTAGTTACAGTTACAGTTACAGTTACAGACGACACGACAGGACGATGCTTGCAAGTCGCGGCGACAACACACACAGACACACGCACACGCGCGCACACACACACGTCGAGCCGAAAATCGATGAAAAATGTTGACAGCTCACCGACACACACCAGCACACCGACGCATCGACACACTAACACGACACGACACGGCACGGCACGGCACGATGCGATACGAGCACGCACGCACCAGAAACTCGCAGAATTTTTTGCACAAAATTCTGCGCGCGATTTTTAGCGCTTTTTATCGCTCCTGTCCTCGATGTGGTCAAACTTTGTTGCTGATGTTGTTGTTGTTTTTGTTGTTACTGTTGCCGCTGTTGTTGCTGATGTTGTTGTTGTTGTTGTTGTTGTTGTTGTTCAGCGCGTGTGGCGTGTTTGTTGGATTTGCTGCTGCTGCTGCTGACGCTGCTGCTGCCGCTGCCTGACGACGACTGTTCGCTTAGCACTGTCTTCGGGCGTTGTGGGTGTCGTCGGCGTAGTCGACGTCGCTGCCGCTGTCTATGCTGACTGAGCGCGCATGTGACAAGAGCGGGCGCACACACGCACACAAACACATGGGCACACGCACAGAGCACGGACAGACGTACACAAGTGCAAGTGCGAAGGGTCGCGTAGGACGCGGAAGCAGTTGAGAAAATCTCTACACGACACTGAGCTAGGATGCAGCTGACAGAGAGTTGGAGAGACTCTCAGCGAGAGTGAGAGAGCGGCGGAGAGTCGGCGCAAGAGTCAGCTGATTGCAGTATGTTGTTGTTGTTGTTGTTGCTGTTCCTTTGCCTTTTTGGCTGTTTGTTTTTTTTCGCCTGTGTAGCTTTTGCAGCAATACAAGTAGCGAGCCTACAACACATACACACTCATATACACGCGCGCGTACTTAAAGTTCTGAGTGGAGACACGTGCTTCGTCGATGTGGAACTCTGGTTGGAGCGCTGCACAGAAATACACAATAATTCACAACTAGTTTTAACCTCTCGTGAGCAATTAATTAATACACATTTTTGCACATTTCTCATGCGTTTTCTATGCCAATATATTTTGTTGTTGTATTTGCCTCGACTGTTCGTCTAACTCTGAACGAGGCACACGCTGCGAAATGCGCTCACACTCGCACTCACATTCGACATCGGCCCAGCGTTAGAGAGAGAGCGCGAGTGAGAGAGCAACAGCGAGAGAGCCAACACACGCGGTGCCAACACTTAGACGCGCTCAGATACACACAAATACAAATACAAATACAACTACTCTGCCATGTGGCTGCCGACGCGCTCCCTCTCTCTCTCTCTCTCAGTGTCCGCGACACTCTCAGTCGGCCGCGTGCTGTGCACATTTTGAACTTTTATTTTTGGCAACCATTTTTTTGTTCTTCGTTCGCTCCTTCCTTCGTTCGCTCGTCGCGCGCGCAACTCAATTCTAGCGAAGCTCAGCTTCGATATTTGACTCAGCTTTGAGCTTCGGTCTCTCGCTCGGCTCAACTTTGAGCTTCGTACTCTCCCTTGCTCTCTTTTTCGGCTGCGTCTCGCTGTTGCTGTGGATTCTAATGGCCGCTCAATCATTCTAAGCAATTCTAACGAAGCTAAACTTTGAGCCTTAGCCTTCCTCTCTCTCTCTCTCTCTCGAACCACTGTTGTTGTTCTGCTCAATTGCTCTCTCTCAGCTCGCTCTTGCAGCAGTTGTTCTGCCTGTGGACTCTAATTGGCGCTCAGTTATACTATTGCTCTGCTCAATTCTAACTGAGCTTCAGCCTCTCTCTCTCGGCTCACTCAGTGTTGTTGTTGTGTATGTGGATAATTGGCGCTCAATACTTTGGGCATTTTCCATTGCGTCTCAAAGTTCACATTGATATTTTTAATTGCGCTGCTCTCATTCGCTTATCGCGCGCTCTCCACGTTGGCTGCTCTCTCACTCTCACTCGCGCGTTCTCTGAGATCGTAGCCGGCACTCAGCGCTATCGTTTTATTTATTTTTGTTGTTATTTTAATTTACTCGGCGTACTACAGCGCTGCCTGCTATTACGTCAATGCGACGGCAGCGCTGACGTTTGTATTTGTGTCTGTGTTAGACGTCGGCACCTGTCTGTGTATTTGTGCGTGTGTGTGCATTCGCTGTTCATTTCAATGTTTTTAGGGTTTTCTCTGATTTATCTGCTATTATGTATTTCTAATATTCGTATCTGTAGCCATAGCTTTAGCTGTAGCTGTAGCTGTATCTGTATCTGTGCGCTGCTGTCAGCAACAGCGTCGCCGCTGACGTCGTCGCCGGCGTCGCTGGGGCAGCGCTCACGTGAGTCGCTTTCATAGCGAAAAAACTTTTAATGTGTGGAAATTTTTTTGTTGTTTGCATTTCGGTGTAATTTGTATAAATAAACACAGCAGCCGCTCACCCGCTCACCCCGTCGCCCGCCTCCCCCACATGCCAAGCCAATCGAATTTTTAGCTATGTTTCGTGCATTTTGCCAGTTGTAATTGAATTGCAATTCACGCAGCGACAAGACGCGTGCAATTAGAGCGCCTTGAAAAGCCGCTAAGGGATGGGAGCTCCAAGGAAATAAGAGGCGGGGCATTTGCTAAGCTGTTAATGAGCAGCATGTTATTAGCCCAAGCCTGAGTAAGGCTATAAAAATAGACAGCTTCACAATAGATCTGCGATAAGTGTGCACTGTCATGGTGCCCGATCCCTAGCACCCTTTTACCCCTTTCTAACAGATATGGCTATTTCTATATATTCAGTGAGTAGGAACATCTACGATAAGAAAAGCCAATAAAAATATATAAGGCAATCGATGGGCTAATACTGAGCGCATTTTCCCCTACTGATAAGAAAAAGCAGTAAATTTCAATTTCTATGTGAGAGTCTCAAAGAGAACTCCCAACGATTGCGCACTCTCTTCTCACTGTGTGTATACTTATTACGGCATTTTGACTGGAATATTATTAAAAATTTAATTATCTAAATCTGCAGAATTCTTTAGCAGTTCAAGTTTTATATTTGAGAGTCTCAAGAATTCTACGCTACGACTGTACACAAGTTTCTCCCAGTGTGTTGCCATCGGCTCAAGCTCACACTGCCAACCCGATCTGACCCCGCGGAACACCTCTGCTGGTGTTATTAACCCTTTCAACGAACATAGAGAAATATGCGAGCATTGTAAAAATAATAGAATTCAACCTTCAAGCGGGTACAACTACAAAGCGTACTAAATATAAATCGCATTTGCCTGAAATGATCTACTCGTACATTTTAGCTATTTCTGTGGCAGCTGTGATTCATCCCAAATACACACGCCACACACTCACCCGCACACCCAGAAATATGCACAACTTAATACACGAACCGAGAAAAAAAACGAAACGAAAATTGGAAAAAGTTTTCGAAAGAAAGAAACCCATAGAGAAACTGTCGCCTGTCATCATGTGACATTCTCTGAATGAAGAGACAAGGAAATGCCAACAGGAGGCAAGGAGGTCGCCCTCAATATATGTACATATATCGGACGGCGACTGAACAGATACACATAGCACTATATGGCAGGCGGAAGGCAAAACGTGTTCAAGCGCAATAAATTATAAATGAGCCTCAACTTTTGACTGGGCCAGAGGCCCGAACCCCTCCCCCAATTGCCAGTCTTCCTCCTTCTCCTCCTGCGCAGAACCAACAAAAGAATGACAAAGCCAAATGGTTGTGTGCGTGTACGTGTGTGTATGTGTGGGTGTTGGAACCAGCAAGCAAACAAGATATTATATAGAAAGATCATGTACTATACATAGTACAACTATTTACACCGAGAGAAAACTGTGCACAGCCTATGGAAAAGAAAGATATTGGGAAAGTTGGAGTTGGGACTTGAAACACAAATGTAGGTTCTAAAAATTGAAAAAAATATGTTTTCAGTAGTACCCACTTTTAAGGTGTTACGTTCTGCATGATCAAATCGCAGCGACATTTCTCACGGTGTACGTTTCTATACCTACAATATATACACTGTGGGAGATGAGCGCTCGTCAAGTCAGCTAGGTCCAACAATGTTGCCTTCATTCTTCGTCTGCTTCCTCATCCTACACACTCGAACACACGCACACACCTCGTTTATTTGCCTTGGCATTTCGACAACGAATTTCGACCACGAGAATTCTTCTTCCTCCAACAGGCTAAGCTCGCTTGGCAAATATTGGACTCTTATCAGGCCGAAACGCATGCATATCACAAAGCAAACACACGAAGACGACGCTGACAGCCAAAAGCAGAGAGGAACAGAGTAAAAATATAAACGCGTTTTATTTTATCATTTACTCGTTGAGAATGTGAAAAAAGGTATATCAACTTTGTGCAAATGTATGTAACAGGCAGACAAGCGTGTGGGAGACCACAGTAAATAATGAATTTTGAATTCAAATATTTAGCAAATTTTCCATCATACAATCATCCTTATTATAATACTGATCTTCATTCTCAGTTGTGTTGAACGAGGATTCTACACTCAGAATGAATTTGAAACGTTTGAAGTGGATGAATGGTATCTGACAGACGAGCATTCGCAACTATAGTTTTCCTTTCTTGTTCCTTTTGCTTTTCCATATATAACATTTTTTTGTTGCAGAGTTTACCTTTTATAACGCACATAATGCGTTCTTCTCGGTCTGATGGTCTGTCTTCTTATCACGAATCATCAAAGAGTAAAGAAAAAAGTCGCCTTGGCGACTGCACCCCAAATTCGCCTCGCGTTCGAGCCGAAAGTTTTGCAACTTTTCGCAGATCAAAGGCTTCTTAAATTTGGCGTCTAACTGAAACTTCGCCGTACTGCAGCTAATTTATGCCTGTTTTTAAATTCCCCCAAAATTTGACTGCAAACGAAACACGATTTATAGTTGGAAATTAACACAGGTCTGTTAAAAAAGGGATTTACGATTGTTATTGCCCTGTTTGTCTCCCTGATTTGCCATGCCCAGAGCAGAGCATCTTATCAGCCTCTATACCGAGATCTGAACTACATTCTGCTCTATTTGAAATCTCACACATTATACCCAAGAGCGACAACAACTGCGACAACAACAAATTGTGGACGACATCGACAAACGACGGCAAGTTGTACAAATTAACGTACAAAATGAATGACGGAATTAGTACGTGTGCACCAGTGTTGTAAAGTCAGCCTTTTCCCGCCAGAACTAGCTTTTATCAGCAACTAATTGGAGTCTTGATTTTCGGATTATTGGTAATAAATTAAATTAGTAGTGAAAAATTTAAATATGGCTATGGATTTTGTGATTCAACTTAATTGAATAATGCAGTATATACATATATATAATATTTGAATTATTTTATTATTTATAATTATTTTTAAATTCCCGTTTTTGTACTTTGTTTATGTTCAATTTAATATCGAATTGTTGGCAACACTGGGACTTTCAGAACTTGGGGGAGGGGCTGTGCGGGGGCAAGACACACACACGAATGCAAATGAACAAGATTTGGAACATGTACGCAGCTCGCCGCGTCGCGCTTATCAGATCAAGGCAGCCAACAGCAATCCAACAAATACAGATACAGTCACAGCTACAGATACAGATACAACCAGAGCTACAGCTACGGCTACAGCCTTTCGTTCCTGTTTCGTGTGGCTGCAATTCATTAGCACTCGCAACTCTAATGAATTAATAACACCAAACTACGAGAATCGTTAGTCTTTACTTTTTAGCACATTTTAAATAGCCCCCGTCACCCCTTCCTCCTGACTCTACAAATCGTTGCAGTCCGATACGAAATTATGCTAAAGATGCGCATCATGCTCGAAGTTTCTTCGGAAATTCCAATTCGAATTCGATGTATTGTACTTCGATGTAGTTCGAGCATGGTGGATCCACCATTCAGTTCAATATGCAATTGACCCACATGGGCCTCGTGCATTTACGATCGTTTAATAATCAAGATTAAATATGAAATATTTGAGGAATGCAGCAACACGCACGGATTGGTACACAGTGAGAAGAAAACGAGCTGTATCCATAGTTTCTGCTCCTTCTACTCGCACATTTTGTGTATTTCTCTCAGTGTAAGTTTTCCGAGTGTGCTCAACTGATTTCCCATCGCTTCCACTCAAATCCAATTTTCAATTTCCTCGCAAAGCAACATTTTTCCAGCAAATCCGAAGCAACAGCAACAACAATGTTTATATCACAAACTGCAGCACAATAACAACAAACGCAAACACACACACACACACACACACATGCACGCACACATATACATATATAGGGCACGTGAGTTGAACAAAGTAAAGTCTCCAAAGAAAGACAAACAAACACGCACGACTTAGACTGTCAAACAGAAGGTTGTTGCAGTGGTAGCCACCCCTCCCCACACCCCTCCTCCCACTGCCCTCTTGTCCTCCCCTCTCTCTGCCAGCTCACACCTACTGCTACTCCCTCGCCGCACCCCCCAAGGCACTTCCATGCGGTGATCATTTATTAACTTCAGCAGGTCTTTGGCTTGTCTTTGGCAAGGACAGCTGCCTGCGGGGTGAGGGAGAGGTGAGTGGGGGGTACGACAGGCAACAGGAAATGCCCTTAAACAGCTCACGCACACACTTAGCACACTGACACATACACACAAGGCAATGGTCGTTGTAGCAAACCTAAAAATAATAAAAAAATACAAGAAAATAAAACCAGAAGCACGCGATTTTGATTGAGCTTTTAGTTCGACCCGCCTGTCACGCCCCCGCGCTCTCTCGCCGCCTGTTTCTTGCTCTGTGGTCAGTTAATGGGCATTCGCTTGGTTAGTATAAAATGTACCCCATGAAAATTTCCAAAAAAAGGTATATCAGTTTTGTGAAAACATATAATAACATAATATATAATATAATATATTCTTGATCAGCTATAGATATTATCAATTCCGTCAGCTGTAATAGTAAAGGATTGGTTGGCTGAATGGTATCTAAAGGCCGAGTGCGCTTTCTCTACTTGATTTTATTTCTACTGCGTTAATTGAATTAATTTTTTTCGGTTCTTGTCTTTATCAGACGACAAACAGAACTCATATCTTTCGATTGTTTGCTTCTGTATTTGTATCTGTGTCTGTCTCTCACGCTGTATCTGTATCTCTATTTGTATTTGTATCCGTTTTACCAAATGTAAATGTATCTATGTATATCTGTGTTTGTATTTGTATATGTGTGTATGTGTATGGCAAATGTAAATTAAATTAAAATTTTGCGTGTGACGCTTGTGACGCGGCGCGTGTTTTGGGGCGCTAAATGTGGGCGTGCCACACAGTCAGCATAAATAAACTATATAGTTTGATGCATCTTGACCTTGAATTAAACATTTATTTCTTCACATAAAATTGGATTCGATTCGTAGATGACTTAGTTCTTTTTTCATAACGGGCACGTCCCGCTATAGTGAACCTGTGCGAGTACCCCAGCCGAGGTACCCCACAGCGGAACCTATAGAAGCAATCAGATGCTCATTAACCTATAGTTCCGGTAAATTAATGAAATATAATAATAATATAATATTTACATCTATCTGATTTTTTTTAAGGAGAGCTTAATTCTTTTTAAAATATTCGAAATTTTGTCTAAATTGGCATACTGTCGTATACCCGTTTAGGTTGCCTGACTGTACCCCAAAATTTGTATACATAGATTTCGCATTTGCGTCGTGTCGAGAAACAATCTCAACAATTTTTCAATTTACTGTCAGGCAACGATGACGAAGGCAGCGGCAGCGGCAGCGACATCGACAGAGGCGACAGCGGCTGCGTCGACGTCGACGTCAACAAAAACTGTCAATTACCACAAAAGAGATTACAAAGCAGACGAGGTGTGAAAGGGAGTGGGAGCAAGTGTAAGCGGTGGGGGCAAACTAGCGGTCGACATGGGCTTACAGTGTGATGGATCACTTAAAGTGGCAAACGCAAAGGGAATCCAATTCAAATCGAGACCCCGCAAAGTGTCGGTTACAAGAGTTCAAAGCGAAAAGTGGAAGGAGGAGCAAGTAGAATAGGTAATTGTTGGAGCATCTCGACTATCAGATACCATGCATCCGTTTGGGATTGAAGCTAAATATTAAGAAGTATTCGTTATTGCTTTTAAAGGTCAATATCACAATTATTAAAATAATCACTACAAATAACTACAGAATATTGATTTATGGAAGCTGTGGACATGATCCTTGAAGTTTTAAATAAATTCGATCTGCATGTGTTGTGCAGGGATCTCCGTTTGGTGTCTGAAATCATTGTCTGTATACACACTGACAGACAGGACATGGCCAAATCAATCGACTATTGCTGCTGATCAGATATATATATATATATATATATATATATATATATATATATATATATATATATATATATATATATAACTACCCTTAACCTGTTCCATACTTTTGTACAAAGCCAAGATACCATTTCCCATGCACAGTATAAAATTAGTATCGAAAGGGAAACTCTGCAGGGAAATGTATCGCATGGTTATACCGAGAAGCTGTCGGCGCTGACACGCTCACCTTCTCACCTTTCACTCCCACGCACACCAACTAGCGCACTTACACACGCAGATAAGCATGCGAGAGAGTCCTACTGGCCTGGCTCCTGCAGCGTAACTGCCCCGCATCCCTCTCTCTCTGTCGCACTCGCACACTGTCAATACATCAAAACGTGCAGCCTCTCCAGTGGCACATTTTTCATCATCCACTGACACTTTGGGCAAAAACAACAACAACAAAGTGGCGGCGGCAGCAGCAAAAACAACAAAAACTACAGAAATGAATATGAAACGATAGCGTTGGGCGCTGCTGCTGCTGCTGCGCTGTCGCTGTCGCTGCCGACGTCAGCGTTTCGCTTCGAACAAAAGTACAAGTGCTCGAGAAACAATTGAAAGTGCAACAAAAACAAAAACGGCAAGAGTAACAACAACAACAACAACAACACAGCAACAGCAGTACCACACCACGTGGTTAAAGTTGGCTTTTCAATTAAACTTTGCCGGCGCTTTGTGGTCGACTGTGTGTACAGTGGCGCAAGTCGTTAAAGCTACTAGCAAAAGCAGCGTGTTTCACATTTAGCATATTTTGTTGACCTTGCACCACGGTAACCCGTTTGGTGTCAGAGTCGTGTTTTTACGTCTCTTCTGCTCTCACTTAGCCTTCTCTTCGTTCGATATGTGCTAATTATGTATGAATGTATACACATACACACATACATAAGTTCTGTGTATGTTTTGATTTTGCACCTCTCTCGCGTAGGTGCCCTTCTCTCTCTCTCGCTTGCACACGCCTTCTAGTGCCTTTACGTCTCTCGGAGAGGCTTTGCGCTTGACTTTAAGCTCTCTGCTGAGTACGAACATGCATACATGTGTATTGCTTGTATTATTTGTATGTATGTATGAGTGTTGACTTGAATGCGAATGTAATAGCAAAATAGTTTAATGGTTTCTATTTGTTGATTTATTTGCACTCTAAGACAACACGCACACACACACGCTTACACACACTCGTATGTGAGCTAACCGCTCCACTCGCCGTGGCGTCTATCATAAATAAAAGTTTTCTTGCTTATTTTGTTTACAGTTTCTTCTTCTAGCATAAATAATATGCGCGTGTGTGTGTGTGTTTGTTTCATTTCAGCAAATTGATTGCTTGCAATTTAAATGCGTGGCCGATAGCAAATAAACCGTTTGAATGTGCTGCGGCGCCTTCTAAATAAAGTCTCTCTAGAAGCGCTCTTTGGCGTGCCGAACAGTGCATACCCTTCCAGTTACTCAGACATACCATACACACTTATCTAGTATAAACTAGGCTAAATAATATTCACTATTATTTTGCATCGATCGATTTAATTCCTTGTGTGCGTTGCAAACATCAGGCCAAAACCATTAAACCCTTTGCAAGAGTATAACACGCAGCATAAACAGAGACATGTGCATGCGGTCACACACACACACACATTCACAACTATGAGTTTGTCTGTGGTGTGTCGAGCACGCCAACCAGTCGAGCTCCAACCTCTCTCTCTCTCCCTCTCGCGCTCCCACTCTCACCACGCGTCTGTCTGGCAGGCAGGCAGCTCAGCTCAAGCCTACTCTCCCTCTCCCTCTCCCTCTCCCTCTCCCGCTCTCAGCTTCTCTCGCACTATGCAAATGTCGCCTGCGTGGCAATGAACGATCATCCACCGCACGTGTTTATCGAATCAAAGTCAAATTTGAAGCGTCGCGTATGCAGTGCACTAATTACACACACACAAACACACATGCGCACACCCAGCTGCACTTGGCTGTGTGAATGACATAATAACAATAATATCGCTGTTGCTACTGTTGCCGCCGCCGCCGCACAGTGGACAGCGTAGTATAGGAAAGACGGTCAAAAATGCTTCCATTTGGAACAACAAGCAAAGCCACGAATATATAAATAATTTGAATGAAGAAATGCCAACAAATAACTTTCATTCCTTCTTTTTAGTCTTCAGTCTACAGTGGGCATCATCCACTGTGCACCGCTTCTCGATTGAAAGTTCCCTCCCCTTCCCTCATTCGCAATTTGCATTTCCATTTGTAGTGGTCGCAGTCACAGTCGCAGTTGCATTTGCAATTTTGTTTTTGCTGTGCAGCTTTTATTACAAGGCGGAAGGCGGCGCGGGTGAGAGCGAGACAGCCTGATTATTACCGCACTCAGTAGTGCTGCAGTTGTTCACGTTTTGTTGTTGTTGTTGCTTGTTATTGCACATTGACGTAATATTGGCGGGAACGAGGAGAACACGAGTAGATTGCGAGGTGCCCTTCAAACCGAATTGAGGAACAAGCACAACTGGAACATCGAAAGAAAGCTACTCCTCTGTTAGATACCATTCACACAGTTTGTCTATAGTCGAAGGTAGGCAAATCTTGTTTTGGTTTCGACTGAGTAATCCCTTTTTATCAGTTTTTCAGTTTCCGTTCCGTCCCACATCAACGGAATCGGAATCACACCACCTTCAGTTTATCACGCCACCAAAGTCCAAGTTTGACTCAGTTCAATCAAAATTTTCCAAAAGTGCCGAGACGCGTGCGACGCGTGAATATAGTACATAATTTAATGGCTTCAATTTGGAACAGATTAGTGTGTAGATCATCTGGAATATGCCAGATGACAACGATGAGTGGACAGAATTTGTGGCGTGCTTTTCTATTGTGATTAGAGAAGTGAGAGTGCGAGTGAGAGCTTTGAACTTGCTCTTTGACTTGGCCTAAGCTGCAGCTGCAGAATGACAAGTTCTCTATGTGTATGTGGGACAGGCGCGCGCGATCATATCAGAAACCAAGTGAACGGCCCGCTCGGATCGGTCACGTCACAGATATTTCAATGCGACGAATGCGAACGCGAATGCGATTGCGAATGCGACCATGTGATCTGATTACCGAGCGGACATGGAGTGGGAAGGGGAGAGCAAGAACTACACTACGAGAGAGAGGAAGAGCGAGTCAATATGGCTCTCGCATGCTTTTTTGCTGAGTTATACAGATCACGCAAATGCCCTTTCCCAACCGTGCAGCCAGAATTGTTAACAAATATTGTCTTTTTTTTAAGTAGACTCAAAGTGGCAATAACTTTTTATGATAAGTCCCTATTTTGTTTTAACAAAAATTGCTAAAGGTACTAAGTGAATTTGAAAATTTCTTAATTGTAGCGAATACCAATTTCTCCAGCATTGTCAGATTTAGGAACTCAAGTGCTGATATCGTAGCAGTGCTTTCCCACTGTTGAATCTAGTGTTGCGGGCTTTTGAAGGCGTGACATTCTCTCAGAATTCCCATAACAATGAATGGCTGTACTTTGCGCCGTTTTGAGTTTATAATTAATTTTGTGCTCCATTTTCACTTGTCTAGCGCCATTTTCATCATCACACACTCACGCCTTATGCGGCCCCACAATAATCATGAGGGTAAATATTTATAGTCGCGTGGTAACCTCGTCGCTGGGCTGTGATAATGATAACAACGCCGGCGACGACGACGTCGACGTCGGCTTTGGCTTTGGATTCTTTAGGTTGATTGCGACGACGACGTTGCCGGCATTTCATCAATATGCGCAGGCAGAAGTTCAATTGAAGGAGCTGACCAATACGTGGTTTATCGTATTTCGGCGTCTCTATAATTAGTCTGATATCAAAGACCATAAAAACCGAACCCAGTCGACCCGAGTCGAATCGATCATAGGTGATCAGCGGTTAGCCGGATCCGAGTTAAAACTTGTTTATCAGAGACCGGGTGGTATTGTGGTAGGGGAGGGGGTTTTAAGTATTAATTGGACTACATCTGAGCTAAAATAATTAATTTCCTATTGTACTACGCTTACTATGCTTAGGAAGCATGATATCAACTTGAATATATATAATATCTATATATAATCATATAAGTGATAGTTATCATGAACCACTTAAACACTGGTACTTTTGGTCAATGGTATCTAATAGTCGAGTGCTCTCGACCGTAGCTTTCTTGCTATGGTAAGGTCTGTTATTTGCTTTCATATGCGACCCACTGTACCTACAAAGCATGCTGCAACTTCGCGCTGCTGTTATTTTAGCATTCATTATTATCTTTATTTGTTAACTGGTCTATTTGCTTAAAAACCAATTGGCCGCATTAGAAAAAGAAGGCAAAGTCAAATAAAATACAATAAAATAAAAAGAGTAGCAAAAATCAAATAATTTGTCACATGGCCTGCTGATTGGAGGCTTAACCCTCGCACACACTCACACGCACCCACAGAGCGCGCTCTCCCGCGCTATAATCGATCGTGTATGTGTGTAAACAAAGCACACACACACAAAGAGCAACAGAGAGAGAGAGAGAGAATGAGCGCGCTACACGTGTTTTCTGCGCGCAGCGAGCAAAATGAAAGAAATGGCCAGCAGCAGCTGAATGAGTTGGGCTTTCAAACATTATTGGTAGGGGGTGGGGCAGGTTGACTTACCTCTAATTGATAAATCCATAATGTTCTCAGGGTCTCTCTCTACGTCGCCAAGGCTGCTGCTTCTGCTCCCCCTGTTGCTGCTGTTACTACTGCTCGCTGCAGACATGGCGCTCAGCTCAAAGTAAATCCACTCAACGCGAAAATGAGACCGTTTCGCTCCAAGAGCAACAACAACTGCGTAGCCCAGACACAAATCAAAACCGAATCGAAGCGCAACAGTTGTAAATATGAATACAAATTATGAGCGATCGGAGAGCAGCGCTGCCGACGCCGATGCCGCTGCCGCTGCTGATGCTGATGCTGACGACGCTGCTCTGGGGGGTAGTTGCAGTCACGTGGTTGAGTTGACGACAGCGTCTCAGTCGACGCTGGAGCGCAGCAAAGAGTGCTTTTTGCATGTGTGTGCACAGCAGTCGTCTCACTCCCACTCGCACTCGCGCTCCCGCCGCATTATATAAGGCTTATGTAATTGAGCAGCAACGCGCCACAGTGGGCAACGAAAATAGAAAAGTGAAGACAAATTAAAAGCGATCGCAGAGAATTGCTGCCGATGCCGATGCTGATGCTGCCCACTCAACGTTGCTTTTGGGGTAGTTGCAGTCACGTGGACGCTGGAGCGCAGCAAAGAGCGCTTTCTGTCTGTATGTGTGCCAAGAGAGCGCAACAGTCGTCTCTCTCGCACACACTCACGCCGCACACTCATTATATAAGGCTTATGTAATTGAGCAACAACAAGGCATGCGCACAGTGGGCAACGAAAATAGAAATAGAAACGAAAAGAGAAAAGATTTCGGCGAGATGAGTAATCCCACTCGGTCTCGCTCGATCCGGCTATTTTTGGTAATGGTGCGAAACTAATGAGTTTCTCGCGATCTCGGGTTGCAGCAGGATGAAAGGCAAAAACAAAAGCAGAAGCAGAATCAAAAGCAGAAGCAAAATCAAAAGCCTGCTGTCACACAGCTCAACTGGCATTTGGATTCGGTGAAGCAACAACAAGGAAGACAACAACAAATAAACAACGCCCGCCGCACAATCAATTTGATTGGCAAGCTGTCCGCCTATTTAGATACGACATAAAGTTTGGGGATTTGTGCTGGGATTATGTTTGTGCCCTGGCCCCGGTCCCGGTCTGGTAGGTGGGATTAGTTTTAAGAATGCGTAAGCTCTGCTAGTACCCAAGTCATGTGGCTGTAAGTCAGTTAAATTTAAAGCCTACTGGCCAGAATCAAATAAGTGTAACTAATTTTGGCGCTATTTTAATGTTTATTTACTTTTAGTTTATATATTTACGTGTTGCATACCTTTAGGCTGGCCGTGTAAATCCTCGATTCTGTGGCATATTTTTAGACGTTGCGTTCTGTTAACGACAATAGCAGCTGAGAGCGATAACTTAGCCAGCTGCTGTAAGCGCACTGTTAGCGCTCAACGCTATCGATAACAGCTGCTGAGCAGATCATGTTGCGCTCACAGTGACTTAGCAGTACTTGCTCAGCACTGTTAAGTGCACAGCTGCTCTGCATTCGTCTGCTCATTCTTATTAGAAAAGTCGATCGTGCCGGACGTGCATTTCGCGCTTGTCGAAGCAACGCGCGCGCGCAAATTTCGCTGCAATTGAATTGATTAAATAGCATAATAAAAATAAATGATTATTTCAACTGAAAATTGGTTAAACAACCCTGCTGCTGTCAACGAGCAATACGAGTGTGCGTGTATGTGTAAAGTGTTGTGTGAGTTTTCTCGGCGTGCGTGAAAAAATGCACTAAACCAGAAATCAAAGCAAATTCGCAAAAACAAAAACAACAACAACAGCAATGCCAGTTTGAGAGGAGCAGCAGGAGGAGCACAATAAATAACAACGTCAAAATTACAATTTGTTTTCGAATATGCAAAAAAAAAGCATGCAAACTCAAACTATGCAAACTTTTCCCGCTGCCGCCGTCGCTGCTGCGGATGCGCTGACGTCGCTGCCGCCGTCGACTGCGCCCGACTTCGATTTCCAGTTGCCTTGTCGCTACTTCAAAAGTTCTTTTGCGCGTTCGCTTTCGCTCAACAACAACAACAGCAACAACAGCAACATGTCGCTGCAGAATGAGGCCAAGCAGCAGCAGCAGCAGCAGCAGCAGGCGCAGCAGACGGATGAAACGCAGGCAGAGCTGCAATTGCATGCGTCTCCTTGCTTGACGCCGCCGCCTGCGCTGCCCGCGCGACGTCATACAACTAGCAACGCCAACAACAACAACAACAGCAGCAGCAGCAATTTGACACATTTAAACGCGACGCCGGCTAATCAGCTACAACAACAACAACAACTCCAACAGCAGCAGCGGAATTTGAGTCTGACCGTCGCGTGGTCCATGCAGGTTAGTAACGCGTATGCTCTCTCTCTCTCTCTTTCTCTTTCTCTCTCTCTCTCTCTTCTACTGCTGCTTCACATGCGTTGCTGCTCTTCCTTCTCACTCGTGCCTTGGCAAAAGTTTAGTTTCCTTTTTGGAAGCAACTGCATATTTATGTCACCTTCGCCTGTCCCCCTATTCGTCTGATCCCCCTATTCGCCTGTCCGCCACGCAGCCTTGTCGGCCTATCTCGGGCAGCTCCCCATCCCACTCTCGCCGGCGAGGTGAGTTGAGGTGAACTTGGGAACGGGCAGAGACGCGCTGTCTACGCTCTGCTCCCGCTGCGCTCTGGCCGTGATATGACAAACTTCTTTTAAGGTCAGCTTGATTTATGTGCGAAAACAATATGCGAGATGTTGTACGCATGCATGTGTGCGTGAGAGTGGCAGAGCGAGAGCAGCGGCTCTCTTCCTTGAGTGCTTTTTAATGAGTCGAATTGCTTAATGAAAATGGGAGGTGGATTCAATGTGCTGAAAAGCCACGTTTAAATTTATAAATTAAATGTTAAATATGACTTACATTAGAAATTAATTTACTGGATACGCTTACGGCGCAGCTTTCGTAATTATAAAAGATTTGAGAGCAGAGGCGCTCTTCCTTGAGAGATTTTTAATGAATGGCATTGCTTAATGCATATGTGGATGGAGAGAGGTCAGCGCCCAAAATTATAAATTATAGAGGAAATATTCTATATACCATGGTTTACCATTAGGTATAGTTGTTTATTTTCTAGATTATAAAATTTGCTTAGTTCTCCTTGAGAGCTTTTGAATGAGTGGGGCAGGTAAAGGTATTGAAATAATCGCAGAGTTTAAATTCGTAAATTATAGAGGAAATATTGCATATAGATTTTCTGGTTTTTATATTCTGAGATTGGAGAAGTGGTGTCAGCTCTTGTAATTACAGAGCATTATGCGCTCGCCTTGTTCTCGCCAGTCTTGGCTCGCAGCTCAGTTGCCAGTTTCGACTTTCAGCTTGAGGCCAATTAGGCTAAATGTCGATTTGCATAGTTGCCGTCAAGCGAAATTTGGCCATATAAAGCGTCATACCCAACTTGGTCATGGTCTGAGCGCACCGAAATGAAGACATTTGCTGGCCGATGGGATCGGGTGATACGGCAATCTTTAAGCTACACGCACAACTGCCTCGACTGAACGATAGATGGCGCCCGCCGACACGTCGCATTTGAACTCGCCGATCGACGTAATCACCGAAGCTGTCGCAGGCCCCAAAGCGCAACGATGCGTCTGTCGTGTGCTCTGACAGCAGCTGCCAGCGCCAGCGCCAGCGTTGCCAACGCTCCTGCAGTCACAGTCGCAGTCGAAGCTGCTGTCGATGCGGTTTTGCCAATTGAAAGTGAAAATCGAAACCAAAAGCAAATGCAATGAACTCTTGGGCATGCCGTGGCGGCCATACAACTCCCTCCTACACAAGGCAGAGCAGATGGGCAGGGGGTCGAGTGCAGGGGGCATGGGGGAAGGATGAGGTGGCGAAAGCAGCTGCGTTAGAAAAATTCAAATTATGCGCCACGAGGCCAACATAGAGACAACAGCAGTAGCAGCAGCAGCAGCAAAAACATTGAGTATCGAGTGACAATCATAAAGAGAAATAAAAATACAGTGGAGCCTCGCAAAGGCAGGCAAACTACAGCTGGAAATAGTAGTATAGATATTGCTATAGTAAGGAGAATTAGAAGTGGAGGATTATCGCTAGCAGTATGGTAAAATACTATAGAATGCAATATATCTACCTTTCAATAGCTACAAATAGTAAAAAAAAACCTATCGCTGATTATCGCTCTCAGAGTGTGTTCATTATAGGCAGGTGCTCCTGTAGTCGGCTGCTTTGGCTACTGCAACTACTGCGGCTTTTACCCATTATGTTTATAATGGCGACTCTTTAAGCCGCAAATCTTGGCGACATTTCGTAATGAGGCAACCGCCAGCTGGCATATTCCATTGCAAGTGGACAGAGCGGCAGATGGCGCAGGAGAGTAACAAGTATCTGGCAGATACAAGCATCGTGCCAGCGCTTTTCCACGAAGCAATTGTTAAGCCCGGGAATGTCTGACCTTTGCCTTTGCCTTGATTAATGGGAAATAAATAAATGTTGAGTTTTAGCCTAAACAAAAAAAAAATGGAAACAAAATTCTTCTGTTAATTACAGGCCTAAGTAGCGCCTGCTCCAGCTGCCCCTCCCCATTGCCGGCCCACCTGCTGGTCAAGTTTATAAACAACCTTCTGCTTATTGCCTGAATTATTAACGATTCCTAAACCAAATCGCCAGCAAATTATCAAAGAATTTATTTCGACTCGGGGGAAAACTCGGCATTCTTTTTTGGCGTCTGGCCATGGGAATAAAAAGAACAACAGGAAAAGCACATGAACAGCCGAAAAGTCACAAGGAAACTGCTGCAGTTAGAGGTCAGCGTGTCTAGAGGTCACAGTCATTTTTTAATAGGTAATTAAAGAGTTGAAACAGTTGAACGATTTTAGAGTCGGAGTAGAAAAGCTTTGATCTGCTACACAAAAATAACTGGCAAGACCGAAAAGTAATTGCATAATTCCCTTCATTCCACCTTAAATATTTATAATATTCTGAAAATAATTATAGTAGATGTTGCTATTAAGAAAATTGAATAATATAAACAGTAAAATAAATTCACTTTTCACACATTTTCCGCTTAGTTTTGCCAGGGAAATCCCTGCATCATTATGGGGCACATGTGTGTGTTTGTGTGTGTGTGCCGCAAGCGAGGAAAAGCAAGATGCTGCTTGCAATTGGAAATGCCACTATGCGCACATTTCCATTTTCCCTTTTTCCATTTGACTCGTCAATCGTCGGAGTGTGCCTGAGAGAAGAAGCACATGGAGGCGAAGGAGAGGGCACCGGCAGGAGCGGAGAGCGGAGGAGTCGCCTCAGGTTAAAAGAAATAAATGTGGCTGTTGATTTTGCACATTTCACTTGCTCGCCCAGAAGCAGATTGTGTGAGAGGGGGAGGTGGGGGAGTCTACGGAGAATCGGACAGGTCCCACACATAAATTCATCCAAGAATTTGCTGAGCAGAGGCAAGTGTTATGTTTATTTATAGTCGAAGTTGGGGCGTCTTGTGAAAATAGCCTAATGGATATATCTCTATATATACGACACATGTGTGTATGTGTGTGTATGTGTTAGAGAAGAAAAATTGCATGAAAATTCGAGATAAATGGAAATGGGTTAACTCGCTCGCCTGTTCGCCTGCTCGCCGGCAGCTCGTTTTATTCATGTTTTATTCAAGACTGAAAAGCTGCCGGTGCAATGAATGAAATAAATCTGGCGAATACTTGAGAAAGAGATGCATCTATAAAGTGGGAGAGAGAAGGAAATCATAACAGTTTGGCTTTCTTCTCTCACTGAAAAAGTGCTGCCACTTGCAAGTGTCGGGGACAATTTGTGCAACGGTTCCCGAAATGCCAAAGAAAATGCTGCGTGTCTCGGCCAGACGCAATTACCGAAACAACAGCAAAGCTGCGGACCATCTATCATCTCTGGCAGAGCCGAAGATATCCCAATACTATATCACTGGCTCGGCGCAACGGATTTTGACAAATGTGCGAGATCGAATAAGATTCTACAGCTTATCATCTGCTCTATTCTTCTCTAGAGAATGCGAAATACCAAAGAAACTAAGAAGTCAAGTGGGCTACTAATTAAGCAACTAACTTAGTAACAATCTAAGTAACTGCTAATTTATGTGTTTCTCTGGGTAAATCTTCACGATCGATCGATCAATAGATCAAATGATCAGTTCACAAGGTTTAATCCTGGTTTTATTTAAAAGTGCTGCTCGTCTTTGCTACAAATGCAGATCGGTTTATTATACAGATCGGCTTAAATTCTATAGTTTTACGATCGAATTAAATTCTACAGTTTTCATTTATCGTGATCCTCCTAAGCGCTGCTGCAAATTTCTCTTTACTTGTGCTTAAATGAGGGGACTAACTAAGCAAGCAACTAACTAACCGAGTAACTAACTATGTGCTAATATGTGCAATCGCTTAATGGAAAACTCTTCACGATCGATTGATTAACTGATCAGTCTTTGCGTTTGGCTCTGTGAAATCGTCGAGTGGTTGGCTCATTAGGCGTTTTCCATACCGGAAACTATTTGGCCATAATATTTGGTCATTTCATTGGGACTCGAGTAGAGTCGAATCGAGTTGGCCAGGCCAATTAAGCGGCGCGCAGCAATCTGTCAGTGTGGCAGGCCTTGATTGACACATTGATACAGTTTGATTTTGAATTTGTTTTGTGTTGCGTCTTGCGCTGTGTTGCATGCAGCGACAGGTTGCAGCCCACATTTGGCCAGCGTCCATTCAGTTGCCTGTGCCCCATGCAAGTTCCAGCAAAGGCCTCGCAATTAGCGCTGGCATTGAAAGCGGAGTTTTCCCAAGTGCCGCTGGCTAAAAGCCATGAAATTGCACTTGGCTTTGTCTGCCGACGGCAGGGAAGATACTATATATTTCCCCCATGGGGTGGGGGAGCATAATTAACCGGAAATATGCACATGAGAACGAAAGCAAATAGCTGAAAATCCGTCGGGTTTTTTTGCGTTTCTTTCGATCTGTTTTCGGCGAAAGGTTCCCGAAAATGTTTCAAGCTGCGCACTAGCAGCAAACTGCGCATTGCCAGCGAGGCTTTTCTTTCTTTCACACGCTTCTCGGGCAGAACTCACCCCTATGAATCATACATGCCAAGACCCCAAAAGTAACTGCCGAATTCAACTGGAAATGTAAATTTCCCACCGAATTCAGCTTGCTTCTACTGCTGCTTCTTCTTGCGGCTGCTTGTTTAAATGCGTTTTAAATTTAAACGCTGTTAATTTAGTCGTTACGCTCGAGGTGCCCGGATCGAGCTCTCTAGATAAGAGATATATATAATTTTTTCTCCAGAGTTACATGAACAATAATTTCACCCAAGAGAAATGAAACCAAAATGAGAAGAAAGGCAGGGGGAATGAGCAGAGGCATAGAGCGAGAGCATCGACAATCCTTTTGATTTTTTCCTCTGCCTCTGACATGTGTTATTGTCGTAATACAACAGCAACAACAACAACAACAACAACAAATGCATGCAGCTTTTTTAACTGTCGCTCCATTGTCGAGCTAGAATTTATTATTTCCGCCAACATGTTGCACGACGGAGACAGCAACAGCAACAACAACAACACACAAACTCACACACAGCGCAAAAGAGTTGACAGACGTGCGATGTTCCATTGAGTCATACGCCGGCGCTGGCGTCGACGGCTGCGTCGACTGAGCAACAGGTACGCATGCGCGACGCTGACGGCGCCGCCGAGGGTGCCCGCTGAAGGGGAACGCAGCAAACGCAGCGAAACGCGTTCACTGCGGGCTGCTTTACTTTAATTTGGTCTACCTTGTAGTTGCACGAGTTGTTGTAGCTGTAGTGTTACTTGTTGTTCATTGAATAGGGGTAATAATAGGGATATGTTCGTTTTGTGTAAATGCAAAGGTAGACGTCAAAATATTCGAATTTAATTGATTTTTAATTTACTCAGCTATTAAATTTAATTATTATTTATTTTTGATTTATTTGATTAAATTCTTCAAGTAGTCGATTTAATATCTAGACTGAGCTTACAATAGACTAATGGATGATGAATGGTATCTACCAGTCGAGTGCAGCTCTTCTTCTAATTGTTGTTGTTGCTGTTATCGGCACAATTCCGGCTTTTGAAATTTGCTGCTCTGTTGAGCTTTTTTCTAGCCTTTTTTTTATTCGTTTTTTTTTTTTTTTGGTTTTTTGTTTTGTTTTACACTTGATGAACTCTGGCAGGCAAGTGGGAAAAGCAAGAAGAGTGCAAGAGTGGGAGAGGAGTATATTTCGAAATTAATTCTGACTCTATATCAGTCGTATTCGTGCTCAAGTCCAAAAAGCAAAACAAAAATGTGTTTTTCTTTGAAGGGGAGTCGCACCTCAATACCCCTTGCGATACGAGCTGGCTTCCAGCTTAAGCAAACAATCGAGCACTCATTCCCGAGGTCAAAGCAATCGTTGAATACATCTGCAAAGTACTCCGAGTGGACGATTCGAGATAAACCTCAACAATTTGCCATTTTGCCATTACACTTTTATGGCAAATGCTCAAAACTAATTTCATGACTTCAGCGGCAACAACAGTAACTACAACAAATTGAAAAGCTCGTAATAAGGTCAAATGTGTTGGCTGCATAAAGGTCACGGAAACGCTATCGGGCGCTGACGCTGGCGCTGGGCTGGCGCAGCTGCATTTGAATGCAATGCAAAGCGCCCCAAGTGGCCAAAAGCGAATGCGGAAAAGAGCCGGGGCTTGGGAAGACCGAGACCTCGGCGTCGTCGACTTTGTCGTTGCAGTCCTTTCCGCAGTGAAACAAAGCTCAGAGAAAAATACCAAACAAAGTGCTTGCAGGAATGTGGCAGGCACACCTGACTGACTACGTAATACCCTGCAATCGGAGAAAACTGAGTTGTGAGCAGAAAATACCAAACAACGACAAATACCAAACATGACGGACTAGAGAATACCCCGGCACCTGAACTGAAGCTTTCAAAGTTCTTCAGTTCGTTCTATCTGCAAAACTTGCAGTCGAGATGCGCATGAATCATTCGAGGAATTGCTCTGTCTGCCTGCCTGTCTGTCTGTCTGGCTGCTCTTCCGGTGCTCCATGGACTGTGACCCCCGTTTCGGCCCTTTTGCAGGGTACAAATAACTGAAAACAAAACAATGCCAGAAAGAAAAACGTTGAAATAATGACAGCCCCAGGAGGGGGCTGGCTGCAGTCATTTTCGGATCGGAGCTGAGAGAGGCAGAGATATACTAATAGATGTGGGAGGGGGTGGGGCAGGACTGCTCTGACGACTGTGTGGCTGATGCTGAAATCAAAACACGGCTAGGAACAATGCAACAGACAAAAAGTGCAACGCGCTGCAAGACAATGAGGAAAGCATGGGAAGGGGAGACGGGGGAAGGGGAGAGGCTGGGCGAAACGCATTAATGAAAATGGCCAAGAGGAGGGAGGAGAGAAGGAGGAACACAGTCTGTGCCCGCATTGTTTTCATTTCAGAAACTGCTCCGTTTTCGCATGCTTAATTATGGCCATTGACATGCAACGTGCAACGTGTTGCACGCCGCGCCGCAATGAGATACAAACTAATAAGCGAACGCTTGCAGCGCTCGCATTGTTACTGCCTTCTCCCGGCAGAAGAGAAGTGGGCGGAGGTGCGGTGCGGTGCGGTGTAGGACAGGGCCCATCGAATTAATCACCCGGTATCACATTTCGCCAGCTACTCGACACTTGCCACTTGCCACGCCACACGCTGCAATTGCATTTATAGCTCTATTCCACACACACTTGTGGCACTTGCAGCGAATTTATCTTTTTTGGCTGCGACATAAATTACTCGCACTCGTCGCGCAGTGTCGCGTAAGGGAGTGCAGCGAGAGGGGTGGGGCTAGGGGCTAGCCAGCATTCCTCAGTGCTGTTGTGTGCAATTTAATGTTATACAAGTTCCAAGTTTAGGAAAACCAGTAAGCTTTCTGGTTGCAAATATCTATTTCAGAGTTTTCAGATTTCAGATTCAGAGTTTCAAATTAATTTGATATGCGCACGGTATTCAGGCACCTTCATGCCAAATTTGATGTTTCTAGCTCTTACAACATGCGAGTTCTGTGTGTTTACACAAAGAAACGGACAGACGGACAAGAATAAATAGACTCAGCTTTGTAGCCGTTGAGGAATATATAAATCCGGTATTACCACAGCCTGTTTTGAATTTGTTGCTTTACTGTGCTTGAAAAAAAGCTAGTTCTGGGGGCAAAACAGCTAACTTGGGATCACTGCTCTTCAGGGCTTGCAGCTGTATTTAGAGTGAGAAGGGTGCGGGAACAAGTCTCCTCTCCGTAGCTCTTTAAATTTAGATTCCTCAGGCAACAGCTTGCTTTTAGTGAATTTATGTGTGTGTGTGTTTGTGTGTTACTGTGTGTGTATGAACTCTTAGTGTGCCATAAATCAGCTGACTTTAGTTACACTTTGTTTACAGTGCGCTTTGCGCATATTTTAATTAGTTTTCGCACTTCCTTTCATGGCGCGATAAATTGGATTTCTCCAGATACGCAGAGAAGTCGTCTAAGTGTTGCTACTCGTTGGTGTTGTATAACAGTTGTAGGTAGGTATATAGAGGGAAATGACAGCAGAACAGAGAGCCGTGCTCAAGAATTAGACTGATTTTCTGAGTAGTTTCTGAGTATCTGGCAATATATATAAATATATGTAGATAAGACTCCAAATATTATTGTAATATTTAATGATAAACAACTTAGTGCTTTCAGCCATATTTAGCATAGGCCACTAATGCTCATGGCCAAGAACTAAACTAAGTTTCCTTTTGACTTTTTGTTCTCAAGGTAATTTCTGTGCATCTTGACAGATATATAGAAGTAGTTAAGAGCCGAGAGACACATCCTGCTTCAGAATCTCTTTGTTTATGAGCCCAAACTGAATTGGCCAACTTGCCAGAGCTAATGAGCCGCGTGAGCACATTAAAAAGGTATTTTGATCTTAACAATTTGCAGCTTCCAGGCCGACACACTCGCACACTCACACATACTCGTGCACACTCGGAAATATGTGTTAAAAGGCAATTAAAAGCAATTAGCCAATTAGCATGGGCCATCAACGTCCCCAAGAGCCGACTAAGAGTTGATGCAACCAACAGCAACAACTTCCGTTAGAACAAAAATAAAAATACCAAAAAGAAAAACAAAAAGCGAATTTCAAATTTGTTCGCTGTTTTTCCGAGTTTTGTTTTGCTCTTTATTTCCACTTTGTTTTGTCGCTTTTCGTGCAAATCGCTGTCCCAATTTTTCAAGCATAAAAACTGACGACCGCCAGAAATGGAGAGAGCCAGAGGGAGTGACAGACAGAGGGAGAGAGGAGGAGGATAGAGACTGGGCAAAGTGACTTCCAACTACCTAAAAAATACACATACACATAAACGTATTATGTATTATACATGCACATATATTTCGCAATCAGACACATAAAAAAGAATTATTATGCAATTTTCGTTTGGGTCTTTATTAGCATGATAATGGCTTTTGCTCGGATAACGATCATACACAATCTCGTAAGGGGCATTATGTGTACACGAGAGGCGAGATCGCTCGGTTGGGCAAGCGAGTGAAGGGATGACCTAACAGCGCCGGGGCTATAAGAACTTGTTGCCAAGAAAGCTGGAGTTGGCCAAGTCCAAAATAGGATTACGGTTATAGTCAAATATCTCTAAGTCTCTAAGCTGCCTACATCCAGTCCATATTGATCGAGTGATAAGTTCAACGCTTCGCATGAATTTTGATTTGGCAGTTCGTTGAACTCTCTCGCTCGGGGAGACTCAACATCGCGTGACTTACATATATAGACGAGTATCAGACGTACAATAAATATATATATATATATGGTATATATATTTATATATATCATTGTATCGAGAGATGCCAAGGTTCGATCCTCCTCTCGCTGCGACAGCGCGTTGAGCATTTTGAAAGCAATTTCCACAGCAATTTAAGTTTATGAGCGGATTTGAAATTTATGCTAACGGGCAGTTCAGTTTTACGAGGGCCACAGTGGGCTGCCGCTAAGGAGGATGCCCCAAATATATATATGTTTATATACATAGGCAGCATCAGTTGTCGTCCTTGACAGCGGGATGCGAGTCGAGGCGAGCGTAGTCAGCCAAGTGAACCAATTAAATTGCAGTTGCAACTTGCAGCCGAATGTTGCCTCACACGCTGAGTTATGAGGCTGCTGCCACAAGAGGCGCATAAATAAAATCAGTCTACCGAACCCGATGCCGACGTCGCCCCAAAAGAATCAAAACACAAAGCGGAAAGTGAAAAATATATGTTGAAAAATGCTTGCGAAAAGAATCCTTTTACGGGCATGCAGAACTTTCAATACTCTCCTCGATTAGCTTGTTGTCTACTGAGATGCTCCTATTAACATTTCCTTTGTTATCAGTCTCAGATTGAGTTGAGTCTAGTTGGAGTCTCCCACTGTTGTTAATCTCCTCTCTGGCAATTTGCTCCTAATCAACTCTCTGCCTGCCCGCAGCGAGGTGTGTTGCCGAGTTCACCTCGTTAGCGGAGTACTTTACCAGAGTAGGGCAACATCTCGGTGAGAATCGTGCAGAGCTTTAGCTGGCGTCGTCATCATCTACAACGGTGCTGGGGGGGCACTGAGCTCTGCTCGCTCTGAGCTCATCACGTATGCAGGGCGCGCAGTTTGTTTGGATTTTTCCCCTCATCACACGCCGCACACCACACGCCCCACAGCCCACACCTGAAAGCAGCGGTAAAAATTTGCTGCACGAGTGTCGAACCTATTTGTAGTTATCAGAAAATTAAAAAGAACGTGCGGGAGGAAGAGGAGGAGGGGTAGACGGACAGGCGGCAGCCCGCAGTCGTGCGATTCTAACTGTGTTTTTTCAGTAAGTGAAATAAATTTATGGGAATACGGCTAAAAAGTTAAAGTCAATGAGCCGGGGAGGGGAAAGGGGACGTGGAAAACAAGAGCACGGCAAGCCAACAGCAATCCCTGCCTCTCGCTCGCACTAAGGCAGAGCCAACGGAACGACGCGTACTTATCGACACCTCCCTGCCTCACTCCTCGCTTACCCCTTTAATCCCCCCTCTTTGCTTGCCCTACAAGCACCATTGTGTTGTTCTCCCAACCGCGCTCTGCTTTCATCCTCTGCCCTGGGCTCAAAATCCACTCAAAATCGCCACGAGCTCGTCACGTTTTACGGTACCAGCGGCATCAAACTAGACACAAAGTCACTCAACTATTGATTTCAATTTGTATTTAATGGCTTTATAAGTCGCCACATATACTGTTACATGCACGTGTATTCGTGTGTGTGTGTATGTGTTTTATCTCACGCTGAGTAGCGCCGCCAAATGCACTCAACGGCAACAACAACATGCAACTTTTCACCTTGAGCACACATCAACTGACCTCACTCTCACCCACACACCCACACAATTGCCGGCTAGCATACGCTCTCTCCAACGCACACTCACCACACTCATTGTGGTTTGAGTCTGCACTGAGGGTGCTCCGGTGAAGTCAGCAAAGGGGTGTGAGAGTAGATTATAAGGTGAATTGCGCAACAGAATTGCAATCTTCTTGACAATGCCAGAGCGAGACAGCGGTATTATGGTAAATGAGCCTAACCATTAGCTGGGCCCGTCAATTGTTAAGCAATCTGCGAGTTGCCTGAGCGAGACAGCAGTCAGCATTAAATGTATTTAACCATTAGCTGGGCCCATCAATAGGCAAACAATTCTCGAGTTCCGTTCGGCGTGCAGCGCTTTGCATTTCCGTTCTGCGTGCATGACAGGCGGCACTCCCCACACGTCCGCAGTTGAGTTTGGTTCCGCCGCATTGGCTGGTCACTGAAGGCCAATGGCTTTGGAGAAGCAACCTCAACAACACAACAACAACAACAACAACATCGAAGGCAACAATAATACCTGGCACCTGTCTTGGCCACCTGCAAGAAGGTTCCACCGCAGTCGGAGACTGCGATTCATGTTGATTAGAGTATTTGGGGCCGATAAGTGGCTGCCAACGAGAGAAATAACAGGGGAGAAAAGGTTAGATCGGGCCAAACAACTCAAACTCGGGCTAAAATTCAATTTATTGCGAATTTTCGAAAGTCTCGAGAAAGCTGCGGAAAGTGGCCCTGGCAGCTGTCAGTTGCCGGCTGCCGGCTGCCTGCTGCCCCGCCTGAAAATCATTTCAAATTTTCTATAATTCAAGCGTAAAATAAAAAAGAACTTCAAAGCGCCAAACGCGCCTGGCAACGCGCCGCATACCCAGCTGGACCCGAACCCGTTTCCAGACCCGCTGCCAGGCCCTGCACAGCCTACGGGGTATGCGCTGGTCGTTCTGCTAATTGAATTAAATTCTTAAATTCGTAGAACAATTTTCGAAAGTTTTTATTTGATTTCTTTCGCATAGCGAAATGAATCAATTTGAAACGTAATCAAAGCAGTTGCGTGATTCGCAAAAAGCACACACTCAAATTATGGATTGATCGAAAAGGGAACAGCAACAACGACAACAACAACTACTTGCGAACATTTGTGAAGTGATTTCAAGATACTTGAGAAACGCGAGCAACTTTTCGCCGCAGGGCGATGAGAAGTACGAAAAACCATGAGACGAAAAACGAAATTGCTACAAAAAAAAAAAAAATATATATATATATATATATATATATATATATATATATATATATAGATAATCCACTGTTAACGCAGCTAAAGTGCAGAAGCTTCTCAGACAAAATGTAATATTTGAATACCTGAAAAAACTACAATATCGAGACTAGACGACGGAACAGAGAGAAGACGGACAAACGGACAAAGATATAGGCATTTACAAACATGGCTGTTGCTCAAACAATTTCTTATGAAGTTAGATTAGCTTTAATTTTATTATCTTTTATTTTTTTAATTGGGAATTATAATTTTTTATGTATTCATAAAATTCACCTTACTTTTTGCCCACAGTAGTATATGCTTAATGGGGTAGGAAGTTTCTAGTTAAAATAAATATGCCTTCTGAAAGACTAGAATAATCAAAGCCTTATTGAATTAAGACTTGAGTGGGATGGGGAGAGCGGTAAGGTGGTAAGGTAGCTGCAAAATCGTCAAGACTTAACAACAAATGAAGTCTGAGACGAGCTGAAATGAGTTGATGCAAAAGTGCGGAATAGTTTCTCGTTAAATCTGTGGAAAATGCTGAATAATTCGCATTTCGTGAAAAAGAATTTAAAGAACTTTTTTGCCCTCGATATTTGAACATTCAACAATTGTTGCGCAAGCTTCTTGTTATACCATAGTACAATTTAATTACCCAACTGGCGATCCGGTGACGCGTTAAACAACAATTGAAATTGATTGTGCGTAAAGGCAACAACAATGGCGGACACGCCCACCACCGGGGGGACAGAGGGAGGCAAACAATGGGCCGCCGCAGCGAACAGTTGGCCATTAGGGCTCCATTTAAAATTACATTTGCCCCGTTCCGCTGTTCCCCCGTCCGATTGGGTCTTTCCCGCAACGGCGAACAATGCGAGTCTTGACTGTGACTGTGGTTCACTGTCATTGCAATTGCCATGAAATGGAACGCGACACGGACGCGCAAGGTGACTCGAGCGAGAGTGGAGCGAGAGACTTGCAACATCTTGCAGCTTGCAGCACACTCGACCCAACGATGAGGCAGAAGTCGACGCAGATGTTGATGACGTCGTTAACTGCCTGAGCAGCAAAGCGTCCCCTAATGAAGGTCAAATGTGGTGACAAAGCTCGCGGGCGACTGCTTGTAACTGTTGTTGAAGTTGTGCTTAGTGCAGGGTATCTAGCTAGTCGAGTTTAAACTGTTGCTGCTTGTGACTATGCTCGGAACTGTGCTCAGCACAGGGTTTGCAGCTAGTCATGCCTATCAGTTGACTAATGCTGCTTGAAAATATTATTAGGGCTATGCACGGTATAAGCTAGTCGAGCTTCTGATAAATTTGGTGCCAAAGCGCTTATGTATATTGCTAGAGCTGTGTACAGTGCATAGGGGTATGTAGTACCCAGTAGCCAGTACCCAGTAAGGCTGTGCGCAGTACAGGGTATGCAGCTAGTTGAGCAGTTACTGCTGTTGGTTTTAGCGGATATTGAAATGCGTTCCACTTCGCAGCGCGTGCATTTCAGCTATGCGCGCCCAGCATTTGTATCTGTATCCAACAGATGCATAGCCCAGACATACACACACGCACACACACACACTCACAGACGCACGCACACAGAATGAGGCAACCTGCGCTAATGGCGGCAATTTGGCGGAAATGCGACAACGCTGCGTATGAATAACTCGAATAACCCAATTCCAACGCGATCCACACTGAAAAGCGATCCACATAACGTCGATTTCCATCTCGGACGCGATAGCCGAAGCAGCACTTGTCCGCAGGCGAACTGAAGCGGCATTCCTAGGCGAAGCAACAATAAAAAGTGAGCGAAAAGCAACAAAAGGCAAACGAAACAAAAAGCAAGGCATAATAATAATAGCAACAATTATGCTCGATAATAAACTGCAATCAGATCTTTTGGCCATTGCAAAATGAGCCTGACTTTGTCATTGTTTGCTGTCGATTTGATGTTGTCGTCATTGTTGTTGTTGTTGTTGTTGTTGTGCACTCGTGTGAGAAAGTTGTGCCAAATGCAGATTTGACCATAATGATAATGTGCCGATTTTTGCGTGTGTTTCTCTGGCAACTTCAATAGCAACATTTGCCCTCCCACTCCTCCCTCTTGCCGCCTTCCTCTCTGTCTCTCTACCTCCCTCCCACTCAGCCTGGCTCTCTATCGCTTTCGCTCTTTCTCTCTCTCTCTCTCTCTCTCTCTCTTTGTCAACTTCAAAAGCAACATTTACCCTCACTTGTCTTCCTCTCCCCCCGCTCCCTTGCCTCTGCCTCTGTTTGTGGGCGTTGCGACGTCGGCATTTGGTGGGCGGGCTTGACTTTTTGTCGAGGGTTTATAATTATAATGACATCAATTTGCCGAGTTGTTGGTCAAGCCGAAAAAAAACAATTTCAAGTTTCCTTGCCTTGAAATTACACAGGGAAGGTCCAAGCCTCTGTGTGACTGTGCGTGTGTGTGCGTGTGTATGTGTGGCAGGCAAAGCAAATGGATTTGGCTTGTGCAAAACCGATACAACAATGGAATTAGATACGCTGCAGATTGAGTAATTTCAGCGCCTCAAAGATGTTTTTTTTTTTTTTGACTCGGTTCCATTGCGAGTTATAGAAGCAACGCTTCAAGATCGAAGATTGAGTAACTTTAGCTCTACGGATTTTTATATATATATGTATATAGACATGTATTGTTTCACGATCACATAACGCACAAGTTTGCGGTTTAGTTTTGGGGCCTGCTCAAGTTGCGCCTCATTTAAATGAAAACAAACTTAACGCAACTTTTGCTCGCAATTTCCTGTTTGCCAGCAGGTGCAGCGGAGTGGGGGGGAAGTAGGCGGGGATTGGCAGGCGGCTGGGGGCTTTACTTTATAGTGCAGCCAACTGACTAATCAGAGACAGCATTCATTATTTTCAACTCCATGCGATGCTTGCCAAGACCTTTCGACCCTTTTCCCACTCGGCAGCTGGCTGCCTCTCCCTTTCTCTCCCTCTCTCTCTCTCTCCCTCTCTCTCTCTCTTTCTCTCTTCCCTCTGCCTCTTCCCCGCTGTGTCTGCCGCTTTTGTGCCCAACTTCTAGTGCAAAACAATTTAAATAACAAGTTGGTAATGGAGCCGCATCTCTGGGTCTCGTCTGTGCAGCCCTCTCTCTCTTCCTCTTTCTGCCACATGTGGCACTTGTTGCGCTGTTGTTGCAACAGAATTACTGGAGCGTGCAGCGCTTGTTGTGCAGTTGTTGTTGTTGCTGTTGTTGTTGTTGCTGTTGAGGCTGATTAAAATGCAGATTTCTTTTGCCAACTTGCAGCAGAGGAACTCGGAACTGGCAACTGCAACTGCATCTGCAACTGGAGCTGCAACTAGAACTGTTCCCTGCTTTGATTGTTGTTGCTTTTCTCGTGCTCGTTGTTGTTGTTGTTGCAATTGACAAAAATTTGCATGCCAAAGCCATTTGCTGGCGGATTGAGGTCGCGTGAATTGCAGCGCGCATTTTAATTAGATTTTGATAGAGAATATACTCTATATAATATATATAGTTGGCGTCTCGTTAGTTGCGAGTTCTGTTGAGGTAGAGGGGGGGATGCCGTAGTTGTTAGAGGAGAAGCAGGGCTAATGATGGCCCTGGCCCAATGCGAACTTTGGGAAATGGATTTATAAAGCGTCACACGAGTCGAATGTGTAATTACTATATATGTAGATATATGTGTATATGTATTTATTATGCACGGGCAGGGGACCCAGCAGGGTGGGACGGATGTAACTAGGTGTGAGTGTGTGCGTGTGTATGTGTGTTTGCTTATTAGCATAACAACGAGGAAGTCGCAGGCAGCTGTCGCTTAGCATAATTGAACATAAAAGAGATTAAATGACAAGAGGCAAGCATGTGCGGTATTGAGATACCCTGCATATATACTGTTCTCATATTTGCTAAGCTTGCAGATAAATCTATTAAGGCATTCTACAACGAAGTCTTAGCAGGGGATAAAAATGAGCTTAGAAGGCTGACAAATACCCTGCAAATACGCTGCCAAAATAGAGAAATTATTCTCATACCCATGAACAGGATTTAGCAAGAGCTAAAATGAAGCATATTAAACTTACAGATATCCTATACATACTCTGCCATGTTTTTCTGAGCATAAAGTTGCCTGTGATTTTTAGTGTGAGTGTTCAAATTTGGCATGCCTGGTACCAAGTTTTGCGTAGTTTCCCAATAAGTATACTAAACTTGCATGCAATTTCTACCTATCCCCACGGATCTGGCGCAACAACAACAATAGCAATAGCAACAATGATAATTGCACTAATTTATGATTAATTTGTTAATGGACTTTTACGCACAAACGCGACCATAACTGAGGCTGAAGCCGACGCTGAAGCGTTAATGAACAAGCGATAAAATTGCACAAAATTGACTTTGGTCTGGCCATGTTTTATCAGCAGTGGGCTGGGCTGAGGAGGGCGTGGCAGTGGGCCAACCGCAGACGCGACCACAAATGGCAAACTTTGCTGCGGCGAGCGCGAGATAAATGGGAGCCGGAAAAGGCACCAATCAATTTAGGGGGTATTAAAGGGGCTTACAGTAAGTGCGAATATATATATGAATTCTGTATATATATATATTAAATAACTGTTTAATCGGCCGAAATGCGGGTCAGATATGCAGGCTGCTGCCTGCCGGTGATTTTCTGTGCGTTTTCAGTCGGTTTTCTTTTTCCCATTGTGGGTCAAAGTCTTTGAAAAAATGACGTTATAAAAGAAAAAGTAAACCATGGACATAAAGCCCAAACGAAACAGAAACAGAGACAGAAAAATGTTGTTATATCGCATGGAGGAAAATAATAATAATATGGCGCATAACTGACAAACGGGTTCTGCCAGACAGACAGACAGTCGGACGGACGGACAGTTAAACTTAAGCCGAAGCTGAAAAGCTGCGCTCGAATAAATGTTGAACATTTTAAGTATACCAGAAATTTATTGCAAGCATTTTTTAATGTAGTGTGAAAAAGCAAGGGGAAACAGTTAATAATATAACTAAAGCTAAAGCTGAAGCTGAAATTAATAAAGAAAAGCTGTTGGCATTACAAATGCAGCAACAGCAGCGGCAACAACAACAAATAAAGAAAGCCACAGTCGTGCACACTCGACTCTAGATACCATGCATCTACTCTGTGCCTTTCACTCATTCCATCCAAATTTTAAATATTTGCCTTTTAAATTAGGATACATAAATATCAATCTTCGAAGGCAATGGGCGTGGCACTCACAATTCAAAACAAATATTGTCTGTATATGCTTTGCAGGGATCTTCATTTGCACAAAACTATTATACCCGTTTGAATGGCTGCAGGGTATAACTACAAAAACTGCTGCAGCTTGTAAAACATTTTCTCTAATTAATTGTATAAGCGTCGAGGGGGAAGGGGCAGGGGCTGCGGATTCAGCTTAACTTAAGTTTCGATTTAGTTTTAAGTTTTTATGATTTTCCGCTTTTGGTGTGCAACGCCAAATGTGTTGCAAGTGGCAGCAAGTGGCTGCCACCCAGGTTGCCTCGTCGTCCAGGCGACAAAAATGGCAGCATTTTTGAAATGTCGCAGCTTTGGCCAATTTTACGCGCATTTTTCTAATCTGTTGACAACATTTGCAGGATGCCACACCCAGCAGCAACAACAACTACAACTTGCTTAAGCAGCAGCAGCAGCAACAACAACAACAACAACTGCAGCTGCAGCAACAACTGCAACTCCAGCAGCAACAGCAGCAGGCGCCACATGAGCCGAGCTTAAATGTCGAAGCTGTCATATTGCAAAATCAGGTGGACACATTGCAATGGCAATTGAAGCAGGTGAGTTGCCCCCACCCCCTCTTGGCAGACAAAAGACTTAGACAGCGAACCTCACAGACGACTTAAGACACAAACCTCGTGGACGAATCGTGACTTGATGCCGCTCACTTCATGCGACTTCTATGCAAAGCGCGCTCCCCCACCCCCTCCAGCTGCTTATATTACTGCTCCAAATACCTTCAACTTCAACCTGTTCCCTTGACTTTTATACCCTGGATATCTTAGGCATATTCTTTATCATAGTTGCTAGCCATAAAACTCTTTACAGCCTGAACGCGTCAAGATAGAATAGAAGAAAGCTGATGAAATTCTCTACAGTTTCCTAGGCATATTCCGTATCAAAGTATATACTTTTTACAGAGGTGAGGCAAGCTGATGTAACTCATTTACAGGGTATCCGCCAGCTCTCTCGTTTGCGTTCTCTTTTCATTCTTTGGCACAGTTTGCCGTGTTCTCACGCCTCACAACATGCGAGTGGGATAGATACATAGTAGAGATGTTGTCATGCCACGCCGTCTCTCCCGCTGCCCCCTCCCCCCGTGCACTTGACCCCGCTGCCCACTCGTGAACTCGTCTTGTCTCTCGGCGGCGTGCTAAGTGGCCTTTGTTGTTCTTTATCTCTGTAGTAGCATTTCCTTGATTTGTTTTTCTTTCTCTGCTCTTTCCATTCTCTGCTTTTGTATTATCTTCTGTGCTGTTCAATGCTTCCCGGTTAGGGCGACGTCCAGCCACGTCCACGTTCACAATTAGGCGGCACATTCTTTTTAACGCTTAATTATAGACCCGGTGGTCGTCGAGTCCGTCTTGTTTCCTTCTCCATCCCCTCCTTCTCCGCCGACTTCGGCCCCATTTTGATATTCCATTCAGCTCGGCTCCGCTCTGGTCATCATCATCTCATTGTCTTTTGGCTCTGGCCATTTCCTCAATGGCGTTAATTTTATATTTCCTCACAGAGGCACAGGGGGAGGGAGCAATGGGAGGGGCTCTGTTTGCATTGAAAGCCGATGGACAAGTGCAAATTAAGAGAATCAATCAGAGGGCAATTGGCGGGAAATGAGGATGGGCAGAGATTCCAGCTACAAATTGCAGAGGATGCAGCTGCACGAAGGGACAGACTTAGGCGCTGGTGTCTCTGTAGGGAGAGGAGACTTCTTATTTGGTACAGATTTTTCTGGGGCAGTTTCTAGGCCGAACTAAGAGGCAACTAACCCGGTTAGCGGTTGGTGCTCGGGTTTGATCAATTTCCAAGCTTTGATTTTGAACTGCGTTGACCTTCAGCTTTCTCGTGCACCTGTGCAAACACCTTGCAACACTTTCAATCGACTCGAGATTCTATAATGCTACCGGCACAGCAATAACAAGAGCAACAACGATAATGTTTACGCTTTCATTTCGATTTAATGCGCTTTTTAAACGCGCCTCAATGAAGTTGTCTCGCGTCTCGAGTCAAGACTAAAGAAAGAAAATTGCAATATAATCAGTGATAAATATTTTCCATTTTCCATTTTACTTTGGTGCGCGTCGCCGTGTCTCTGGCTTGGAATGCCGGCGGAAAACTTGCCAGAAACTGGGTTAAAAAACAGCCAAAGGCGGTCAGCAGCAACCAGCTAAAATGAAGCTGAAAAGCGGCAAAAAAAAGCTGCAAACGGCAAACAAATCGTGGACGAGGCGTGGGCCGCGTCTCAATCGGCAATCCGCCTTGATTGATGGCATCGATTGATTGAAGGAAGGCGCCCTAGCAGACGTGCAGACGGGCAGTTAGACATAAAGTCGGAGCGGATGTTGGCGCAGCTTTAGATGAGTTTTTAATGAACGGAGGAAATAAACCTCCCCCCGCTCCCTTCCCCCATTAGTTCTTGGGCAGCTCAAATCATTAAAACTCGCTTGCTCATAGTTTTTAAACCCAATGAAAATGGGTACGAATGGTATACGAAGTTTGTGGATATGCATATGTATTTTTGATTGTCCAGACAAAAGTTGCAACAGCGCGACTGGTAAATATAGTTATTTTTTTTTAATATACAGAATGCTTTTTAAGAGGTGTGTGTCGTTTTTGAATACTTTCGAATGTCTGGCGACACTGCGCGACAACGTTCCCGGGATCAGCCCGAAATTGCGCATTAGTGAGGTAAACAAGGCATAACAAAATGCAGCAGCAGCAACAGCAGCAACAACAACAACCACAACAACTGCAGCAGCAGCAGCAACAGCAGAAATTGCAGCAACATTTCCACATACCACCAGGAGAGGCGCTCGTAATTCCCATCTTCAGTCTGCAGTAGGAAAACTCGAAACGCGACGGAAAAACGACCACAACAGAAATTAGCAGCGATTTGAAACGCCGCAAAAACCAGCAACTGCAGCCATAGCGATAGCAACAACAACAGCAGCAACAACAACAGCAACAACAAGAAAGACATTACGTAATCAGCTGGCAGGCCGAAAAGCAAACACTGACTAAGACTCAAATTGTTGCTGCCAAATTGCATTGGCAACTTTTTGGCTTTTGCTTTATTTTTTTATGGCCAAAACTGGCCACCAGTGTTGCCAGCTGCCAACAGCAATTTCCAATTGTCACAGCTGTCTAGCAAAATAATTGCAATTAAATGTAATTTTGCCTGCGTCTGGCCAGAATATGTTCCCATTACGGCTAAAACTAGCTGCTTCAAGCCAGAACATAACATACCATATAATCAGCCTTACTACAGTAAAACTCTTAATATTGGCTTCATCTAAATCTTGCCGAAATTCGGCGAGAAAGTTGCAAGCCAAATTGATTTGGGTTCACGGCTATATCTAGCCTTTTTTGTGCAGCCCCTCAAATTGGCTGCGCTGTTGGGCGTCGTGTGAGAAACTCTTTTTTGGCCAAGTCGCTTGTATGTAGGTGGCGGTAAATGGGTGTGGCCCGCTGTGCTGGTCAGGTGGGGAATCTTAACACTCTGCCAATTTGGCAGCTGGCAACGCCTCTTAATTAGGCACACTCAGATTTTGGCCTGCAATGCGGGCCCCAGTCACCTAGAGCAGAAGTAAGCCGCTGATACAGCTACAGATTCAGATAGAGATACAGATACAGATACAGATTGAAGGCTATTGTGACAGAAAAGATGATCAAGTGAAAGTTGTTTATGATGAGCGGGAGAAAAGGTCGCTGACTGCTCCACAAAGCCGGCGTCAAATCGATAGAAAATGCATTCGATCTGCGCTACAATTAAAAATTAACATAATCGCTAAATTATTAATACATTCGATATGATATCGTGCACGAGTTTTTCATTAGAGCCAACTGTGAGCGACCTTGCACCAGGCAAGGGCAGGGCGTGGGGCAACTGAAGCAGACTCTGATTTGGCTGTGATTTGGCTAAACAGTTAGACGCAAAGAGAAAACAACTGTGGATACGAATTTCCAAAACAAGACGGGAAAAGCGCATAAATAAATATACATTAAAAGAATCTCCTGACTTTCGACACGGCCGAGACAAGCTCGAAAACTGTCCAAGAAATTTGTATGCCAAATTGCCTCAGATAATTAGCATAACAAATTGCCAACAGGCGAGGCGTAAAATGATATGATAGAGAAGACAAAGTGTTAGACAATCGTAGAGACCCGGCTTAAATGTTCTATGTGCAGTCGAGGATTACGCAATCGTTTCATTGTTGGAAAACATTACTCAAACTCTTGACATGCTCCGTTGAAGTTCGAATTTATATTCTGCCAAGAACTTCAGACAAAGTATTGACTGAAACATCGTCTTTGAAATCGTCTAGTGTTGCAATACGCTGAAAACTGCTCAGCTCTCGCCTTACCTCATTTCTCATTTGGATGTCCCCATTCGCATTCCTCAAGTAGTCCCCAACTAATCACCTGTCTTTCTTCCTCCGTAGACGGAGACCAATTGTGAAATGTATCGTGCTGTCATGGAGGAAGTCGCTCGCTTCTTCGAGCGCTATCAGCAGCAGCAGCAGCAACAACAGCAGCAGCAACAGCAGCAGCAGCAGCGCCAGCAGCAACTGCAGCTGAACAGGCACAGCTTGGGTGCTGAGCAGATCTGTCGCTCGAAGAGCCTCCATCATGTGCAGGGCGTGCTCAGCGATCCCAATGGCTATGCGGAGGATGCCACGCCTTCGGGCTGCAGCAACGCCTCCTCGTCCAGCTCGTATCTGCGTGCGCGCAGCAGCACCAACCTGATGCTGAACAAGTCCATGCTGACGATGAACGAGGACCACAACTACGAGAGCATTGCGCCGGCAGGCAGCTACAACGCCTTTAAGGACTTCACCTGGTAAGTAACTCGATTCCGTAATCTCTTAAGAGAGAGCTGAGCGCTCATCTTGTTTTCAAGGCGACGCTCACCCAAGAAGCTCGGCGGCTGCAAGGCACGTCTCTCCTCGCCGGAGGCAGCCGAGGAGAAGCTCAACCAGGAGGCATTTCGCCTGGCGCGCACCATACGCAACTTGTTGCACACCTCACAGCAGCAGCCCGATCTCAGTCGGTCGCTGGTCGGGGGCGGAGTAGGTGGAGGAGCAGGAGCAGCAGGCCATCGGCTGTGCAAGTCGCAGCTGCTGCCCGCGCCTCCGCCGCCGCCACTGCTGCTGGATGCCACGCCAAGCAAATTGAACGGGAACAGCACGCCCGCCCCCACCGCCACGCCCGCTGAGATGCTCTTCTTACGCGCAAGCACCATGCGAGATTCGCGTCTCTCGCTGCGCAGCTCCACCGACAGCTCCGTGCATTCCACCATCTCCTCGACGGCCTCATCCTCGTCCAAGATCGAGACCGATGAGGAGATCAACGCAATTGGCACACCCAACAGCAACAACAACAACAACACTAATCACATCAACAGCAACAATAAGCCGCCGGCTGCTGGCAACCACAACGGATCCAGCACGGAGGACGAGAGTGGATTCAGCTCAATCAGCTCCTTCCACGACGTGGGCTTGCCCCTGAGCTCCACTCTGATTGCCACCGACTGCAGCAGCAGTCGCAACTCGACGCTAAAGTCGGCGCTGAATGTGGTGGGCGTGCCATCGCCCTCGCCGGCGAAGACCTATCGCAATGCCAGTCGCTATCAGCGCTTCTCCACGCTTCTCTCCAGCGAGGACGCGGCCGCAGTGCTCTGGGTTTAAGCTGGATCTGAAACGATTGTGGCATTTGGAAGTGCTCCATGTTTGGAGTCCCCTTGAGTTTTGTTTAGTTTCTTCGTTCTTTTCGCTAGTGCCTGTCGTTTAGTTAGTCCTAACTGTTCCTTAGATTAGTACGCAAATCTCTTAATACTGTACGATATTTGTATGTTTCCATGCCTATATACAATAACTACATACTATACATATACATATATATATATATATATATATATATATATATATATATATATATTTAGTTGCATTGCATTTTTAACTTTTAATGTAAAGTTTTAAGCTAAGTTTTGCAGTATTTATCACATCTTGCAGCTCTCTACAAATAAAAGTACCATTAAAGCGTAAAGCTTATAGTATAATCCCACAGAATTGCATTGATCCACGTATTGATTTTCAAACTCTGCAAGAGATGCAGTAATTCCATTCCGTTAGAGACTATCTTCGATCTCGATGCCTGCGCTTCAGCTATCAAAATACTTTTTGTTCTGTCATTCGATTTGTTAGAATTCCTCGTTTCGGCACGTTACGTTTCGCTCAAAACTTTTCGGTATTTTCCGCAATATTCCGGCAAACGCACTCACCGCGCTACATACATACATCGTGGATTATTTGGAACAATCCACCAGAAGGTAAACAAGGAGAACGCGAAAGAGAAGAAAAACAAACACAACAACTAGAATCAATCGAAATGGCCAGTGCACAATTGCAAAGTTGTGAGCCCTTGGTGTTTGAGCCGAATAAATTTCTGCAGAGCCGCTTGGAAGACAACAACAACAACAACAACAATAGTCGACAGGAATTGCAAAAGGAACAACGGGGACAGCAGGAACGGGAGCAACAGCAGGACAATGTGCCCGAGGAACATAATAACGAGCAGACCTACAAAATCGAATACAAACACCCGCTTGAGCATGTGTGGACGCTGTGGTACTTGGAGAACGATCGTACCAAGCCGTGGAAGGACATGCTCAACGAGATCACACAAATAGACAGTATTGAGACCTTCTGGAGGTAGGCATCGGGACTAGACCAGACCAGACTGGACTAGAATCCAACTAAAAAGTCCGTCTATTTCAGCCTATACTATACCATAAAAACACCATCGGAGCTGAAGATTGGAAGTGACTATTATATGTTTAAACAGGGCATTCAGTAAGTTGTGCTTGCTGTCTCGTAGCATGTACTCACAGTTTCTCCCGCCAGACCCATGTGGGAGGATGAGGCCAATATTAAAGGGGGTCGTTGGCTATTCACTGTTAGCAAAAGCTCCAAAGATGCCCTTGATCGCATTTGGCTGGATATTTTGCTAATGATGGTGGGCGAGTCCTTTGAATATGCTACTGAAATTTGCGGGGCTGTCGTCAATATACGCGCCAAGAGCAATAAGATTTGTAAGTCTTCAACCTCCATTCCAGTTCACCCATTAGAAAGAAGACACATATTTTCCTCCTTTAAGCTGTTTGGACTGCTAATGGCACCAACGAGCTGGCCGTTTTGGAGATTGGCTTCAAACTGAAAACTTTGTTGCACTTGCAATCCCACAATCTGCAATATCAACTGCACTCGGATGCCATGTCCAAAGTGAATTCGGCAGTAAGATCTGTATACAGTCTATGACGAACGGATGTGGTCAGTTAGTTAATATTTTCAAAGATTGGTCGTATGTTCAGCAGATGAGATTGGCGTAATATACTCGTGCATGTAGTATATGAAATTATTTTGGTATCGGCCCAAATTGTTTGTTGAAATTCCAGCAAATTCAGGCAGCTTATAATTTTATGTAATCACAATCATATAGTATTAATAAAATTATTCGCTGTAGATGGAAAAGGGAGCCACTGTGTGTGATATCTATATGAGTAGCATAATATTCGCTGCATGTTCCAAGAATATCTGAGACATCGGTGGTTTATAGGTTTATATATTGATATTGGTTCGTATATTATTGTATCTTAAAAAATCTGTTCGGTACAACTTGCTCAAATACTAATTGAGAGTTAAGCATTAATCGTTACACATTTTTAAAAGAATTTACTCAGTAAACATTCACAGCTTTTGCAAATTGGCGACAAGCCGAACAAAATGAAAATTAAATCGAATCGAAACGGAACGAAAACGCGTGAATGCGATTTCAAGTCACTAATACGATTAGTTACACATTATATACGACGATTACATTGAGTGTAATATATATTGTGCATATATACTAATGTATACATGCACAGGAAACTATGTACAATTAATATTAGACACGAATGATCGATCGCAAACGCTTCAACATTTGCGCGCGACGCGGACTTACAAATGCCCTACTTATGATCTAGAGGCTACAGCTTGGACGCGTGAGTTAGTTGAGATTACGAAGTCGAAAGTAATTGGTAGTTACGATTATAATTACAGTTACATTTAAGAATTACGAATATTGTTACTGTTTACGTTTACGTTGGGCACATTTCAGCGGGTTTCTTTGTGTGCGAGTGTGAGTTTCAAATGGAATACACTGTTAACTGCAGAGCATTAGATTGTCGGCTATATGCGACCCACGACGGCTTTGTTCTTGCGCTGCGGCTGCACTGAGAGCGGCGGCACCACCAGCATCTCGGATTGCGTAGAGGGAGAACTGCTGCGCATGCTGGCGCAGTCCTCATCAGCCACTTCCTATTGGAAGAAATAAATATACAGATCAGATGGTTTTACAACATGTCCAGACCTATAAACAATTGTGAACTCACATTAATGTTTGTACAGCTGGCCAGGCGCATCTGGGCCAGCTGCGAGGCCGGCGTCAATGAGTTGGTGCTTCCAAAAGGAGATGTCATCATTGTGGAGACGGCACGCTTCAGCTTGTTGGGCGTTTTATTGAAGGAAAAGGCGCGTCCAACCTGATGGAGAGTAGAGACTATTGAACTGCGTTGCCGGGGAACTGCTTGTAAGACTTACCTTCAGGCGCGTCTTGGCGGCCAGCTTGAAGGCCTTACTCAGTGTGCTGACATTCACGTCGCTAATGTCCACTTCCAGCTCGAGAGAGGTGCGACTTAGCAGCATTTTGTCCTGAAAATGGAAAGGTTAGTTGGGGGATTCGCCTGCGCATTGAATTCCAAACTTACAGCATCAGTCCGACAGGTGTGCGCCGCTATTTGCATGCACAACTTCTTAAGATAGAGCAGCTTGTCCGTCTCCTCGTCTATGATGCTAAACGTGTACAGCTTCTCCTTTTCGCCACGCTGCAGAAGACCAAACGCCCTCGGACTGTCTGTTATGTCGATGACGAAGCGTATCGTATTCAGAGATATCAGCTTAATGTGCTTATGCGTCTTGGCCGTGCTTGGCGACTTGGCCGAGTTGAAGCCACGCGAGCGTCGCTTACACAGCTCAATGGAATCGGAGAAGAGATAAAGCACCAGGCTGTCGCCACGACCACTCAGCGAATCGGACAGCTCGTTGACCTCGCACTTGGATATGAAGCTTCGGTTGGAGCTAACCAAGTGGGCGGGACACCCGTCAATATCGTTGAATATATCGAAAATGGCCATGCGCGACTCCGTGCGCCGCTTGTCCTCGTTGATGTGCAGCGTCACCTGCTTGATGGCTTTCAGTGCGTCTTCGAGCCGCGAGTGATCCGCATTGCCGTTGCTCGTATGCTTGAGTATGTCATTGAGCAGAAGACTTATGCTGGGCAAACGCTGCACGGGTCGTATCATTAGATCCTGCAGGCTCTGGCGGCCGCACTCGGGCTTTGTCTGATTGATCTTGAGAAAGGCGTGGAAGCGAGGGTATTCGCGATCACAATACTGCAGCTGTTCCTTCATCTGTTCATAGAAGTTGACATAGGGTGGATACGCCTTGATGAGTTCATCTCGATGCTGTATGATAATGTCCCCAATCAGGCAATCCTCACGCCAGTTGGCGTGCAGTTGTCGCAAGTGCTCCAGCATGCTCTGATGCACCTCGTGTATGGGCAGGAAGTTGCCAAAGATCGACTTTATCTCAGACTTGTTCAACAGCGGATCGTTCGTCTCGGCCAGCTCCTCCAGCTTATTCTTGAACAGCTAGAAAGAAAAAGATTAGGTTACCAAACTGTGTCACGGGGTTTCTTCGGGCTACCTACATTCAGTATGGTATCCAATATGCCCACGTAGTTGGACTCTGTGGTGTAGAAGTCCATGAAATGATTGAACCTCATAGACTTTTTGCCTGGGGTGGGCTCGCTCACTTCTGGCTCCGCATGCAGATGCAACTTGTCGTTCTCCAGCTTGTCCGGGCTCGTAGTGCAGTCGAAGTAGCTGTTCGAAACGGACAGCAGGCCTGCATCGGACACCGAGGACCTGCGTTTTCCCGAACCCAGGGGAGTGCCCTCCAGTTGAATGCGCTGCGAGAGACGCTTTCGTTTCCGCTTATTGAAGCTGATCGGCAGCGAATCGCGTCGGTCTGCACTCGGCGTATTCGTAATGCTATCCAAATACTGCAAATAGAAATGGTCAGCGCTTGAATGCAGGGCGGAAAACACGGCACACTTACATCGCCAAACAGATAATCCATCTCGTTGGCATAGCCATTCTGTATGGTGTACCAGAACCAGTCCGATTTCAGAATGTGTGTATTGTGATTCTTTGGCTCCGGCTTCAGCACTGTCGTGTGCTCGTCCACGACCTGAGGAGAGTGTCAATGAGGTTAATTGAATTGTTTACCAACCAAGGTGGGGGTTGTGTGCAATGCGAGAAATAAAAATGTTTTGTTTGCTAAGCGTCTAACTAATTACAACTAATTCTTCAAGCAGCAGCAGCACAATAAATTTCAGTTATTCTGGATCTGATTCAGATTACGACTCAAACAAAACATTTTTAATGCACTTTTCGTTTTTCTCTTGTGAACACTTTGAAACGGCATAGAGGAATCGCAAGTCAAGCATAAGTAAATCATTAAAATATAGAGGTGCGATAGGCGAGATAGAAATTCCCTCCGAGTAGTGTAGTGTGTGTAGTGTAGTGAAACATTTGTGCAAATACTTTTATTAAAAGAATTCTTGTAGGGAACTCAAGCGTATTCGATATTGTTATAACTTTTCGTAGGCATTTCTAGCATTTATTCACGCGGAACGGCAACGTGTGCTACGCGCCAGGCAAATAAATGTTTATCAATATTTATTGTGCTGTTGTTGCATGGTGTGTGCTTAGTAGGAACCCAAAATACACAGATTGTGAGTAATAGAGACAGACAATCACCGCACCCAAGTTATGCATACGAAGTGACTCTTAAACTACAACATAGCCATAAACAATTAACAGGTAATTTAATTTTAATTTTTAATTTAGTGTAGGGGCAGATGAGAATGGATAAATGCAGCTGAGAGTGAAATGAGATTGCGTAAGTGAATAGCACAAAATGTTTCAGTAAGCGAATGATTACGGAGCTGCCAATGATGAGGGTTCGAGTATGGAATCGATAGAGGAACCAGTCGAGATCCCTGCAAATGCCGTTTCAAAGTGTGTACAGAGATGCAATTTCTGGGGAGTATCCCGGCTACTCAAAGTACCATTGGGGGTGCTTCTTCTTCTTGTGCAGCAAGCGTTTTCGGTTCTTTGCTGTCCACAGCTGTCAACGAAGACGATGATGGAGATGCAGATGATAATGAAGATGCTGTTGCTGTTTCTGTTGCCGTTGATAATGAGGTGACTGGTTGGGACAGTAGGCCTACAGTTGTAGCAGCAGAAGCAATCGAGGAGGAAGCCTCGTTGGTAGCGACATTCGCATTGAGATTGTTAGTTGTGAACGTTAGGGAGGAGCTTGTAGCCCCGCCAGTTGCAGCTCCAGCTGCAGCCACCGGACCAAAGAGACGCTTAGCAGTCTTCTTCGCGGAAGCAGAAGCGCTGCCTCGCTGCAGCGGCGCCTTGGGCGTCTTGAAGCCACTGTCTAGCTGCCCAGCGCATTCGGGCGTGTCCAACTCGCGCTCGGCACGGCGACTGCTGCTTCTGGTGATCCTGTCGCAAATGTTGCGCAACTTCTCCTTAACGGGCTTCCGTATGGACTCGTTCAGCGTGTTGTTAATGCTGGCCAACGAACACATGGAGTCGTCTGCCTCGCTGCCCAGAAATGTGGAGGCGTCTGCGACAGCAATCGAACTACGTCGGGTGCGGAGTGTTTTGATTATGGGTGTGCGATCGGCCACAAAACTCATGGAGCGCTTTAGGGTGCGCGTTATGGAACCAGTGCGTATGAGCTTCGGCTTCTTGGTGCTCGCCGGCAGTGCGAACGAGTCGACAGACATCAGGGAGACGCTATCGAAGCTGTCCCGCTTGCGCTTCAGATCGTTCTCGGGCATCAGGTCATCCGCTTCCATTTCGCACTCGTTGATCGTTTCTATGGCCAGCAGCTTGGAGGACGCCTTCAGTATTGGCGACAGGCGGGCAGCAGAGGGCGTCTCAACGGTTACAATGATGCTGGGAGGCGAGCTCTGTTCCATGGACTGATGCTTCTCGCTCTTGGGTGTGCTGGCCTGCACATCCTCCTTCTCCTCCGGATCGGAGTCAGAGTCTGGCAGTGGCAGTTCCGCGTCTACATCCTCATCTTCCTGCCGCGGAGCTGCCTCCACAAAGAGGCGCTCATCAAAATGTATATCATCAACATCTTCGGTCTGATTCTCCTTATCCGGCTGCTGCTGTTGCTCTTTGGTGGGCATGGCTTGGGACTTGGGGCTACTGCTGCTTAGTGGGGGGTCTTGAGGGTTAGTGCTGGGGTTAGTAGTATCAGTAGTATCACTAGTGCTAGTGCTAGAGCTCGTAAAGACAGCGCCCGTATTGGGCATCACCTGCAAGATATATATATACGTCAACAAAACGGAAACGGAAACGAAAACGAGAACTAAAACCAAAAGCCAGCATGCAATTTCAAGGGCAACTACAGTTCAACCAGAGAAGGGAATGGCTTTACTCACGACATGCGAGCACTCGGGATCATCGAGCTCGGCACAGACGCCGCCATTCTCCAGCAGCACGTCGACCATGTGCTGATGCTCCTCAGCGGGAAAGCCGAAGAAGCAAATCTTCTGCCCTTCGAAGGCCTTCAATCGGTGGGCTTTGGTGAAAGTGTCCTGTGTGGCCTCGAACTCCAGCGAATTGCGAGCTGCCCAGGCGGCATAGACCCAAGCGGGTCGCACCACCGTCAAGCGAAACGTTTTGGCGTATCTGTTGGTAGGGAGCAGAGGAGCGCAGTCAATAACCAAGCGAGGAAATTATTGATTGGAAATGTGATACTCACTGGTACTTCTCTCCGCCGCTGTGATTGCATATGAGATGCGTAGTCTTCGTGTTCAGATCCTTCTTGATGCAGCCGCCCATCGAGTGTATGAGATTCACCAGCTTAGTCTGTGGGGCAACAAGACACGCGTTAGCTCAAGTGCATTGCATTGATCACTTGCACGACTGCGGAGCACTTACCAGCTCATCCTTCTTGCGTATGCCCGTGAAGCATGTGACGACGCCGCGCATCGCGTAGTTGTAAATGGGCCGCGTGTTCTGGCCGAGGGTCTGCTTCATCTCTGCCGCATACTTCAAAGCGGGCGGGCCCAAAATGCTGCAAGAGGCGCGAAAGAGGGAAAGGAGGGACGATTAAATATTTATGTGGCACACTTTGCGCATTATGCAAGGAAAGATTCCACTTTTTATTGCCCCAATTGACCTTGGCCAGTGTGCAGCTTCAGCCGCGGCCATAACGAATCACTTGACGTGGACTCGGTTAAAAGCACCTCCAATCGACAGTCAAGTCGCACAGTCGAGCAGCGAGTGACTGCAGCAGAGATCGAGCGCGTCGAGCAGACGCGACACACAGAAGCACACAGATACACACACACACACACACACACACACACACACACACAAACGGGCGCGCGACACCAGGTGGCAATTGTGGATCGTGTAAACAACAATCCCAACTGAACTTTGACTCGACTGCAGCAGTAGCAGACCGTAGACAGATCTCAATTGGGCTGAGGGCGCTTTGTTTACGACTGCGAGACTGTCGCTCTGCCGCTCTGCGCTGATCCTCTGCCAGCGCTCTGCCACGATGAGCAAGGGAGCGTCCAAGTGGCCACGAACCGGAAGTTTTTATAAACAAATCAATCAAGCGGAAGTGGGCGGGTAGACTACCTCCGCCCACCGCCGACTGCAGCCTGCTGCCAGCAGTTCGTAAGTAAAATTTAATCTTAAAATTGAAATTCTTCTTGCCGATTGCATGCATCAGTCATGCGTGCGTTATTCGCGCCGAGGATACATGCTCCACTTGCAACAATGAGCAATAAACGGGCAAATAATACGGGAAATTCCAGGAAGTAAATACGCTAATTGGAAGATCTCAAGGATTGACACGGGACATGCCTCTCTCTCTTTATCTCTCTCTGAGGATGTGACTAACTCGCCGAAAATAAATGGAACGAGATGAACGCAGGCAGAGGGAAAGGGAAGTAGCTTGGGGATGACACCTGTGATGACACAGCGTGGCCACAGATCGCTTTCGAAAAACGCCAAAAGATTTTTCATTTCCATTGATGTCTAAGTTTATCTGCGCATCTTCTATATTTACCAAGACTACGCAGTCCACAAATCACACACGACACACACAACGCGTGCGTCTCACTGGGATGCAACCCCGCAGCGAGAATGTCAAGCTGAACCAGAAGGCTGCAGTGCAGCGCATTCGACTATTGGATACCATTTACCCAATTTTGTCCGTTTCACATGGATTACAATTATTGAATATTTCTTTTTCACAGTTGTTAAACTAACACTCAAAATAAGGCAGGTCGCTTTTTCCCACACACACGCACACCTCAGCTCAGCACACCTACCAGAAGTGGTAGATTTCCATGTGCAGCAAGAGCAACGACGTTGCCCCCTTTGCGAGTTGGAGTAGGAGAGGGGAGAAGCTACAGTTACAGTTGTATTGACAGTACACGAATTTATTTCTCTTGTTGGCGGAAAAGTCGAGCGATGTTCTCGGTTCTAGCGGCACAACTAAACCAAAAAACAAACACAACTGTTGCGCGAACCGTTAAGAAAAACCGAATGCCGAAATGCCCCCAACACGAATGAGAAAATTGTGGAATATATGCCACCACTTGCCTCAAGTGCCTGGCAATCACACAAATTCACTCTCGCACACGCATACACACACACACAAACCACTCACAGCATTTGGACAATAGAGCAGCTCGAGCAACTCAAGCAGCTGACAAAACGGTAAACAGAACGCGCGACAGTTAAACTCATGCAAATATTTGAATTAAAAATATTTCATGCATACATCCAGAAGATACTTAATATATAGAGCTAAATGGAAAAGAATTCCCAGTCAAGGAAAACCCAGGCGAACGCCTAGTCAAGCCAAAAAAATGCGCAGCGCGTGCTGGGGATGAGCTGCGGCTGGGGATGACCTCCGGGATCGTGGATGAGTTGTGGATATGGCCAGAAATCGGTTGTAAAGTGCGCTGATCTTTCAACCAATCGAACTTGGCGAGGGTCAAAACTATAGAACAGTCAATGACAGCACAGCGTCTCTCTGCCTTCATCATAAAAAACTTATAAATTATATACAGCAACAATCGGAGGGTAGAGAAAAACATAGCCATAATAAAAGTGTATATATCTGTGAGTATATTTAATTTTCTGCGATTTGCTCGTTCGTTTTAATTTTTCAAGAATTTCCGACTTTTTGGCGACGCTTTCCCACGCACACACACACACACACACACGCATACACACACTTTTTCTACGCGTCTCTTGACACAATTTTATAGAATCGTGGCGCCAAACGGTTGTTGCAATGCTGCCCCTCCCCCTCCACTGCTCCCCTCTCTCCCACCTTCACGTCGTCCTCAACGATTCATTTCGATTTCATTGGAAGAATGCAGAGTTTTCGGATTAGCGAGTCTTCCTCTCCCCTCTGAGCAAATTGTCATCTGTTGTCAGGCATTCGGCGATTTTATTTTTACGATTTTTCCGATTTATTTCATTTTCTTTTTAGTTGATGAATGAAAACGCCCCAAAATAGGCAATGCCATGTTGCGGGCGCATTCCTATGATTCAGATTCAGCTGATTATATACAAAGTACATACACAGTATACGATATAAATGGCGTGCAGCAATTAGCACGATCTTTGTGCGAGTTTAAGTGGCCCCGAAGAGGGAGAATTGCAGTTCTTGATAACCAGGGAATTTTCCCAAATTTACCCGTTCAGTTTTTCCCCTTTCTACAGTTCTGCTTAATTTCGCACAATTGAAAGAGTACCATATTTGATAATAGCCTTCCTATATAAAAGAGATCAAGAGATCTTTCCTAGGATTACATAATGTACTGCGAAAAATCTTCAGCAAGATCTTTCACACATATTTCCTACTATCGCCCAATGACTACAGCATCCTATTCAAAAGTCAAAAACGCATTTCCATATATACTTCTTGACTAATTAAGGATTATTTATAAGTGCTATGATAAATGTATTTTGAGCAAAAATGCCGTAAAAACCTGTGGACTATTTGGACTATGTATTTACTCCTTAACAAAAAACAATTTTATGTGCTCGACAATAACAAAACGAAAAGATAAAAAGAACAAAATACAAACATTTGAAACATGAATGAATTTTTAGCAAATAAATAATATTCTCGACGGGGTTGGTAAGCGGGACGGGGCGGGGCCTCTCGTAGTTTCCGCTTTGCTAACTTTACATGTTGTGTGTGTGTGTGTGTGTGTGCGAAACAGAAGCAAAAATGTTGTTCAACATGCGAACGGAGGGAAACCGCAGCCCCGCCCCCTTCTCCACCGCTCTGGTTTCCACATCCTATGCTGGTATTGGAACTACAAATTTGCAAACCGAAGAACGGGCAAACGCATTTGTTGACCTTGAATGCGATCGTAAATAAATATTAACAATTATTATTGTTAATCACTAATGAGGCAGCCCGTGCATGTATCTCTGTTGTAGTTGGGTTGTTTGGCTTCTTCGACTTCTCGCTGTTGTTGCCGTTGTTCCCGTTGTTGTTGTTGTTGCTTTAGACAGTTGCTGCACGATTACTGCGCAGCGGGTAAATTAATCAAGCGTGTCGAATTGTGCCGCAAGTCCCAAATTTGACAACAATTTGTAGCAAAAAAGAAGAGTACAAGAGCCACAGTGTGCAGTGCTGTCGTATTAGCCATTTAGTTGCTAAATCAAGCCGTTTTCGAAAATATGTTTACAATTTTCTGTTCTGTTCGAAAATGGCAGCAGCTATAAATTTGATAATTTTGCACTTTTTCAACATTTGTAAGATGCCTGCTTGCATTGGGAACTACAAAACTGGGATCCAAAGGTCTCGCAGCCTTTTGCTCATACAAAAAATATTTGTAGTTTTTGAGCAATTCGCACAACTTGTAACAGTTTTTGCACACTGTTCCCAAGTTGAGAAATGTTAGCTTCCAAAATGCTGGCAGCACTGACGCCATGAGATGGATGTCAGCGGTTTGGCGCTGTCAATCTCTGGTCTAGGATGGAGGGCGCAGAGTTCTGGGGCACAGCGGGCGGGGCAGAGAGGGTTGAGGAGAGCAGCACATGCGTGTGTCTCAATTTCAAATTTGGCTGTCGTCGCAGCTCCGCTCGTGGCACTCTGTGGCGTCTGCGACACGATTCCGATGCCAATACAATACTGTATGGCAGGGCACGAGTTCTATTTATAGCATGAATCTGTACTCACCATTCCTTCTGCTTGTGTATGGCCTCGAAGATCTCGTCCTCGAAGTCCTGCAGCACGTAGTAGGTCCGCCACTCCACATCGTTGAGGATGTCCAGCCCGGTTTCCGATTGGATGACGGGCATACCGAAACTCTCGGCTGCCTGCACAGTGTCTGCATCCCGGCCAGCCCCGCCCACCAGGCAGATGCGTGTGGGCAGCTTTGACATGATAGACATTTCTAGGGAGAAAGAGAAAGAGAGAGAGAGAGAGAATAGCAGAGTTATAGTATAACTATATATATTTGTTAGCATGTTTGTTCGTGTCTTCCTAAATTTAGACTGAAGATTAAAATCTTTAAGTGCAGGCGGCCAAAATGATGAGATGCCGTTGAGTCGCATCAGTTCTACTATCCCCGACTGGGTTATACCCTGTAAATTACTCAATACCGTCTAGTGGTGCATATTGACAGCTATGCAGGTATACGGAGTAGACTACATGTAGCTTGCATAAGAGCATTGCGCTGCGACCTCCACACTCTCACCCCTGACCCTCGCGCCCGCCCATCTGAGTACTTCACGTAAGAAGGCCCAATTAATTTAAGTACACTCTGCTCGAAAGCATCGACCGATCGTATTCAACTTTGGCGCTATGATTTATGGCCATCAGTTTTGTTTGTTTATGCAAATTGCAAAGCGAAGCGAAGCGAAGATGAGGCCAAAATGGAGGAAGATGGACAGAAAGAGAAGGCGGCAGAGGAGAGTGTACAACAAAGACCAGAGGGCGAGTCTTGTACAAATGCAAAAGAGAAGCAAACAAATAGAACCGAGCAGAGGATCTCTAGCAACAGCATCCACACAGCATCCACATAGCATCCACAGCTGCTGAAGGGCAGAGCGAAGCAGCATTTTGCGACTTGTTGACATCAATTTCAATTGATTATTATTATTGTTATTGTTGTTATACCATTCACCCATTGAAGTTGCTTTAAAATGGTATATTCATTTTATAGGGGGAGCAGACATGGCAGAGCATACAAAGTATAAGTAAAAACATATACATTCTTGATCAAAAACAATAGGCACGTCCATCTGTCTGCAATATTTTTCGCACGCCTACTGCCCCAAAATCGATATCTTTGATTTTAAACTCGAAAATACAAAATTCTCGGTTGGCACATACTGGTATTGGATGAACGGTATCTAACCGTCGGGCACTTCTTGTTATTGTTATTGCTTGAGCATAGCACTAGCAGCTCCTCCCGCCTCCTGCTTTAACCTTCAGATCATTGCCATCGCCTTAGTTTTTGACAAGCAGAAAAGCAAAAAGAAAATGCAGTGCAGCGGCCACCCACACGACGAGCTCTACAACAGAAACGTTCAAGTGCATGCACACCCCTGCCCCCTGCCCCCCACCCCCTGCGGACTGGACCTATAGCCGTGGTTATGCATTAATTTTATCCAGAATTGTGCAGCTGTAACTGATGCCAATTGCGCTTTTGTATCTTCTGTCGTCTCCACTTGTTTCCAATTGAGCAAAGTCCAGCATCCCCCCCTGTGGAGAGAGATGCAACCCAGCGGCTAGGGCGGGAGGAGTGGCAGCTGGCGTTGTCGTCGTCGTCGCCGCCGTTTTATGACGCATTGGAATTTTTCGCACACGGAAAATTTTGTTATGGAATTTTATGCACCGAAATGCAAATCCAAAATATTCTGAGCAATTTATAAAGGTGTAAGTTGAGGGAATGCAATTTATGACACGACACGATCTCTATTAAACTTGCTTGTTGTTGTTCTTGCTGTGAGAAATAATGGATATAATGATAAAGATAATGCACTGTAAGAATCACTCGCATGTTGCAACTGAAAAAACAAGCCGGCACATTATTTACAGTAACAGCCCGTAGTTTGTATAGAAGTCTCATTGGGAACACGATTTGCTCACATCACATGAAAATCTGATGCATTGCATTTCTGAGAAAATCGTTTTATGAAATGTTTCAGCTGTTCAAGCCGCATTCTGTTTAAAATCAAAAGAGTGCATTAACATGAAATACATCGAATTAGTAATCACTAAAAGAATACTTTAGTTTTATTGAAAAAAGAATAAATTCAAATATCAGAGATATTTCTCATGAATTCCATTACTTTAATTATTTACATATTCAATTTCCGCATGAATTGCTTTTTCTGCTCCATCGAACTTTGTTACGGTAAATTCATTAAACACAAATTTTATTCTGGATTTGCTGCACTGCACAGACGGCATTGAAATATTCCCAAATTGCCTAAGCAGGCAAAAATGTTAGGTATAAGTAAAATCGTGCAGAGAACTGCAGTTCTGCAGGACAAATCCGTGCTTTACCTAGACAAATCCTGGCGGCACAACAACGAAATATATACCTGTGAAATCCTCGTACACCTGACAGAGAGCGGCCTGCTTGAGGTGCGCCTGCTTCACCTCCTCCCGCGCTGCGTAAGTGAAGTAGGACCAGGCCTGTCGGCGAACCGTGACTAAGTTGTTCTTGTTTTTGCAGCCTAAGCTGTACTGAGACCGAGGACTCGGCGAGTGCTGTAGGTGCAGCATGGTGCGACGTTGTTGGATCGAACTCTGAACTGTAACTAAGCTGAGAGACCCTGCACTCAAATTCTGCACGTAAGCGCAGTCAAGCGTAAGCCACAGGTGTTCCTCCCTCCCCTTCCCCGCTGACTCTCCCACTCTCTCTTTCTCTGCAGGCGAGAGGGTAAAGTGCGAAACGGGCCACAGGTGCTGCCTGGGAAGATACACACACGTATTATGGCTTTTGCTGTTGGGAATTTCCTTCTGCCTTTTCGCATTCCCTCGCTCCTCCCTTCGGCCTCCTCCTCTGCTGCTTCTGCTGCTCTGCTGTCGCGCCTGTGCTACTGTCCCATCTCTTTTGCTGGCAAGCGGCCAGAGCATGATGAAAAACTAATTGAGTGGCATTTGAATAAAGAAAATATACCGAACACCCTCACATGTACATCGGTTTTAGCCAAAGACCAAAAAATGTCAAATAGACTCATCAAAGCGGAATCTTGTAATAAAATTTAGTTACGTTGTCAGAGCAGAGCCTTGACGTAGCTCGCAGCTGACCTGCGTCGGCGTAACGTCTGTATTGGTATACATATTACAAATTTACGCATACACAAACACGCACGCGCTTGTAAGTGTGCCCATTAACATTGAGCCGACAGCCATAACATGTGCGATCTCTGTTAAGCGTATGCATACCCGGAAAGAGGGTAGGAAGAAGGAAGGGAGGAAAGAAGGACATGAAATCGTGGTAGGTAAGCCGAAAGCCAACGAAGGCCAGAGCGAGAGGCAGACATTAAGTGAGAGTGAGTGCGCAAGAGCAGAGCGCTCAGCGCAGGCAGGCGACTGCGCCGTGCTGCTTTTGTTGCTGTTGTTGTTACTGCCGAGTACAGTGCCGGGTCGAGGGGCGCCATACATTTAGCAAACATTTCGTGTTTTATTTATACTCTCACGATACATAAATATGTTCCACACCGAAATAAATTGAGAAAGAAGCTTAAAATTCCCTGGCAGCAAGAATAAGTGCAAACGTACACACGTACACACATACATACCTACATATACGTGCGTACGTACATACAAAAAGTATATTTATTTTCCGTCAGTGACATTTTTTATGTGAATGATGCGACATTGAAAAGTTGAAGAGAAAAAAGCATAGAAAATGCAGATCCACTCACCTGTTTTTGATTGCTCCTCGATTGTTTCCATTTCGTTTGAATTTGAATTTGCAATAAATTTGGCAAAAGATGCCGCCACACACACAAACACGCACACAGATAGGCTTTTTCGACGCTGTGCTCCGTTTACTTAAGTTCTCCGTTTTCTTTGCTTTTGCTACTCTGGTTTGTTTAATGCATTCTTTTCGACGATAAACTCATTTTTTGCCCAAGCATTTCATTGTTTTTGCACAATTAAATTGAACAACGCCTTTGGCTTGGGCCGACTAAAAAGCGGCGCGCGAACTCACACAGTCACAATTTACACTCGGCATACGCACACGCATACACATACGATCACAACATTTGACGAACTCCTATGAAGCAGCAGGCGTCAGTGCTCTGTTCTCTTTCGAATGTTTTAATTCAGACGCACGCGAGTCATTGTGCAAATTTGTATTGAACTGAACACTGGCACAATTAAGTTTAGTTAGTTGCAATGATTGATTAAGTTATTTTCTCTGGCAGCGCGTCGGAATTAAAAATCAAAATCAACGGTCGAACACGTCCGGTCGCACGGCTGTTCGGCTCGATTTATTTTACAGAAATGTTAATGCGACTACCGCGTCTACTCAAAAAGGAACTGTTGTGCCGCTGTAATGCCACTGTAATGCCAGGGCTGCACAGCAGCTGTCGATATACGTTATTACAACACTTTTGAACAGTGTTGCCACACAAGAGCCGAACAAAAATACCAGCGGACAACACTTGTTGCTGTGACGTCACACACACAAGCGCAGAGTTACGTCAATGCAGCAATATGCCCAGCAATCTGTCAAACAACCCACCACCAGTGCGACTACAACAACAACGTGCCACTGACATTTCGTCAATAGGTCCATACATAAATTGCTCATTTTTTTCACGAAAAATCGAAAATCGCGAGATTTGCCGCTAAACTCGCAGGCATTTGCAGGCCTTTCGAACCCGAATTCGAACTCGCAAATTCGCAAATTCGAATTCGTAAATAATTCAAATGCTCCACCAACCGCCGCCGCCGTTGTCGACGACGCACAGCATCAAGATAATGTCGGGCGCGGAGGAGAACCGCCACTACCTGCGCGCCTTCATCCAGACCTATCGGGACATGCCCGTGCTGTGGGACACCTCGCTGCGGGACTACACGAATCGTGAGAAGCGCGCCGAGGCCTACCAGCGCCTGGTGCCGATCTACCACTACCTGAAGCGGGACGCCACCGTCGAGGACGTCAAGAAGAAGATCAACACGCTGCGCACCAACTACCGCAAGGAGCTGAAGGTGGTGGAGAGCGCCATGCGGTCGGGCAACCTGCACACGCCGCGCTGCTGGACCTTCCAGGAGCTCGACTTCCTCCGCAACACGGAGAAGTTCCTCGCCGTGAATCCCACATTCAAGAACGAGCCCTCGTTCTCCTTCAACGAGAACTCCAGCTCGACCGCCTCGTTCATGGAGCAGCACCAGAGCGGGAGCAATGCCTCCGCCTCCGCCTCCTCCCTTCACTATCCCTACCGCACGGCGGCGGGGCAGACGCCCAACATCACCGAGATGTTCCACAAGTCATTTGGACACGTGCAGAAGGTAGACCCACTGCCGCCACCGCCACCGGCTTCATCCGCCTCGACGGGCCTCATGCAGCACCACCACCAGGCAGTACCGCATGCACCACACCTCCAAGCAGACTACCCGGCCACGAAGCGGGCGCGGCAGACCCCGCCCGGCGCGAACAGTGCTCCCACTGGCGGTGGCCACAACACGGACGAGCTGCTCAACATCGCGTGCGAGTACCTGGCCGGCACTTACCCCGAGGAGGAGTCCATAGCCCGGACCTGGACGCACAAGTTGAAGCGCTTGCCGCGCGATCAGCGCCTGCTTGCCGAGCGCTTTATCAACGAAATCCTCTTCGAGGCGGAGTCGAACAACCTGCACCGCGGCTCCGTGCAGATCAACAACAGCTTCGAGCCGTACGTGCGCTTCGAGGAACCTGCTGCCTGCCAGGACGAGCAGGACAAGTCGCAGAGCCCCAGTGTGCACACGTCCTCCGAGTCCACGCCCAAGGCGTCGGGAGCAGGCGGTGGCAGCGGCGGGCCCGGCGGAGCGGGCAGTGTACTCGGCGAGACGCCGCGGGAGTTCTAGACGGGATTAGCTATAAGTGTTATTCAGTTTTTATTGGCGGATGCAGGCGCAGAGCTGAACAAGGATTAATTGTAAATAGTTAGGCGACCTCTTTGGTTAGGGCTGGGACTCCACTCGATCCTCAGTCCAGGCGATTGTAGTCTACGATGTTGCGTGTCAGCCAGACGTAGGGCGAGGCGCCGGCCAGAAAGAGGCAGGCGCCGATCACAGGACGATGCAGGATCCAAGCCACCGCTGCGATGGTCAGCGCCAGCGAGAAGGCAATGATGAAGTTCCCGGTCACCGGAAAGTGCGCGTCCGGCGCCAGGGCGATCAGCAGGGGCACGCGCATCACTGCAAGGGGCAAGAGGAGCACATTTAGACACATGTCCATATTAAACACAATGTTGCCACACAAAGTAGACCCTGTGTTGTGTTCCAACTGGGACTAGCGGGCGGGGATGGGATCACACTTACGTATCACGCGCAGCAACTTCGAGTTGCAGGTGACGCCGAAGAAGACGAGTAGCCAGCCTACGAAGCGCCACCACCAGGTGTGCAGCACCTGCGCCCGGTACTCCAGCCGGAACACCTCGAGCGCACTGATCTCACCCGGGTAGACAAGGAGCACGGGCACGCCGCGCGTGGTGACGTACGGCTGCAGCTTGTTGCCCTGCAGGCGACCCACAATGCTGTACATCTCGCCCTCCATGCCGGCGTAGCTGAAGAGGATGCGCAGGTCGCCCACCTCCGGGTTGAACACATCGTTCGTGTGGTAGTAGAGGCCCAGGTGCAGCTTGATGCTGCTGTCGTCCGGCCGTATGTCCGAGGTGAGCTCCTTGAACTTGTTGAACTTGCTCTTGACCGCGGCGCCCAGCTCGTACTTGCCGATGTAGACGGCGCCGGCCACCTGCACGCCGCTCTCGATGGGGAAGCGCGCTGGATTCGTGTGGCCGTGTCGCATGTAGAAGTTGCGCGAGTCCACGATCCTGTCGCGCCACTCCCGAGTGTAGTAGTAGGAGCGCGAGTCCGCGTCGACCGCCGCCACGCTCTCGCCGAAGTGGTGCTCCACGGTCTCCTCCACCCACTGGTACATCTGGACGTGGCGGCGCAGCTTCACCGCCAGCAGCTGGATGTTGTAGTCGGGTTCGGTGAGCGGCTCGCCGCAGACAATGGGGCCCGAGAGATGGACGATGCGGTTCTCGAAGCTCTGGTCCTGCTCCTCCTCGGTGAACTGCATGGAGTAGACGTCGGCGTAGGCCTCGTCCAGGGCCAGCATCGTGTGCACCGCCCGCCCCTCGTTCCAGTAGAGCACGCTCGCCCCCACGACGAACAGCACCAGGCCGAAGATCGAGATGAGCCAATGGGCGCGAAAGGTTTCGTTTAGTGTGGCCATATGCGAGTCGTTCCTTTGGCCGCCTCGGGCCAGATATGCATTTAGTGCGTGAACTTACAGCAACTGAAGCTGTGCCAACATCTCCTGATGCTTCATGGAAAATTACGATTTATTATTTTGTTCGTTCGCAATTCGTTCGAATGAACCAGCTGAACTGGCTCGCGAGTCGCGCGTACTAGCTTGCATTTCAAATACCAAGAGAACTTCTGCGCAGTTAGAAGCCGCGATTTCGGCGACGTTCCAGCAACAGCTGACATTTGTTCTGTTGTCAGCTGTTGGCATTTGAGCTTTCCTTGCGAATTCACAGTCAGAGGCCGGCAATTTGTCGCCTGCGATTTACATACGTTTGTTCGCATAAACCAAATGAACGTAGTCAGTGTCCGCAGATTTATCGCCAGCGATTTACTATTGTGTTCGTTTGAAGTTCGCTCAAATGAGTGACTTGACTCTGAGCTAACATAGGACTTGCTCGCAGTCAAAGGCTGCGATTTTGTCGCCGTTCGAGGTGAACAGCTGAGAATTGACAGCTGTGTACAGTCAGGAGCCGCGAATTAGTTGCACGTTCTATTCTTACATTTATTCAAATGAACCACTCGAACTGGCTTCAAAGTTTGAGCTTTCATTTAAAATTCCCATTGGACTTGTGCGCAGTCAGAGGCCGTTATTTTGTCGCCGTTCGAGGTGAACAGCTGAGAATTGACAGCTGTCAGCTGTCAGCTGTTCTGAGTTCGAGCATCGAACATCGGAAAAGCTAGTAAATAAGTAGAACGCTCGGAGCAATGTTTACCAACAGTTTATCGGATTATCAGTTCACAAGGGAAATCAAGCATGGCAAATTCGGATCGGTCTACAAGGCAAACTGCCTAGTCAACAATCGCGTGGTGGTCATCAAGAAATTCCCGCTGGAGGAGGAAAACGACGAGCAGCTGAAGAAACTGTTCGCCGAAATCCAATGCTGCCGCCAGTTCAAGCACACAAACATCAATAAAATTCTGCACAGTTTCGTATTGGACAGCGATGTCTACATCCTCTACCCGTACATGTGCTTCGGAACGTGCCAGATTTTGCTTGACAGCATTTTCCCGACTGGACTGCCCGAGCCGCTGATAGCACTGATTTTCAGGGATGTGCTCTGCGCCCTTGGATACATCCACACGAACGACTTTGTGCATGGCTCCGTGCGGGCCAACCACATCCTGCTGGATAGCCAGAAGGCAGTCCTATCGAATTTTCACGAGAGCCGCAGCTTCATCAAGCACGGCAGGAAGAAGGACGTCCTGCACGGCGTCTCGCAGGAGCAGAATCTGAATTGGGCGGCACCCGAGGTCCTGGATCAGAACATACACGGGTTCACCGAGAAGTCCGACATATACTCAGTGGGAATAACCGCCTGCGAGTTAGCCAACGGCATCCAGCCCTACAGAGAGACTCCGCCCACGCTCATGTACACCGAGAAGATTCGCGGGAACGGGCCGTCCTTGTTAGACAGGTCGACGTACACAATGCTCTTGGACGAACAGGGGAAGATGCCATTTGAGAACGCGTCGACCCGAAGGTCCTTCGATGTGTACAGCCAACGGGTGCTCTCCGAGGATTTCCATCAGTTTGTCGAGATCTGCCTGAACCGAAACGCGGAGAATCGCTGGAGTGCCAAGAAGCTGATGACACACGCGTTCTTCAAGCAATGCAGGCACTCGAGCATCTCGGATCACGTCAAGAAGTGCCGCTCCGACGTGCAGAGCTCGTCACCCGACGACTACGACGACGAAGCACTTGTGGGACCGCCCGAGAGCCCGGGAGCCAGAGCAAATTCAGAGAATGTTGAATGGAATTTTTAACTTGGACGATTGTAAACACTGTAAGCACTTAATATAAATAAATAGACAACTGTAAGAAGAAAGAAAAGCTTGCATTCGCGAAAGCATTCATGCCACTTTGTTGTTGCTTATTCATTGAAAATATTAAATAATATACTTCAAAAATGTCCTCAATATTCAAGTTCAAAATTTATCATATCGATTTTCGGAAAGATGTGATTTGCGATTTCTCTGCAGGAACCTTAGTACCAAGACTAAATACAGATATCTTGCCTGTTTCATACGCTTGCATAAAGTAGTACATGCAACCAAGTCGTGACTGCTTCCTTTGCAATCAATAATTTATTTCACATAATTTACTAATAATATAAAGGTTGCTTTATTTACAGATCATATTTGTATTAGCTGCTCCTGAAACACAGTTAGATAGGTTACAAGTTGCGCTCTATGGGTAGCTGTAACCGTCATGAGTAACTATTAATATTCGTTTAACTATGCATACTTCTTATTCAAGCTGTGTAATTCTCAAAATCGTATATATATATATATATATATTAATATATATGGTCAACAAAATAAAATATCACGTTACGCCAAAATGAAATTGGAACAGAAAATCGTTTGTCGTCTTTTCTTTTCTTTTATTATTATTAAACAATTTAATAACAATTGGGCAAAGTGGTTTCAACTAAAAATAAAATTATTTAACAAATAACTACGCAAAATTGCCTTTGTGTTGTTTCGTTCGTTTCTTTCGTTTAACTTAGGAGGAATAAAATTAAACTTAATATTTGGACAAACATCACGCACAAATTAAGGTTTTTGGGCATTTTGTTCACAAAACAAACTGAACTAAAGCTGCGTAAAATGTACAAATTGAAATCTTAGGCTAGATCTGTGTTTATATATACGATATAGCTCTTCACAGTGTAGCGGGGGCTACCACTGACAAATAACGACGTATATTCCTCTATATCCATTGTGTGGGTGGCTAAGTAATGTGTGAAGCATAACTATTAGCACAAATTGTTGTAGTTTAACTAAAATGTGTATTAGCTCTGTGTTAGTTGGCTAGAATGAATTAGTTAGGTAATCGCCTAATAAACTAAATTAAGGTATTCTTTTCTGCTGCCCTTTAGGTCGGACTTCCATATAGGTAATTACGTAGAGATATATAACTGTGTATAAATATTCATTTACGTTCTTAAACAATAGTTAGGGGTTTAACGTTGACTAACATGCCACACAATCAAATAACTCTTATCGCCTCGATTCTCGATCGTCTGATTTGGTTCCAGTTGAATACTGTTCTCCATGTCATTGTCATCTGCAAGAGGCACCAGAGGAGCAATTAGAAAGATATTTACGACGGATCACACGATATGTACAATGCACTGTGATATCTACTACGGAGGGAAATAAATGTTCCTTATATCTTACAGCCTAGCGTATTATTGAGCATTATTATGGTTATTCTCGAAATGTTTGTTGTTTCAGGTGAATACTTTTTTTAGTCATTATTTAGTAGGTTTAGTTGCTTTAAGTTTCGTTTGGTGTGAGTGCGCGTAAATTCGTTTTAAGTTTGATAAGCCAGTTGATTTACAAAATAAAGATATATATATATATTGAGATAAGTATTTAATATTAAGCAAAAACTAAGTAAATTGTATTTTTTATAAGCAAGAGATAAAAAACAAATACCACACAACTTTGCCACCGAAACTGTTGAAATTGTTAGGTTGAAAATCAATGGGGAAAACCGGCAAAAAGTATTAAAGCTCATTTATATATACAAAATATATGTATATATATAAATATATATTTCTATATATATACAAAATCGGATATATATTTTTTATATATTTATTTCCCCTTCAGCACATTTAAAGGACAATTTACAAGAACACCAATAAGAACGATTACAATGTCCACTTGTGACCTGTGGGTGGATTAGGATTTGCTGGAACTGTGACTATAGCAGTGTGACTGAACAGTGACTGGTAACTGTGACAAGGTGCAGAGTGAAGTAAAAGGGGAAAGAACACAGTAAATGGAACACAAAATTAACATCAACCTTAGGGGCTGGAAATCAGGTCACATCGGCATAGACAAAATGCTGCTCCGAATCGGGACGAACTTGGGCCCGCACTTGGGAGCACTACAAATTGAAGATACTACACGACGACGGGCGGCAAAAGTTGGATAAAACGAAAAGAAAAGGCGATTAAAAAGGAAAAAAGAACTAACGCAAATCATAAATGAGAATTCAATAAAAACAAAAATAAATACAATTACAAAATACAAAATTGAAAATTGAACATAAAAGATAAGGTTAAGGCTTACGTATCGACTTTCCAAACTATCAAATGCGCTGCATTATCACTAGCATCGAATTTATCATGTCCTGCAGAGTAGGAGGAATGATGATAGGATTATACAAATGAATGCTGCTGATGGTGATCCTCAACTGACTGTTTAACTTAGAGCTTGAACGTGGGCCAGTGGTGGTTGCACTTACTTATGCGAAAATCGATGTAACCTTCGCCCCCGCACATGACCAACATGTCGGGTCGTTTGTTGGTAAAGGTCAGGGCTCCGTTCGGCTGCTGCAGCATCGGCACCGATACGAAGAACTTGACCGCATCCCGATGACCATGGAAGGACAGTTGAGCATTGGCCATGCAGCACAATGGCATCTGACCATGGGGATCAGCTAAGGGAGAGCAGGAGAGTGAGGGACAGAGAGAGATTAGGTATGGCCAGTGGAAATAATTGCAAACTGATGCTCACATGACTTCTGCTGCGTCTCTGCAAGTGGCACGGAGATGATGACGCCGTTGCTGGTGCCGATCCAGAGGCGATTGCAGGACACCATCAGCGCCGTGATGCGGACAAAGCTGAAGCCCAGCTTGCCAGTGCCCAGCATCTTGGACACATACGGTTCAATGTCCACATCCTGTTTGTGCTCGAACGTATGCGTGTTGTACAGGCGCAGTGTGGAGTCCAAGCTGCAGAGAGACTTGCGTTGAGATATGGAATCAACTTCCAAACGCGATCAATTTACCGTATGGAGACCCAGACACCGGCTCCTGTGGCTGCCATTTGCCGCACCTGGCTCTCCTTGCGTGGATGCGCGTCCAGCGAGTGCACAATGTTGAGCGAAATGGGATCAACAATGAAGATCTTGTTGCGATGCGCGGCCCAAATCCGTTCGCCGGCCACACAGAGGCAACGTATCGAATGATTGCGATCACCGAGCGTAACCAGGTGATAACTATTCAGATCCCATTGGCCGTCTGTTTGGCGGCGGAACACGGCCAACTGGGCATTGGCCAGCGCAACAACAACTCGCGCCTCCACATGCACAATCGCCAGCACCGCATCCGGCAGGAGCACCCGGTGCAGGCACTCGTGCCACCGACCCACACTGCTGTGCACATACAGCCACCCGTCCTGTGCGCCCAGCCACATGGTCGGACCCACCGAACTGATGGACGGCTCATCTCGCTCCTTGGTGCCCAGTATGGGATTCAGCGACTGCAAATTGTTGCTGCTGATGTTGTTGCTGTTGTTGTTGCTCTCGGTGTTGGTGTTGCTAGAAAGCCGCTGCGGTGCGCCCGGCAGCGCCTGGCGTATCTTGATGGCCTCCACATTGCCCAATGGCTCGGTTGCGTCCACAGCTGGCAGCTGCTCGTTCGACTTCTCCGTAGCTTCTTTGGCCTCCTCCTCCTGCGCCGCTGTCACTTCCTCTCCCTCCTCCTGTTTGCTGTTGCTGTTCTGATCCGACTTGGGTCGCACGCGTATGAACTCGACCTTGCCGAGCAGCTCGGCTCCTTCGCCAGGGTGCTGCAGCATCTCCCCCGCTTTGACTACTTCCGACTGCTCCAGCAGCGCGTAGTCGCTCTCCATGGCGCCCTGCACCGACGCGATGCACAGCAGATGCGAGGCGCAGATAGGGAAGGCATCCAGTACTGTTGCCGATTGATTTGCATCCACCACGCTAACTGTGCTGGCGGCATGTGTGCTGGTGCAGATCCAAACGAACGAACTGAGCTGTGTCTCCGGCTCCAGAGTTTCCAGACTGGCGCGCGCCATTTGACGATCCAGCGCCTCAGCGCTTTGCTCAGCCGTCGGGCTGGTTATTTCGGCTATTTTGAGCGTGGAGCGCGGTGCGTAGGGCGAATTGGCGGGTATCAGGGATTGACCATCCTTGGTAAAGCCACCCTGGAGATTGACACCCGCTGCACAGAAGACCTTCATGTGAGGGGATGCCTCTGCCAGGGGATTACAGTAGACGGGCACGGGCACGCCGCCCGAATGACGACTCGGATTCGGATCTTGGTTGGTCTTGTTGATGGGCAAACTCCAACCGTAGGCGTGCAACCGGCCGTCCTCCTTTTGCACATGGGCTCGCAGCTGGCGGTATTGCTCACGCCGTCTGGCGCTTATGCGCTCGGAACTGCCCTCCTCCGCATAGTCCTTGGCCATGATCAATGCATTGGCTAGACCGGCGCTGGCCGGGTGCGGTGGTGGCTGAGCACCAGCTAGGGCAAGGCGATTGTCGCTTCCTCCACGGCTGGGAGATCCATGGCTGTGGGCAGGGCTTCCTCCGCCTGTGTGACGAAACATCGGCCCCCCTCCTAACCCGTCGGCGACGCGTTCCGTCGGACGGTTGGAGGGGCTGCAGAAAGTGGAGGAAAACAGATCAATTCGAATCCCAAAGGATATTCCACTATTGATTCCACTTACGTAAAAAGATTACTAAAGTACTTCCAAATGCTCTGCTTCGACTTCTTGTCCAGGTTGTCGACAGTACGCGAGGCGCGCAAGATTTCGGTGAGGCGCACAGCCTCCTGCAGCTCCATAAGCCGCTCCTTGTACTGATTACGCTCCATCAGCACCATGGCCATCTCCACGCGCGTGAATCGCTTGCGCTGTGCCAACGGCACATCGTTCTCCTCCTGTTCGGTGTCTGTTGGGTGAGCCAAGGATGAGTTAGGCTGGGCCTCCACTTACTTCAAACCTCTTTAAATTGGGACTTACTCTGCTGTTTCACCTGCTCCTTGACCTTCTTCAGCTCTTCCTCCAGCTCGCTGATGCGCTGCCTGAGCTTGGCGCGTGACTGCTGCATCGCACTGAGCTCCTCGCGCACGATCTCAATCTCTCCCGTCAGTTCATCCACTTTGACAATCAAGTCGTCCTTGACAATGTTGAGCGCATTTCTATAATGATTCATTGGTTGACGCAAATGGATCGCTTTTCGATTCGGGTTACACTCACTTGGTCGCCAGCAACTCGTTGTTCTCCATGATGAGGTTCTCCACCTCCTTTCCCATGCCTGAAAATGTATGGCAATTGTTATGAGTATCGGGAAACATTGAAAGCAGCACAGCAAACTAAATCAACTGAATGTGGAACGTAACCAAATCCAAATGAAAATGTTAAAGAATTTAAAAACAATGGTGGAATGTAAGTGTTTGGCTTGAATGTTAGTGAGTGTAACGAAATAAGTTAACAAAAACTGAAGAAGAATTTATGCAGATCAAATCCCTTGTCGAAACCAAAACCCAAACCCGAACCAAAGGAATTTCTGGTAAATGTGAGAACTAAAACGAAACTGTGAATAACCCAGAAGATAATGGCTCGATCACCCACTAGCACCACAACGGTTTAAACGGAAGATTAAAGAAAATATAGCATTAGCGTTAGAGTCTACTTACATAGGAAGAGACTACGAATAGTTAGAAACTACTTTCTAGATATTGACGGTATTCACGATACTGGCGATAACTTGATAATGAAAAACCACCAAGTTATCCCCCTAATCTGAATACCCTACACATATGCTGTGCCAAACTTACCGAAATAGTTGTCGTTTGCTTCAATGTCATAGTGAAATTGTTGTTGAATATTTGTTGTTGTGGGTGTTGGTGTGTTTTGTTTTGTATGTTGGATTTTGTACAGAGAGTTTTGATTGGGAAAATATATTTTTTGTATTGTTTTGATTCGAATAAGTAAAATGATTCGACATAAAAAGAGAAATTTAAAATTTCATTAGAAATCAATTTTATATATTTTTTTATTAAGCTTTGCATGGGATGACAACAGAATATCTCGAGCACATCAATTCCAACACAGATCACAAAATAATTTTCACAATTGGTCCCGCTATCTTTCGTTATCAGTCGATTATCGTATGATATTTGATGTATTTACAGGTTATATAGATGAATCCATATATGTAGGAATTATATGGTGTTGGTGTTGGTGGTGGACTTTGTTGTTGTTCTTGGTTGAGTTGATCGTGTGTTGTGTGGTACCTACCTGAGGATGCGTACTCTCCGGGATGTACCCAGCTGCCTGTTACAGGGGGAGAGAAACAGAGAGGTGATTGAGTTTCCGTTGTGTGTGTGCGTGCAGTTGGAGTGTATGGTGTGTGTGTGCACGAAAGCATTCCAAGTAGAGAGAAGAGAGAGAGATGAGTTAGAAGGGGAATCCTCGGAAACAGGTCGTGCTCTCTTACCTGTAACAATCTCATTCTCTTCGCTCTCCTCATTATCCTGAAAGGACAACTCTTGGTAAAGGTTATTGTCCGATCGTTGTTCCTTCTTGGTGGTCGATCGACCAACTGGTAATGGATTTTGTTTGTTTCGTTTGTTCGTTTTTGGGGTTTAGTCAGAGATTAACACAAACACAAAAGAAAGTAGAAAATTGTGGAAAATTAGTAGAGTTGCAGGTTAGCTGGACGGATCAACCGGGTGGCCTCCACCTACCATTCGCGGGCACGTTTGGCACAACGGGACTTATATCGGGACTCTGCGGCGACGTTGCCTGGTGCTGTTGCTGCAGTGCATCTGTTGCCGCACCTCGATCCACAGTGCCGGCCAAGTTGTCCAGCTCGTTTTGCAGCGAAGGCGGCCCAGAATCATCTGACTGGCTTCCCACACTGCAAATCGTCTCCGTGTCTAGCATAACAGAGTTCTCCAGAGAAGCAAAGCCATAGGACACGGGACCTGAGCTACGCGCCACGGGGTTCAAGCGTGCCCGGCTCACCTCCATGCGGTCGGAGGCGTTGCTCATCTGAGAGTGCGTGGAACCCATAAGCATCTTGGTGCGTTCCATGTAGTCCACATGGTTCTTGAACAGCTCCGTATAGCGCTCGTGTAGCCGTGCGTATTCCTGTTGGAGAAGAGTCCAATTGTAATCAGAATGGAAGATAAGAGTTAAACACTTTGTTGCTTACCTTTTTGAGGTCGGTTTCCCGCTCCTCTAGGCGACTGGCGTGCTCCACACTGTTCTTATGCTTCAGCTCCAGCATGCGCACAATGCTCTCCAAAGATTCCAGACGGCTGGCGAGCTCTTTGTTCTCTTGCTCGGCCAAATCCTCCGCCTCCAGCAGCTGTGAAACCACTTTTGAATTAGTTCTCTTTCCAGTATTAATTCTGTTTTGTTTCTATCTCTCACCTTCTGCTCCGACTGCTTGCGGGCGCTCTTCTCACGCTCATATTGTGTCACCAGCTGCTCGTTGTCCTCGCGCAGCAGCTCCACCTCCACGTCCTGCTCCTGATTGATGCGATAAGAGGCATCCAGGCACTCGAGCACGTTCACCAGCAGAGGCATCAGGTTCTTCACCACATCCTCGTCATAGCGATTAATCATCCGCTCGAACTCCTGATAAATGCTGCCCGCCAGTTGTTGCACCTGCAGATGGAGAGGATCATGCAGTAAGTACATCAGTCAACCAACAACAAGACACAACGTCACAGGCAAGTTAGAGAGAGAGAGAAAGAGAAAGAGAGAGAGTAAGACAGAGTTAAAAGACAGAGTTTAAGGCTCAACTGAAAGCCAAAATAATCGAGTTTTATGAATGAAAGCGCAATAAAAAAACGCAAGTCATGCGTTGGCAAAACCTAACGGTCTAAAACTAAGTTGGGTAAGAGGTAGGAGACAAGGAAAGCGCAAAAGGTCAAAGTTAAAAACTTCCCATGCCATTTGGTTAGTGGAAAAGCAAATAAAATATAACTGAGACCGTGACAAATTAAGAGAGACAGATAATGGCAGATGGACACAGAGAGAGGAGAGACAAGAAAAAACAAACAACAAACTTATTAACGTGTGTTAAAATAACATTTAAAGTGCAACAATTAGAATAATTAAGCAAGAAATTTTGAACTCACGATGCTGACAACCTCTCCATTCTGAAAGAGAGAGAAAAAGAAGAGAAAAGGACACATAAAAAACAAGGATTTAAATGAACAAAATTAAAGTAACATTTAAGCATGAAGATGAACAGAAAATAAATCAATATCCGATCCCAAAAAATATGAAATGTGTGCGAAGTTAGTGTAAAGCATAAACTTAAAATTAAATTAAATTAAATTAAATAAATAAACTTGAGTAACCGAGTTACATTACTTGGGGAGTAGCCCATTTTTCCGCATTTTTAATGTCTACAAAAAAACTGAAGTCTTAGGCAAGGTTAGCTCCACATACTTATAAGGCCAGTTAATCATGCATAGAAACCATTTCAGCTCAAGTTGTTTGAAGTTAAACCAGTTTTATTACTCAGCAACAACAAACAGTGAGCACTCGCATTGAAAGACAATTAGTCATTTGGTCATTTGTACAATAAGAAGCAGGCACACCCATAGGTTTTTCATTACAAATTGTAAATATTATTGATTGTTTGTGTAATTCATCACTCTAGATATTTTAAGGCGCAGGTTATTATCGAGATTTGTTAATATTGAGGTTCTACTTTATCGAGCACGCACTGTTTATGCATCACAGCTGTGACGGAGCCGCTTGAATGGGCAAAGTAGCGCTTGTTTAAAGGGGCTGGGGGAGGGCTTAAACACAATTAACAGGTAGTCAATCAGGTGTGCTCTCTGTAGGGTTTTGGGAACACATTTTAGCCGCTCGATGAGCTCATGTCAGTCAGCGTATTTGCATACTGATAGGGTGGGGGCAGAACGAAGCTGATAAAGTGCAAAAATCAATGACGCTGCTGCTTTAATTGCCTAAAAATGGCACACAAGCGGAAGGAAGGAGAGTGGAGCGGAAGGAGGAAAAGGGGAATAGAAGGAAGAAAAGGGGAACGGACGTAAAAATAAACTGCTCATAGAAAACCCGAGCACATTGCGTGAGGCAGTGACTGTTTATTGATTTCTGTTCTCTCGCTCTCTCTCTCTCTCTCTCTCTCTCTTGCTCTCTTTCATTCTCTGAACTCCTTTTTGGTCGACTATTTCGGCGATTCTGAATGTCAATGACTCGCCGTCAGCTGATGCATAATAAACAAGCCCGGGCGAGCGAGAGAAAGAGAGACAGGGAGAGGCAGAAATATGGAGACATAACTGTGATTGCAGCACTTCCTGCTCATTATCTCTCATTCGTTCAGTGTTGAATAACAATAACAACAATTAACACTCATAACGTTATGCTTATCACTAGAGCAAGTTATGTGGGCCCGCATGAATCACTTGGCAACTGCTTACCTTCTCGGACATGACCATATTGTTGTCCTCGGTGCCGTAGACCGTCTCGGCGCCCGACTGCGGTCCACAGTTATTGAGCATTGTGTCATCGTTGTCCATGTTGCTGTTCCTGTTGTTGTTGTGGTGGTTGTAGTTGTTGTTGAGTCTCTTGAAGGCGATTTACTAATACAGACGCATTCCAGTTTGGGTGGCTGCGTCTGCTAGTGTAGGTGTGAGCTGATGTGTGTGTGTGTGTGTGTGTGTTGGGGGGTCACACGTCACACGCGTTATGCAGCTTTCAACCCCAAACAACAAAAACTACTGTGTGTACTGCACCCACACATGCACGCACACATGCATACGCTTATGTACACACACACACTACGTATCGTTCGTTTGGATTATTGTTGTGTATCGTCGTCAACAGATTCGTTTGTACTGTTTGTACTTGTAATATATTATTTTGCTTTCCGCTTGCTTATTTTTAATTCAATTGCATTATCTGTCTGTCTGGCTGTCCCCTCGCTGCGTGTCACTTATTTGCGTTTTTCGCTCTGGCTATGTTTGGCCATCATCCTCTTTCCCCCTCCATTTGCGACGTATTTTTGACTAGATTTCATTTTTCATTTTTTCGCGTACGTTTTTGGCGTATTTCCGCAACGTGTCGTATCGGACTTTTACAACCACGACATAGCCGCACCGCCGACACTTCAGTTTATACACTATTCCGAGCAATACGCATTGTTTTTAGCACATTTTTGCAATAAATATTGAGAGAATAGCGAGGCGAGCGAACGATTTTCGTGATGAATGAAAAAGTACAACTCCAGTGTGGGTCAACGTGCGTAGTCATTCCCCATTGCAATGTATCGCACAAAATATCCAATCAACGCACGGGCCAACATATCGATATATCGATATGCCTGTTTTGTTGTCGACACGCTGTCGTTTGACAGTAGCTGCCTTGTTGCTATTGTTGTTGCATTTCGCTTTCGCAGCTGAGTTGTTTCGCTTTCGCATTTAACGAATAAATATCATTTTCAACATGGTTTTTTTTAAAAACTGGGAAGACTTCGAAATTGCCGCCGAAAACATGTATGTAGCGAATCCACAGAACTGTCGCTTCACCATGAAATACGTGCACTCCAAGGGCCACATACTGCTCAAGATGACGGACAACGTGACGGTAGGCAAAACAGGGAAGGGAGGTGGAGGAGGAGGAGCTGCATTAACATCCTTCCGCTTTGCTTGCAGTGCGTGCAGTACAAGGCGGAGAACATGCCCGATCTGAAGAAAATCGAGAGGATCACGAGCAACCTGGTCGGACACATGGCGTCGAAGGAGTAGAGTGAACAAACTTTCGGCCACGGCAGCAGTTTCAGACGGAACAACAACAACAACAACAACGGGTCTGGTCTGGTCGCCGTGTGCCCTCACCTGCAATTGTTTAGTTTATAAGCGCACACCGGGCCGGACGGCGGCCGCAGCTGCGTGTGGTAACAAGAGTAATTGCCGTTTAAATAACATTTTATAAATGTTAGCTCTGTACACACTGCCGGCGAGCCGTCGGTGCCAGTGCTTTTTAAAATACTTTACGATACTTTTATATTTATTGTAACGTAAACGGTGGCTGCAGCTTTCTGCCTCGGGCTGCGTCGTTTTCTGAGATATTGAATGTAGTGCACATCCATCAATGGCTTGAATCAAATTAAATGCTGATTTTATAGAGAAGGCAAATTGCGATTATTTTTGCTTTGTTATCGATATGAACGCAGTGGCGAACAAGAGATGGCGCTGTGCAGTAGTTAGCACTTGAATCGCAACAGTCGAAGTACATAATAGGTGCAATAGGTGGCGCTGCGTTTTGAACACATCAGTCAAAGGCGGGTACTAAAAGTCTTTAATAGTTGAAAAACAGGCAATTGAGTGGCATGCAACAAATACTATAGAAGGAGCTGAGTTTTAAGAGTATGAGATGCGGTAGGCGGTGCTCTACAGCCGTTTGCTTTTGAACCACATGCAATTGAGTACTAAACTCTTATACGTACTAAACATTAAAGTAAGTTCGTCGGTAGATGGCGCTGCACAGCCGTTAGCTTTTGAAACAAGCGCGCGCAAACAAGTGGGAATACTAAACTGACTAACTAACTAATTCTAAGCTAACCAAACATTTTTCGCAACATTTTGAATGCCTGTAATCTTGACGCTGGCACTTTGCTTGAGAAAATGTTAATTGCCTAGCCATTAAAGCGATTAAACAGCCAGAGCAAACAGATCCCTCCCCGTGCACAGGTGCATGAGTCAACGTGAGTGAGAGGAATGCCGCTGAAGCAGCAGTCGGTGCTGATGGTGATCAGTCGCTGACCGCTGTTGCTCACTTAATAAGCGGATAGTAAATATTTGCCACTCGAGTTTATTTGCCACAGGAGATTGACAGCAATGCGAGTTTGATGCCTGAGATCATGAGAAGAACTGCAGAGCGAGAAAGAGAGAGAGAGCAAGAGAGAGCAAGAGAGAGCGGGAGCGATCGGTAGCTCTGTCAAAGTGTTGTTGACCAAATGCCAGAAGTGTTTGCTCGCCTGCAGAATGCGAGGATGAGAGATGCGAGAGGTGAGAGTAGAGAGAAGAGAGGAGAGAGGCGAGGGAAGTGCGTACCTGCCTGCCACTGGGCACTGGCCACTGGGCAACTCAGTAGCCACTTTGGATTAAGGCACCTTAAAACGTTTGTTTGACCCACAGAACTGCGGCTCAGTTGGGCGCGGATCGGCCGGCTTTGATCACCCGTCGGCCCTACAGTTGCAGCTCAAGCAGCGGCCACTCGGCTTTGATTAGAGCCCGGCGAAGCCGACGCCGACGCCGACACCGAGCCGACGCGGAGCACCGGGCAGACTGTCACCTGACTGCTGTTTCCGGCGTGCGGGACAAGCTCATTTGGCTTCTGTTTGCCTCTTGGCCAGGCTCAGGTTGAGGCTGCTGCTGCCGCTTCTGCTGCCACTGCTGCTGCTGCTTCTCTCTTTATCGGATGTTTGTGTTTGCCGTTTTGTGCTTTTGACTCTGCTGTTTACCGTTGCAATCACACAATCACAATCACTTTAGGCGGTTTACCCCGATCAATCTTGCCCCTCGGGCTGCTCCATAAATTCGAAGCACCCATCGAAATGGTATAAAAATCAAGTAAATAGGCAATCTGAAATATACGACATGCCGCTGCAACGGGCTGGTGGGCGGCACCGAGGGGGCGGCGTGCTGGGCGGGTAGACAGGCTACTGGTATTTGAAAATCATAAACGCAAGAGGCGAGCGATCGTTACATGTCGATAAAGCGGCAGTTTAATTAGGCACAGAGCAGCAGTGCTGCCAGGTTAGCATTTTTTCAGCTAGAAGAGGTTTTTCTTAGCTGCAACTAATATATATTTTTCTGCCATTTAATTATTACTATTATTTTTAAATAGTATAAAAGTCTCTCAGTGATCGGAGGAAAGCAGGAAAATTGTTGTTTCCCTTGCAAAATTACCACTAGAAATCTGTCTGCTTCTTTTACCATACAGACTGTTTTCCTATACCTGCAACTCTTTTTTTTTAGCTTTTTTGATGCCACATCTAACTGCTGGCATCACTGGCAGAGCAGGAGCGAGCGCGATAAATTGGACAAATAACATAAATGCTTTTTATTGCGGGTGGTGCTCCAATCGCGCGATACTCAGTGCCAGGTTTGGGAACTGCTCCGTAAGCCTGCTCAAACAGGGCCATAGATAGTCCACAGGCGGGCGGACGAGTGAGTACCAGGCAGGCAGTATTACTACCAGTATTACGCCGCGTTGGGTTTACGTTTACGACACCCACTGGCGTCAATTATAAAGATATTTAAGTACAGTTAGCATGCAATTAGACGGGGTCTTAGACGGGGCGTGCAAGTCCCCGCCGGGATTGCACACATGTGAGTTGCGGGCATTGATAGTCGGTCATATGACAATTAGTTGTAAATTAAGACCTCCACATCGGCGGGACTTAGGCGCCTGCACAAGCCTGTGGAGAGCCTCGGAAAGACTTTCCGTTGCATTGGCAAAACAATTGATAGGCCTGCGATAGTTCAGGTATCCCGTATTATTTATGGTAGGTATCTGGTGCTTACCTTTCCGATAGCGTATTGTTAATTCAACTCGAAATGCACAGGAATGTCGTACAAACTAAATAAATATTCAATTATTATCTTTAGGCTTTACCTTTACCTTCGCCCTATGAAGTAATTTGTAATTTCGAGTAATCAAAAAACATACCGTATATCAGTTTAATCGATCAAGCAAGCCCAAAACCCCACAACAATAAATAGTAATAATAATAAATAAGCAAATAAATGAAATATCAGTTTAATCGCTGGATACTCGCATGGCTCCCCTTGCGAAAGTGTTCGCTCCCAGCGTGACTCACGCGATAATAAACCGATCATTAATGACCATTACCGTCAGCCAGTGTCCGTCCTCAGTCCGCCGTAGTCCGGTCCGGGGCTGGCATTTGCACAACAAAGCGATTTCCAAGCCTAAGCCGCCCCAAAACGGGGCCCAAATCGAAGTCGGAAAGGCAAAACCCATCGGCAGCTGTAAGAGTAAAGCGCGAGGTAAGTGCGATTGGCAAGTGTTGACTCAAAACGGTAGCCGCTCAACAGTGGCTAATGGTCGTCATTAAGCGCGGCCTGTTTGCGCCCAACTCGAGTGGTCGATGGACAGTGGAGAAAGGTGGGTATCGTTTGAAGTACTACTACGAACGATAGTTCGGCGATAGTTATTGTACCTATAAGATGATCAATTTCAACTGACAATCAGCCATTATACCACTGTGGGCCACTGAAATTCCCGCCAAATGTCATCAACAGTCCTGACAAGTTCGCCATCTTAAGCCCGCGAATTTTAAATTGAAAATTCAGCTTACTTTTTGCTCACAGTAGTACTTCTATTTATTCTGAGATTACAATAGACAAATTATAATAGAAAATAATTTACAATAATCAAACGATAGTGAGGCGATAGTCAACCAGTAGCAGAAGGACAGTCAAACGATAGTTCTTATATATTTCATGATAAATTTCAGCTATCAGTTAGCTATTAGCCATCCATCTATTCTTACACCCTGACCTTTCTGCATATCACTTCCTATCGCTCGCAATCGTGATTAGCCGGAAGAAGCGAAGCCTCTGGACTTTGGGCTGACGTCACGCGCTGCACTTAGTAATGCTCAGAGCTATCAATGTCATTCATCGTGTTCTCGTGTTCGGCTAGTTGCCAGCTAATCGACGGTGACACAATGTCTATAAGGAAGCGAACTATCGTTTCAATATAATTGAATCACTTTGCGAGAAATTGCACACGCACACGCACACGCACACAGGGGCTATCAGAGCTGATATACCTGATTGTAAGGCTGAGCGATGATATAGGGAGCGGTACAAGTGTTAATTGGAAGCCGAAACTTGGCGCGGGTAAACAGATTTGTCACAGCAATTGCAACTCTTCACTCGCTCTGTCTTACTCCCACTGTCTCTCTCTCTCTTTTTCTCTCTCCGCCTACTCATCCCTCTCTCTCGCTCATTTACTTTCTCTCCCTCTCTCTCTTACTCTTATCGGAGTACACAAATCAAACAGAAGCGATTTACAAAGTCTTGATAAATGCAATTGTTGCTAATAATACCATATATAGTATATATATAGAGGGTTATATACGACTTTCGATCGGGCTACGCCTTATTTATAGCCAGGCAGTGCGCTGCCTGGTAAATCAACGTCTCTGATTAGAGCTTAATACCATCTTGATAGGCAGCTGATAAATCAAACGATTTTACTAGGGAAACCCAAACTACAATATATATGCTTGTATGTATGTATTCATGTATAGATGTGTGTTTCTGAGGCCCTATGGTAATCACGAGTGCCGATTTCCGTACGATTGGCGGACGCTTACCTTTTTAATCGCATCCGAAACGCCAGCTTTGTATCTAGGGATATAAAAGCCCTATAATATATAGTAGATCATTCATACATGAGGCCCATCGCTATGCACGAGATTTTCTGCGCTGTGCGCACGTTTCCGTGCAATGGTTTGACATACGCGTTTTTAGTCGCGCCCAAAACGCGCGCAACTGCAACTTCAACTCGCTTTGGATCTTCCCGCAGTCGCAGTCGCCGTCGCCGTCGCCGTTGCCGCCGCCTCTGTTTACCCATTAGCGTTTTGGGCGACTAAAATGTTTGCTCTGCGGCGTCGCCCTCGCGGTTGGCGGCGCGAGCGGGCCGGGGGCGTGGCTGGGCGCGGCGTAAAATCATTTTCTCTAAGCATTTTTGGCATTTGTTTGCCTTCGAATTATTGCGAATGTAAGTACAAGTCGCGGCGACGCGTAAGCGCGGTAGCAGCGACGTCTCTTTATCGCCGTCGACGCCGGCAGCGGCCTCAGCATCAGCTCAGGTTGCTCGGGCTTTGAGTGTGGCGCCACTCGGTCCCAACTGAAATTCCCTTTTAATGGAGATTAATACGCATATTTTTCATTATTTCATTATTTGCTTATATTTTATTATTTTTATTTTGTTTGGACTTATCGAAGAGGCGTCCGTCGCTGTTGACACTGCTAAATGTTTTCGAAAAAAAAACTATTTATTTAGTTATTTTTGCTTTTTTGCTTTTGCTTTTCGCATTGCCAGAGCTAATTAAGAACGTGGGAAAGCCCGTGGAATACGTGACGTATGCGCAACATGCGAAGTATTGTGAAAGTAGAGAGTATTCGACTAATAGATATAACATATTTCTCAATTTGTTCTGCCAGAGAAGGAATATTTTAAATTTAAGCTACTGGAGATACTGGATAAGAGATCAAATATATTAAGCAATAAGTTGAATGCATTTGAAGTGTTAATATTTCGTAATTTCTTGAATGAATTTCGGAGGCAGTTGAGAAACCTTTGGCTCGCTGCTATACCCACTTGAGAGCGCTCAAATCAAGCGATACAACTACAAATAACCCAGATAGCTTTAATTCCGACCAAATAAAACGATTAACAAACAAGTCGAGCAACGCCTTCAGCTGCCCGTGCTATTGCCCGTTTACGAGCGAATCAATCAATTTCAATGCAATTCCAATTAGAGTGCCACAGAGTGGAGGACCGATAAGGAGCCCACGTCGTGGATGGCGACTGGAAGCGACCACAAACCAATCAAACTGACCGAATGCTGGCCATAAAACACCGCTCAGGCCCGGACCGGGACCCGGGCGAAGTGTTATCGCCGCGGAATGTACAATAAACAATTTTAATATTTTTTAATTATGAAAACACGTTGATTATATAAATTAAATCGCAGACGGAGCCGGCGATTAGATTAGGCGCTCGAGTGACACAACGTCGCTTAAAGTGCAATTTAAACGGCTTTAAACAAATTTCTATAATTTTCTATATAGCCCGCCTCGGGAATAGGACGCTATCTCGGCTGATGGGCCCGATAGGCTGATTAGGGCACCCGAAACGGTTGCGGGATTGAGGTTCTCGAGAGGCGAGCACCCTCCGACTCCGACACCGAATCCGGCTCCGACTGCGACTGATACGCGCTCTGAATTAATTGAAAATTGATTATTGGCGATGGAGGAAGAGATGATAAGACGGACTCGATAAGCAGCTGGGCAAGCGCTTTAATAATTGAAAATTAATCCATCATAATAGACGTCAAAGACGCGAAGGAAGAGCAAGAAATGAAGAGAGGGAGACTGGAGAGTAGTGTTGCCAAGTTAGAACTGACTTGTTTATTGTTTTGTTTTACTTTTCATTTTATTTTGTATACACATTTTTTTATTTTTTATTTAAATTAAAATGTTTAATTGTGTTGCGCAATTGATTATAAATTTCTATTTATTTTCTGTTATTTTTCAATGCAATATCGTTATTTATAACATCAATTTGAAGGCAGAACTGCTGATGAGAGCGACGATACGTGAGCCAAGAAAAGCGAAAGCAGATAATAAATTATGGGAATCGAAGGTAAACAGTGCCCGGCCGAAAATAAAATATTGATATCTAAATAGGGACAGGCCTGGCAGGACACAAAGATACAAGCTAAATAAAAAAGCAACGTAGAAGATACAAAACGCAGAGATAGCGACAGCAGCGACATCATTATCTGGCAATTGAATTTACAAAGCAAATAATTACAGAATGCAGTTCAAATACAAATACGCTGAATGTGACTGAGTAACTCGTACCCCTCGACCCACAAGTCGTAACCCGCTAACCGCGACCGGCGACCCGCGACCCTTCACCCTCGCATCGGGTATCTGATCAAATACGGAACACAAATCAAAATGCGATTTTCAGGCAGCCAAAAGGTGGCCTTATCTCCGCCTCGCTCAGCGCGTTTACCTTCACGATTTGCTTGACGATTGCCCTGGCGCTTCCCGGCCAGCAGCAGCAGCAGCAACAGCAGCAAGAGGTTAAAAAACTCTGACGCAACAGCAACAGCAACAACAACAGCAAATGTATCTGAGCAAACAACAACAAGAAATGTATCTGAGCAAACAACTGCTGCGTATTGCTACACATTTGCTTCCACTATGCAACTCGAGCTCGAGTGCCCCGCTCGAAGATTGCCTGCCTGCCGCTCGCCTGGTTTCTCCTCCTCCTCCTCCTCCGCTTGTGCATGTGCCTGGGCCTGTGCCTGTTCCTCAGCCTGTGCCTGTTCCTCGGCCTGTGCCTGTGCCTGTGCTCCTCAGCCTGTTGCCTCTGCCTCTGCCTCTGCTTCAGCCGCGGTCTCTGCCTGGCTGATGGTCTCAATGACGGAGCATTTGTTTGCGCTGCGCCTAATGAGCCAACTTTATTTGTGCAGCGCAGCAAGACGCGACCGAACCAGAGACTGAGCACACGCACATATATCTATATATCTGCTTAGATATATGTGCATGTGCAGCTTGAGATATTCCAAATATCATTGGAAGTGCTAAAAGCTGCAAGGATACAATTGTACCCACAAAACTGGCCTCTTTATAGGGATTAACTATTTCTTAATATCAATGAATATTTAGCAGATTATTCCATATGTATCTATATGTATCTGTTCATGTTTGCAGCTCCAATTTATATTTATTTTATATATATTTTCTACTATCATACATTTACCATATATTCTAAGTGTAGTAACTGCATTTCCAAATATTATAGGAAGCATTTATGCTGCTGAAGATAGAAATCTTCCTATTATACTAGAGCTCACTGATATACATATTACTCTCGATCAGCGAAATCTAATCGTAATCACAAATCTCGCGATTGAAGTAATCTGCAATCGCTTAGTGATCGCTTAGCACCCTTCAACTAACACTCATGGGATCGATTTCCTCTTTAAATCCTCCTTATCGCGCGGACAGAATTCTCAATTTCGATTCTACACTCCCCGATTGCGACTCTGATTCCGATGTCTTGAGGGGGCAAGGAGAGGGCAGGGATCGGCCTGGCATTATCGTCAGCGCAGGGCTTACGCAGTAGCTGCCCCCATTTTGCCAGCGCTTATGCGTATGCATATGTCGCCTGATAGCGACACTGACGCATACGTATACGCATGTGCACGTATGTGCTCGAAAACGAAATTCAATAAAACTCATTTATCAGTTTTTAATAAGTTTGCGCTGTGCGGGAAGCCCAACAAAAGCAACAAAAACAACCGTAGAGCAAATCAATTCGCGCACTTAATGAAAAAAACACAACTCAATTATAAACTTTATCGAGAGTGGACGCCAGATGGGCTGAAGGGGGTCGGCGGGTGGACTGGGGGGAGGGACAGCACACACTCATAGCTACGTTAAAAGTATTTTTCAATGTTGCGAATGAATTAAAATTTTGTGTCAATAAATGAAATTTACTTTATTATCGCCATAATTTTCCGTATATATGCTATACATATAGGTGTAGTATGTCTGTGCACTCGACTCGAACGTCTAGTTGATTTATAATTAAAATTTAAAGAGCTGCGCGTCGGAGCAACTCAAGTGACTCGAGAGTGAAGTGACCGCAGTGATGTGACTGCGACACAAGTTTGCCATAGACTTTGCCATAAATACTCAAAAACCGAGGTAGTATTATATTTCTGGAACGAGCTGATTGACACACATTAGGTAATATATGTATTTTAACTATTTTACCGGTCTATTATATTAGGGAAACTTCCTGCTTACATGTCTCATGTACTGATGCGATTGCCTTCAATCAATTAATCATCAGCTCGCTGCAGTTTGCAATGAAAATTACTTTACAAACCCAAACACACGCGACTATAATATACCCTGTACGCAAACAAGTTTCACATCTATAGCGTATTTGAATCCAGTATATATATGCTATGACCGGCCACGCCTGCTTCTGTTTGTTGCCAGCCCAGTATACCCGACTCCACTTGCAGGGTATCGCAATAAAGTCAATATGATTTACCAACTGCCGCGACATTTGAGAGACTCCGATTGACCGCAACTCGGTCAACATAATTAGCCAATGCTTAAATACGCAGCGCAATTCGCAACAGCAACAGCAACAGCAAAAGTATCTGCAACTGCAACTGTCTGTATGCATGATGTGTCTGTATCTGTATCTGCATGTGTATCCGTATCTGTATCTGCGCCTCTATTTGTAGCTGGCTGTTGTAAAAATTATTTATTGATAACGCAATTTAATGCCAATTATTTGTACATAAATATTTGTTTAATTATCATTTCCATGTCCCCCTGGGCATGGGCGTGTCACCCAGGGCAGGGCGCTTGATTAACGACTCTCCTCGATTAACGACTCGCATCAATTGCGCATTGTTTTAAAATGTTTGCAAATCTTGTCAAATTAGCCGGGTAAACAAATCGTTAGTCTTTAAAATCAAAAGCCCTTGCCACGTCCACAGGGATTATTTGCTCGGCAATTTTCACAAATTTCGCCGGCGTCAAGAACTTTTATGGCATTATTGCTCACTTATCGGATGAATTAGCACGCCAAAGGGGTTGAAAGGGGCACAGGCTAGAGAGTAGAGGGTGGCTGACACGCCCCGTCGACCACAAAAGCCAAATTGCAGCGACATATGCGACAATTTCAGTTTCACTCCGAGCATTTCGATCTTTCGTAATGGCCTGATTAAAGCGTAGTCGGCGGGGGGGGGGGGGATACTATCCGGATATTGGCTAAGGGATTTTCCAGTTGCAGTAACTATAACAATATAACATTTCTGGGCCATAAAAACGAACGAGCTGCAGCTCTAATTGCGCATATTTGCGCAACAATTTGGCCAAAATCAAAACGGAATCAGGCAATGCGAACAGTCCCTCCCCTCCTCCTTCCCATACTGCACCTGCCACAGTCCTTCGTCCGTTGTCAGAATCTCTATTGTTTGTTAAATAATGTAAACTATTTCGAGCTCTGCGCGTCCCTGATGCCCCCTTCCGCTGGCTGTTGGCCAGCTCACGGACGGGTCCCTCCTGTCCCCCCTCCCCTCCTGCACTGCACTCGTAACTGCCGGTTAACTGCACGTGGATGAGTAGATAAATATCGTATAATGAAAATAGAATAGGAACGGGGCTAACAACAACAATGGGGGGAAGCGCAGGGCAATCAGTCTCAGTCCCACTAATTTCGAACTAGTTTCGGGTTCCATCTCCATTTCCAGTTCGAGCTCGAGTTTGAGTTCCAGTTCGAGTACGTGGCCAGAGAAAATACACTTTAGCACGTTTCTTGTTAGCGCACAGTTTTCCGGCAGTCCGGACATTACATGATGGAAGCTTACTCGGCTGCCCACTCACGTCGCCGGAGTCTGGAGTTCTTTCTGCTCTCGTGTTTACCTTGGCATAGGTGAATAGTTCAAATTAGGGCTCAGACACTGCAGCAGCAAGAAGAGAATTGAGAGTCTAGGAAAGAAGGGGGCAGAGCAGCACAAGTTGATAAGGCTAGCGCGACTATTCACTTATTTTATACCTATAGCTTCTGCGTTTATGGTCTGATCGGATTGAAATTATTATCGAATATCAGCATCAAAGTTAGTAACGTGCGTGTTAAATGATAATATTGTAGCTTGAAAACTTTGTTTAATATTCAAGTTTCATATGAAAACTACTGATTTATTGCGACGATGGGTGTAACACATACATTTTAAAATTACCTTGATTTGCGTATATAATGCAGGAATCCCTATGTCAAATTTGATATATCTTGCTCTTGTAGTTATTGAGCTCTCTATGCTTACACATACAAACGGACAAACGGACATGGCCAAATTAAGAATAAATATACTTCGCACTAACATATAATGGCATACAGCTCGTATACCATTATTACCATGCTATAAAAAGAGGGAGTTGCACGTTCGACAATACAATCTCAATGCTTCTTCGTCTTCGAAACGACAGCTAAAAGATCGCTTAGCAATTCATCAGGGCTGTAACATAAAGTCAACACACTCACACGTCCGATTGATGGACCATAAAAAGCCTATCGAAGTGCCAACCCTGCGGCCTTCCCAAACCGTTGTACTTATGATAGAAAATGCATTATCTGGACATTAGCGAGGGGCGGTCGAGAAAGTTATAAAAAGGAAGCGCCTATATCATTTATATCTTGCGACTGGCCATAACAATTGAATATCAAGCGAGCGCGCTGAAAAGAGGAAGAATGAGGGAAGCAGGAAGCAGGTTCTCCTTCGAGAACCTTTATCGATTGACGGGCTTAAAGCAAGCATTCCACTTGGATGTCACTCAAGCAACAAACTGCCTCCTTAATTGCTGCTCTAATGATGTGCCAGGAGGCAACCTGGCCAGCCCAGACTTGTCCAGAGGCGCGGGAAGAGGTAACAGTGGAGGGGGCCGAGGAAGTGTACGCTGGCAAGTTGATTATGAAGTGCGAGCCCCAAGCCCGTCTACCGCTCATCCGCTCATCCGCTCAGCTGGCTCAACACTCCGTAATGATGGCAATTATAGCTCGTTTTTCCAACAATTTATATGAAATTTTGCAACGCCCCCCGCTCCGCTCCGCATACGACATTTTTTTGTTTGCACTCGACGGGCAACGCCCAGCGCCTATTGCCGAGCTGCTCTAGCAGCTGCACGGTGCGAGCGAGTCGGCATGCGCTGAGCGCCTCCATCTTGAAAGCGCGGCGTCCACAGCTGCAGAGAGAGAGCGAGCGAGCGAATGAGCAAGCAAGAGCGTTTGTGACAGCAAGAGAGGGAGTGGGAGAGCGAGTGTGCGCGAGCGCAGACTCGTGCAAGTGAGCGAAGAAGGTGCCAACAACGAGCAATTAACGCTACACTCAGAGAAATTGTGAGCTTAAAGTTCAATTCTCTTGCGGTATTGGAGAGGAAGTTCTACTTAAGCAGCCTCAATACATGCTTAAGTGCAAGAAAAATCTTCGCTCGCTATTCATACAACTGATTTCTGCGATCCTCTCTCAGCTCTTTTCCTTAGTCATGCTGCTTTTCTCTGAGTGCAATGCGTCTCTCTCTCTGGCAGCCACCCCAATGGCGAGCGCTCTATGCACGTACTAATCACGCTCTCTCGCACACTCACACACATGCATTCGTATGTGCTGGGCCAGCCCAATCACACACTATATGACGCTGGCACAGGCCGGCGTGGAACGCAGTCGTTGATTAGCGCTCGTCGCGTCGAGTTCGCTATCGCAGTCGCAGTAACAGTCGCAGTGAAGATCTTAGACGAGCGCCAGAGAATCGTTCGCGCGTTGAAAGTGTTTGAAAGTGGTGCGAAAGCGAAAGAACAGATAAACCGCAATAGAAACAAGGAAATAGACAATCAGAGTTGAATCGCGCGTGGAGACAAAGCATGTCCAGTGCACAAGTGTCGCAACCGCCCTCGTCGCAGCAGCAGCAGACGCCGCCCCACATTAGCCAGCTGCTGATCAGCCACATCGCTGCCGTCGGTGCCGGTGCCAGCGCCAGCGCAGACTACGATCACAGCAGCAACTCCTCGCCGAGGTCCAGTGGTAGTCCCAGTCCAGTAGCAGCAGGAGCAGCAGGAGCACTCGGTGCCGCCAGTCCAGCGCACTCGTCGGCCACGACAGGCTCACCACACAGCGCCTACGCTCCAACGCACAGTCCTACAGCGGAGCAGTCTCCATCCCAGCCCCAGTCCCAGTCGCAAGCTCAGTCTCAGCTAGCCCCCGCCATGCCACTACTCGTGGCGCCCATTCCCATGGGCGGTCCACCTCCGTCGCATCACCATCCACACGCACATGCTCCACATCCGCGTCTCTACGTCGAAGGCGGCTTTCCGCCGCATCATGTGCCCCATCCCGGTCTAGTCAATGGCGCTTATCCATTGCCCCGCCTGCCCCTCACCTCAGTCATGCTGCCCGCCAATGCACAACAGCCGCCGCCACCACCACCAGCGCCACCGGCAGTGCCCGCTCACATACCTGTGTCCAGCTGCTCACCGCCCACCGCAACCACAGCCCTGCAGCAGCAACAGCCCAAGAAATCCTTCTGCATCGATGCGCTGCTGGCCAAGAATCAGCATCAGCCGACAGCAGCCGCCGACATGATCGCGGACGATCATCGTCTGGCCGCCCTGCACTACGCCCGGGATCAGGCGGAGCTCAACCATGCCTTTGTCGCCGCCTCGAATGCCGCCGCAGTAGCCGCCGCCGCCGGCATCAGCGATCACGAGGCGCTTCAGCGTATCCGCGAGTCCCGTGAATACGAGTCGCCCAGTCCCGACGGCATGTCCAGGTGGGTTTCTATATACCATAAAAATAATGCAAATTGAGGGACTATCCGCATATTAATATTTATTTAATCTTAAATCGTAATCGATCAATAATATCCAATCGAACTATTATTGTTTTCCGTCTAAGAGCAGATCATGCCATTACTATAGGTGATATTAAAGATTCTATATCCACTGAAAGGATTCGGAAATTAATTTATACAATGATATTATGGATTTCTGATTTTAAACAAGTTGTGATTCAGATATTATAATAAAGAAATCAAATATTCATAATGGGAGTATTCTTGAAACTTAAAATCGCACTCTATAATACTAAATCTATATTACATACAGAATACAACTTTTGGGATATCAAGTCACATTTGCAGCTTTAGCTGTTAGTATTTGTACCATCACTTTTTAGGAAGTAAGCTACAACTTTTATTTATCCCGATTAGATTAGCGCCAACTCATTAGTTATTCCCTTGATTCAATCGTTTTCAAGTTCAGTCCGAAGCAAATCCAACAAAATGTCATTAGCGACGTCGCAAAGTGGCTGGAGAGAAAGGGTTATGGGGGCAAGGGACTAACGACTAACGACAATGCTTTTGGGCTTTAAAGCGGCTTTGCTGGCACTCGAAAAACATGGCCGACAAGCGCTGTGCTCAGCGGGCAGTTCGCCTCGATTGCGTATACGCCGTGTGGCAAAGCAAACAAATTAGTTGTGCCCGGCGACAGCGACGGGTTTTAATTGTTTTCGAAATCGGCGCGTAACACGATTTCACGTTGTTATACCATACATCCATTAAAATGCACAAAAATGGTATATTAGCGTTCAGCATCACAACAACAAGTCAATCTATCACACACCTCAGCTATTTTAAGATCAAGATATACCAAATTTGGCATTAAGGTTCATATATACCATACGCGAATAATATTTAATACAAACCTTGCGTGGCACACCCAACGTCAACGTAAAACTAAAACTAAACTTTGAGATCGAATATTAACCCAAGTTTGTGGATGATATTGGACCAGAAACACGGACCTTATAATTTAAAAGAAGTCTTTGAGCAGTGTTGGTAATACTTTTTATGAAGTTGCAACAGGCAAACTGTGTGAATGGTATCTATCAGTCGAGTGCTGTTGTCGTAGCTTTGCTTACTTGTTTACTCTACAGCTGGGGCTAATTGCGCACATACAGGGTGTCTCATCTAGTGTCTCTCTTGTCGCTTGTTGCAGATCCGAATCTCCCAGCTCGTCGCATCGCTCCAGTCCGCCCATCAGTCCCGGCTGCGAGGATCAGCAGCCGCAGTCCGCGCACCACACGCCACATGCGCTGGGCATGCGCATGTCCGAGCTGCACGACGAGTTCAAGAAGCCCGTACCCCCGCACAGCCCCATCCGGCCGCAGGACTTTCCGCTCTACGCGGGCGGACATCCCTACCAGCTGCTGGCTCAGGGCGGCTCGGCATTCCACCGTCCACTCGATCCCTCCGGCAAGCCCATTCCGGTGAGTAGCAATAGCGAAAAGCCGTAATATTTTATGGTATACTAATCGAATCCTTTCCTCTTCCTCTCTCCTTCTTTCTCTCTCTCTTTCTCTCTGCTCGCCTGCAGATCCCCATGGGCCACAACTTCATGCCCTCCCAGCTGCAATTTGAGTTTCTGGCGCGCGCCGGCATGCTGCACCATCGCATACCCGAACTGGCTGCCTATCCGCATCATGCGATTCTGGGCAAGACGCGAAGACCACGCACTGCCTTCACATCGCAGCAGCTGCTCGAGCTGGAGAAACAGTTCAAGCAGAACAAGTATCTGTCGCGGCCCAAGCGCTTCGAGGTAGCCAGCGGCCTGATGCTGTCCGAGACGCAGGTGAAGATCTGGTTCCAGAATCGTCGCATGAAGTGGAAGCGCTCGAAGAAGGCGCAGCAGGAGGCCAAGGAGCGGGCCAAGGCGCAGCAACAGCAACAGCAGCAGCAGCAAAGCTCCGCCTCCAGCGCCAGTGCGGGAAGTTAGTTCCGTTCGCTCGCTGCGAGCAGTCGGAACCAGTTCTAGTCAGCCTAGCCGTCCACCTGGTGAGACACCCTGTACACGCGCCACGCCCACTAAATCGATTTCGTGAGGTTGCGTAAAATTCGCTTCGCAATTAGTTGAATTTGTTGTTGTTGCTTTGATTTTGGTGTTGTATTTGTGGGAATTGATTCGCAGCAACAACAACAACAACAGCAGCAGCAAGAGCAAGAGCAACAACAAACCGCACTGTGTGATATAAATTAAACACTGCTACACAAAAGTATTCTCCCATGTACATACTTATGTAAACAAAAAAGCAAACAAAACAGAAAAACACAAACAAAATCGTAAATAATAATTTGAATTACGTTAAACATAAATAATACGCAATAATTGAGATTAGTTGATTCGGCCAGAGTTTAGTTAAGTTTAGTTTGTAAAACGGAAGAGCGGAGAGCGTAAAGCGTTGTGCAACACTGTAAATAGTAAATAGTACTGTAATTATGTAATTTTCGAACAACATTAGTGAATTTTATTGAATTTATTTTCGAAATTCAAAAAACAAAAAGAAAGAAATAAACTGTGCTACGTAAACGTCGAATTTAGTGGGATTTCAGCAGATCATATGGAGAGACCGCCATCCAATACTTTAATCACAAACTTTCCATACATTTCCCAGTTGTTTCGGTTGCGATCTCTGCTGAGTTAACTGATTAGTTCGCCCCTGGAAATATCAATACCTATTGCGACTGGAAATTGCCAATGGTCTTCTGACTAAACCAATTTCAGTTGTTCGCATCGGACGCCCCTCGAGAGGTATCTAATCTCTGTGCTGCCGAGCAGCCCGAGCTATCTCTGCGCGAGCCCCGAAACTATTAACGGTGTATTTATAAAAGGCAATCGGCCAGGGTTTTCAATTTTATACCAGACCGATACGGGGCAACTTATCGGGGCACAGAAATCTAACGCGAAGCAGATAATCAATTTAATTGTTCAGACAATAATTATGTCTAAATTTATAGTGTCACTTAAGAATTATTTCGCTAATTAAAATGTAGCGAGTATTAAGGGTACCAACAATAGCCACAACAATCGGGGGTATTTATATGAATTCCAAAATCATGGTGAGCCTCGATTTCCGCAATCAAGTTCGTATGAAATTAATAACTGACGAATCGAAGGAGAAGCAAATCGTGCAACGGGTTTATCGCGGATCGGGGAAATCGGGTGAAGCGGGGCTAGGGTAGGGTAGGGAGTTCAATTTCTGATACGTGGCCTAATCGAAGCTAATGGCTAATCAAACGTGACAACATCGAGAAGGCAGTGCAAGAAGACGAGTAGTACGCGATGCAATCGCTCGACAATCAGCGTTAATTGGAGCAAAGTCCTAATAACTGCTGCTTACTCGGATTTTAAAAATAACAATTACGAGACTGATAGATCCACCATGAATTTCCTTCAGCGATCCTGAGCACACACCCAACACAATTGGCCATAAAAGATTATTATCGAATTGGGACTGCGAGTGCTCGCATCGGAGGAACAAGTCCGTCCACTTCATCACGTAGTCATCGAGTATCCCGGAGAACTTTGGTTTACTTTCGGGTTTGGGGGCACGTCGCTTTTTTTTCTAGTTGTTGTTGTTGTTATTGTTGTCAGTTGTGCTCGGGTGTTGTTGTTATTATGCAGCAGTTCTTGTGTTGATTATGCGCCTGACGGGCTAATAAAAATTCATTTGTTCACTCGCATAACGCATTGCGTCAACAGAACGAGAGAAGAGAGACAGAGAGAACACCAATAGAGTGAGAGGAAAGACGCCTCAATGGATGTTTTTCTTGGCTTTTGTGCTCGGCTCGCACACTGGGCGAAGCTATTGGAATCTCTGGAACAAAACTGAACCAGTTAAAGGCAGCCAGAAATAATTCCCTTTCATTGATCAGTAACAGCTCAACAGCAGAGGTGGAAGTACGCCTTGCACCCGTTAAATAGAGGCATATTCATTCGTTGATCCAGCTGAGATATAAAATGAACCAATGATGATCTGCTCCAGTTCCACAGCATCACACTTGAATCACTATGGGTCAAAATGGAACTGGTCAACCAGAATTAAGACGCTGCTATGATCTATCCAAGTTCAATATTATCCACTGTTGAACTGAAGCGAACCATTTCATGTAAAAGAACCAGTTCACACTTCGGCTGAATGTTCCAGTTCAACAGCATCCAGTGAACCAGTTGGCATTACGGACCGTTTCATGAACCACTGTGCAGTGCTTATGCTGCGATATTTGGATTTGCCTTGAAGTGGCCAAGTGTCGAGGCTTAGCCTGAAGAGAACTGGGCGCACCGAGAGGAGCACAATGCCTGAGAGCAGATGAGGACAAGGCGGGGCAAGGCGGGCAGGGCAACTGGCTCATTCAATTCATGAGCTATTAGCGGGTAATTTGTAACAATTGCAGGGACAATTCACTCGCTCGTTCGCCGACAAAGGGTGTCGCCCGAAGGGTGTCAGAGTTCAAACCGAACCGGAATCGGGAATCGGCATTGGCATTGCCATCGGCAACGTTTAATTGTGTTGTGGATTTCAGATGCTGTCGCATCTGTTGCAAATTAAATTTGAGTTATAATTTTCTATAAACACACTCGCTCGTTGTGCGTATTCGTGTGTGCACACCCAGTAAATTGTCATTTGAATTGAGGGTCGCGATTTTCCCCTCATTCTCTAATTCTCTTCCCCTGCCTGACTTTGACGCCTGCTATTGTTGCTCGTGCTTTGTTGCTGTTGTTGTTGTTATACCCTGCACCCATTGGAAATGGATATGAATTGAATGTTCGTTTTGTGCAAATGTAACAAGCAGAAGATGGTGTGGTGTAGCTTATATACTCCTGATCAGCATCAATATCTGAGTTAATTTTTACATGTCCGTCTGAAGTTTATTTAAAACTTTAAGTGTCATGTCCATGTCCGATATTTTTGATGTGTTGCTTAAACTGCCATCCGATCTAAGAACAAGCACAGATGTTTTAGCTTATTAATATTCTAGTGAATATTTAGCGCCGAAAGTGGTTACAGGTATCTAACAGTTGAGATGTTCGACTGTATCTTCCATTATTTGTTATTGTTGTTGTTGCTGCTGCTGGTGTTACAATTTGGTTATTCCCCTCGGGGTGCCTTTCGCTGTCACAGTCGTTGCCCTCCTTTCTCCTCCTCACAACCCTGGGCCGTTGATCTTCGTGTCAACACAGATGATCACATTTTATGCTTAATTTCGTATGTGTTTTGCGAGTTTGTTTGCTCTTCTGATTTGCCACAGCATCCATAGAGTTTTGCTAATACGACAAACGGCTTTGCCGACTGCATCTTCCACATTTTCCGCATTTTCCACATTTTCCGCATTCCCCCATTTGATTTTATTGTCAAATATGTGCGATTATTTGTCATATGTTGCATTTTATTATTGTCAAATTTGCATTCGCCTCGACGGGCGCTCGTTAGTTAGTTACCCTCGTATTCCCATCTCTCAATCTCTCTCTCTAATGGTTGTTTGTATTGTATCGTGGGGTGGCAACAGAGGAGAAAGCTGATTGCATTGGTCTGACAAATTGTGAAACTGATATGGCAATTTATGCGGCAATTTCGCTCTAATTGTAAATTGCAAATGGAAAACGATTCAACGAGTATTTCATATATTTGAAATAGTTCTATACGTTTTTTTTCGGTAATATAGATAAATGTGGGGGATATTTGTAATATACTTTTTACCGTGCAAAAAAATAGCTCTAACATATTTCTATATTATTTTGGGAATTTGAGAAATATATTTGCTGTTTTTAGGTGCATATAAAGTTTAACTAGTATAAGTATTTCATATAAAAATAGAGTGAGGAATATAAAAGTGGGTAATATATAAGCTTTAGTTTCTGTGAATATGAAAATCCCTACATACTATTCCTAACTATCGAATGGAGCAGAAATGCTTTCAGCTTATCAATTAATGCGCTGAGCCGGAGACAACTGGAACTACACGGCATATTGCCGCTTAATGCCATAATTTCCGACTTGTTTACACAATCCATCTGGCTATATTTCGAGCACACACTACACACACACTGACATACATGTGCGTCCATCAATCTATTGAAGGAAATCCGTGCGTGCGCGCAAAGTAAACACCAAAACTGCGCGCTAGAGAACCAGATAAAGCAGTAGAAGGAGAAAGAGGAGATAGAGGGAGAGAGAAAGAGGAGAGCGAGGCGGACTGAGACTCAAACTGAACCTGAACCAGAACAGTCCTCATCAGACGAGGGCCATTAGCCCGTACACAGACAATGCCCCGGCATTTGTCAAATGATTTCGATTTAATCGCCGGGAAATTTTGCAATCAAAATTCACGAATATCAACGCTAATTGCCGCGGATGCAGTCGTGCCAGAGGCGGCGAGGACTCCTCTCCGGCAGAGCCCTAAGCGCATTAGATCCCCAGAGAGACCCCGAGCCCAGAGAGAGATGCAGCAAATTGTCACCAGATGCGTCAACACGCAATAACTCACCAGAAAAGTAATCCAAACAATTGACCAGACGAAGCACTGACAGCTAATGGCGGGGGTGTGTCTCGCGCCTGACTCCGGGCAAGTGCGGGCACATCCCTTCCAGGCTCAGCCTGGTGCCTGCTGCCTGCTGCCTGCGTCTGGCTCTGGCTCTGGCTGGTGTTTTGGTGCTAATTGAATTCATTGCCGTTGATCAAGTGCTGCCAAACAGCAAATCATCCCCAGAGGCTAATGATACGGACGAGCGCGCTAACTGACTGCACTGCTCTGTGTGGGGTGAGGAAAGGATGCAGCAGGGATGTGTGTGTGTGTGTGTGAAGAGAGGGGGGAGTGGTAGAGAGGGGGCGTCTAGAGTGCGTTAAATGAAATTAGAAAACCTTATGTTCAGTTAATTAGCAAATTTAAGCACATTGCGGGCAGTTAGAAAGTGAAGTGTAGTGGAGACAAAGCAAGAAGCGTGGCAGACGGAAAGCAGAGAAAAGGTGAAGAAAAGCAGAATATCAAAAGTGAATAAATGAAAGTAGCAAACTAAAATCTTACAAGAAGAAGAATTTATTGTTATTCAAACGATTTTATAGAAAAATATAGAATAGCAAGAAATAAAGAGAAGAACAAGAACATGAAATTGAGAAAAAAATATAAAAAGCAGGAAATAAGATTTCATAGAATTTATCAAGATTTTGGGAAGAGAATAGGCGCATCGCAACTCCTTTCTTCACATTTATTAGGCCTGCCCAAAGGCGTCAAGCTCAGCACACATCCATCAACTGCAGACAGGCTGACAAGAAGTTGTCCGTCTCTGCTTCCGTAGATCCCCCTCGTCCCTGTCACACGTTAATTGCAACAATTAAAATAGAAATGTTTTGCCGCAAAAGTCGAAGCGGATGCTAATTAAGCCGTGTCCGACGCACCTTTTCGCATTCCTCTCCAAGCTCTAAGCAAACAGGGGGAACAACAAGAGCGAGAACAACAAACAGAAATATTAAATTGTAATCCGCTTAGGCGAGTAAAAGGCATTAGAACGCATTTGCATAATTGTTGAAAATGCGCGAGTGGCAGCAGAAATCAGCCCTGGGCCCGAGGGATGCAGAAGGTCCCGGAAGGACGCGGGCTCTGCCCAAACTTTTGGCCCGGCAATCCAATCAAAAGGCACGATGCACGTGAGGACAATATTTAAAAATGTTTAGCATAATTAATGCGGATGCGGATCTGGTTCAGGTTCCGGTTCCGAGTTTCCGACCGGCAGCATGCCTAGCTTCCTTCCACTGCGTTTCGCTTTGGTTTGCCTTGGGTTCGAGGCGAGATTCGGGTCCCTCGACAAGTGCACGAAAGTTAACAGGAGTTCGGCGTGCCTAATCAACCCCTAAAACGGTGTTAATTGGCGAGGTGCTCCGGGAAGGCCGCAGGGTCGCATTATTCACACATACGCTCAACTGAACGAACGCCTTCCCCTCCTGCCCGTTCCCAAGGGCTTGCCAAAACTGGGTCCGACCGCAGCGCGTGTGCGTGAAATGGAATTTTTTTTATTGCCACTAATTGGCTAAAATACCTGAGGGCAGAATGGCTCCGGCTGTCAGGTGTGGGTGACGAGGCGGGCTAAGCCCCGATTTGTTTTCCCTCAAAGTTGCCATAGTTCAGCCTTGTTAGCATACATAACAAATATTAAACATAGTTTGACTGGCTAAAGTATCCTAAGGAAATTGGTAAAGAAATGGCAAGGGAGCTGAGCAGGGCATACTCGACTTTGAAATACCAGGCACTCAACAACACTTAGATAGGCTTGGAAATAAATGGCTGGGAAAAGTACCTCAGATAAAGTATATACCTTAAAAAATTAGCAGAGATAGTAGAGCCTACTCTACTTCACTGTGTAACTACCTGGCACCCTACTATAATGACAGACGATTTAATAGATAGACAGCTGAACAGGCGAAGAGACAAACAAACAAAACCTATATATTAAAATAATATAGTATATTATAATATACTCCACTGTTATAACAATTTCATGCATATTTCTAAACGATTTCTCCGCTTCCAGCAACGTTCTCCTGAGCTTTAGCGAATCAGACAACCCAACTATGTAGGCAAATCTCGAACGCGCTCTGAACACATTACATAAGAAGCTAAAAAACAGACTCAGACCCGGCGATGATACGATAATGGCAATAAAAGATGATAATGTGCAAAATCCTTTGGCCAGATTCGCAAAATCAGATGGTAGAGATGGTAGACGGAAGATGGCGGCCAGGAGACGGCAGAGGGTAGACAGCACTCAGAGCCTGACCCAAAATAATTTCAAAAAAATTAAAAAAAAAAGGAGAGGGGAGGCAGCAGAGAGTGAACAAGCGGGCCAAACTTCAGAGAACAACAAAAAAGTACAACAAAAACAACAGCAACAATAAGAAGAGCCGTAAAAGCTATTAACATATTAAAGCAATAAAAGAAATGGCATATAAAACGCAGCAGACAAAAGGGCCCAACCTCGAGGGGAGAGCAGAGGCGGAGCAGACGGTGGGGGATTGGGCGGGCAGCTCCACCCCCTTTGGCCCACCCAAATGCTTAGCGGCAAGTGGCATTTACCCTCGACTCGCCGTGACTTTCTCCTCGCTTGGGCTGCTTCCATGGCGGGACTTCCTCCTCGTGTCTCTGCGTCTGCCATCATCATCAACATCGGCATCAACGCCGTCGCCTGCTGCGTTGGCAACCCTGGCAAGACCGCAGGTTGAGTGGGCAGAGGGAGAGGGCAGGGGAAGGAGGTTGCTCTGTTGATAATCATACTAAATGCTGCCATTTGCCATTTGTGAGGTTTTGCCACTTGCCCTATAGAAGGATATCTTTCTGTCTTTGTGTGCGTGCGTGTCTGTGTACGTATGGGTGTATGTGTGCGTGGGCGTGCTCGGGTGGTTGGCAAGCAAATTGTGAAAAGTTCACCCGAAAGTACTTCTAAGCTCTGTGTAAACACCCACTAAAATCAATTTGCTGGATTTTCTACCACCAGAAAATGTGTATTTTACGGGTTACAACGAGAGCTGCACACTGCGTATGGTTGTGGGTGTGGGTGTGGGGAGTGTGAGTTGATTGTGCTTTTCGATATTGGGAGAAAAACTGCCGAGTATTGCCAAGAAATGGCAGATAATACAAGAAGATGTGCGATAGCAAACGATAAGGAGAATATAATTAGCGATAAGGCAGGCAACAAACGGAAGAAGAAAAGTGGAAAGAACTCGAGGTATGGAAATTCAATAGAAAACTCCTCTCTCTTTTGCTCTCACTCCCCGTCGCCCCTCTCTTACTATACAGATATATAATCTCACATAATGCTGCTACAATTTTGTATTGGTAGCAAAAGTTTTATTTGAATTTGAGCAAAAGGAACGAAACGCCTTGCAAAACTTTTTCCAGCTCTCTCCGCCTCCATCTCTGATGCCTTCTGCTCTATACCGTCTGCTCCCTGCTCCCTCTATTTAATCTTATCTAATAAATGGCTTCTCCTGTCTCGTAAATCACTTAACAATTTGCAAAATTTCGCTCGAAACGCAAGTGCAAATCGTGCTAAGGTTTCTTGATTTCGCATTTTTACATGTGTTCGCATAAGTGGCCCTAAATCGCATTCATATGATGGCCAATGGCCAATGCCAAGCCCACGTTCTCTCTCTCTCTCTCTCCCACTCCTGCTCCTTCTCATATCCATTCTCATCCCACTCTGACCGTTTTTTGTGTGACCTGCAGCTTGATTTATTTATTGTTGGTTTATGCGTGATCTTGCCTCAAATTAGCATTTATCATGTGGAAGCCCCTGCCCCGGTCCCTGTTCCCTCTTCTGAGCCCCCTTTGAACCACACACAAGTACTTGGAGTACCCGACCCCGCCCACAGGGCATAAAAAAGGCAACAAATTGTTTTGAACAAGTGCAGCGTAATTTTTCAAATGTTCCGCCATGCTTTTTCGCGTGTCTGGTGATTGATTGCGATTATGCAAATGGGCGACAGGCCACACTCATTCCAGTGGGACCTGCAATTGGGTATATCATCCGATATTGGGTCCATAAAGCCGGCACCTACTAAATAGCCCGAATCGAAGCGAGTTGCGGGCGTCACAATTAGCGCACAATAAATTTGAAATAATTATGCAAACGACGCAAATGCCCGCTATAAACACAGAGATATAGATAGCGAGAACTAATCCTAACAGAAGCCGACAGTGTGCCGCTCCTGCCCCTCCCTCCCCCCTCGTCCGACGAGGCAATTTGTGTCACTAATTGCGTGCAAATGGCGCTGCCTTCTGCATTTGGGCCATGCATATAAATTGGCCCGCACGGACAGTGGCCAGAGGTGGGCGCTAAGTAGGAAAGTAGAAGGAGGGGCTTCAGACATAACTTGGGCAACTCAGAGACAGAACTCTTGGAGGAGAATCGAGAATGAGCCTGACATTAACTATAACGAAAGCTCAATATAAAGTAGGAGAATAAATAAAGAATTTTGACTTTACAAAAATATTCACCTTACTTTTTGCCCACAGTAGTAGATGAAGCATATTATATAACTAATATAATTTAATATACAGAACTTATATTTTAATTCTATTTTAAATTAAATTATAGTAAATAGTAAATATATATAAAATAAATATATACAAAATGCTATCCAGTTTACTTTCCCATCACCCATTGTGTGGCCCCACGCTGCTGGAATTCGCTTTATGGGGCCCTCATAAAGACGCGCATTTTCATTATTATTTCGATCCGTAGCGCTGGTATTATCCCAGGCCAATAATATTATTAATACCTTTAGTACAATAATTTCGTTTAATTTGTTTATTTATCTAGTCTCGCACTGCAGTTGGGGCCCCCGCAATAACGCGGCAATAAACACATTTGTTTGGTTAATGAAGTCGATAAGACTACTGGGCCATCATCATCATAAAGATATAGATATAGCCAATCGGTAGCTTATGAAAACAAGCAGCACTGGAGGAGCAGGAGACGAGCAGGAGAAGAGCAGTAGACTCGCAGTAGACTCGCAGTCAAGATTTATGACGGGTCCGGGCATATCGGACAGCTTTAATTGAAAGCAAAGCGTATAATTTTCAATCAACGAGAGCCGAAAAAAACCGAAAACCCAAAACGGAAAAGCGACAACAGCACCCTCCACAGATAAGGCAGGGCTGTGGGTGCAGGTGCGGGTGTGGTTGTAGGTGTGCTCGGGATGTGTGCAGGGATTATACGGTAGTCGGTAGACTGCTCCGATGGTAACCATTGATTGCCAGCTATTTGAATGTTTGCCAAGTGAACGTGGATGGCGATGATCACGATGTGGGGCGAGGGGGGAGAGCAGAAGCGGGGCTAGAGCGGAGGATGACTATGACGAGCCTGGGCACGGATATATTTCTATTGATTTTAAAATTATGCGCACAAACAAAAGTTGTCAGCATTGTTGTTGTTGCTGCTGCTGCTGTTGTTGTTGTTGCTGCCGGGAGAGAGACGTGGTCGCTCGCCCAGCGGAGCATCGTTGACTTCCTCCGTCGTCGTGTTGACTCGCTGTTTAGATTTTCAATTAAATTTGTTGACACACAGCGGAGTATCGCGAGGGGCAGCGGGTCGTATACGTAATATAAATTGATTATTTCAATTTATTTAAGCGCAACGATAGCATTTAATTAAAAACTCATCTGTGCAAACAGCAGAGCACAGAGCACAGCGCAGCACAGAGGCGCAGCTCCGACACGACTCATTACAGGCGCAGTACCAGGCTGCGATTGGGAGTGCGACCGTTTCAGCGGAAGACCCGGTTAGAGGGTCTACGGCTAGCAGACGCACTGATAAGCTCCGCCTGCAGCCTTATCGGCGCTTTACATCTGTTTCTAATTGAAAACGCAGCTACTGTCAGGCGACGTGACACGGGAATCGACGCCAGCGTGAAGAGTCAACAATGGCAAGGAACCTGCCGGGCGGAGACTGCACTGCGAGAAATCTAGCGGCAGTGATAATTACATTATAGATAGATAGATAAATAAAAATAATATTAAGATATAGATAAATATATATTATACTTTATAATTATACTAAAAATATTACTTTTATCTTAAACTATTTAAAAACGTTTTCCAAGTGCTTTCTTCAGCCACTTTTTCTGCGAGTGCACGAACACGATAGAAATGGGCGAATAGAGAAACTCTACTTCAAGTTTAAATAGTCAATAGCAAAACAATAAATATTCGAAGTTCTCGTAGTTCTCGTGGTTCCCGACGCGCTGTCGACGCTGTCAACGGCTCGTTGCGCCTTCTGTTGACTTTTTCATATTTCTTAATGATGACATTTTAATTATTAGTAAAGTGCTTTCAACTGCCGATAAGATATCGCATTGGATATTTATGGGGCTGCCTGCTTGCGGGCTCGGTGCGAAGTTCAAGTTGGAGTCGATGCGCAGAGCCAGCTCCGTTGGGCATTGATTGATAGTGTTGTTTATAGACTACCCCTGAGCACGATTGAATTTATAATATGATAGAGAAGTACGATAGGCAATAGATAATAGTGTTAGGGAGTTAACAGGCTTGTTTGGTACTATTCAAGCTATATATGCGGGCTCATCTCGGAAGAGTTCTGAAGATTTATTGGGACAGAACTTGTACAAACAGTGGAGGACAAGCAAATCCCTGTCGATGCCCCTGGGAGCACACGAGGCGCTCCTTGAGCCACTGGAACGGGACTTGGTAAGTTGCCAACTTGGTTGATGGCACCGCAAAAGGCTGACAAATGCAAACAGACAAATGGCACGCGCTGTCATTGGCGTAGGCAAGAGAGAGGAGAGGAGTCACACTCCAGTTGACGTCTTGAAGATTATGATTTGTTTTACTTGGCGCTTAACGAGCACATGATACAATAGCACAGCCTAAGCTGCCTCTCTCTCTCTCTCTCTCTCCCTCATAAGTATGCTAAACATGTGTGTGGGGTGACAGACGACAAATTTTTACAGATTTGTCAGAATTTGGCCAAGGCCTTGGCCCGGGAAAGGGAGCTTGTTTCACTTGTGTTTATGTTTGTTTCAGCTCTGCGTCGTGATAAAGAAGCAGAAAGAAAGCTAGAATTGCCGCTATATGCTCGTTCCCATTCCAGATCTGCATGTGTATGTAAATAACGCTTTCAGCTGCGAGTTGCCACTTAAAACTCAAGTTGTTTATGGCGCTGGGAAATGCGGAGAAAGCGGGGAAAGCGGGGAAAACGGATGCTGACATCATGTAAGCAAATTGCGTAAGTAGCGAGTGCCTGGGCCTGACATTGATTTGACATGACAACCGACCCCCGACTACCGACCCCTGACCCGAATCCCGATTGAGGCCCCTTTTAATGCCGCTCGTGATATAAGAAATTTGTTTGTTTTGCTTTCTTCCCGCTCTCGGCTGGCAATCAACCCTTGGGATAACTTTCTTAACCCTTTCAGTAAATTGATATGACAAATCCGTAAAAAATGTTTAATGAAGTGAAAAATTGCGAAATAACCAAAAATTAAACGGGAGAGAGAACTTCTGCTGCTGCTGCTCTTGTGGTTTTTGTTTTTCGTTTAAATTAAGCCCGGGGTCAGCTCAGCTTGTCCTGAAGAGTACAACAACAACTATTGTTGTTGTTGTTGTTGCTGTTCCTGCTACTATTGTTGTTCGAGTCTGCTATGCATGACAATTTTTGGGTTTCGGTCGAGGAGCAGCAATAAAATTGTGCAAACAGAAATGGGCAATTCACAGTCGACTGGCTTTGTGGCCGGCCATTTCTTTGGCGGCGCCTGCACTGGACCCGGCGCAGTGGGCGTGGCTGGCCAATAACAAGTCACTGCACAATTTGTATTTATTTGTGGATTCTACGGAAAATTGGGTGTGTCTTTTATTATTATGCGAAATGTATAAATATTTTCAGTTTATAAGCAGTAGACGAGAGGGGGGGGGAGGCTACGGGAGCTTAGAGAAGGGAGAGCCAGCAACCCACTACAGACAGAGATAAATGGCGGAGTGCTGGGCAATACTTTCAAGGAATGTTAGAGAATAGAGATGCTAAATCTGACTGTTTCTTCCGTATCTTTATATAACAAATCTGTATATACCATAAAAGTTTTAACGAAATTTATATTCCTCAAGCTTATACTTTATAAAAGAAATATGTCGAAGAAGACAAATGGTAGAGCGATTTTTTCCATGGACACTTTAGACTTACTACAGTTAATCGATTTCATTTAAATTTGGGTATAGCGAAAACATTTTATGATTTGTAATAACTGTAAAAACAACATTAAAGAATCTTCGAAAATATAAATAAAATCGATGGTAGCTTTATGATATATACATATATATATATATATATATATATATATATCGATGCAAATATTTGCCCGAAATTGTGGTACCCTCTGGCAGAGTACAATCATACGCAAATTTGTGGTTCCTGCTGATGCTTCGTTAGGCACATACGCAAATCCACATGTCAAATTGCATAACTGACAGTTAAACTGGAAGTTAACGCACGAATTGGCTGCCCTGGTAAAATTGCGTCGGGCTACATAGCTCATTTCCACTTTCGAGCGGGCACGGGAAAGCTACAGTCGTGCGCACTCGACTATTAGATACCATGCACCCACTTTCGGCATATTCTATTAAAAATCTGTGTTTTCGTAGCTTTAATATTTGCGTTTGAATATCATAATATTTAATATGAAAATAAAACTTTTAAGCTTTTTCTCAAAGGGTACAAATCGGAAAATAATAAAAATTGCATAATTAAGTTTAATCTATATATCTTATGCAGATATCTAAATTTGGTGTCTCTAGCTCTTGTGGACGCTGCGTCTGTCTGTTACTTACAGTCACAGAAAGCTTATATACCATTTCCAATGACGGCAGGGTATAACAAGCGCCCCACAGGGGAAATTGTGCACAAATTGAGTCCCCGACAGCTCGGAACAGAACTCCGAGCAGAACTCACAGAGCCAACAAAAGAGGCCAAAGGAGGCCGCCAGGCATTTGCCAGGCAACTCTCTCCCACTCGCAAATCAGAGCCCAAAGTGCAAACCAAGATCATAGCAATGCTCTGCCGATTGTTTGCCCAGCCAAACAGACAACTTGACTTTTCGCACGCCCCACCCGCTGCCCCTTTTGGCTGCTCCCATGCAGGCGAATTTGCGTGCAGATAAATTGCAATCTGGGCAAGTTATAGCCGGATTGGGAGACAGGGAGATAGGGAGATTGGGAGATTGGGAGAGTAGCACTGTCTGACGCTTGGCTGCAGTTGTTGTCTTTTAATCATCGTCCAACTTGAACTGCAGTCGGAGTTGGAGTTGCAACTGGAGTCGCAACTGGCGCCGGGGATACTCACGCCAGCAGTTCATAATTTTAATTGCAGGGATATGTTTCGCAGGCAGTTGGCAGAGTCCTCCTCTTTGGCCCAGGCACGTAGCAGCTGCCGGCCTTGGGGCCTTCGATGGGCAAACAATAAATTGCAGCTGCAGGCTGTTTGCTTGGGTCAACAGCGGAAGCTGTTTAAGCACTCCGTAAGTGACCTCTCGAGAGGTGTCAGTGGCAGGGGTGGGGGAGGAGGAAGGAAGAGGTGTGAAGCAATTGAACTGTTAATGAAAAGTAAATATTAGATGAAATATAGACTGGGTCTGCCTCTCATCAGAAATAATAGAAGTCTTGCTCTGTTAGATATTTAACCATATTTATGTATTCGTATTTTATTTTATTAAAATTTATATATTATAATTTTTATTTTATATATATTCATAGCATAAATAGCATGATATCTTAAATTATTTATTTAGTCTCTGCTCACGTTTACTTGGAATATGGATATTACGCACGAAAATTCCTATTTTCTCACATTCTCTTTTGTTTTTCCGTCCTCCTCGCTCTCCCTCTCTCGTTCTTCCCTCTGCTCCTTTTTGGTAACACGCACCGCAAATTTGACTGGTTGGTCGCGTTTATTGATGTGTAATAAACCAATTGCATTTGCTTTGAATATATAAATAGTCATAAAAAATGCCCCAGAGCAAAGCAGCAGCAACGACGACAACAACAACAACGGATGGAACAATCGAGGCTTACGCCATTTTTTGTTTTCCGTTTCCGCTTTGCTGCCGCCATTGTTGTTGTTTCTGTTTCTGCTTTGGCTTTGTTTTTTTGTTCGCTCGGATATTTTTCGCTGGAACGTGCGTGGCATACTAATTTAGACTAAATGGATACAAGCTTATGCGACTATATACCATACACACACATACCATATATCGTTGCCTGTGTGTGTATGTCTAACTTCAGCCCCACCTCCCGTTTGGCCGCCCACAATTTCGGGCTGTGCGTTTGATTAATCAAACAAAAAGTGTTGAAAATGTTATTTTTGCCAGCGTTTGGATTTTTATGTGGCACACAGATTTACGCACACATACACACACACATGCATACACATACATAAATAGGTCTATATACAGTGTAAGTATGTTGGGTCAGTCGATATAAAAAGCCGCAAATGGCGCAGTTTAGTTGTTCAGCAAATGGAGCTATAAAGTTGCCAAGACAAACATTTACAAATCATAAAACGCGCAGACAGAAGGAGCAGCAGGAGACCGCCGAGGAGTGCTGGAGAGGGAAGGGGGGCCAAGGAGCAATGACAGTCTGAGATTTGCTCGGTAGACAGTAGTGGCGGGAATAGTCAGCACTATATTTAATATTATACAAGTGTTTCCTGGGATTTACTCAATTTTTTTGTTTATTTTATTTTTATTAAAATATTTTTCTAATAAATTTATTTTTTTATTTTTCATTCACTTTGCATTGTTAAATTAAATAAAAAATATTACTTAACAGTTTAACAACATAAACTGTCATGCTAATATTCGTGCCACTACTGTAGTTGAATTTTAACAGCGCTGTAAAAATCAATCGGCAATCAGCCATAAAAAGCCAGCAATTTGGCTTGTTTTTGGCTATTGACCCGACGCGTTTGCGTTTGGGTTTGCGGAGTGTGTCATAACAATTGCTCGCGTCAAGTAGATGCTCTCAAGGTAATTAGTCGGGGGACTCCTCCTCCCGCTGGCCCAACTGCTGGCTGCAAGCAAACAAATGAAATGAAAAGAGCCGAAAGGAAATTGCCGAAAGGCAAAAAGCAAAAAGCGGCTTCATTAACGCCAGCGAGAGATACGGAAACAGAAACCGAAGGGGGAAGAGGGTTGATAGGGAGTGTGGAGTGTGGAGCTTGGAGCAGACGTGCCGCGACGTCGACTGCCAGTTTGTCATTTAACATTTGGCAAACGTATTAAAACACCCCATCATTGCCTTAATTAAGAGCCATAAAAGCACATTTACTTATTGTATGGGCCCCGTCGGGGTCTGGCACGTCCTTACGCTTATTTATACCCGGGCAACCAGTCAGCGCACCACTTCCACCACTTACACCACTTGGCAATGGCTGCCGACGCTCCGACTGCGCCAACTGCTCCAACCTCTTCAAGCTCCCCTCGTTCCTTTGTTCCCCCGCCACCTCAAACTCGCCAACCTTCCCATTTGTCGTGCTTAATTCATGGCTAAAGTTGGAATTAAGTGAATTTTACGTTCATTAACGTGCGAGGGTTGTGCTCTGTGTGTGTGTGTGTGTATGAGAGAGTGGGTGGTTGTACGGTTGTGCCTGTTTGGGGTTTCCCGTTTAGAGGGTTGCTTTCGGCCAGTTTCAGCTGAACTTGCGCTTTTTGCTGCTAATGGCGGAGCTGCTGGCAGGGGAGGGGGGGAGATAGGTGGATATTGCAGACAGTGTTGATAATTAGCAGAGCGTCTAATGTTGCGCTAATAACGTAAATTTGTGGCTTAGAGGGGATGCGGGCTGTGTTCAGTGGGAAGTAGCTTTAAGGTTGCCAAATATTGCTGCCGTTCGTTAACATTAACATGGCGATCGAACTAACTAACGATTAACATACTGTTATAACTACAGAGCGTGCGGTTGATTAATAATATATTAACTTTAAAATACATAATAATAGTATAATAATAGATTAATATAATAATATAATACATAATATAAAAAATATAATAATATAATAAAAATAATAATAAAATAATACTCTTACTCTTACTCCATAACACTTGCTTAACAGCCCCACATTTGCGCTTTACAGAGTCTAACAGCTGCTGATCAAACGCAGCTTTAAAACAAAGCTTAGCTTACGTTTAACAGAGCGTCAGCACTGCAGATCACTAACATTCTGCTAAGCGAATCTCTCGCTGTTAACGACAATTAATCATCGCGAATTTATGGGAATAAACTTTATTGTGCAGGCGCTTTATACTTCACTTATGGTATTACAACTTTGCCCAAGTCCCTGCTCGATAGCAGCTTCAATGCTCGGGCCAAAAAGTTCTCGGCAACAACTTGCCAACTAATTGGGCCGAAAAAGTTGTGCCGGAAAAGTTGTAATGCCAGTCGCATCCATCGTGAAAGTCGCAAGTCTCTGCGAGTCCGAGGGCCACTTTGCATGCCATCAAACTATCAACCGACTAACTAGCCCAAAATGCTGACCACTCAAACAGCCGGACCAGCTGCCAGCTGCCAGCTGTAGCTGCCCCCTTCCCCCTCCCCCTGCCTCCCTGTCGGACTAGCGCAATGCTAGGAATTGCCTGTTAATTAGTTTCACTTAGAAAATAAACTGCAGTAATTAAGAGCAGCGCAGCGCAGCGAAGCTCCACCACCCCCCCCCCCTCCACTGTAAAAAACTGCCACACTTTACAGTGGTCTATGGGGTATGAGGGGACAGGGGGGTTGACTTTAATTTCAACGCTAGAATTCTAATTAACAAACAAATCCGACGGAACACACAGCAGTCCCAGGAGAGAGCGAGACAGCGCGACGTTGACAGCAAAAAAGTATGCTACGATATATAAAAGCAGAGCAGAAGCAGCAGGAAGAGTGGCAGGAGCAGGGGCAGCAGTGGCAGGGGCGCTGCCAAAAGGGAATCGAAAAGGAAAACGAAGACGAAAGGAAACCCTGTGAGCCATGATCTCCCAATTTAATATTATAATTGCTACAATTATCATTCTCATGCCATTTACACAGCAATTGCACAAAAACGTCGACGGCGAGAAAGCAACAAAAAAAAAAAAAACGGGAGCAGCACGTCGAGCGACTGGCTACGGCTACGGTCTATGGCTACAGGAATTGCTGCAATTACGGAAGCTGCCCCGACCCACCCCCAAAAAGTGGCCGAGCGTGTGCTCTATATAAAGTTGACTCCTCCCACATTACATCTCTCGCTCTCTCTCGCTCGCTCTCTCCACGCATGCGTATGCTAGCAGCGTCCCCAACGCCTACGCCGACGTCGACGTCGGCAGCGGCAGCGACAGCATCAGCGTTGAAGCTGATGATGGCGTTGATTGCGCGATGGCGACGCCAGCGTCGACTTGTAATGGGCGCGTTTTTAAATTAATGGCTCAACTTTTTGGACTGGCCCAACGATTTTCTGACTATTTGCGCCAAATAATGATGATTCCCTCAAAGCGAGGCGCCAGCTGCCGCCGTACGTGGACTGTTAGGCAAATGTTAAGCAAATGTTAGAAAAATGTTAGGCACACGCTGTTAATTGCTTGAGTTTATGCTGCAAAGTCGGCGTTAAAGCTGCAAAAAAATGCCTTGCAAATCGACAACAAGACTAAAACTAGAGTAAAAGCACTTTAAGCAGAACAACATAAAACTAATTCCTCACCTTACACTGTTCTTACATTAGTTAAAACGTAAATAATGTGGTTTCGACCGCTTTTAAAATGATTTTTGTCGCTCCTTTCGATCCTATAAAAACTATAAAGTGTGGTAATCATTTATAGTAACTAAAATATGCAATTTTAAACGTTGCTTGCCTTATTGATGACGAGTTCGTCTTAAATATTTAATTAAAAATTTATTTTCGGCTAATCGCCACCATGACAGCTATATAGTAAATAAAACATTTTACTTTACAAAAATATTCACCTTACTTTTTGCCCACAGTAGTATGTTATTGTAGAAATTTTGAGAGAATGCTAGGAGCATAGTGAGAATAAGATGTGGCAGGTTTGATAACAATATCTTGAGGCATAATAAAAATCGGTCGATAGTTTCTTTTACAGCTATACTTTAAACAGATCCGATTTAGCTCGTTCCGAGTTACAGTGTCAAAACTGTGTGACTACGAGTAGCTTATTTTGCTACAGAAGGACAGACCGACAGACAGGCGGACAAACAGACGGACATGGCTAAATGACTAATCGAAGATGCTTTCTTCAAACTCCTGGCCAAAAATGTAAAACCCTTTAAAAAGTCAATACATGCTAATTCTGACTAGAAAAGAGCTGACAGGGCAGCACTGCTGCAAGCCAAATCCTGTAAAATGCTGTAAAAGACTACCGAATATTATGCCTGATGTTTGCAGACTGTTGAATATGGCATAATCCTTAATTCCGGCCGACTGTGGGCTAAGCAACGGCTTCAACCACAGCGACAGGCATTAATTGAATGTACAAATTGATTACGAAATGTTTGCAGCTGTTATTATTAAATTAATTTGTCATCAAACAAAACGGAAAAACGTCGAGCAGCTTTGGGCAAATCTGCATAAAGCAACCCCCAGTTGGGGCCAACAGTTGTTGTAGTTGTTGTTGTTGTTGTGTTTGTAGAATCGTGTAGTTTATTTAGCTGAAGCGCAGCGCAGACGACACGACAAAATAATCAGAATTGTTATGATAAAGCCGGCGACAGGGGCGTGATAGCAGCCGACTGAGTCGATGTAAATGAGTTTTATCACTGCGGCGGACTAATTGAATTCGATAACTAAGTGGAAAGCCCTACATAAGTGCTGACAAATGCCCGTCTGGCTGGGGGCTTTTTATCTGTTTAGCGTCCATCCCCCTGCCCCACTCCGCTCCACTCCTGGCTGGATCATCAGTGGCAAGTACAAAGTACAGTGGAGCAGTAATCAATTGCTTAGCAATGGTTGTATTAATTTCAGTAGCACAAACAATGCTGTCGCTCTTGTTGCTCTTGTTCGACTTGTCATTGTTGTTGCTGCTGTTGCTGTTGTTGTACTTAGCGTAGTCATTGGGCTTTCAACAGAAGTCGTTTGGTGTTTGGCTTCATGTCGTGTTTGTATTTCGTAGATAAAATAGCGCAATTGTGCCAGCAGGAAAGCAGAAAATGTGTGTAATTATCGTTGTCACTAATTAAAGTGCTGCGGGCGCGTGTGTGTGTGTGCATTTCGCTGCTGCCGTATTCTTGCGAGAATTGAGAGCGTTGCAACTTATCTGGGGGCTATTTTTATTCGCTGCTTGGATTTTTCAGTGCTCGACTGCTAATTAAAGACGACAAAGCTAACATATTAAAATAAAAATTGTATAATAATTAAATAATTAATAATTAGCGCAACCAAAATGAATCTCTAGCGAAGCGCATTTACAGGCATTTTGAATTTGAACCGCGCTTGCCAACTATCGATGTGCTGGCTATCGAGCTATCGATAACAATTTACCCAAAACTAGTTGCTGTTAATAACAGCGCTGCAGCTGTAACTCTTTTCTCACCAGTGCTGTGCAGCGCAGCGCAGTTGTTACAATAAAACGAAAACAAAATATAAAAAGAGTGAACTTAAAGCAAACAATTCACTGCAATTGCAATAATTATTGCATTTAAATCGCAGCAAGTGCGCACTTGAAAACTATTATTAACTGAAAATGCAGCGCAACTAAAGCCCTGCCTGCACTACGTTATTTTGAAACACAATTAAGATTACAAAAATATGCAGAAACAACAACAATTTCTGGTCTTTCTGGCCGTTTTGCTGAGCAGCGCGATTGCTGCGACGGAGACGAGTCCGCTGAGGTGAGTACAGTGGGTCGCAAATAGCGCAAGGCGAGAGAAATTGCTGGCGACGCAAAAGAAAACAAAACAAAACAAAAGCAAAGCAAAGCGAAGGAAACACAAACGCAAACAAGTTTCTGCTTGCTTGCGCTGGCCGAGATTAGAGTCCGAACGAATCAATACCATGCGCCCTTGCAAAGGCGTCAAGTTCAAGGTTGTCCCTTCCCCCCTCCCACTGCCATAGCAACGACCCAGAACTGCAGCTGCAATTGACTCACGCGTCTCCCTCTCTGTCTCTCTCTCTCTTGCTCTTGCTCTCTCTCTTTCTGTTTCTCGCAGCGCCCTCGATGAAATAACGGACTCTGGCATCGCGCTGGCCAACGACTCGGACGAGTCAAGCAGCTCGGCGGAGCAGCCGCTGAAGGTGCCCAGCGCCGTGGCGGACTTCGAGGAGGACGAGGACGAGGACTACGCGTATGCGCTGGGCGACAACAACAACAACAGCGAGGATGACGACGCGCACGGCTTCGATGTGCTGATCTTCACGCAGCAGTGGCCGGTGACCACGTGCTACCACTGGAGGGAGCAGGACCCCTCGCACGAGTGCACGCTGCCGCAGAAGAAGGAGTTCTGGACCATACACGGCATCTGGCCCACGAAGCTGGGCCAGTTGGGGCCGAACTTCTGCAACAAGTCGGCCGAGTTCAACCCGGAGCAGCTGCAGGCCATCGTGGATCGCCTGAACACCTACTGGCCGGACCTGGAGGGTGCCTCCTCGCAGGAGTGGCTCTGGAAGCACGAGTGGCTCAAGCACGGCACCTGCGCCGCGGCGATCGCCCAGCTGAACGACGAGCTGAAGTACTTTAACCAGGGACTGCAGTGGCGCGAGAAGTTCATCATGTCGCGCGTGCTGGACGCGGCGGGCATTCATCCGGACTCCAATAACACGGTCATTGCGCTGAACAATGCCGTAGTGCGCGGCCTGGGCAGGAACCCCTCGATCCACTGCCTCTTCGATGGCAAGCACGGCGTCAGCTACCTGTCCGAGATCCGCATCTGCTTCAACAAGTCCCTGGAGCTGATCGACTGCGACGGCGTCAGGTCGCCCGATCTGGTGGCCATCAAGTATCCCGGCGGCACGGTGAACACCAACTGCCACATCAGCAGCCCGGTGCACTACCCCAGCCTGGTGCCGCCCGTGCAGCGCAAGGGCGAGTGGAAGTTCCCCCTGGTCAACGTCTACAAGCTGCTGCAGTTCCTCATGTGGTTCACGTTCTAGGCGTCGCCTCCATCAGCCATCCTTCCGTCTCTCTACCGTAGTCGCTAAGCATATCCCCCACTTATGGTACACCGACCTGGACATACCCTACCCGAACGACGAGGCTAAATTGTATTGCCAGAGCGCATATCACTGGACGAGGCTGGACAATCTCCGATCTGACTCCACCCACTTTTAATCACCGGCGGCCAGACCCGCATATATATATATATATATATGTAACCGATAACTGAACATTTTACGTAAACTAGGACAAATTTTATTAATCTTTGTTACGAATACATCGAGGCACTCGACCGCGTGCATAGGGGCACAGCATTCTCCCACAGGCCTGCCGATCACTTCGTACAGGCTTAATCACCCCCCAGCACCCGCGCAGCTGTCTGTAAACTACACAACGATCCGCTGGAGACTCTACACAGAATTAGAACGAATTGTTTAATGCTCTGTCGCGCATTTGTTTAAATAAAAGACACAAACATCACTCTTTGCCTGCATTGCAATCTTTACGGCGATCTTCGAACTGAGCAAAAAGTAAGGTGAATTTCAATTTAAAATTCGCGGGCTTAAGATGGCGAACTAGTTCTTTTTTTCTCGAGTTAGCAGGACTGTTGACATTTTGCGGCTATATTTACGTACTATATTTTACCTTTTTGAAAAACCGTTAGGGCCTACGAAAAGTCAAATCTCGTTTGGTACCGAAAACCTCGCACACTGCACTCGTTCTTCGTGACTATTTCGTATTCGTAATTGAAGAGATAAACGAGGGCGCTCATGGCTATACCGGAAAGGGACTATTTTGTCCTGTTTCGAGGATTTGAAAAACGTTGGCATAACTGAATTTAATCTGGAGAAGATTACTTTGAAGGGGATGAAATTGAGTTAGGAGAATAAATAACGAATTTTGACTTTACAAAAATATTCACCTTACTTTTTGCCCACAGTAGTAGACCTATAAACCGCACAATCAGTTTTACATAAATTAAGTTCAATTTTATTATATTATTTTTAGCAAACAAAACGAGGGACGCGACCGCATAGTATAGTTCTAATTAGATTACATTTTTCTATAGGCCAAGACTCGCCATATATAACTATATATTTTCTTATATATATCTATATACTTTATTATATATTTATATATGTGTGATTGCTTCAAACACATTGCAGCACGTCTGGAATTCCCCTGTGGGAATGGAATTCGACAGTTTGGAAATCGCTGTGGGCCTTGACTTAATACTCTTTCTTCCATTTGTTTAAATAAAGTAGAGACACGCGCGCAGGCCTTGGGAAAATAGCAGAATTTGCGACGTGTATTTGGGTTATCATAATTTAAGAGGTTGCAGTAAATTAAAGCTTTGCCTGGGGGGGAGAATGGGATCAGGTGCAGGTTCGGTTCGAGTTTGGCCTGGGATTGTTATGGGAAATGGGATTGGGGATTGCTGGGCTGCTGCCAACTATTGCTTGGGGATCGCTGGGTCTATGCGACTGTAGGTCTATTGCTGCTGCGTTGAGTTGCCATTGTATGTGGCCTGATCGTCCTCGTCCGGTGTGGTGTCCAGGCGCCTAATGTTCGGCTCGCCGTAGCGTGGGTAGCCGCCGAAACGGGAACTCTCCGACGACTCCTGCCGGCCCAGGGGCACGCTCTCGGATTGCAGGCCTGGCGCCTCAGTGGGCGGACGTGTCCGGAAGATCTCCATGTTGCGACGAACGGCGCTAGAGGGTGAGAGAAATGCAGGATTAATGCGCGGATTGGGGATCAGTTGTGGCTGCTGCTGCTGCTTCTGCTTACGCATCGTTCTGGAGTCCGAGACCGCGTCCGCTCATCTCGAAGCGATTGGGCGACTTGACCAGGCCCCAGTTGGCTGCGAACTGCAGGAAGCGATGCTTCAGCCGCTGCCAGCCCATCTTGTGCACGTAGTCGAAGGCCATGGTGGCGGGCGTGAGCACGGCCCAGAGCATGCTCGTGATGATGCTGAGCATGTTGCCGCTGGAGCGGACCATCGAGTTGGCCTGCTCCCGCTGCAGCACCAAGAGCACTGCGTTCGGCACCAGATTCAGATCGATCAGCGTCTTCACCTCGTCCTCCAGCCTGAACTCGCGTCGGGGATAGCTCGTGGCGAGCGTGAACTCGCGCATGTTGCTCCCGGGCAGCAGCTCGTTGACCACGTACACGCGCACCGTCGACAGCGGCTCGGCGATCGGGAACGTCTTGGTGCGCGTGATGCCGCCCGGCAGGCGGATCTGCAGGCGTGTCTCGTCCACGGCGACAATGGACGACTCTGTCGAGGCGCTTGCTGCCAGCTCAGGTTTCTGCGCGCTCTGCTGCTGCTGCTCGGCGGCAGCGCGGGTTGCCTGCTCGGCGGCGGCGCGTGCCGCCTGTTCGTTGGCCGTGCGACTGGCCTGCTCTGCGCGATCGGCTGCGATCTGGGCCAGAATGCGCTCGCGTGTCTCCTGCACCTGCTGTCGCTCGCGGCGTATGCGTTCCTAAGGCAAAGGAGTAGAAGAAGAAGCAGAAGGTGTTAGTGCCGTCTGGAGACTTGCCGTGCTGCCTGCAGCTCACCTGCATGCTCTGTAGCTCCTGCTCCCGCGTGTTGGCCTGCTGCATCTGCGCTTCGCGTCCCTCGCGACGTCGCCGCAGCTCCGACTCCCGCTCGCGGCGCTGCTGCTCCTCAAGCTCGTTGCGGCGATGATCGACCATGGTGTCCTGCATCTGATGGTCAATCTGCATGGGGGCTATGCCTCGGGGCAGTACGCCGGACGTGGTCGATGCTGTTGCGTGCACCGCTGCTGCTGCAGCAGCGGCGGCTGCCCGCTTCTCTGCGGCGGCTGCTGCTGTCACCGCAGCTGCAGAGGGCTCAAGCGGAGCAGCAACAGCCTGACCAACCGTGCCAGGCAAGTCCATTGGCGTCACATCCCGGCGTGTTAGCACTGCCTCCATATTCTCGGGCGACTCGAACAGCTCGGGCGTGTCCGTCGCTGCCGCCTCCTCCGATTCAGCCGCTGCCTCCGCTGGCGGCGCTGGAGCACTAGTTGGCTGCTCCGACGGATTCTCGGCGCTATCCTGCGGCGGCGTGGGATCTGCCTGGTTTCGTCTGTTCTCCTCGTCGGCGCCGGCAATGCTGCGCAGCTGATCGTTGCTGGAGGCGGCCGCATCGAGAGTCCTGCCACTCGTAGCGGGCTCTGTGGCCGCAGCAGACGCCGCTCGCTTGCCCGCCACATGGAGCACCTTGTCGATTTTGGCCAGCAGCTCCTCCACGCTGCCGATGATCCCAGTGGCAATGTCCAGCGGGGTTCCAGAGTTTCCAATGAAGAATATCGAGGGCACTGGAACCATTTTGTCTGCAAAGGCACGAGAGGAGTAAGTAGTGGTGTCATTGGGAGCACCCACAGCTGCTGCTGCCGCCCACTCACATAGAGAAACGAACTGAGCGTAAGTGGAACTTTCGCCCTGGATTTTAACGGCCACAAAGTCGGAGGTTTGCAGCTTGGAGATGACGCGTGCGTCGTCCAGAAAGCGATTCAGGTTGGCTGACATCTCGTCCTGGCCTGCAGTGGGGTATTAATGTGGTATTAGTATCAATTCTCGCTGCATGACGTGGTGCAATGTACGCGTAGAGTGCAAGCTGCCCCCTTAGCCCCCTCCCCCCTTCCGTTTCGTTCCCTACTACTCCACTCCACTCTTTACCTTCAATGTAAACCACGAAGATGGCATCTTTGGCCTTTGATTCCTCCACAGCTTCCGCTATGTTGCCCGTGTGCCAATTCATATTTTCTATTTTGGGATTTTCTGCCTGGAATGTTGTTTTTGCAGCGGAAAAAAGTTACGAATAATTTGGGGTTTTCTCACAAATACTTTTTTTGTCAGCCTGACAGCCATACGAGCTGATAGCGATGAGACGTTCGGGAAAAAGCGTCATCGATAACTCCGAGTTATCGAGCGTGCCCTGTGCAAACCAAAACAAAAGCAAAAAAAAAACAATTTCGTTATAAATGTTTTATTTAATGAAATATCAGATCGTCATATAATATATGTAGCGTGGTGTGTGCTGAGTCTGGGGTCCCGGGAATCCCTTCTGCATTGGGGCAGCATGCGTCTTTAGCTTCGTCTGTGCACTACTCGCTCGACGAGTCTGTGTAAAAATAGAATAGAAAAAGAAATAATACGTATGTACATAGATGGCATTTGGACTTATCTTACCGTCATCGAAGTCGGAACAGACTATGGAACTAGCTGGTGTCACGGATATCTCGCTGCGCTCGTCGTTGGGCAGGCGTGCCACTCGCACGCAGCAGCGCTTCGGCTTAGGCTTCAGTGGGAAGGGGCGTCCTACGGCTGCGTGCTGCCCTTTCAGGCGCTCCAAGTTGACGCGACACTTGCGTATCTGGTCGAAGTGCTCGTAGTCCAGAGCACCCTGTGCCATAATATAGGGATGGCGGGGTATTTTGATCACCATCTTCCTGAGCTTGCTGGGAGGCGACATTATTCCCAATGCCTAACAAGAAAATGGAGTCAGCGACGCTTGTGTACGATGCACTTGCATGGACGCCGAAGCAAATACAAAGCAGCTGTTGGGTATCGGTATCGGTTAGCAGAACGTACTCAGTTAGTTATCGATTAATTAAGTATAGAAAACAACTTATAATATATAAACAATCTCTTATTCCTTTCTCTTCAATTAAAAACATTTTTCGGGTTATAATTGATATATAATTTAAATGTATTAAAAAAATAACGACTCTAATTTAATTTCACACATTATAAACGTTGTTTTCAAATTTATGCGTAGCCATACTGCAAATAACAGCTGTTGGGTATCGAGTATTGCACTGTCATCAAACATTAGTTATCGATAAAATCAATTGGCAACTAAACTTTGTTTTATTGACAATAAACTAATAATATATCATTAACACTCATAATTGCTATAAGAATGTCGAAATCACACAAAGAATTAAATTTATCGTTTCAATAAATTACCACAATTTCGATAATAAAACTATTTCGAACGTTTCGCAGCACTGGTAACCGAGGCATTGTTTTTGTGTGTCATTATTGCAGGAGAGAAAAAATAGAAAATAGTTAAACATTTGCAAAATTTACGTTTTGAAAAAAGTAACTGGCACTAGATAGAAATACGAAACAGATACGACAGAGATGAGCGATGTACAGACACTAGTGGACATGGGATTCCCCAAGGATCGAGTGTGAGTTCTGCCTGCGCTACGCCGGCTCTGCCAATTCTCTACACACATACATACATAATACATGTAAACATACACACATACATATATACATGATAGTGAATATGCACTGAAAGTGACCAACTACAAAGGCGTCGAGATGGCCATGGAGTGGCTGCTGGCCCACGTCGACGAGGAGATACCGGCAGCATCCACCGAGCCGGCAGCAGCGCCACCCGCGGCACCAGCGGCAGCGCCATCGGCATCGGCAGCAGCAGCGCCCGACGACAACGCGCCGAGCAGCAGCGGTGGAGCGGCTGAGGCCAAGTCGCTGAAGTGCGACGACTGCGGCAAGGTGCTCAAGGACCAGACGGAGGTGGGCTACCACGCGGCCAAGACGGGCCACAGCAACTTCTCGGAGTCGACGGAGGAGAAGAAGGCGCTCACCGAGGACGAGAAGAAGGCGCAGCTGGCGCTCATCGAGGAGAAGCTGAAACAGAAGCGCGTGGAACGCGAGGAGCGCGAGAAGGCCGACGCCCTGGAGCGGGAGAAGAACCGCATACGCTCCGGCAAGGACATGACCGAAGCGCGCCGTCGCATGGAGGAGATCGAAATGAAGAAGATCGTCGATCAGCGCAAGCGCGAGAAGGAGGAGGAGAAGGCTGCACGCGATCGCGTGCGCGCACAGATCGAGGCCGACAAGGCGGCGCGCAAGGCCAGGTAAGAGTGGAGAAAGAGTAGAGAAGCCTATGCTCTTTGCCCGACCAAGTCTCACGTCTCCACTGATTCCCCAGGGAGCTGAAGCAGAGTCCCGGCGGCACACTGCTCTCGGACGCAGTGCCCTCCGTCAGCTCAACCACAACGGCCACGTCGCCGACGGCCGTGAAGTCGCCGCCGCGGGACTACACCGAGACGCGCATCCAGGTGCGACTGCAGGACGGTTCCACGCTTGCCTCCGAGTTCAACGTGAAGGAGCCGCTGTCCGCCGTGCGCGTCTTCATCCAGGTGGAGACCGGCATCGAGACGCCCTTCGCCCTGATGACGACGTTTCCGCGCAAGATCTTCGCCGACGAGGACTACGAGAAGCCGCTGGAGGTGCTGGGCCTGGTGCCCTCCGCCGTCGTCATCATGACCAAGCCGGCGGCGTAAGCGCACAGGATCCACTAACCATTACGAACCATATACACACATACATCTACAATAAAGTACATCGTTTCCGTTCGCCCCCATCCGCTCGAGCGGGGCAGGATTTTATACAGGAAAAAGCTTAAATTTAATTAAAGATAGGGATAAAGATTCGCTACATGAACGGCTCGACAAAGCTCTTGATCTTCTTCACGCTGCGCTCGGCCGGGCGCATCTGCAGGTGCTGCCCGAAGATGGTGAACTCCATGTTGCCCACGTGCATCCCGAAGACGCACTCGCTCTTGGGCACCGTGCGCACGCGGTGGTCCTCGCCGAGCAGCTTCAGCACGTTCTTCGTGTCCAGCAAGCAGATGCCGCTGAGGCCCTCCAGCGTGGGGCACTTGGACTGGACGACGCGCAGCTTGGCGCCGTGCAGGTCCATCTTGACCAGCTGCCGGCTGAACTCCTCGTAGCGCTTCTCGTGCACCTGCGGCACCTGCTCGCCCGCCTGCAGCTCCAGGTGCTCGCGTATGTAGCCCCGCCAGAGCCGGTGCAGCGGCAGCGCCTGCTCGTAGCGCATCTGGCGCGTGGGCAGCGCGTTGAGGCCCAGCGCCGCGTATTCGCGCCGCGTCAGGGTCTTGGACTTGTGGGCGCGACGCTTGCGCGTGAGTTGCTTCTTGCTCTTGGTGCCGTGCAGCATGGTTATGTGGTCCGGTATGATGTTCACATGGGAGCGATGGTGTGGCAGGACCAGATCGGTGAGGTATTCCGCCACATTCTCCGTGTCCCTCTCAATGTTTTTGGCCATTTCTTGGGGCTTCGTGGAAACACGCCTGGACCACAACAAACGTTAACAGTGCACTGTGAGCACACTAACAGCACGCCACAGTGAAGAGTGCCAATTGAGTAGTGCCGCGAAAACAGACAAAAACTGAGCTAAGGCAAGTATATTGCTGTGCCATATTTCCATTACTTGTTCCATATTTTACAATATGTGCATATTTTACTTGGCTCTTACTGTATTTTAAAGTAATTTCTGCATAAATTCAAAAACCGATAGGCAAGTTGGCATACTTATCGAAAATGTCTAGGCATTACTGGTAATCAACAGCTGTTAATAACAAGTGCCAATTGAGCAGGTATTACTGTCAAGTCAGTTAACAGCGTGACACACTGAAATGTTGCCGAAACTGGTCACACTGCGTACAGAACTTAACAGCATGTTGCTGCAACACGAGGCAAAATCATTTTTATTTAAATTAACTTAAAAATATAAGAGTGAAGACGTTGCCAACCAAAAACAAAGCTGATATTTCAATTGACTGTGAAAAATCGAAGCACACTAGCTGCTGTAACTCATGCAAAGCGCAAGCAACTCGCATAGACGCTAGCAGCATGTTGCTAAGCGTCAGCTGTTCGCAGAAATACCAAAAAATGCCTCCGCTGGTTGCAGTGCTTCGCCGCACTCGGTCACATTGACGGGAATTTTTGTTGTTGTCAGTCCTACCACGACTTTCGCATAAACGACACGCATAATCTCGGTAGAAAGACGCCGCGTGTGTGTTTGATGCAAAAGCCAAAAGGGAAAAAAATTAATACATACATATGTATTGCCAAAGCAAAGGCATTTTCGCTGCTGCAGGTAGTGTGATAACAGCAAGATAATGCAATAAAGCAACAACAGCAAGAAAACGTGACAAATGCACAAATAATAAATACAAATATTATTCAATTGATTTGCCGTCGGTCGCTCTCGCTCTCGCTCGCTCTCTCTCTCTCTCTGTGTGTGTGCATGTGTGTGTGCGTTTATAAACCTCAAATAACAACAAATTCGTGAGATTTGCTGCATTTTTAGCGCTGTCGCTGTCGCTGCCGCCGTCGCTGTCCGCGTCGCGTCGTGTTTTAGTTAAGCTTCAAATTTGTTTTTGTAATTTATCGTCCGTCGCCGCCGACGCTACACACACACACGCACGCACTCATACATACAAACGCGGAAGCGTCGCCGCAGTCGTTGAATTCAGCTCCCCCCACCGTTGCCAACAACAAAAGCCGACACCGCTGCCACTGCCTCTGCCGCCGCCGCTCAATACTTGCGCATTTTTGAAGGTAAGCAGCAACAACAATGTATGATTAGGCTGGAAAAATTCCTTGTGAAATTCAAATGCATTTTCCTTTATTGCATGTGTGTGTGTGTGTGTGTAAGTGTGTGTGTGTGTAAGTGTGTGTGTGTGTAAGCGTGCATTGTTTTCTAAGCGCGACGCCGCCGTCGCAGCAAAAAGTGTCAAGTGCGCGACGCTGCTGCAGACGCTGAAGGCGACGTCGACGCCGCTGCTGATGCTGGCGCTGACGCCGACGCTACACGCAGAGAGCGCGCTCTCTTTCGGCGTTGTTGCAAAACATGTGCACACATTAAATAAATTGTACTTCGTTTTCGCCTTTTTTTCTCTCTCTCTCCTCTCCTTCTTTCTCCTGCTCTTCTTTCTCTTGCTCTGCATTTTCAAGTTTATTAAACTGTAAACAACTCTCGCAACCGTCCATACTCCACTCTCTCTCTCTCTCTCTCACTCTGATGAGCTCACACATACATGCGCACACTTGCTCGCACACACACGCACGCACGCTTGCGTTCACACGGACTCGCCCCGGTCGCAGCTAACGGCGTTTTTTCGTTCGTCCCAAAAAAAATCTAAAATGAAAAAAAAAAAAAAAAAACAAAAATAACTGTTGTTGTTCTTTTCTCTCTTGCAGTCAACACCAAAAAAAAAACAACGAGGAAATCTGCAGAAAATGTGCAAGAAATCCAAATGAAATGAAATTCAATTGCTTAGCTGAAATTCGAATGTGTTAGACGAAAAGCGAGGAAAGTGAGGAAAGCAGCGTGAGGGAAACTGCAAACAGGCGAGAAAGCAAATGCGCGCTTACAGCCAACAACAACAACAAATGGGCAACTATTGAATGGCGGCCATCAGTGGCCCCAAGCGGCATCCATTGAGCAATCAACACCATTACTCCCATCCACCAAACAACACCAACACCAATTCCACTACATCCAAAACCAACACCAGCACTAGCAACAACTCCAACACCAACTCCAATCCCCACACCAATACCAGCAACTGCAGCACAGCAAGCACGCATCGCTATCAGCCGCCAGCGCAGCACAGCCTGAGCAACAGCAACAGCAGCAACAGCAAAATCAAGGGGCATCTGAGCAGCCAGGGCAACCCGGTCAATCAGGGCAACCAGAGCAGCAGCATCAACAGCAGCTGCCCAATTCCTGCTGCCGCTGCGCCGCGTAGCTCGATGAGCGTATCGATGTCACTGGTACAGGGTGGTGCTGCCGGTGGTGCGCCACAGGGCGCCAGCGCAATTCTAGCCGCTGCGGCTCCCTACTATCAGCCGCCGGCTGTGCCGCAGGATGTGCAACCGGATCGTCCCATTGGCTACGGAGCATTCGGCGTTGTATGGTAAGTAGTACTTTATTTACAGATGCTATTGATCTATTCTGGGATACCTGTCCAAGAGAGTGGGCCTAGGGTTTATCCTATTTTTAATCCTAGAACATTTCTATCAATTTTTCTATTTTAAAAACTATGCCAATTATATGAAGAACATCGATATCATAGTCCATATTTTTGGTTATTCTCTTCTGAGGGTTGCAATAAATGAACCAGGGGCGGGTTAGAAATGTTAGAAATAAATCTCATTCCGTGATCTACAGAGTCCTAAGGCGCTGAGCAGGGACTGAGGTTCATCTTGGCAATAGATCTTATTCTCTGATGTGTTGGAAATTAGATTACATTGCATGATCTGCAGCGTGCCAAGGCTGAATTAAATTGTGTTGAGCTCATGGCCAAACTGCAATATCAGCGATCTGCTGCGACTTCTGCAGGCGAGTTGCAGCTCGTGCAGCTTTAATTTGACGGAACTTTAGCTTGACGACTTGGTCGTCAGGGTGTCTGGTGTTCCCCCTAGACTCTGGTCTAAGCATGTAACTGGGTTCAATGGCTTTGGCTCTGTTTGCCTGGCGGCGACCTTTGCTGGGTATTTCTGTACTTCTTTGCAGCGCCTAGGCTTGACGTCTCTCTTCACTCCGCTCTCGACGCGTTCCCGGGTTTACCCCTTTTTGTGCGCTGCTCTGCGCTGCGGTCTGTCGTCGCAACGTCAACATCAACATCAACATCAGCGTGTCGTCCGGCGTCCTTCGTCCTTTGTGCCTTGTGCCTTATGCATTTTCCCTGTGAAAGCAAAGGGTGGTTTTCCTATTGAAATATCCCCGCCCCTTGTCTCTGTCCCCTGTCCGCTGGCCTTCGGTTTGTTCTTTTCTGCTGTGGCCCGCGGCTCGGGGAAAAGGCCTAAAAAGTTTTCTGGCTTTCCTTTGATTTGCATTTTGTATAATATTAAAATATTACATTAATTGTTGCTAAACGAGTTGCTCGCCTCGTCGTGTAACGGTTGAATTTTGACAGCTGAACTGAAGTTTGGCAACGCAGCCAACAACAGCAACAGCAACAGCAGAACTTCATTCATTCACGTGTAAAACGGCATTTCCGGCTGTAATCACAGGGTGATCAGGGCGCAGGGAGCAGCAAGCTGGCCACTGTGAGGAGGGGGAAGGGGAGGGGGGCTGTGGGGGCCCAAGTGTTGGGTAAACACCAAAAGAAGCCAGTGAAAAACTGGCACACGCTAAGTGACGCCAGCAGGAGGAGTGGCGCTGCAGCAGGAGGAAAGTGCTTAAAACTAGGCACAAGTGGAGGTGAAATAGAGAGAGAGAGAGAGAGAGAGAGAGAGAGCGGCGTGGGACAGTGGGAAAGAGAGGGCACGAGCGAGCACTAGCGAGCCCTAAAGCTGGTTAGAAAGAAGCCGGCTTAAAGTAGAACCCGCAGAATAGAGTCGTTGACGTTGGATGGGCTTTTGAAAGCAATCATCATGGTCTCCGTTCTCCGGTCTACAGTCTCTGTGCTCCTTGGGTCTCCAGCTTGGCTGCAAGCAGAAGAAAAGTAGAAGAAGAAGCAGGCAAATACTTGTATACGTATATATTAATATATTGCTTTGGCACTCCGCACTGTAAATGCAATCAAGCGTTAAATTTAAGTGCCAAATGTCGAACTTGTTAGACGCCGTGTGCCCAGATGCCCGCCCGAGCTAGTTTCTTTTTGTTTATGGCCTCTCACAGCAGGTGAGTGAGTGCGAGAGAGATAGAAAGAGAGAGAGAGAGAGGGGATGCATGGGTATGGTAGGAACGCAGGCAGGAAGTCGAACTGCAATGCGAGCAAGTGTCACAACGGAGTGAAGTTTGGCAACATCGCCAGCAAGCAGCTAAATGATTCTAACACTTGGCTTATGGTAATTTATTCAGAGTTGTGCATAAATACCATAGTTGTTCGCAACGAAGTTTGGAAACCTTCGGCTGAAGTTTGGCAACACCGTCTGCTGTGGCACTCGACGCGCGCGCGATTCCCCCACGCAGTTGGCGATAAGAAAAGGCACTGCTAAACGGCAGATTAATCAGTTTTTGATTTATTCCCGAGAAATGGGAAACCATTTATACATTCATACACTTAACCAAACCAATTAATCCTAGGCAAAGTTCTACGAATTTTTCTCACTGCATTTGGCCAAGACAAACACAGAACACACAGGCAAGTGCGGTGCGGGGGCGCGGTCGGGGCCACAGACGGAGTCGGAGCCTGGGGAATAGGCCACAAAACGAAAATATTGGACACAGTCAGACAGAGTCAGCATCAGACAGAGACGCAGTCGCAGGCCTGTTGCGCAGACAGCAGAAAAAGAGGAGAGGAGGGAGAAGAAGTATAAGGTGTAGAGGAAGGAGGAACAGCCGCAAAAGATGACCGAACATCTTGGACCTTAGTTTAAACTACCTGCAACTGGTTTTCGACCGAAGACGACAAGTCCAAGAACAGACGGACAGAGCGGACAGAGGTGGACGGACAGTGGGACAGGTAAACCTTTTGCCTGCATATAAAACTCGCTTCCTGCACGACTTGTGGCCTGGCTCGAGCTCGCGCTCAGGCTCAGGCTCTGTCTCTGGGCTCATTCTCTGGCCGCAGCAAGGTGTCGTCGCCGTCGTCGTCGTTGTTGTCGTTATCTGTTGCCCAGCCTCGACTTGGTTCCTGTTATTTTTCTCTAGGCTTTCAGCCTTTTGATCAGGCGCAAATCCTGTGCTAATCTCGAGTCCAATGGCCCTGCCCAGCCAGACCCGCATAGCTCGGCGATTCGATGCGATTCGCTGTTAAGTGATTCCCCCCCTCTCTCTTACTCTCCCGCTTTCCCTCTCTCTGCTCTTTAACGCTTCTCGTGCTGCACCACCGAAAACTAAACAAAACAAAAGCAGTGCAGCGGGAACCCAACCCGGTACCGGGTATACCGGGACACGTACTTTTATTTTTTCCATCCACTATTTTTGTTTCGTTCTCTTCCCTCGGATGGAACAGCTGCTCAGCCCGATGCTGCCTGATGCTGGGCCTGATGCTGCCTTCTGGTGGTTGGTTGAACAACCTTCGACAGTTTTTAGATATTTTGTCTGTCGCACACACAGACACACACACGCACAGGCGGCCATACAGACATACGAAGAAACCGAGCCGCAGACGGGCCCCGTTTACAGGACAGGATATATGCGCTCCTGGTCTCGACCGAAGAGTCCCGCATATGTTTTCCCCGTCAGCCACCACGTTTTTCCTTTCGTTTCGTCTCGTTTCGCTTCGATTAAAGTAAAAACTGAAGCCAGGACTGTACGTCCGTCCATCCCCTGGACTGCAGTTTTCCCGTTTTCACAGTGACAGGCGTTTTCCTTGAAATTTCTGTGTGTGTTTGACTTTGGGAGTGTTTGAATAATTATCCTGTTTTTCGTTGCATTCCACTCGTTCTCTCTGTCTCTCTTTCTCTACCCTCGTGCAATTTATGCGTTTCATATTTTGATTATTTTTGTGGGGGTTACGCAAAGTAAATCCCTGCATAAATTATGAAACGTTCAGCTTATAGTTCAGATGAAAGTTTGTCGAAATTCTTCAAAGTTTTCGCATAAAGTTCATTTTTAATATGGTAAATCCCGAGCGAAGTTTGGCAACCGCGCGCTCTCAATTTTATGCATTGAATTTTAGTTTTAATAACATACATATGTATTTTAATTGGAATTTAAGTTGGAAGTTGGAGCGATGGAGTGATGTGCATTAACGGCTCGTCGTCTCGTTATTTCCACTGAAGTTCAGCAACAGCGCAAAAGTCAAATTTCGTTATCGTACGGACTTTGTTTGTGCTTATGTGTGTGTGTGTGTTCTGGGAAGACAATTAAATTGAATTTTAACGCTTGAATGCTTATTAAATGCCTGTATTATTGTTCGCACAGAAGTGTGGCAACAGCACAACACAGAAGTAGCACTATTGTGTGTTCCAGGAAATATATTTTAATTAAATTTCACCGCTCAACTGAACACTTAATACTGCTCGAACTTTTTCAAGAGTTTCCCGTTAATGAAATTTTATCAAATTGTTCTACTGCGAGTCTTGATGCTTGACAACGCCGCTTGACATGCTTGACACGCATTTCCCAGCACACATGTGCAAGTCATCTAATCTTTCTTATTGCTCTGTGAAGTGCGGCAACCGGGCAACAATCTTACCAAATATCTAAGGGGTCGAGCTCTGCAAATGCAATTCTGGCCATAAAAACATCTCAAGTGACGGGGCTTAGGTAACATTGCCTGGCGTCAGTTCTGCTCCTGTGCTGTCCTGGTTCTGCTTCTTCTCTTCTCTCTCAATCCTAGTGCCAAACTATTTCTGTTCTGCGCTTTTGTTTCTGGCCAAACATTTGCCGTACGTTGCCAAAGAATTACGCACGCAATTTTGTCTACAGCTTCATTTCGCCCTCACATCGCACGCAGACAGAGGTACAGATACTGGCACAAACTCACACACACACACACACACACACAGACATGGCCAGCTACGTGAGTCACTTGCTACGGCCAGCTTAGTTCACTTGAATTGCGTTCTACGGTTCAAGTGAAGCGCAAATGTATCTTTGAGGTTTATATTCCCCCTCGCTCTCCCGCGCTCCCGCTCTCACTCTCTTGCACTCTGCTCTCTCGCTCCAACTTTGAGGTATCATGTAACAGCCGCAGCAAACACTTTGTAGGAATGTGTGAGTGTGTGTGTGTTTGCTGCGTGCCTGTGTCTACAGTGCACACTCGCTGGAAGAACTGTCGGACTAGGAAGTTTTATACAGAAAATAAGCTTGAACTAATTTTGTGTATTTATTAATTTAGGAAACTAATTTGGAAGCTGTTAACTAGGTCAGGAATTGAGGTAACCGGTCAGAAATTGATATTAGAAAATATAGATATAGCTTATATCAGTTCTTGGGCAAGTTTTATGGAATGACTATGCATGAAATAAGATCTTTAACTAACTAATTTACTGACCTGTTACTAGTTTCACGTTAGTAAATCTAATTATTGGCTCCGGTACTCGTCGAGGCGCCTTCACCGTGCCATGAAATAATTTTCACTTGCTTCGCCTTCGTAATGAAAAATAATAGTCAACAAAGTGCCACCAACGAAAAAGCTTGCAGACCGGCGAGACCTCAGTTGCCCCTGCTCCTGCCCCGCTCCGCCCCGTCTTCTTCTCTCCTGCGCTGCCCCATGAGCGGTTGCGGGTCCCAAGCCAAAGCAAACCTAATTCACCTACAGCAAAATGCATTTACACGCGCAGGTAGCAGCTCGGTGTGTGTGTGTGTGAGTGTGCGTGCGTGTAGCTAAGTGTGTGTTACTGTGCGTGTGTGCCAAATAAATCATCGTGTGTGTTGGACAACAGAACGGGACGTCGGTGCGATGCACAACAGAACTCTTTGCCACAACGGATCGTAAACTACATTGGAAAACTGAAATAGACAATTCGTAGAGTACGAGGGAAGCCAGTGTACAGGAGGGGGGAAGAAGGGGAGGGGTTGCTGTTAGACAGCTGGACAGTTGGACAGTTGAACTGGCAGCCGGCGGGCAGAGCTCTGCTTGAACCCGAACTTAATGAAGCCGCTCTCTTGCAACTTGAAATTCCAAACTCGGAGAGAGACAAATAGAGCGGTAGAAAGAGAGAGATAGTTAGAGAGAGAGAGAAAGAGAGAGGGCGACGCTGCCTGCAGGGCGTTAAGTCACCTTCCTTCTATTTCCCTTGCCCCTAGTCAGTCGCTCTCTCTTTTTCTCTTTCTCTCTCTGAAGGCGAGAAACTAATTAAGTTTTGCGTCAAAAACCTGGAAAAGTGTTTGAGAATATTTATGCATGTGTGCGAAATGTGTGTGTGTGTGTGTGTGAGATTTGCCCGTGGAAAACACATTTCTCAAGATATGATTTAAATTTACGATTCGCTTGTCGCGCGGGCCGTGCAATATTTGCAGCCTCTGTAGGCAGCGGCAGGCAGTTGTAACACACTTTTTACGAGGCATTGTATGCAGCCGGAACTTCATTACATAACAATGAGAACAACAACAATGAAGACTGCAACAACAAGTAAGACAAGCTACAGCCCAGCACACCCGACTGCGAAATACCATGCACCCACTTTGAGCATAACTTCTACACATTCCCCAAGGGTGAAGGTATAATGAGAATAATTCAAGATACAGAATAGAGCAAGATTTCGACTCCAGCAGCACTTTCTGTTTTTCTGCAGCGTGAAAACTCTGCGCACACCTCCCATCGCAGCTGTAGATCTGGCTATAGCCGCATCTATTTATAGCCAAAATACTGGAGATACGTGCTAATTAAGCGCCGCAGTTGGTGCAGGATTCGCAGCAGATGCTGCTGCAGACGTTCCCTCGCTGCCATTCTTTCTCCAGTGACTGCTGCTTTTTCTCCAACTCCTCTTATATTTAGCACAATGTTTTTCTCAAAAAAAAAAAAGAAAAGAAGAGAAGAGAAGAGCAGCCGCTGGCACGACGGCACAAGTCACTCAGCCGCAACGAGAAAATCGTGCGAGCGTTTAATACGAGTATCTCCAGTTGGAGCTGAAGCTGCAGCTGAGGCGGAGGCATGCAACAGCAGATGCAGCAGTGGCAAGCAGCAGCATCCATTGTCTGAGGCAGCGTCTGGGCACCGCTGTGTGTCTTCAGCATGCTGTGCTTATGCTTATGCTAAATGAGGGTGCCACAAGCTGCTGCTGCCCCTGCAGCCGCCTGTAGCCAAAAGCTGCAACTGCAACTGCAACTGTAAATGTCTGCGGGCTGCCTGCCTGCCTGCTTGCAAGAGTTACCCTAATGCCCTATCTGCAATCTTGTGTTGTACAACTTTTGACAACATTTGCCACCCTCTTTGATTTGCCCCTGCCCGCCTCCTCGTATCTTCCCTCCGACTACTCCTCAATTTGTAGCCACAATTTGTGCAGATTTTGTAGCCTGCAGCCGTGTTAATTAACAATCGTCTGACTGAATGTTAATCGATTTGGATTGACACAAGTTCGGAGTATGCATGTCTGTCTACTTCTCTCTCTCCCTCTTACTCTCTATGTCTCTGTCTCGCACTCTGCATAATTTGTGGTAATTTTGTGGCAGTCAAAGGGGGACTGTGACATGGTGACATGTGTTTAAGTTGTATTATCTCCTTCAGCAATAAATTGCAATCAGCTGTGAAGTTTGGCAACATCGCTCAACCGGAAATTTGTGTGATGCGCAGAGGGGAGTTCTCTTTCCCGGTGTTGCCAATAATTTCGTTATATAGAAAGCTACGTCTTCTGAATATTTTTTTTATTGTATATCCGATAATTTGGCAGTTAAATTTCCTTTGACATTTATATTTTATGGTAAACTTTCTATGTGCCATTGAAATTCTCATAGAATAATATGAATGCTTTACTTTATTATATAATCAGACAACGCAATGAAAAACTGGAACTGAATTCAAGAAAAAAGAATTGGACAAGTGCGGCGACACTGTCGCGAAACTACAATAATTTCCAAACTGCTCGAGCAGCTCTCGCAGTACCTTTTGGGCCTTTGTCGGCGCCCTCGACATGTTTTGCTAACCTCAATAATGCCACAATCAAATTCTGCCGCATTGCCGATTAAAATTCCAGTACCTGGCCGCTCGCCAGCTGCTGCGGCTTGTTGCACGCCTGCGGGCTGCTGCTCCAGCTGCTGCATCATTCTGCTTGCCACACTAAACGCTTCTGACATTTCAATTAAAATTCTGCAGTCTCGTCTATGCGCCTCGACGACGACGTCGGCTATGGCGATGGCGACGGCGTCATTGTTAAATGTTTGCCAAATGTATTTGAAAATGCTTCAGTTCAGTTCAGTTCAGTTGGTGGCGCCACTGCCTGGCCATGTGCAACACTGCAGCGCAGCAGAACTGTTGCCACATCTTCGTCTAGTTGCCTCTGTCAACGGTATAATTAGACAGACGCGTTAATTGTGGCACTTTCAAATGGTTGCAGTTGCAGCGGCGGTGGCAGTTGCAAGCTGTTATGAATGCCACGCCTCAAATGTGGCATGTGTTGATGCCACATGCAGCTACAGGCAGAGAAACAGCATGCTTTACTAAAAGTTGCAGACGCAAGCTTTGAGGACCAGCTTGTTTCTCTCAGTGTACTTGACTTGTATAGTTGTATAGTTTTGTCAGTCGCAGTAGCGTGTTTCTCTCAGTGTAACACTATATGTGATTGCTGCTTATCTGCCTCTGCTGCTGTCTCCTGTCTCCTGTCTCGTGACTCGCCTAATGTCCTATGACAAATGAGCAGTCGCAGCGCCTGGCAACGGCAAACGGCAGCAATCCGTGTTGCCTCCGCTCCCTCCTGCTTCCTCTGCCTTCCATCTGCTTTGTCAGTTTTCCCCTCTTGTTGTTATTGTTATTGTTGTTGTTGCTGCTGCTGCTGTTTCTGTTTAAGCCGCTGACATTTGTCTGGCCTGGAGGAATTGAAGCTGATCTGGATTTGAACACACCCCGACGCAGGCGACGGAACAGTGCTCCACCTGCAACAGACTCCCTCCACCTCCCTTCCCCGCGCTGATGTGACATGTTGCATTTTTATTGCGTTTAAAAATAATTTCAATTTTCATTTCTCTGTTGCGTTTTTTCCTGCTTCCTTTTTTGCATTTTGAGTCAGCAGCAGGCAGCAGATTCTCATTGTCAGATGTCATTATTGATGCATGATCTTGATTTCCGTACGACGCACGACATACGACATACGACGCATGACAAAAGACTGCTCTCCCGACCAGAGTTGCCTCCGGCCCCTCGCGCTAACCCCTCTTTGTTTCGCTGTCTTGGCGCCTCGGTCGAGCGAAGATTTGCACTGAAAGCGAGCGGGGAGGCGGAGGAGGAAGGGCAACTGGGGGCTGACTGTCGCTTTGTTGCCAATTTTCAATAAGCTTCAGCTGCGAATTGTTGACAACAATTGTTGCTGCTGCCAAGTTGTTGTTGTTGTTGTTGTCGTTATATTGTTGCAAAAGTTTACATAAAATGCCACACATGATGTCGCCCCGTCGATGCCAAATGCCACAGAAAATGTCTCGCTTTTGTCCCAAATGAAATGTGGCAACAATGCGCGAGAGCTTGTTGCGAGTTAACTCTGAAGTGGCAGAAGAGATATAAATGATAAAGACTTGCATTAAACGACTATAAATTCAACATAAAAAGTGGGCAAGTCTGAAGGCTTCATTAATCTACAGCTGTTTCTGCAATTCGCATAGTTTTCTCTCAAGTTAGAAAAACTCAAATTGCCATGAGTAATTTGTTTAAACTGATTCAGCTGTGATTCAATGCAATCAGCCAAACAACTCAACCAATGCTTATCAGCGTGATTAACAATGTCTTGCGATAAGAAAGAGTTCCATCCCTATTTCTTTCCTCAGACCTTGTAGCAGGTGCAAACCTTTGCAAAAAGCGCAAGATCCTCGAGATTCCTTACAACAATGCTGTAGATCGTGCTCAAATTACAGCATTGTCTTCTTAGGGGTTGCATCCTGTCGTTCTCCCTTCTACCCTCGCGCTCTGTCTCCTTTCTCCCTCTCGCTTGAGTACCTGCCTGTCTGCTGCCTGAGCACTTGCAGCTGCTTCGCAAGATCCTTTGCTGCTTATTGATTTCTCTCACATGTCACAGATCGATTGGGCTCTGCTTGTTTTGGGGACTCGGCAGATGTTCTGAGATAATAGTGGGCCGTTGACCCTGAGGGGTAGCAGTCGCTGCTGCAACAACAACAACAGCAACCACAGGAGCTACATACCCTACAAAAAGATGAATTCTAATGGTAGTTGCTCATTTCGTTGAAGAAGCTATTTACGATTGATATGTAATTGGCATGTCCTTTCTCGACGAGGAAGGGTATACAAATGCCGTTAAAGAACAAAAATATGAGCACTGCATATGAAATACCATACACAGTGATTATCTTTGCCATCGAGAAGTTATTTGCTTGTCGGGCATAGATTGAGATACAATTGGAGTACCCTTGCCTGCGTGAGGAAGGGTATCGAATGGATGAGCATACATGTTGAGTTGGAGCTGCTGGCCAGGGGAGGGGACTTGGCACTGGCAGCGGGAACTTGGAACCTGGAACCTGGAACCTGGAACTTTGCCTGCCAGTGAGTTCGGTTAGCCAATTTATTAACGAATTTTTCAACGAACCAACGGCCAGACGACCGACAACATTGCTGTTGTTGTTGCCGTTGTTGTTGTTGCTGGCACGCATGCGCAGCGGCGGCAACGTTCATTGCACCCAAAAAAAAGAGTACAAAAAAAAAAAAAGAAACGAAAAAAAGAAGAATGAAATTTTCGTTAGGTTTCTTTTTATTGTTGTTGTTGATGTTGTTGCAGTTGCTGCTGTTGTGTTTTTACGACGACGACTGAGAACCGGATGGTCTGGCATTGCCCCAACTCTTGTTTCGGGGCGGAGGGGCGTGGAGGAGAGCTACTAAGGCCGGGGGGGTCGTCAAACGTTGACCGATGCGATGCGAGGCGGCGGCTTATGGCCATTGCGAGGCGTTCGTTGTGCAGTTTGTTCTCTGCCTTCCTTTTTGCCTGTTGCAAGTCCGTTGTTGTTGTTGTTGTTGTTATTGTTGCAACTTGCTGTTGCTGCCTTGCGGGAGCTCTCCAACCTATCCCAAGTTGAGTTTTGACACGCATCAGGCAATGGGATGCGGATGCGCACTGTGTGTGCCCGTGCCCATCCCCAGCGCAGTTTAAATATTTTTAATTGAACTTTTGCCTCCAGACAACGTGCAACGTGCAACGTGCAGCAGACAACAACAGCAGTAACAGCAACAGCAACAACTATGGGCATTAACTTTGTTTCTACAATGTGGAAAGCCGCAAGGGGGCCAGACGTATAGTCAGTCAGTAAGGGGGGTGTCTCTCCTCCCTCTAGTGCTCAGTTGAGGGGAGTGGTTCTTGTGGTTATTGATTAGATAGCAGTGGCAGTGGCAGTGGCTGCCCCTAGTCCCACTCTCCACCTCACTACGAAATATACAGTTATATAGTTGGCATTATAATCCGCTCGTTTTGATGAGTCACAAGGGGTCGAGCTAATTACACAAATGAAGTATGTAAACGAGAGACAGACGGCAAGTGTGAAAGAGAGAGCGGATTGAAAACTTATCTAGTAATAAAAATCACTCAACGGAATGTTTATAGTTTACATTAATATAATATAACCATACTGCGTATTACTATAGTACAAAATACTACTTATAGCTATAAAAAAACGAAGAAATATCAAACTAATTATTATCTCTCTCTCTTCTATTTTCTAGGTAAGTTGAGCCCAAAACTATCTATCGATTCTTGCGTAAGTAAAAATATTTCGTGCATAAGAGTTGCCACCCACAAGGCGAACGCAAACTCGCAATTAGAGGGCTGAGAACAGGGAATCGAGAACTGAGTACCGGGAAAGGGGAATCGAGCAGCCAGAACCGGGTTAATTATGTATGACTAATTAATAAACTCTCATGTTGCGTGTGAGGGAATGCGTGTGTGTGAGTTTCATAAGGCGCCCCGCCCAGGCCCGCAGAACACTGGGGGTTAGCCCGGTACAGGGCCAATCAATGGACACGACTCAAGAACTCTCCAGAACTCTCGAATAATTTCGAACTTGGCTCGTAAAACGCACAGTCGACAACAAAATGCATTAAATTTTCAATAAAAATGCGTCATAAAAGAAATGTAGAAAAATTCTACATACCAAAACGTGTGGACAGAGCGAACATCTTTTTATAGAGCTCGCGCAAAGTGTCGACAAAGTGCTTGTAGCTTGACTGAAGCGAGAGAGAGAGAGAGAGAGGCAGTAGTGTCGAGCGAAAAGGCAGGCTGAGGCAGGGGCAGAGCCAGGGTCAAAATGCAGCAGAAACAACGCACATCAAATTGACACGCACAAGACGAAGGCTGCTTGGGTGGTTGTCGGGGGGCAGGGAGAGGGACAGAGATCGAGACAGGGATAGGGACAGGAGGGGGTCATCATTGGAATGCATGTGGAAGTGCAGTAAAAATAGCAAACAATGCGAGTCATCGGCAAATCAATAAAGAAAGTAATTTGAAACGTGCAGGATATAGAGACCCTGACTCAGACCCCAAAGCAGACACAGAGGTTCTCCACCTCTCCCCTTACAAGTTGTGGGCCCATCTCGGGCCGGCTTCATTGAGTGTCCAGTCTCATGTCCAGGCCAAAAGGCAATTTATCTAATGGTAATATTGTATGGGCTATAAAACAATATTGGCTAAAGGCGAGGCTAGGCCAGAAGCGGCAAGGCGGAAAGCAGGCCAGAAAGGGGCAGTAGGAGCGACCGAGGGGCTTTCAACTATTTTTAGGCGAGGCAAAACCCAGCAGGCCGCACTATGAGCTAACCATAATGTAGGCTTCAGTCTGCTGCAGAGTTACAGCCAGAGCTTTTGCCATGCTGCTGCAAGGCTGCAGCTGTTGGCCGTAATTAAAAAACAGCTACAAGTGTGCCATAAAAAGGCTAAATTACGCCAAACACTTGAGGTCAGTTGCAACGAGGGGTCGCAACGTGTGAATGAACTCAAACGGGTTGAGGCGGATATAGAACTAGAATCGGATCGATAAGCAATTTGATATGCATGGATAGAGCAGGATTTGCTATAGGCCAATGAGCAGATAAATCTTTCATTCACATTCTCATAATGTTCCTATAAAAGCGGAATTATAGTAGGAGAATAGATAAAGAATTTTGACTTTACAAAAATATTCACCTTACTTTTTGCCCACAGTTTTGTCGACAGTTGAGTTTAGTATCTTTACTCTTCTCGTGTAGTTCTCATAGTTTTTCCAGCTGCTCTTTGGACTTTTCCTTCTGATATTTGCTAAATTTAAATGCCCCTAGACATTGATTTGTCAGCGTCTCCATTCGGCACGATTCCCCCAACATATACACATATTACTCTGACTCATAGGCGGCGGCGGCGTGATCAGATCTCAGATCTGATGATCATCATTGGCTCGAACTTGATTATTATGATCTCACCACACTGTTTGTGCCTGTGACTCTGTTGACTCTTCTCATCTGCTCTCAGTTGTCGTTGCCGTTGTTGTTGTTGTTGTTGGTGATGGTTGTGGTGTTTGTTGTATTTATCCAGCTGTTAATTGTGGACCCAGCGCAAGACTGAGCACATTTTCACTCGGCGTTTGCTTTTGGGGGCTCATTTTAACTATTTTTAATGTACACGTATGTGCTGCCATATGTTGTTCTATCGCTTGGCGTCTGGTCTTCCTTCTCCTCCCTCCAGCTCGCACTCAAAGTTTGATGACCTTCAATGGGAACTGTTGAGAGAGAAGTGTGGAGGGGGAGATGGAAATGCTCTCTGTTGTGTAAACAGAGTTTTGTCTCGTAAGATTTTAATGCGCAACGATTTCAATACGACTCGAGTGAAGCGAACGGAGTAGATACTTCTTGCTTCCTTCATAAATGGCCATAAATAGAACAAAGGAAATTTTCCAGCTGAATTTGATTGATTTTCCAACTTGAACATAAAATTTGTCATTAATTTTTAAACAACTACCCCGAGATTTTCCTTAATTCTGTCCCAGTTGCCTCTCGCCGCAAATGAAATCTTGCTCCATATTTTTCTTCTGTCTTTTTCTCTGGGATTTTGTTGGTACCCTGCAACCAGCGAAAACGGTGAACGGGGTGGTATCGGGTTTTGTAAATGTATGTAACAGGCAGACTGTTCTCTATACAAATCGATTTCAAAACATTTTTATACCATTTACCCATTGAAAATGGGTAAAAAATGGTATATTAACTTTGTGCAAATGTATGTAACAGGCAGAAGGAGGCGTGGCAGACCATACAAAGTATATATATTCTTGATCAGCATCAATAGCCGAGTCGATTTGGTCATGTCCGTCTGTCTGTCCGTCTGTCCGTCTGTCCGTCTGTCCGTCTGTCCGTCTGTATGAACACACAGATCTCAGCTATTAAAAGAGCTAGAGGCACCAGACTTGGTGGGAGTGTGCGTGTATTCAATACACACAAGAAGTTTATTTCAAACTTGATGTGCCACGCCCACCGCCTCCGCAAATCGATAAATGCGTATTTCGATTTTTTCTAAATAATTCAATAACGAAAAGAGATAAACGCACCAAATTTGGTAGGAGAGTGTCTTGCAACATTATGCAGAAGTTGGATTTTAGAATTTTGGATGCCACGCCCACCGCCTCTAAAAAACACATTTTTATAGTTTAAAAGAAAACTAGAAAAGCTAGAAGCGCCAAATTTGAAAGTAAGGTGCCTGGTAACATTACGAAGAATGTTTGATTTTCAACTTTTGGATGCCACGCCCACCGCCCCAAACTATTGAATTTTAAGAAAAGTAGGGAAATAACAAAACATTTTTTTTAACACTCTTGTAGCTTACCATAGTACAGATCTACCCTATAAATTTCAATCCGATCGGACAATAAACAAAGAAGTTATAGGAGTTTGAATCTCCCATATAAAGTTGTGGGCGCTTAGAATTCCAACTAGAATGTTGAACTGACGCAGCAGAAGGCCGGCATCAATAAAAGTCTCATTTGCCGATCGCTCCGCGTAACTGTGTGTGGTCTAGATGGTTGCATGCAAGATTCTGGTGCGTGTGGTCGCGGGTTCGAATCCAGCAACGGGCAATTTTTTTTTTTTTTTTGCCGATCGCACTGCGTAACTGTGTATGGTCTTGATGGTTGGCTCGCAAGTTTCTGATGCGTGAGGTCGCGGGTTCGAATCCTGCGCTGGGCAATTTTTTTTTTTTTTTAATAATTTTGCGCTATATGAAAAATATATTATGCAAAAAAAATAAAAAAAAACAAAAACTTTTTCTAAGCAATACAAAAAAAAGAAGACTGCGTTTGGATTCGAACCGGGAACATTTAGTTAAAGAGCTGACAACTCTCACAACAAACCACTGAAGCACATGGTCTGTTCCTAGGCGCGAGAAGTTTTGCATACAGCAGCAGAGACGGAGCAGAGGCTCGGCGTCAATGCTTGTGCCGACTGCGCACGCACAATCGGCGTGCAGTCGGCATGTGCCATTAGCGTCAATGCATGTGTATTTAATTTCGGAAATATGCGATGCGTTGTTATTAATTCGAATAAAAGTAATTAATATTAAGAATTATTTTTAGCAGCCAAAGGTAAATTATAACTTACTGTCGAGTGCACTCGACTGTAGCTTTCTTCAATTTTTATTTTTTAATAACAAAGAAGTTATAGGAGTTCGAATTCCCCATACAAAGTTATGGGCGCTAGCGATTCCTAATCAAAACGTTAAATCGACGCAGTAGAGGGCCCGCGTCAATAAAAGCCTAATTTGCCGATCGCATGGCGTAAACTTGTGTGGTCTAGTGGTTAGAGGTCCGATTCGTAAGTTACAAAGTTCGTGAGAGTTCTTGTGTTCGAATCTGGCGCGGGGCGATTTTTTTTTCTTAATGTAAATTGCTTTTTTTTATATTTTTTTTTATATATTTTTATACCATTTATTTTATTTTGTATTATTTCTTCGAATAGGGTAAATGGTATCTTACAGTCGCGCGCGCTCGACTGTAGCTTTCCTTACTTGTTTGAGTTCTGTTTTCGATCATATTGAATGCAGATGCTAAATGTTTGATGCATGGTATTCAACAGTCGAGTGTGCTTGGCCTTAGTGGTTTCCTGCTGTGTTTTGTAACCTGCTGTGCGCTAGATTTTCTTTCATATCTTTTCTCTTTCATTTTCCTCTCGATTTTTGTTGTTGTTACTGCGATACTCCTGTGAGCCTGGCGCTGTTGTGTGGGCGTGTCCGGTGCAACTGCAGTTCTACTTATAGAAAGCATAGAAAGGGGCAGGCAGATAGAGGAAGGGACCGGGACCGTCGTCTGTTTCCAGGCCTTGCCGGGGAAATTTCCACCCAATTTGCGGGCATCGTGCAGCGCATTTCTTTTTCAATTCCGCGCCTTTTCTCACTTCGTCGACTTGCTGCAGATTTCCCTTCATTCCCCGTCTCTGTCTCTGGGGAACTTTTGACTTGTAGAACAGCAAACTTTTTGCGCATTTCAATCAGAAATACACTCAAACAAAATACACTGTGGAAACTCATACATTCTCGTACTTATCTGACTTTGTCTAGCACTCGCACGGCAAACTCATCTCGAAAACTCATTAAACAAAGTACACACACTCAAGCGAGTGTGTGAGTGTGTGTGTGTGTGTGTTTGTTGCTGCTGTTCTCGTTGTTGTACTTATTACTGTTATAATGCCAGAAAGTTGGAGCTCTCGACTTTGGCTTTGTTTTGTTACGTTTTCGCACCTTTTCTGTTGTTTTGGATTTCTATGGCTGGGCGAATATGTTGGAAATGAAATTTGCATACCTAAAAGTGCTCGACAAGCCAACGCACACACTAAGACACACACACACACACGCGCGTACACGCACACCCACGCATGCTTACATGAAGCACTTGCGCGGCTTTAATTGTGCGAGTGCAAAAAAGTGTAGCACAGTTTTCAGCATGCCGGGAGCAGCTTTTGTTGGTGCTGCTGACGTCGCTGTTGCACGCATGTTTTTGCTCACTTAAATCCCCACTGCTCCCCCGCTTTCGCATAAAATGATACCTTGTAGTAGCTGCATTCAAAACTTTTGCACATAACTCACTGGAACTCCGTGCTGGCTTGGTCCTGCTCTCCAGCGCATAAGTTGTTTGTTGTTTGCAACCTTCTTCCCTTGTTCTGTTCCCTCGCTCTGTTGTCCTGCCTGTTCCAGTTTTTGTTGTGCCATTTCAATTACCTTTGGCGAATGCCTAGAAATGCTTCTAGTCGCAAATTTTCATTTTTTCATTTGTTTCTCTCTGGCTCTGGCTGTGGCTCTGTGTAATTGCCACGCCCTCAACATAGTGCAGGGAGTCTCCGCCCATCTACAAACGTCTGTCGTCTGTCGCAAATATATAAAAATTATGCACATAAATTCAAGAGCTGCTTTTCCAAGTCGTAAAGTTTTCCGATCGCAGCTTTCCCCTCGAATGTTTTCCTTTCGGGCATTTTTCTTTGTCTTCATCCTGAAATACCATATAAAGTGGGTATATGAGCTTTGTGCAAATGCGTGTAGTTATAATTTTATTAAGCGCTAACAAACTATAATAATGAATCAGAAACTATAGTTATACAGAATAAATATTTGAAATAATAATGCAATAACTTTGGCTGGTGCACAGTATCTAACAGTCGAGTAAGCTTGACTGTAGAGCTCCTTACTTGTTTTTCAGCTGTCGCTGCCCGAGCTGCTGCTGCTTTGCTTACTCATTGCTTTTCTTACTCATGGCCTGGCATTTGAAACGCCTTTGTTGGATTTTCCTAACGGGACAGTCATGTTTTCATTTCTGTCCTTAGATCGTCGTGTGTTTGTTTTTATTCCCCAAATAAATTACTTGAACCTGATGCAAAAAATAGAATGGCTAAAGAGAAAAGCCAGGCGAATTTTAAACATTTTGTTGTTGCGGTGTCGCTGGTGGGCGTGGCTGGTAGTTTTCAGGGCTGGTGCAATTCAATTTTGTAAAATAGCAGTAGAAAATAGTAGAAAATCAGGGACGTATGTTAGAAGGAGTCCTGTTGTGCTGCGGTTTGTGGGAGAAACTCGTGGAAAATGTTTGGAAAGTGTAGAAAAATAAATGTTTACGTGCATGCGTGTTAAATTAGTTAAGCGGGAAAATGTGTAACAAATTGCGGCTTGATGATAACTTTTCTCATATGTGGCAGCTCCAAGGGGAGGCTTTTAAAATTGTTGGCTTTAATTGGATTTTTTGATTGAGGCGATTGCACAGGCTAATGAAAATGTGACTGCGAAATTTAAATATATTGGAGAGTTTTGTGTTGTTTTTACTGAAAAGTAAAACTTCATTTTCTGCTCAAAATCGATTAGTTTAGTTAAAACTACATGACAATCGAATGGAAAATCAGAATTCAATTTTAATTATTAACGAAGGTACGCCCTATTATCGGGCAGGGCAGTCAACCCTTGACTTGTTTGCAGCTGTGTTTAGTTGCTGATTTTCTGGCATTTTTCTGCACTTTTCCCCGAACACACACATTTTGCAATATTAAACGGAATCTTAAATCTCTACACTGGCCAAACTTTAGAAAGCCACAGAGAGTGTTTAACAGCTTGCGCAACGCTCCCCTACCTCCCTCCCTTCCGCCTTGCAACGGGGTGTAGGCAACTTGATTAAGATCATAATCGTTAAAATTACTTGAGCGCAACTATTTTACGAGCGAATTACTATTTTTATTACTTATGCAGGCCAAGTCAGTCGCCAAGTTCAGTGCCTTGTGCCTCGTGCGAAATTATATGTGCCATCTCTCTCTCCGGTCAGGTCTTAACCCCCGCTCGCTCTCCCCTTCTCCTCTCTCCTATTGGGTTGTAACTTTTATGGCTCCACAGTGCAATCGTCGTCTTGGCTGTTGTTGTTGTTGCTGGTGCTGGCGCTGCTGCTGCCGCTGCCTGCTTGCTAAATTTATGCCGCTCGAGTAGTTGCTAGATTACGCAGCTGACGAGGGCGGAGGCGTGTCCGGGAGGGTTGGTAAAAGGCAACTTCCGGGTGCCTGACTTTCCCAAGCCGCGATTCGCCCCCGTCTGGCAGTCTGTGTTTTGTTTAATTTCGAGCGATGTTTATGCAAAAAGCAAAGGCAAAAGTTTTCGACGATTATTTTTGAATTTTTCTTTACTATTTTCTGCACTGGCGACAGATAAGCCCGGCTGCAAGAATAGTTTCTAAAATGCCAGCAAAGTGTGCAGAGAATTATATAACAAGCTTCATAATAGTATTGTTTGCCAATTGAGCGACTATCGATTCCATTGATTATAACTTAATTAAATTAAATATATTTTTGTTAATAGTTTCATTGCTATATTTAGTCTTTTTGGAAGTTTGTTTTTGTTATATTATTTATCAGTTTCTAGCAATACTAGCAATTTAGTTAAATCATTAAATATATAAGATATTTGCACTTTTCCGACAATTTTTGCATAAATTTTTAGTATTTCCTGCAATTTTCATCAGCAAGTTTGCCTAAAAAATTCTGGCAACGCTGTCCGGAACGCGCTTAGAAGTAGGCAACACAAATTTAGTTTCGTTTGCCCAAGAACAACAACAGTAGCAACAACAATAACAGCACCAACACAATCGAAAATTTGTAGCGAACACACACGGCGTATGCGTAACGTGAAATTAGCTCTCGCGCGCAGTCGAAGGAAGCTGCCAAAAATGGGCAGCAGCAGCCGAGGGCGTGGCATTGGTCTGGGGGTCGCACAAAGGACAAACAGTAGCAATAGCACGATGGGCAGGGCAGGGGCAGGATGACGATGGGAAATAAGCGGTAACGGCGGCGCCAGCAGCGCGTGCACACGCAGCAGAGATGAAGGTAGATAGACGAGCAGGAGGCAGTGGAGGAGGTGGGGAGCGACCAAAGGCAGCTAGAGGAAGGCATGTTGGAAATTTAACCGCTTATAACACCCTCATCTCGCACACAAGCACACGCACACGCGCACGCATACACCAATACAGCAACACGCGCGCGCACACAAATTTTGCACCCTTCGCAGGCGAGCAGCAGCAGCAGCAGCAGCAGCTGAGTAGATTTTCATGTTCCCTGTGTGTATGTATGTGCGTGTTTGTGTGTGTGTCTCGCTGTGTGTATGTGTGTGCCCCTGGACGTAGCAAATTCCCGGGCACACGGGCGCAGACAGAAGCCAAGGCAAAGCAGTTTCTCAGCCTCTGCTGCTTCGACATCCGCTTCAGCTCTGAGTTTTCCCCCAAGCTCGGATTTTCCTCTTCGATTTTCCTTCGGTTGCGCTCAGTGGCGATTTGTTATTGTATTACTTTTTGCTATTGTACGTGTTCGCTGGCAAATTTTCGCATTGAAGCTAAATTTGTGTGTGTGCGTGCATTCACGTTTGTATGCGTGTGCGTATTTATGTATTTGCAATGAATTTATTGGATTTACAGGCGGGAAAACTAGAAAATTATTTGATTTAGTATTTGAACAGCATTTACCGTTAGGCGACAACTTCCTGCAGGCTGGGATTGAATTTGTTTTGAATTTGCATTGAATTAAATGGCAAATTCCTCTGATTAGATTGCGGCGAGAAAGAGAGAGCGAGAGAGAGAGCTAAGGAGAGAGAGATAGAGGATAGATAAACGATTTCCATTTGAAAATGATCATCGGGCTGTAATAAATATTTGTTATTTGAGTCGCAATTTAATAAACATGTTTGCGTTTAATTCGATGCAATTTCCTCCTCTCTCCGTCTCTTAGTCTATAATTTAACTCGCATTAAGTTCAATTAATTTGTCAACTTTCCCCCGTTCTCTTCTCTCTAATTTCCCCCTAGCAAAGCGCATTTCTATAGGCCTTAAGTGGACCCGACTTTCATCTGCAGTTGGCCTCGTCAGCAGGCCTGTCTGTCTAAACGCTCTTTCCGTTCTCTTCTCTCACTGTCTCACTCTCTCTTTCCTTCCCCATAGCGTATGTGCTCTGCTCTGGCTTAACTTTTATTTCCATTTCTATTTTCGCACTTTGGAAATTCAGAAAACTAAGCATAAACTCGGCTTTGGCTCTGCTCAAATAAAAATCAGCAGTTTGTCCGGCAGTTCATCAGTACCGTCTCCTCCCCCGGACAGTTCATCAGTCATATAGAGTCTGTCCGTTTGTCCATCTGTCCGCTGGCCCGTCAGTTTGTTGGTTTGTCATCGTCCTTCAGCGATTTTAGACGTGCTCATGCATATTTACAGAAGGCGGCGCTGCAGGCTACCCAGTGGCACGCCCCTTCCCTCGTTTCTACCCCTCCGCCCCTTTGCAGCTGTGTCAGTCACCGCCTCTGTCCAGCCTCCAGGGACTGGCTGCCTGCCCTCTGTGTGCCAACTGCCGCTATCTCCCCCTTGCGCTGCGCCTCTCTTTCTCTCGATTTCCGCCTTGCCCCTTGTATGTGCATAAATTTCAGCGCATTTCGCCCCCTGCCGCTCATATATACTCTACCACTCCCACTGTCCCCCCCACCCTCTCTCTCTCTCTTTTCCCACTGTTTGCCTGACATTTTTTGTTGCTTTTAGTCGGCAGTTGACTTTTTGCTCCTTTAGGGAAATGCGTCGTCGTCTATGACTTTTGTTTTTACTCTCGTTTTATTTCGCTTATTTGTTGTAGTTTTGCCCTGCCTCCCCTCCCGCTTACTGTTCTCCATTTTTTCATTGAATTTTCAGTATTTCGGAGCCTGCGCTCACTTGAGACCGTTTTAAGTGTTTGCTGAATTTGCTTTTGACATTTTTGTTTCAACGATCCCCGAAAAACGGAACCAGCAACAGAAAGAGAGAGAGAGAGAGAACGAGAGGGGAGGCACAAACAGAAATAATATTTCACATGCCGAATGCTGCAGTCACTTGAGACCGAGAGTCGCAGGCAATTGTTGTGGATTCTCTCTGCCCCTATGCGGGCTCTCGGGCCAATCGAGCGAACCCCTACGAACCCGACAATAACCCTGCACAGCTCTGAGCTTCCCCTTGCTGCAGACTGCACTTATGCTCTGAATAATTTATATAAATCTGCAAAATGAATTATAAATCGTAGCACTTAGGCTAAACATTTGCAAACCAAACTAAAAAAAAAAAAATATTCCTATTCCTATTCAAATCATCGTTTCGTGCGCACGTGTAATTAATTCTTCTCTCTTTTCTTCTTCTCTTCCTCTTCTGTAGGTAAGTTAAGATCTGCAATTCACAATTAGAACTAGAAACGAACTGCGTCACGGATCGCTGGCCGAAAAGATCGTAAGTTCAAGTTGGATACGAGTTAAGTCGACGGGGGAAAACCGCAGAGATGTCAGCAGACTCCGGTTCGCTGTAAAGTTGCCCTCTGGCCCCGCCCCCTGCACACATGCGTGTGCGTCTCATTAAAATTATATGGCAAAAGTCGCAGTACAATTGGATAGACAGGGCTTTGTACAACCTACCCGTATCTGGGGTGTTCCCCTCTGTCCCTCCCTCTCGCGCCGTCTCTCTTTGCGCTCTCCCCCTATAAAAGTTGAAAAAAATTAATTTGAGCGCCACATTTTGCTGTCGTTGACTTTTACGCGCTGCTGCACGGCGGCGGCACTGAACCACCAGCAGCAGCAACAACAACAACAACAACAGCAGCTCATAACAACAACAATAACAACAACTTTAGCCGAGACTCATTTAGTAAGTTTATCTATGCAAAACTCGTCCGTCCGTCGTTCGCATCCGCCAAATCCGCTGGAAATTTATATTGTAATTACAATGCAAAATGTTAATGCCGCTGTCGCTGCTACGCCCCCTGGCCAGTCCCTCTTCTACTCCCTCTCTCTCTTTCTGTAGCGTCTTAACGCTCTACTGCCGCTCGCAGGCGTTGCACTCTCTGTCAGCTGATTTTGGGCAGCAAAAACTTTTCCTTCGCACGTTTCTAAACGCGTCAGAGCAACGCGCCTGCGATAGCTGGCGATTTCCTAGACTGCAGGGAAAAGCCGCAGGATGCGCAGTGCGAAAAGGTGGAAATGCAGGGAGAACAGAGGGAGTAGTGAAGAAGACAGAAGAGCGAATAGTAGAATAGAGAGGACAACAAGTTGTCTAGGTGTGTGTGTTATCTACGCTTCTATGTTTTCTGTTACTTCTATTTACATTTTCCATTTTCATAATTGTCGCCAGCTCAGGCTGCTGCATTAACTGTAAATTGTTATTAATTGTTATTGTTATTGAAATGAGCTAATTTAATTACTGTAACTGGTCAAGTCGCCGCGCAGTTCATTCAACCAGCAGCTGGTTGTTGACTTCTGCCTGGGTGTGTGTGCAAGTGTGTGAGTGTGGGGGTGTCTGCGCTCGTTCGGGATAAGTTGCGCACCACGCGGCGTATGCTTAACATTGCAATTACTTGTGGGACTCTATGCAAAAGTCGCCAGCAGAAAAGTTTAACAGAAAACAAACATGCTGCAAATAGGCGTGTGCGACTCAGAGATACCACGTAAAGAGAAGAGAACTCATTAGGCAGATTGATGATAAATGATGTTGATCTCAAGGCAAAGATCATTAGTCAAGTTAAGCTTTTAAGAGTGAGTAAAGATATACCCATTAGACTGAGAATGAGTATTTTTTACAGTGTAGAGGACAGAGCACACACTATATTTAATAATATTATTGAGCTTCCTTTTCTCTTTCCACAGCTTCTTCAGCTGAGTATACCCGCTTCAGCTAGTATTTTCTTTAATGAGAAGCTCTAACAACTGCGGCAACTACGCGAAAATTGTGCAACTTTTTGAAAGCGAAAATGCAAGGCAAGTTGCGCGAGTTGCAAGTTGCGCGTTGTACGTTGCGCGTTGCGCGTTGCAGCTGTTGACAAAGCGTTGAATCGACTTGCAATCGCGCGTCGTGTGGAGGCAATAGAAAATTATGTTTATGTTTATGGGCAGCACTTGAATGGCAGTCAAAGGGGGCGGCAAACCAGGCAGGGGATCAGGGGGTGGGCCAGGCGGGGGCACGACTCTTGATGAATCAGAGCGGCCAAACAATGGACACAATTTAAAGTTGCCAGAGCTGTTGTTATACCCTGCACCCACTGAATTTGCCTAAAAGTGGCATATTAGCTTTGTACTGATGTATAGTATGTAGGAGGAATTACATAAGTTCAATGAGGCTGGGTGAATGGTATAAAATAGTCGGGCGTACGCTTTATTCATGTGTTGTTGCTGCTGCTATTGCTCGTTTCTCGATAGTTTTCAATGCTCTCGTGTCATTATCTTTATCTCTTCGCAGCACTTTGTGGTTTTCGGAAGATTGTGTGGTCAGAAGTGTGTGTTCCCCCCTTCCTTCTCCGCTCTCTATCTGCTTTTCGGCTGTGGTTTCTACATATTTTTGGGTCACAACTGTCGGCGGGTTGTCGGGTTGCTCGGGAGTGATGCCAGGCCTATAAATAAGCTTTCAATTGAGCCGTCGGACGCCTCCTCCGCTCCCCCCTGTTCCGCTGACAGCTGCCAAATTCGAGCCATTGAGCAAATGATCAAATGGGCTCTCAGCTCCTTAGCCCGCTCCCTGCTCCCTGCACTCTTCTCCCCTGCTGCAGACTCTTTTCTTGTGGCAGAAAGCCCTTCGAATCAATCAACGCCTTTGGGCCCAAAAAGCCGCTAATTTGTCGTGCTGCCCTCGCCCCCACTCCTCGCCAAGATTCTCTTGATTAATTGAAAGCTTTTTAGGTTTTTTCTCTCTGAATGCAAAGAATTTTCGTAATAAAATGCAAAATGCGTTGTTGTTGTTGTTGTCGTCGCGGAGTTGTCAACGTTTCACGTTACGCTGCGAAAAGAGCGATAAGAGGGGGAGGGGTGCAGAGGGGGGGTCGAAGCAGCGAGTTGTCCCGAAGTGGGTTAGTGGCACAGACAGCCGCAGCGACGGCTCAACGTGACTGCGACGTCAGAGCCAGCGTCGGCGTCGTCGTCGTCGTCGGCGTCGTGACGTTGACGTCAGCGACAGCGTCGACTGCATTTGTTGCATGTAATTTATTTACATTTGTGTGCAGAGTATTTTTGTCGCTTTTTCGCTTTTGTTTCCAACATTTTGCAGCAGCTGACAAAAAAAACCTAACAGCAAATATTTTCGCATTGACATTTTGCAGTTTTTCTTATACCACACACACACATTGAGAATGTCTAAAATTGTATATTAGTTGTATACAAGTGTATAGAGCAGGCAGTATGAGCAGTGAGCAGTGAACAGACAGTGAATGGTATCTAACAGTCCGGTGTGCTCGACTCTGGTTTTCCTAACTTGCTGTTGTTTTTGTTGTTTGCTGTGCGATTGTCTGCTGGCGTCAAGGCCGTGTTTGATTTTTCTATTCTTTTTCAATCTGCTTCGCCATAATTAGCTCATATATATTTATCGTCTTTTGTCGGATTTCCAAGTCATTGCGATTGCCAAATTGAGTTTGGTTCAGGTAGGCAGAGATAGAGGCAGGCAGGTAGGTGGGCAGCTGCCGGGTTGGGAAGGTGTCGCGTACACCTCACCAAGTCAAAGTCGTTGTTGGTGTTGCTGCAGTGTTGTCGTTGTCAAGGCGCGGCTGCTTTTGCCACTTCGGGGTGCGCAGCAACATTTGTGTTAATTAATTTGGCAAAAAAAAAAAAAAAAAAAAAACAGTCAATGCTTCTAAGCTCTAAGCTTCTATGCAATTAGTTGCCGGGGATATGCATCTCGTCGGAGTAATTTGCATAAAAGTCTGGTTAACACCCGATCGGGCCAAAATTAATGGGGCCTTGCTTCGCTTAAGGAAATGAGTTATGTAAGAGAATTAAGTGAGTTTGTTTGCCATTTATTTGAAGGGGCGTGGCAGCTGCTTGGAAATAAGTAGCTGCAGCCGTAGCTATAAATGTACCAGCAGCAACACCAGCAGTAGCTGTATCTTTATCTGCAGCTGTATTTTTATCTGTATCCGTATCCATAGCTGACTCTGTTTTTGTAAAATTCATACTTTAATTGACTTGCCATTGGTCAGAGTTAATCGACTTAGCCGGCGATTTGGGCCTCAACTTCAGTCGAGTGAAAAGTAGCCAAACCGCAGCCGCCACTTGCTGCGGCGCCACGGGCAGCGTTCGCCCATCCCTGAATCGCTCCCAAAGAGTTCTCCCTCTCTTTCTCTCTCTCGCTCTCTCGGGAGCTGCTCAACTTTGGGCTGCAATAAAAGCAAGATAAACAAAGAGTAAATAAAAAGTACTAAACAAAATAATAAACAAAGTGCAACAGAAGATCGCAGGGGGCAGTGCTTGAAAGTGCACTGTCTTCAGCGATGTGCGTGTGTATGCATGCGTGTGCGTGTGCGTGTGTGTGTGTGCATAAACATTCCGCGCAGTCGCTTCTGTTTTTCTTTGCAGCTCGCAAGTTTTCTACACTTTTCTTTTTACTTTATAATTTTTCCAACTTTTGACCCAGTTTTTATGCGCCTGCCAGCCGTTTCTGTGTTATTGTTGTTGTTGCTGTTTCAGTTTCTGTTTTTTTAGCTGCCTCTGCTGCTGTTTGGCTTTGCTTAGCTTTGTCCAAATTTGCCTTTGTTTTGCCAGCACAATTAGAGAAGAAGCAGCAGCACAAGAGGAGGAAGCAGAGTCGAATGGAAAACGCGCTTGCAAATCGCTATGGAAATGCTTGAAACTCTTGAAGAACATCGAAAGAATTGCAATGCATTACTATGGGTAATGCAATACGTAAAATACAGCTCATAAATAAGCTCAGCAGCAACAGCAACAGCTGTAACAATAACAACAACAAGCACAGAGACTTGGCAGAGCTACAGCTGAGCGTGGATGACGGTTAAATACCGTTCACCTCTAAACGTTGCATAATATTCTGGGTTAAAATTCCAAATATCTCATATTAGATCGATATTGCTAGTGACATGCGTCTAGAATATATAGTATACACTATTTATGTATATTTGCATAAAACGATCGTACCATTTTTAGATATTTTCAATGGTTGCAGGGTATTGGAACAAAAACAACGAGCAGAGCTCGACTTGTTTTCTGTGTCTCTGCGCGCACGTTTTTATGTCATGTGCATAAATTGCAAACAAAACTTATGACAGCTCCAGTCGCAGCTCAAGTCGGTGCCACTTTCCTTTCCCCGCCCCCCTGTGCCCGCTGCCTCATCCAAAACAAGTTGGCAACAAGAAGTAGCAGCAGCAGAAGCAGCACAAGTAGAACTTGCTGGGGGAATAAGATGCAAGCGGGAGGAGGAGACAGAGACGACTGCTAAGTGCATTAAATGTGGATTAGTCCAAAGGAGATTCTCGACAAATATGTGAAATATAAATTGGAAACACACCAAGAGAAAAAGAGACAGCTTTTGAAAGGAAAACCGAGTGCAATTAAAGTGAAAAGTCAACAGATTTTAATTGGCTTAGACGAAGAAGAAAGTGTGTGACCAGAAGAAGACAGAAGAAGCAGTAGCAGCATAACTGTAAAACTATTGATTAAATTTCAACCATGTGCATAGTTATTATTTATGTTATCAGTGCGAAGAGCGCTTGGGATCTCATCAGGCATAAGAAAAGTTATCCAACTTTTGATAATCAAATCTGAAATAACAGACGTGCGCAGGCACGCGCTACTGAGAACTGTAAACTTATCAAACAATGAGGTCTTCATTCTTGTTGTTGTTGTTGCTGTGTGTTGTTGTTGTTGTCGTATCTGTTATCTTAGCTGACAAGCTGCAAAGCCAGGCACGTCAGCGATGCAGAAACTTTTTGCCACCATATGCAAAACTACTTCAGAACTATTCAGCGCGGACAAAGCCCAAAGACAGAGGCAGAATGAAGAGAGGGAGAGAGACAAAGTGAGATAGAATGAGAGCAGAGGAGAGCAGGCCCTGGCAGACTGGCAGCCAGAGCCAATAATGTAAAATCGCATAACACTTCAAAACTGTCAAACGGACAGAAAGCCAGATAGAAGCTGCGGGCTGCTGCCCCCATAAGCCACTCGAAATTGCCAGAAACAGAGAAAGACAGAGAGATGAAGAGGGAGAGGGAGAGGGACAACGAGCGAGCAGTATGTAGAGAAGAGCGAAGGGTGGAGAAAGCCACTGCAGTGGTTGGCCAGAAGGAAAATCACTTGATATAATGACACTTGTCGTCGTCAAGCTCGTTGTCGTCAACATGGGGAAAAGCTGGTAGGAATAAGCCCCCGGTAGGACACCTACAGTGTTGCCAACAACTTAATGTTATAAAAATAAAAAATATATATATTTTAAATTCTTGAAAAAAAAAATCGTTAAAAAAAGCCAAAAATATGCCTTGGCTAGAACTCTAGATAACTCCAGTACGACTTTCACCTGACTCCAGTCAAATTCAAATTGCCACCCGCACACGAACAGTTAGTAAATTGCCCGGCGCCCCTGGCCCCCATCAGCTTTAACTGCTAATTGAAAGACGGCGGAGCGATGGAACTGGAAGTGGAACTGGCGGAATGTCGAGAACTCTGGGAACAAAGCCAATGGCTGGCATGTAAATATTGTTATAATAACTGTCCAAATTGGAGTCCATGGCGGCGCCCTGCAGTCAGTCTCGAAGCGCCTCAGGACGCTGTAGATCTGGTTAAACCAGTCGAATCGCTACATTTGGTCCAGTTGGTCGTCTCGGGGAAATCATTGTTAATTGTTAATTGATTTTCGCTTTGGCTCTGCTCGTCGCCTCCGTAATTTGTCAAAAGAGTTTTTATTGTTTTGACTTTTGACTTCGGTTCAGCTACGGCTCGCTCGGCTTCGGCAAGTTCTGAGTGAAGAAGTGAAGCGCTTTGGTCTCATGCCCTCAAAGGTCAAGTTGCTGTTGTTGTTGTTGATGTTGCTTTTGTAGTTGTTGGTGTTCCTCAACTTGAAATGCCATCGTAACTTTTGAAGGGCCATCATAATTAGCGGCATATTTCTTTTTTATAATGAACCCGCCTCTCGGTCCGCAGAGCAGCGGTAAACGCTCTGGGGTATTATGCGAGTTAATCTTTAGATTTTCTCTGATGTGCACTCAAGGTTAAACATGACAGATTTAGACAAACTATGCGATAGGTTGAGCGTTAGTTGGAAGGGGTAGTATAGAGATTTGATGTAGCAACTAAATAGTTTAAGCTTTTGGCTTCGCTTGGCTGGTACTTCCCGTTTTCTGTAGCATATAGAAAAGTATTTTTATCCAGAGGCATTCGATTATTAAACAGTAGTTTCTGCCCTCAGCCTTCACCTCGTTTTCCCAGCTGATCTTGTTAGTGCAGCTTCGGCCTTATTTTATTTCTCTTTCGTTTTAACACATTTATCGGCAATCAGAGCGCAGCTTAGTCATTGTAGTCGGACGCCAGATGAACCCCTAGGTAGGTTTGTCTGTCTGTCTGTTCCTCCATCCGTCTTCTATTCTCTGTTCTTTTGCTTCGTTTGGGCCAATAACTGAGGCATTTTCGCATTGCCTTGCCGCTTGGCTGCCTCAGTGGCTCAGTGGCTTATTGAGTGTGCTCTACTGCCCGGTCTGCGGTTCCGAGCCCAGGCCCGGGTTCGGGCCCGGCCACAGCCGTCGTCAATTACCCTACAAACCTCAACTGCACAATGGCGCAATTAAATCATTTTGCACACAAAATGTATTTTTCAGAAGTCCTAATAATGCATTTTCCTATGTTAACCCAATAAGACTACATCAGTTCCTAACTGCAGTTATATAAAAACTGGAATCAACTGCAGTATCTGCTTGCAAAAGAGAACTATAACCTCTATAAAAAGAAAACAGGCATTTGCCCCATGGTGCACTGCTGCTGCTGTCGCTGCTGCAACAATGAGGCACACAGCTGATTGTCTTTCATAATCGTCTGGTACGTAGCTGCCACTTGGCGGAGGTGTGGCACAGTCTCAGCCTGAGCCTCAGCCTCAGCCTCTGCCTCAGCCTGCCTGCTGACTCAATGCTGCCTGCTGCCGCGCGCTCTGCTGATTATTGCAGCTGCGCCAAAGTTCAAGTGTTGCACTCTTTTTGCTGTTCGCACCACGCAATATACAAACACAGATACATAGATATAGATATACATATGTATAGGTATATATGCCTTGCAGGTGTGCAATGATTTCTGTTAATGTTGTTTCTCCCTCTCCCTTTGCTTCTACTTCGTTTCGTCCTCCTCTTGTTGTTGTTTTTTCGCTGCTTCCGCTCGCCTGCTTGTCATAATTATTTGCACTTCACATCGTCGTCGTCATCTAACTTGGCTTTTTCTCACCCTTTGGCCGGGAAGAGGGCCCGGCTGTCGGCTGCCGGCTGCAGCTGTAGGGCCAGCTTGAAGCTACGGGTCCATGTCATAATCAGCAATCAGGGCCAGAGGCGGTCCCTGGCCTGGACGTGGACGTGGTCATTATTGCTGTTGCCTCTGCTCCAACTCTCTCTCTCTCTCTCTCTCTTTCTCTATGTTTCTCTCTGTCTGTCAGGCCTCTGTCTTTGTCTTTGTGGTCAGCTCCTGTAAATTGCCACTAAAAGTGTTGAAGTGCTGCACTTGGTTTGTCATTAAGACACTGCAGTGGCTGGGGCAGGGGTTGGTGGAGTGGGGAAAGGGGCTGTGAAAGGGGGCAAGCTTTTATATACTTATAATATTCATATTAAATTATGCACGCTGCGGGTTTTATGTCTGCGGCTTACACGCCACTCAAATTACACAACGACGACGATGTCCGCTGTGAGTTCTTCTGTTGGGCCGCTGCCCCTTCCCCCCTTGAGGAGTTACCGTTCTCGAGTTACAGTTTATCCTCTGTGCCGTCTTAAGGCGAAGGCTTTATTTTCCTTTTGCCCAGGAAGCAGCTTGCAGCGAGCTTTCGCTTCATTTTGTTTTTATATCAATAATTATCGAGGATTTATCGAGTGCTTCCTCGGTGGGAATTTGAGCTACTTTTGCCAGGCACAGATTGGCACAGGAAGCAGTTCAGCGGGGGCTGAGATTGAAGGCTCAATTTACGATCAATCAAAGCTGAACAAGCGCAATGAAAAGCTAATGATGTAGAGATTTATATATGTATCTGACCAATCATAGCATGCATTACTGACTTCACTATGTTGGTATTTTCAATGCAATCGCTTAGCCTTCTTCGGGCTCAGGTGCAAGATCTGCATTTAAATTTTACTGATCTGTGTGTACTCAATTAAATAGCAGTATATACCATATACTGCATTTACTGTATGCACTTCAATTGCTCTCATCCATCTTGGAGCTCAAGTTCAAGAGTCCCATTTCAATTTCAATGCCCCAAGTCGAGTCGACTCCTCGGCGTGCAACAGAATCGCGCACTGTAATTGAATAATGGTCGTTGCGCCCCTTTTGGCTGTCTAAATATGCGTACACTCGCGCGCATATTTATCTGCCTGCCCCCTTTTGTGGCACGGCTAAACGTGTGCAATCAATAAGAAAAGTTGCAAGTTGCAACTTACAAGTTGCAGTTGGCCCTTTGGCTGTAATGACAAATCGCTTAATTAAAATGCGCAAACGCCCCAATAAATATGCAACTGTGGCATCTGGCTTGTGGCTTGTGTTGTGGCATGGGGGGCAACTGCACGCTGCACGCTGCAACTCATCGCTCAATCGCAATGCTCAATAATTGTCTATAATTTTAGTTAATTTATTGCAAATGCTTTCAGCAACATGCTGCGTGGCAAGAGTCGCCTCGCATGTTGCAGCAACATGTCGTCGCAGTGCTCCTCGTTGTGTCTATTTATACCCTGCACACATTAAAAGCGAATAGAAGTGGTATTTGCGCTCTGTTCAAATGTATGTGAAACGCAGAAGGAGGCGTGGCAGGCCGTAGAAAGTTTATACATAGTTTTTGATCAGCATTAAAAATAATTTTTGGAATTATTTAAAGCGAATTTTTGATCGGCTAAATAAGTGCATGGTATTCTACTGCGTGTGTGCTCGACTGTCGCTTTCCTTACGTGTTGTTGTTGTTGTTGCTGCTGTCGTCGTCGTCGTGTGCGTGTAATCGAAACCGAGCCGAACCGAACCGAATCATTGATTTCCTGCGCATTTCATGAGCTTCGAAAGCGAAGACGACGCATCGGCTTCACGCCCCCAGCCCCCTGTCCGGCTGGCTGGAGGGACTCTCTGCAGAGGTCTAGCAACTGCACAACTGCAGCAGATCTCTAGCTGCCACAACAGTTTGTTCATTTGCTGAACTGAACTGGTTCTCAGGCAATGCTGTGTTTAGTCTGGTTTTGTTTCACTTTTCTCAGTAGTTAAAACTACTTTTTTCTTCGTTTTTTCCCCGTCTTTTCTTCACATGTGCTGGTTTCTTTTCTTTTCTAGAACTTGCCTGCGACTTTGTCTCTCTCCATCTCCGTCTCCGTCTCCCTCGCTCTCGTCTCGCTTCTCTCTTTCATTGCGAGACATGGAAGTAAAACTAAATTCATTGAACTTTCGCATGAAAATGCTCTCAAGGTTATCAACTTTGCGCCTGTCCGGTTGGCGATCGTGAAGCGACGTCTCGAGAAAACAACAATAGCAACAACAATAATAACAACAACAACAACGAGGAGAGGCGAGAGACGTCGCCGATGACGACGTCGGAACGTCGTGTTCTCTATGGTTTAGAGACTTTCGTGGGGTACATTCAACCTGACATCGCGTCGTTCACTTGTTTTGGTCATTGCACGACACGCCCGAGACGGCAGGCAGTCCGCAGACCCGAGGCCTGAGTTCCGACTCGACTCGACTATATAAACAGAGGATGGCACTGACCCGCCCCGCCCCGTTGTTGCTCCCGTTTCGCTTCCATTCTGGCTACACTTTGGGCTTTAGTTGCGCATTACTAATCGATGATATAATAAGGAGAATTTAAATCGATTATTTTATGAGTATTTGCCTATCATTTATCGAAACTCACTAAAGGGTTGCATTGGCTAAGATACTTATAGATAGTCGCCATTAATATTGGCAGTAGAATTGATTTGATGTCTTCTCACAGCAGATATCGATATAGCTCTGCTTCATTGCTTTATTCCCGATTCAGATCGAACTACGTGTTAGTTGAATTGCTCACAGACTTGCCTCAAGTACTTTCCAGGGCGAAGAAGAATCTGTTTGGTGGGGGGAAGGAATTGTAAATGGATTTCGGCAGGGCGCATTAGGCATTCACAATTTGGACTTCCCCTCTGCCGCCACCCAGTGCCTATCAATAACTAATTTTATGTACTCCTAAACACATTCCGGGTACGTTCTCAGGGCGCTTCCCTTCCCCCGCACTCTGCATATGTGTTTTTTCCCACCCTTGACGAGGTTTTTTTCCCCCGATTTGATTTAAGGCCGCACATTAAAATGAAATGGCATTATGCGTGTGTGCGAGTGTGTGTGCTGGTGTGTGTGTGTTATGTGGCAGCTTGTTGAAATTTAGTGGCCCCTCGAAATGAATTTGGTGCTGCGCTTTGGCAATCATTTATCAAAATATTGCCACATTAATAACCACGCGCGCGCGCTTGCTTATGGAATAACCTTTGACCCTAATGCGAATATTATTTATTTAAAACGGGTCCCCCTTCCTCTCCTGCAGTTTGCTACGTTTGCTTTGAAAATGTAATTACATTTTTCTCGAGGCTCTGCCATTGCCAGGAAAGACCCGAATATTGCTTGAATAAGACTCGAATGCTCAAACACTCACATGTGTGAGTACGAGTACTCGCACCCGAAGCCGAGTCGAGTGCCCGGCTGTAATTACGTGGTATGTTGGCTGCCAGGCTGTGCCTCAACGTGTCTGATTTGTTAACCAAACTTCTCGCTGTTAAACAGCATAATTACATGCCACAACTGCAACTGCAACAGAGGCAGCTACAGCAACAACAACAATGCGAGCAGCAGGTAGACAAGACACGAGCAGACGGGCAGACAGACAGACGGACAGATGGACAGACCCCAGGGACGACGTACAAGTTTCGTCTAACTATTGCGTGTCAGTCGTCGAGGCAGTTGAAGTTGAAATCGTCTAGTTGACTGACTGCCTGCCCCTGCCCCTGCTCCTCTCCCTCCCACTCTCTGTACACCTCCTGCAGTTCTGCCTGAAAGCGTGTCTTCGTGCATGCATATATGTTAGCTGGATGTGCTTATACCCTTGCAGAGGGTATTACAATTTTGGCAAGATTTTAGCGACGCACACAAGAAGAGAATTTCAATCGTTCTTCGATTTTGTACTTTACAACAGGTTAACTAGATACAGTGGGGAGCAAAAGTGATTCCATGTTCAGCATATGTATGTTCAACCGCTCATAAAACGTAAACCAATGAACCAAATAAAACAAACTTTTTTTTTCTCGATTACTAATTCAATTTGTAAGAAATAGACTTAAATACTACAATAATACAAGAAGAAATGTAAGAGATAGAAAAAAAAACTAAAACAGAAGGCATGTACTCAGTTTTGCACCTTTTATGAAAAAATCTTAGAAAATATTTAATTAATATTTGGTCCAAAGACCCTTATTGTCTAATACATTTTTTATGCTCTTCGGCATACTCTTAACTAAGTTCTCAATAATTTCTTTCGAAATTTGGTTCCATTCAATCTCCACGCGTCTCCAGAGATCGTCAAGGTTGCTTAGGGCCGATTGATATTACCCGAGCCGTCGCTTCACAATTGACGAAAAGTTTTCAATTGGATTGAGGTCGGGACTTTGACCTGGCCACTCCATGACCTTAAAATTTTGTTTTGGCAACCATTCTTTAACAATTTTTGCAGTGTGCTTAGGATCCCCATCCTGTTGGAAAGTGATTTCTCCTTCAGGATAGCCACACTTATCGAGAAAATGGTGAAGATGGGTCTTTAAAATGTTTAAATAGTCCAAAATTCGCATTATTCCATAAATTTTGTGCAACGGTCCAACGTGCCACCAAGTGAAGCACCCCCGAGCCATTACATTTCCTCCTCCATGCTTTACGGTTTGCTTTACATGATGACTCTGAAGCTTGTCACCGGGCCTATGCCAATAATACTGATTGCCAACCGACTGGAAACGGTTAAACTTGGATTCGTCCAACCAGATAACACGTTTCCAGTCTTCTATAGTCCAGTTTTTGTGTGTCTTTGCAAATCGTAACCGAGCCTTAACATTTTTCTCGGATAGAACTGTTTTTTTTTTTTTTGATCAGAGGCGACATATCCAATTCTAGCCAGTGCACTTCTAGCTGTCCATCGACTTACGGTTTTATTTAACTCCGTAGAAGCATTTTTTGGTGTTAAAAGCTTATCCTTCCTCATGTTGGACAACATAAGTCGAGCGTCAGCGTCCGTTAGAAGATGGGGGCGACCATTCAACACACTTTCGGAACAAACATTTTGTCTTTTTTTCACCTTGACCACCACTGACTGACTAATTTTCAGCTTTTCAGCAATTGTGCGTGTCGAACAGCCACTTTTAGTCATGAAAACAATACTATTTTCGGCGTTTGGCGACTAATTTCTTAATTCATTAAAATTTACTTTGAACTTTAAGAAATGTGCGAATTTCTGAATTATGACAACGAATAATGCATGAAAAAAACATAAAACAGTAAATCTGCAAGTATTTTGGTTATAAGAAAACAGGGAGAGCAAAAACAAGTGCGAATAACGAAAGGTGCAAAACTGAGTACATGCCTTCTGTTTTAGTTTTTTTTTTCTATCTCTTACATTTCTTCTTGTATTATTGTAGTATTTAAGTCTATTTCTTACAAATTGAATAAGTAATCGAGAAAAAAAAAGTTTGTTTCATTTGGTTCATTGGTTTACGTTTTATGAGCGGTTGAACATGCATATGCTGAACATGGAATCACTTTTGCTCCCCACTGTACATAGACATAGTAGCGTAAGCGTATGCAACATTCGACACGCCGAAGCTAATATTTTCTAGATTTTGGACAATTTTGAATGCCAGACACGAAAGAGAGAAGAACAGCAATTCCCGGGCAGGTGGCGGCTTCCTGTCCATCTGCTTACAAATGCAAATGCCCATGAAGTTGTCGTCCCCCCCTCCTCTTGAGAAATCAATGTCAGGCACGTCTCCCGATTCCCTTGACAGATAACACATAATTCCATTGTAAAGTTTTTGGGCTGTGTAAACTGCCAATACGACATAGAAAGCAGCAGAACTAGTGCCAGTGAGTCGATATTTATAATTCTCGAAAGGTGCTCGGAATTCCTGCTCGATTCTCTCGGGGCAATTCCAGTTGGAAATTGGAACCTCTTTGTATAATTGTCTTATCTTGGCCAGTTTCCCTTGGCCCTTCTGTGAAATTGTTACACGAGTTGCTCTCTTTTGCTGCTCCGCTTCTTCCTTCTCCATTCCTTTTTATCAAATCCTTCATTTCCTGCCGCTAGTCTCTGTCGTTCTCCCTCTCTGCCCTGGGGCTTCATTATGCTGCCTTATCGTCTAATTGTGGCTCAGTCCTTGGCTGTGCGGCAAGTGGCAAGTGGCATGTGGCTGTGTAGCAGTGTGCACTTCCGCTTCCGCTTTGCACTAGCTGCACTCACAATATGCAGACGGAACTTAAATGGCAATTAAAATGTTGCTACTTTGCAGTGAGCGACTCGAGCTCGAGGCTTTGTTTAATTTCATTAAATGCTGAAAATTCAAATCAGCCCGCAGGCAGGCAGGCGGGCTCGGCCCACCGGAAATGCATAGAATGTGCATAATTATAGATATTACGTATACGCACCCGTAGGAGAAGGGAAGGGAGAGCGGTGCATGCAAAATGCGGCAGAGCAGCATAAAATAGGGAACGATAAAAATACCAGTTTTCCCATGCATTTCCCGTTATTGTTATTGTCATTCACACATGCGAATTTCGTTCAAATTATATACTAAATATGTGAAAATATCTGTTAGCCGTAGACTGAGAGTTGTTAAAGCATACAAATATTTTAAATAACAAATTGGATGAATGGTATTTTAGCGTCGAGTACGTTCGGCTGTAGCTTCCTTTACTTGTTTGTTTTGCATTTGTAGCTCTTCCCGCGTGCACTATCCCCCTGTCCCTTTCTCTCTCTCTCTCTCGTTCCTTGCAGTACTTAACTTGTTTAATTTAAGGATTCTGCTGGCAAACTGTTCTCAATGTTGTTCTCATTTTTGTTGTTGTTGCTGCTGCTGCTGGCTGTTCCCCACTTCGCTTTAGTTCTGCACTTGGTTTAGTGTCTGTTCTAACGGCTTCCACAGGGGATTTCAGGCGGAGCTGCAATTGCAAACAGTTATAATTATATGCCTGGGTTTGCGGAGTACCAACAGGGGGGGAGGTCAAGCGACGGGTCAGATAGTTATAGAGCTGGGCTGGGGGCTGAGCTGAGAGTCGGGCACATAACCTCATCAAAACTAATCAGCAATCAGCGGCCGAGCCGGCACATGGCAGCAAAAACAAACAAAATGATGAACTCAAGCATGATGATGTTGTTCATGATGATGATGAGAATGCCGGACGACGGGGCAGTTCACCTCTAGGTATATGTGTGTGTGTGTGTTTGTGCAGGTAATGAAATGGAAAGAGAGTAAACTGCGATGCAAACGCATTTGCATTGTCTCGTGTTCGGAATACTCAAATTCAAGGCAATATTCTATAGCTGCAGCCATGGGACTATCAATCAGCGACGATTGTGGAAATTTGATAGATGATCAGGTGATTGATTGCTGCTCAGTGCAGGGTATCTGCGTGTCGTTCAGTGCGGCCTGTGACCTGGTTCTCGCGCCGGTTTCAACTGCGCCTAATGACGGACGGCTACAACAAAAATTGATGGCTAATTAGTTGGCATTCAAAATTGCAGTACCAGATGCGGGTCCAATCGGGCACTCATGATTGCACTGGCCAAAACAAGCGCATGACGTTGTGAGTGCGACTGTATATATATGTGTGTGTGTGTGTGTTGCTGGTTTCGTTGCAATTAATCATTGAGAGCGCACAACAACTTCATTCATTGAATTCCGCTGGCAACGAGCTGAAGCAACGCCCACAATGCGGATACAACTGCGTCGCCAGCAACGAGAACAACAACAACAGCAACAATAAGAGCAACAGTTGAGAGAACAACAAGAACAGAGAAACAACCTTTATCGATTTGAGCGACGACAACCAAAAGTTGATTTGTAAATGCATTTTGTTTGTATGCTGCCACTTTGCCTGGAGCTTGTTTAATTAATGAGCTGCCTGCCAGAGTGTGTGTGTGAAGGACTGCATGTGTGTGTGTGTGTGTGTGCGTGTGCGTGTGCGTGTGTGTGGCAGTGTGTGCGTGTCTCTTGCACGTTCTCCAGCAACATTCTCAGACACATTAAGTGACAGATTTGCAACGTAATGTTACAACTTTTAAATTTGCAAGGGAAAGAGTGAAATGTGTAAATTACACTGAGAGAAAGGCAGCAGTTGATATTTAAATATATAGACAGCAGCAAAAAGAAACTACTTTAAATACATTATTATAGTTCGCTGTTAAAAACGGCTGCTTAAGCGTTAAATATTCGTATTACACTGAAAGAAAAAAACAAGTATTTATTACTGAATGCCTTAAAAATACACAAAAGCAAAAATAAATTGCTTTAAATAAAATATTATAATTCGCTATTAAAAACGGCTGCTTAAGCGTAAAATATTCATATTACACTGGAAGAAAAACAAGTATTTATTACTGCATGCCTTAAAAATGCAAATGGAAACAGTTTTACCTACTTGCCCGCACTTTCCTCGCTCATACTTAGACGCGTGTAGGCGCTCAGTTTTCACCTCCAGACAGAGCTGCTGGGGCCTAACTAACCGACTGAGCTATCGAACTGGTTTCGATTATTGAATAAACGTGGCCGGAATATCGAATGGGCTGGAAACATAAATTATGACTACACTTGTCTTGGTCACAGGCCTTATCCTAAAGCGCCGACATGGCGAAACGATGTGAGATCTGCGATCTACAATCGGCGATTTTCGAATTTTCGACTCCGAGGCGACTCCGTGTGGACTTGTCGGAGTCGTTTTAAGCGTTATTTATGACACTTGCCACACGATTTGCCGGCTAATACACGATCTCGTACTACATTAGGCGCTCGTACGCTTTTTCTTACTCTTAATTTCCCTGATTAATTGTTATGTTTTTTCTCCTCTTTTTCTCTTGCAGGTAAGCAAAAACCTGAATTATCCGGGCGAAGACTGCAGCCGGCGGGTATGAATTATGATAGACAGATCTGAGTGGATTTCGGAGATTGCGACACTATACGCCGTCAATCGGCAGTTCAGATAAGACATTAACCCATCAGAGTTGAGTAAGACTTGCGGGAATCGATTGGAATATCATGACTGGCGCTGCATAATGAAATTGGCTTGAAATTTTCGGAATCTCAAGCACTTTCAGCTTGAGTGTGCGACGATTTCATTGTTTTGGTTTTGCTTTCGATTTTGGGGTCGCGTCGTCATAGTTCTTATCTTATCCACGACTCTCTGGCGGGGCATTAGGCAGATATGCGCCACGGAACGGAACGGAATGAGAACGGGAACGAGAACGAGACCGGGACATGAAATGTTTTGACTTTTTGTAGGGCATCGCATTTGTTTGTTTGTCTAACACAAACTGAACTCAACTGAAATGACTAATTTCGTTTTGATTATTCGCCCGCTACGTGCTGCGTGCCCTCTTTTATCTCTATCTCTCTCTTTCTTTCTCTCTCCCTCTCGCTATCGCCTCCATCTCAATCTCACCTGCTGCGAGTGCATTGAACTCTGCTTTATTTGCTCTGCAGTTGCTCTAACGATTCCCTTATCTCGCAGTTTGGGCTGATGGTCGCTCTCACAGTCCGGAGCGAACGCTTGGAAACATTTCCAGGGTAGCGAGCGAAGCGACGACCCCTTTTCGAAGAGCCCACGCTCAGGTCGTAAATCAGATGGGAAATCAAATGAGGCACATGTCCGAGGCGAGAGAATCAGGGAAAACTTCACGTGGGAAGCTTCGATTTGAGCTGCGCTCGGCGATTGCGATTAGATTAGGTCGGGACTGAAGCAGAATCTAGATATATTAAACGGGTTAATGACTGCTTTAGTCTGAGTTTTATATAATGCTGTATATATATATGTATTCCAGATATATATAAAAATATTTATTAAATCTAGATATTATTCCTTCACTCGGAATGCGTTATCTTCTACTTCTATCAGAAGCGCAAAGTTCCCTTGACCCAAGCACGAAAATGTTACAATGTTATAGTTTTATATATATACATATATATTTATACAATTGTGCAACTTGACAATGGCTACGAAATTAGCGTGCCGAAAATAGCTAATCAAAGAACTAACAGGTGAATGAGAGTGCGTCGACAACGACCAGCAAATGCTCTCTATTTGTTCATACAAAATACTATATATACTTTATAGTATATAATATACTGTAGGAATCTGATTATACTATAGGTATGTCAGAATCTGTTCGTGCCATTTGTTTACTCGCGCTAAGTATTCCTGCTATGGCATATGCCTCTCTGCTAATTACAGGGTATGCAAATTGCTCACGACTTGTGACGCATGCTGTGAGGCAGCTGCTGATGATGATGAGGACAGTGGGGGAAGGAGTGGCCAGGGGGAGGGATGACACTTGCCGGGTCTTAAGTAGGTGGCCAAGGGAGGCGTTGGCGTTGCCAAGCAGCTTGACAACTAGCACACACACACACAAACACGCACACACGCAGAGCTTGTACAAATTGCAAATGAAAATGTAACCTTGACAAAGGCGGCAACAACAAAAAACATGCGCTAAATTACAACGTCAACATGATTGTTGTTGTTGTTGTTGCAGAGTTTTTCTGTCTTTGCTTTTTCTATGCATTTTCCGCTCGTTGTCAACGCGTTGTCATCAGCAGCAAAAGCGACAGCAACAGCAACAACAACAACAATAACTTAATCTCATGCCCGGCCAAGACACGAAAGAGTGCACGTTGTTGTTATTGTGGTTCTGATACCATGCAGCCATGGAATATGGCTGAAAATGACATATTGGCTTTATGCAAATGTATGTAACAGGCAAAACAATGCGTGGTAAGCCTTAGACAGCTATTAAATGAGCTAGAGACACTAAGTAGCTGAAGCTAAGCTCCCATATCCATATTCCAAATTTGAATCCAAATATTAAGCAAGGTTTGTAACTAACAACATTTATATTTGGCGCATACATAACTTGCTATAATTTTGATATTCCCTCGAAATTTCAATGCAATCGGATAACAAACATAGAAATTATAGTCATAAACTTGACTGCAGCAACTGGTGAATGGTATCTAAATTTCGAGTGCTTTATTTATTTGTTCTTGCTGTTGTTGTTGTTGTTGTAAGTGTGTGTAAGTACATTTATTTATGATTTTCTTTTCTGTGCGCTGTTCTCGCTTTTGTTTTCTTTTCCCATTTGGGTTTTTGGCTGCCAGTTGCAGCAGCAGTGGCAGCAACTGCAGTGGCAATTGGAGCAGAGCAGAGTTGAGCTCGTGGCATGCCACAAGCAGACGATGACGACAATGCCTCACAAGCGCTGTTGGTGGACGTGGGGGCGGGGCAAGCTGACAAGACAAGCGAACATGTGAATAATGCGCGAATGTACGAGTCGGGGAAGGCGTGGGGGGGGGGTATGGGTATGGGCACGTGATTTTGCCTTCAATTCAAATAGACTTTGAAAAGCTGTGGAAATCTATTGAATTTATTTGGCTAAGGAATCTGCAGACAATTCGAGTGCACAGACAACGAACTGCAGTGCACTTCTTGGAAAATTAAGCCTGACACAAATGAGTTGAGTTCCCCCCCCCCCCCCATGTTCCCTTATTACTCATCGTCGTCCATTATATTTTGTTAATTACAGCCAAGCCTAGCAGCAGGGCCTCCCACTTCGCTCTCTCCCAGACATGTCGTTGACGCAGTGCCATAAATTATAGCACAGGCATAAAGATCGGCCGACTATTTATAGTGAAACACAGAAGACATGCATACATAAAGTTGTATCTACCCGAAGAACATAGCATTGGAAATTATATTTATAGCGTTTATGGCAAGTTTCGTTCTATCTGTGAGCATTCGATACTCGTATAGGTATGTATAGGGTATATCTATATCCCAACTGATGCAGATGCTGGAGTCGAGACTGTCTGCGTTTTATGGCGACAATTTTGATTGTCGATTTTTACGAGCTTTTAATGCCGAGCCTGGGAATTGGCTAGGAACAACCGCCCACGCACCCACATGCACACACACACACATACCAACACACACACTCATACGCACAGATTTCATCAGCAGGCGACACATGTGAAGTTCTTTACACTTGACACAATTCTCGAAATAGTTTAAAAATATAAATTGCCCGCAGCCAATAAACTGATACGCCCGTTTGAGTAGGCAGGGGAGGCAGGGGCATGGGACGCAGACAGCGCCAGCGGCAGAGGCGTGTGAAGCGCGCATAAAATTAAATTTGAGCACGACCACATGGCGCGCCGTCGACGTCGGCGTCGGCGTCGCAGTGAGCTTGGCAGGGGAGCAGCACTGGCAATGCAAGAGCGGGAGTAAGAGTAAAAGGGTGAGAGAGAGAGCGGGAGAGCGGCGCAACTTGGGCAAGGTCATTAAACCACACAAAAGCGAATGCGGCGACAGCGACGCGTCGTTGCCGTCATCATTATCAGCGTTTGCCGCTGCCAGCGCCTTTGCCTGTCAGTGTTGCCAAGAATGTAATGCAATAAAAATAAATATTACTTTGTCTAAAAGAAAAAGTATTCACAATTTTACTTAAAAAAGGCTAACATTTTTCTTAGTCTATTTATAAAATAAGCAAAAAAAAAAAAAAAAAAAAAACAGACATTTTAGAATAAAAATCAGTGAAAATGGAATATTTACTAAATCATTTATATGATATCAACTAAGTTTGTAATTTAGTTAGATAGGAAAAAAAAGCTGGAATATATAAAAAATTATATTATTTGAACGGATCACTGAACAGGAAAAACAATGAATTAATTTATGGAAAATATTAAAACAAATTTAAAAAAATTGACACAAAGAAAAAATCTATTTCTGACGGGAAATAATCTGAAGTGCCAACACTTCTATCTCTGCCTTTGCTTGCTCAGCTGTTTGTGCCTCATGCTCTTGTTTTTGTTGTTGTTGTTGTTGTTGCATTTGCTTTGCTCTTATTTCCGCTTACGTTGCATTTTCAACACATTTGAAAAGTATGCGCAGGTCGCACTGCCTGCTGCATTGTTTATACCCCCGTGTGCATAATGAAGCAGAGATACGGATACACGCGCACACAAACAGACACGCGGATTTAGACAAACACACGCCCACCGAAAATTATCGACTCGCGCTAACTAATTTGCATTCGCCTAAGCTTAATTTATGCATTTTTAAACATGTTTCAACTGTGCCTGCCCTCTCGCTCTCCCTCTGTCTCTCTCCCACTTGCGTGTGGGTTGCTGTGGGAAAAATTATTGCAGAGGCTGCAACAACAACAACACCTAAAGTTCGATATAGTAGGTGGCACTCGACTTAGGAATACCATGCACATTGTAGAAGCTTGAGTGTAGAAGGCGTAGGAGTAGGCGTGTTAATCACAGCTTGAAGTCAACTTGTGTCTCTAGCTCTACTAGTAGCTGAGTTCTGTGCCGGACGGACAGACATAGACATGGTGACAACGTCTTGGATATTGTGGCTGCTTCGGAATATATATATATACTAAGATCTGTCTTGACGCCGTCTGTCCTACATTTGCACAAGCCTAATATACCAATTTTATGCATGTCCAATGCCTGCAGGGTATATGGAAAACAGCGACAACTTCTTGACTTTGGCTCAGCTCATTGCTTTACGGCGAATCGCAGATGAGCTCATGAATCAGTTCGCTGCCGGCGCCGCTGCCAGCGTCGCTGCTGCATTTGCATAACTATGCGCTGAGATTTCTCGAGATTTTCGCTCACACTTGAGCTTGAGCTTGAGTTAGAGCAGGGATTTTACCTTTTACACAAAAATGTCAACAATTTCAACGCTCAAATGAATTCGCTAATTAATTAGGTAAGAGGAGGGAGGGCGTGTGGGAGGGGCACTAAGTGGGCGATGAAACCGAAACCGCAGCTCGTGGTTGCTAACGAAGAGCAGAGTGGGTATAGGGGGAGACAGTGGGATAGGGAGAGTGTGAGTCTGAGTCGGGGATAACTTGACACTTGATGTAAAAACCAAAAGATTGCAACACTTGAGCCAAAGTCAACTGCTGCCTCTGTTAGCGTCGCTGCTTCCGCAAGAATGTGGCAAGCCCGAAAGCACTGAAACCGAATATCAGAAAGAGAAAGAGAGAAGAAGCATTTATCTCTTTTCGGGCCTAAAAAAAAAAACATTTGCTTTTGTTGCAGCATCTGTTCATAACGTTTTGTTGTTGCTGTGATATGATAATTCCACTGGCAGCCCACGCGGCGCCGACTGCGACGGTTGCCACAGCAGTTTCGCCTCAAAACTTAATTAAATATTTAAATGCGAGCAACTAACTAACAAGCGCAATCTCAAGCCGGACCAGGCCTGGTCAGCTTATTAAGTTTTTGGTTTTCAGCTTTTCTTGGCCAACAACATTAAGTTGCCAAATTGCTGCTAACAAGCAGCAGCTACAACAACAACAACAGCAACTGCAACAGCTGCTAGCGACAACAACAACTCGAGTTATGCTCGAGTCGAGCATGAGACAAGAAAATAACTCACTCCAATTTGGCTTTAACCATTGAAAATGGCTAAAATTGTATATAAGCTTTGTTCAAGTCTGTTTAAGAAGAGGTAGAAGAAGTTAGAGCCATAAACTGTCGTATGAAATTTTGATAAATGTGGGTGAATGGTATTTAGCAGTCGAGTCCGCTTGACTGTAGTTTACTTGTTAAATTCTGAACTGATTGAGGCAGATGGAGGAGGAGGGGGTAGGTTATATTTGATATTTGATCAGGTCAATTGACATTTCGAATTGCGATTTTTTCAAAGAAAAAACAGCCAAAAGCAAAAGCAACAACAACAACAACAGCTGCACAAACAACAGTGTCAAAGTAAACAAATAAATGCGAATAAAAATGCTGCACGGAAAAAGGCGCAAGAAGAAAGCGAAGAAGAGCAGGGCAGAGAGAGGGAACGAGAGACGGAGACTAAAGCGTTGATGAGGTAAAGAGGCAGCTAAAATAATAAAATAGTGCGAGTAATTAAAGTCAACTGCAAACGTTTAGGAACGGAGTAGTACTACTACTAACAAACACAGAGAGTAGTAAATACTACTACTAATTCTACTACTACTATTACTACTGTACTACGTTCTATTTTTTGCATGTGAATAATACACTTGCCTTCGCACTTGCATTAATCTTCCCTAACTATTTCCACATGCAAAAGTTAAGGGATCGAGGGCGTGGCTATGTCGGTATTAATTAATGCCCAAAAATAGCTGGCAAACTGGCGCCCCTGTGCAGCGCCGCGAGGCTTTAAGCTTCCGTGGGCCGCAGCTGAAGTTGAGTTAAGTTGAGCCTTGGACATGATTAAAAATAACTTTGGCATGAAACGGTTTATTTTCTGTGCTTTTCGTTTTTTTTTTGCTCCTTTTCTGTGGGCCGAAATGTGAAGCATTTAAATCGCTTTTGTGCGCGCTTCTGCCTCTTCTCGCGCATTTGCGGTATTTATTGTTGTCATACCTGTCCGGACAACACAATAGAGAAAAAGGGAAATAAATTCCAATATATAAACATATGTGAGAATGTCAGTGGGAGTGTGCGAGTGTGCGTGTGTGGGTGTTTAAAAGTAAATACTTGTATGACAATTATTTTAACGCAACGAATGGCAAAATATTTGTTTGCCAAATTAAATGAAAAAGGTCGTCCGATAGGCTTATTGAGCTTACTTTACTGGGTATTTAAAATGTTTAATCTCACTGCTGAAAGCGTGGGCGTCGCTAGTTGGAGAGCTTCAAGTAGCTTGAGTTGGAGATTGGCAAGCAATTTGGGAGCAGAGCGCGAACAAGCAAGAAAACGCAAAAGAAAAGCAAAAAAATCGAAATTATTTCCCTTCTGCCTGCTGCTACGATCATTAAGCAGCTGTTGCTCATCAGTTGCTGCTGCTGCTGATGTTCTTCTTCTTGTTGCTGCTGCTGCTGCTGCTGCATTCAATCATCAATCAAAATTTTGAGCTGTGCGTGCGAAGGCAACTTGTGGCGGCTTTAATGATGCAAAAACGCTGCAACTGCAAATGCAACTGCAACTGGAAGTGGAAGTGCAGCAAATTGCCTGAAGCCTGCGCTGGACTGAACGCTGGCATTCCATTCCCTTGGCCCTGGGCCGACGTGTGCAGCGCTTGGGCCTGCCACTGCCACTGCCCCTGCCCCTGTCTGTGGTCTGTGCGCTGCACTTTGACTAATCCATCAGCAAATGAGGCAACAGCCGCCGGGGGTTGCATGCAACACACAGATACGCGCACACGAACGCACACAGTTGCGAAAATGCAATAAAAGCGTTGTTCACACTGACCCTTCAATGCAGCTCCCCTTCTCTCTCTCTGCATCTCTTTCTCTTTCTGCAGCTCTCTTTTAGCCCAGCACTTTATTTGGTACTTTTTGCTGCATTTTCGAGTGCTCTTTTCCCAGCAGCTCTTCCTCCTCTGCAAGCTCATTTTGCTATTCGTCCAATGAGTTTGCGTAAAAATGGAATATTAGCTTTGTGCAGAAGTACTTGCGGATCTCAGCTTTCATTAGAGCTAGAGATACCACAGCTTAACGATAGATTCCCGCATGCCTTATACAGCTTCAGTTTATTTCTAATTTTGAGTAGTACTCCCATTGCCTATAGGAATCAATATTTGTGATTTTGAGCTCGATAAAAACAAAGTTAAACAGAGCCAACAATATTATTTGGTACATGGTGCATGGTATCCAACAGTCGTTTACATTCGACTTTAGTTTCCTTTACTTGTTATATATATATATATATATTTCCCTTCCCTTCGTTTTTTTCGCTGTCAGGACTTTGTTGGCCCTCAAAGTAGCCGCCGTTGGCCGCGCTTTTCTATCTCTCTCTCCTCTGCAGCTCTCTTCCTCTGGCGTTTTATGACGCATTCGTGATTTCTTTTTCTATTTTTTGCATTTCTGTTTAATGCTGCACTGCGTCCATTTTGATTTTAAGGCCTTTTGTCCTTGCGTCAAGTGTTGACGGGCGACTGCGGCTTTCCTCCTCTTTGTTTGCCTGCCAACAGCCCAGAAAAAATTTAGATTACGCTTTAAATTCGACTTTTTAAACGGAGCGTTCAGTTGAAACTACTTAAATATTTGAAAAAAAAAAAGAAATTTCCAACTGGAGATGCGGGGCATCGATCCCCGTACCTCTCACATGCTAAGCGAGCGCTCTACCATCTGAGCTACATCCCCTTGTGGTTGATTGACCACCATGACGGCACATAAGCATGCGAGCGGGAGGAAGAGAGACGAGGCAACGATCGTCGTGTTGCTATGCTACTCCCACACGCCTTATGCTATGGCTATAAATAGAAACACTCAATGGCGGCTGATTAACAGTTTGAGCGCTTTTCGAACTTGACACTCGCTGCCACTCTCTCACACCCTCTCTCTCTCGCAGCGATTTGAGCAGCAGCTGCTTATAGTTTGCTTATTTATTACGCATGTAATTTGCAAAATTACATTTTGTACGAGTGAGAGCGAGAGCGTGTGAGTGTGTATGCAGTAAAAGCAGTGGAGGTAGTTGTTTCTTTAGTTGTATTAGTGGCAATGCAGCAGGTTTTGTCGTTGCGCTCAATTACGGCTAATTAGCAGCGTGCTTATTGTTGATTTAATATGCACAGTGGGAGCGGGAGAGAAAGAGAGAGTGAGCGTGTGAGAGTTGGAGAGAGCAGCAGCTGACAGCCGTCTCACTCTCGCTCTCGCTCTCTGTGCTCCCTTATTGTAATATCAGTTGCAAAAGTGGGTCACAGCGCGCCGCTCCGCTCTATAGATAATTATGATGATGATGAAGATGGACAACGTGTCGAACGTGTTTGTTGCTGTTGCTGTTCACGTTGCTCTGCGTCAGCTGCAGTAGCAGTAGCAGTGGCAGCAGCAGCGCCAGCGACAGTGGCAACAGCTGTTGGCCATTTACTTTCAGTATGCGTTTCAGTTGCTAATTTGGCCGCTAGTGCTGGGAATATAGCTTCCCGCCATATCTGGCTATCTTTTTTAGTGGAAGTAATAGTTCAATTCTAGCAAATAAAAATACCATATGCGTTTAAATACCTTCTTATCTGACAGACAGTCACTCATCTTTTAGGTTATTATATTATTATAATTTGAAGAAGAAAAGATTTGAGGTTTTGACTTGCGTGTTGATGTTGTCTGGCGGGAACAGCTGCTCTTCCCTGCCTGAAATTGGCTTCGATTGGGGTCACATCCTGCGTCTTATTAACAACATGCAGGGCAAACAGCAGGCAGCTAATTTTAAGGGAGCTGCGAGAAACTCAAATGGACTTTGAGTTCAGCAAAAAGTAGAAGGTGACAGACCGCAGTGGCAGCAACAGATGTTTGATTAATATACAGGCAGCTCGTTATACCGTTCCCTAATTGAAAATGGTTAAAATCGGAAGTTTAGCTTTGTGGAACAGAAACTGTGTGAAAGACCAATAGCCTATGTGTATCTATAAAGTATTTTTAGAAAGACGTGAATGGTATCCAACTGTCGAGTGGCATTTCGACTGAAGCACTCTTTATCAGGACCAATCATTGCCATCACAGCTGCGCACACAACCGAACTGCGTATAATACCCGCAGGCAGAGATCGGGTCTGTCCACAAGGCTCTGCACTGCTTCGCTTCATTAGCTGCTGCTGCAGCCTTTGTGGGATGCCACAAACTGTTTTTGTGGTAAGGTGTATCTATATGTGTGCACGTGTGTGTGTGTGTAATTTATGGCGCACCTTATGCAACAAAAACAAAGAGCAGAGAGAAAAACAAAACCAGAAACAGAAAAACGGAAAAACACTTTGGCCTACATACTTGGCGTATGCGTAATGTCATTAAATAATGCCACATGCCACACAATACGACACACACACAGAGCAGTCGGCACACGTGATTAATCGCATTACTAATCAATACAAATGTCAGTCAAGCGCCGACATTTGAGATTTGTGGCCAGTTGCTGTGGGCTCTCGCATTACGCATACGCACAGTAGTGCGCCGTCCGCTGGCTGCAACCCCGACTCCAGTCCATTGTCAATTAACTGGCGTGTAAATTGACAAAACCTGCCACAAAGTGACAGCAAAAAAATGGCATAAAGAAAACTCCAAATGCAGCAGGCCGATTTTCCCAGCGTTTTCCACGCTTTTCTTGTCTGCCCGATTGTGGCATTCTCTCTGTTATCAGCAATACCTTTTTAGTTCATATCCTGGCTGCCGGTCATCTGAAAGTGGGCGTGGCCGACGCTAATTAATGTCGCGTGTTTGCCTTTTCTCTTTGGGTCTCTAATTCGGTGCAAGAATTCCGAATGCGCCCAAGAAATAAGGTCAACTAGGGGTTAAACAGGGGAAAACAAGCTGCGGACTTTGCAGGTGGCGGGGCACTAGGCCGGAAACGCGTTGCCATTTCCGTTTTGATTACAGGTTACGGGGCCAGGGCCAGTTTGGTTCGCACTCGCTCGGACTTTGCCTTGGCGGGAAATTGTTGACAAGCGTGAAAAGTCGGCGCAAATAAAAGCCAAAAGGTGGGCGTGGCTGTGTGCCTCGTCACGTAGAAAGTAAATAGCCATAAGCCAAAGAGGCGGGCAGTGTGTAGCCAGGGCCGGGGGCAAAGGTTGTTGTAAAACATTTCTGCAATTACAATTTGGGAGCTCTGCCTCTGCGCTGCTCTCCCCACGGCGCACATCTCTCCACAGTGTTTGCTATCACTCGTAAATCTCCATAATTGGCTCTAAAAACAAGCTAAATAAAGCTAAATATGTGCACACATTATAAAGGCCCGACTTGGGCCGGCAGCGGGTGCTAAGCGTTTTTCATTTTCTCGCAGTTGTTCGCTAATTTCGCACCGCACGACAAACCCAAATTTCGAAATATTCTATTTTTATATGCGAGTAGAGCCCCCAGATATTTACACTATCTCGCAGTGCAGATCTATTAACGGTTTTTGTTTTCGTTTAACGAAGGGGCGGAACTTTAATCTAGCGTGGAATGCAGAATGGAAGAATGGTGAATTGAGAATTAGATCCAACTGAGAGCGGGAGCGATGCAGAACTAATGATAATTTATTGAAGGCTAGAGAATAAATGAAGTGAGTTCTCTCTTTATACGTCTCTTTAATTTTATTAGTTCTCTGCCTCAGTTCACTCGATCTCTCAGTTTGTTAGTTAGTCTATCCCTCAATGCTTTCTCTCAATTCTCCTTTGCCGCAATATATATTTCTTCCCCTGAGTTCTGGAAAATCTCGCTCCACGATGATGACATTAGTCAGCGAAATCTGCAGCGATTTACATTTTGATTGCATTTCATGACCAGTGACAAATATGTCGCGTTAAAGCGAGAGAAAGAGCGAGAGGAGAGAAGAGAGAGAGAGAGAGAGAGCACAGCAAAGCATTATGATAATCACAGGCATTTCCATAAATTTCCCAGCAACTCTGCGCACAAAAACGTTGTTTTATGCATATTTAAAGAGTCGGAAGTTGGATTATTAATGCACAAGCGGTATATCAGCTACGAGACCTTCGATATGCAGGGTATACATCAGTCGTTTTCCTGCTATTTACTCTATTTTACAAGCGTGAAGTTTGAAACTTGTTAGCAGTAAGGACTGACTAACCTGCTCTAATGTGCAGGGTATGCAGAGAGCTAAGAGAATATCTACTAGAGTATGTACAAGTCGGCTACGCGACATCTACTCCATTTACAAGTGTCATTATCGCGCGTGATTATCATTCGAGTCGGGCATTTGGCGTTTTGATATCATCGCGTCCATCACGACATGTGCGTGTTGAATTTACAAATAAAAAGCAAAGCGAAATATGCAGATATATAAACAGATTTACACAGATGTATATATACGAATATATACATACAGCATTGTCCTTCGTGTTGTCCTAATGGGAAAACTATGACGTCTGCCTCGAGCGGACACTGACAAATCGCCAGTTGACATTTCGCTCTGCATAATGAAGAGCTTTAAAAATCGAATAGGAAGAAGCATAATAACTATTTAATGAGTATTATATTTGACATTTGAAAGCTTGAATTTTGTATACCATAATCGATGAGGGAAGAGAGGTTAAAACCTTCAATCGAAGCGAGGCCGAAGCGATGATGTAAATGATGAAGATGAAGAATGATGAATGACGAATGTCATTCTCAACTCCTAAGCAAATGTAATCAAAACTGTGACTGAATCTTCCACGGCCCACTGCTGTGGCTTATAGACTCCGAATTGGGGAGCGAGCACCTCTTTATGGCTTTACACAAGGCCGCAAATTTACGGCCATAATTCGGGCCTTATTCATGGCTTGTTTTCAGTTATCAGCCCGGGCCCAGCAGCGCACGAAGAGCTGCTGCCATTGATCGATAACAAAGCCCTGCGCATATATCTCTCATGTGTAATATGTGCATATATAAATGTATACATATATATGTATATATACTATATACAACATATAACCTAATATGCTTTGTTGCCCGTTTTGTGCGTCACGCGCCGCTGTCATAAATAAGGCACGAGGCAGGAAGGCAGGCAGACACGAGGAGGCAGGCAGCATCCCGGCCATATTGATGGTTGAGGGAGGGCGTCCAAAGGATTGTGTGCTCACTACGCAGCAATCTAACGTGGCCAACAGTGTTGCCAACAATCTGTTGCCGTAGAAAATGTGTAAAGAAAACAAACATAAATTATACAACATTTTTTAAGTTTTCTTACAAGATAAAAGTTGAAATTATTTACACTGTAAACTTTAAACAAATTAATAAAAAGTATTAAGTAGTTAGAAAATGGCCAAGTCTCCGTTTTTTTTTCTCGAGAAAAATCCTGAATTGGCAACACTAGCGGTTGCCGCCTCTATGGCTGCTCTAGGGCTGCTGCTGCGGCAGTGTTGCAAGTAACAGTTGCACGTCATAACTAAATCCAAGTAAATTACCGTCCGTCCAGCTGTCCATCCCTTCATCTGTCCGTTATTCAAATCGTATGGCTTTGTTTGCCGCACCAATTGCATAGAAACCTATTGAACTCGAAAGGGAAAATCTACGAGTGGACGCTTGAATGGAGGGAGAGGGGGCGGGGCGACATCCAGCGCCTTTAGCTGTCCGTTGGCTTTGGAAAATCCGTATATCCAGACTCGGACCGGGACTGGCATTGTTCACACTAAAGCCAAGTCGAATCGCCGTGGGGCTCTTAAAAATATTAAAAAGTAAAGCGAGAGCAGAGAAAGGCAGAGAGAAAAAGTAACGAATGCTGCAATTGCGCGTGCTCGACTATTGGATACCATTCATTCACTTTAGCCATACAGTAGTATTGATACTGATCGAGAATATTAACACTTCGTTGGTCTGCCCGGACTTCTGCGATTTGCATAAATCTTTTTAGCCATTTTCAATGGATGACTTGAATAAACAACTAAAGTTAACAATTGCTGCGAGCTTGCTCAGTTTTCATTGGAATTCGGCAATCACACACACCCACACATACACACGTAGCTGGGCCATAAATTTGTCGGGCCAAAATGTTGCAGGGATTTAGGCCTTGCCACTTTGCCGTAAAATCCTATTTTATTTTCAATTTGTCAAGCATGCGTGTGCGCGTGTGTGTGTGTGGAGAGCGTTAAGCTGACAGAAAATAATATTTATGTATATAGAGCAGGAATGAGCGAGCAGAGGAAAAGTAAGGAGACAGCGAGAGAGCGGGGGCGGGGGCTATTAACTTATTAGTACAACGCGGCGTATGAGCAACTTTTTGGCAACTTGCGGTTCTTATTTATTGTTGAAGCTTCTAAAGTAAGTTTTTGAGGAAGGAGAAGATGGGAGGGGGGGCAGAGGCAGGCACAAAATAAACTGAAACAATGACAGCTTGTCATGTTTATGCCACACGCTGCACAGCGAACCACACTCTCTGCGCCTAGCAGGCGCCTCTAAAGTCGCGCCACAGTTTCTTATTCTTTTCTTATTCATCCAAAAATGGTATATTAGCACTGTATGTAATGGGCAGAAGGAGGCATTAAATATTTTTTTGTTACGTCTAAATCAGGTGAATGGTATCTTAGAGTTGAGTGCGCTCGGCTGTAGTTTTGCTTACTTGCTTTTCTATGAAAATCGCTCGTGTCGCTTTGTCTGACAATTTCCTCTCCTACTTCTTCCTTCTGCCTTTTGTATCCTCCTCCCAGTGTAGCTGGCATATGAGAAATGTGCTGGTTTTTACCCGTAAGACTTCTTTCCCCCTCCCTCTCCACCTCGCACTCACTCTGATTGTTGTCAGCTTGCACGCGCCTCTCTCAACTGAGTTGAATTTTAACAAATTATTCGCAGACGCCACAGGAATTTTGTTTTCTACTTGACGCATTTTTAATGAGCGCGAACACCTTGAACTTTGTCCTCTCCCCAGAGCAGAGGCCCAGTCAGGTGTATAAAGTTCTATATAAATTGCCCGAAAGTGACAAAAGAAGTTGTGACTGGCATTGACAAAGCAAGCGAGAGCAAAATGGCGAAGGAAGGGAAAGACGAGAACAGAAGAAGAAGAGCGCAGAAGTAGGAATTTATCTCTCTTGTGCGAAGATTCAAGGCTGATGGGAAAGGATTGCTGGGACTATCATTAGTTTTTTGTATTCATACTTTTACTTTTACTTTTTCCTCTTTTCCATCTTTTCCCTCTGATAATTGCATAATTAACGCATAATTAATGGGAGGCAGAAGCAGAAACAGCCTGCAGGCAAACAGTTTCCACTGTGACTACACTTTGCTCTTTGTTCCGCCTCGGGATTCAGCTACAGCTACAACTGCAGCAACGTCTTTGGGTCGGGTTCGAGTTTAGCTAAATTAGGCATGCCAAAGACAGCAAGAAATCGCTCGGGCAAGCAGAATGCCGGCCAGGGGCAGGGGCCAGGCAGGAGGACGAGGCCCGCTGAGAAATGCTGATGATGCTCTTAAAGCTGTGGGCGTGGCTATTTTGGGCGCAGGGCAAACGATGGAAATTAGTTTGAGGACGCCCACATGGAAAAGCGTAAGCGTAAGCGCGTACACCACACTGGCTTCATTTTCCATTTCCCATTTCCATTTGTATCTGCGACTGCCTGCTGCCTGGCCTCTTTCAAGGCCATCATCATTTATATCTCGGCCAAAGTTTTTCATGTGTCAAATGCATGAGCAGAGATGCTGCCCGTGTTGTCGACTCCCCACCCCTGCCTGTGCTCCATTCAGTTTTCCACAAGCTGCTGGCAACAGTGTACTGTGTACTGTGTCCCGTGTCCTGCCTGCCCCGCCACACACCCACCCCTGGTAATTTTCCGTTACATAAGAAGAGCGAAAACATTTTTTGTTATATTTTTGCGTGTTTCATTTGCGTCATAACAAGGCACGCAGCTACGTGTGTGTCTGTCTGTGTGTGTGTGTGTGTGTCATAATCAATCAGTTTGAACATCCCACAGACACACACATAATATTTTACAAGAATTTTAATTTTCTTCTCTTGTAATTGCCGTGGGGAACTCAAATTAAGACTTGAGCGAGAGCAAGTGAGACAGAAATGAGAAGGAGTCGGATCTCCCGGGCTCCCCGCTTTAAGCTGTCCTTGCTGCGACCTTTTCACGCTTCTCCACGGGGGTATGGGGCCTATAAAACTCAGGCAGGCTCTTAGCACACCGTTGAAGTAACCCTTTTTAACGCAACTCTTCAACTCTTTCTCGTTTTAGGTAAGCTACGAGGATTATGCTATACTCAACAGCAACAGCAACAATAACAACAACAACACAACTGAAGCAGATAGAACAAAGTGATTTATGGGCTAAGTACACTCGAGCTTGGAAACAAATGCAATCAAACTTATGCGAAGATTTGTAGCTACGAAGGCGAAAGATTTTCACAGAAGTTTTATTTTGAGTGAAAAGTATCTAATGCTATTTGCAGTAGCCTCCACTCGACTTTGCCTCCACATTCATTCAGTATTTTCAACCTCTCGACAGAGTCATTATTATACCGTGCAATGGATAAACATAGTGTATATGCGATTTGCGCAAATGTACATGTAATTTTTAATGCAAATATTTAGTTAAACAGAGGCTTTAAATATTTAAAGTCAAACGCCAATAAGGTGCATGGTATTTAACAGTCGAGTGCGATGAGATTTCTCGTTTTTCTCAGTGTAGCAAATAAAAGCAAATATTTGCCTAGGTCTGCTCGGCCGGCAATTAGGTCGAGTATGTCTCCTCTCCCCCACCCGCTGCTCGTGCTCATTTATTATGCCTTCAAAATGGTTTTGGCCGCACCACAAAGGGAGTACCAAACCAGCACAAGCTGCAGCTGAAGGACCTACTCCCTCCCCCATCCCCGCTGCTCACTTTGTGCTCCGCCAAATGATGCATAAATTTATGTCAATTTTCCGTTAAACAATTAAAAGAATCGGCGCGAAAATGTCTTCGTATACAAAAAATAAGAGGAAAATGGAAAATGAAAACGGAAAATGCAAATGAAAAGCGCGCGAGAACAAGCTTCCCCGGGAGGATTGTTTCGGCGTCCCGCTGTCGTCCCGGCAAATTTCACTAGGCTCACAAAGCCATCTGCCACGCCCTTTGCCACTGCGCTAGCCACGCCCCCTTTTAAATATTTCATATATTTTCCGCTGTTGTCATTTTTCATTTCGTGCGCCCTGGCAAGGGGCGTGGCAGGCAGGCAGTCAGGCGGGCAAGTGAGAAATTAAAGTGAAATATTGTGGCAACGTCTTTATCGTTTATTGTTGTCAGCTTTGCTTTATAGCAGCAGCTGCTGCAGCCCCCCTCCCCTCCCCGCCTACCTTAAATCGGTCAAGTTTATGTCCTCAGCCGGAGCCGGAGCCGGAGATGAAGCTGAATGTTTTTGTGCTCCATGCTGATGGATGAATTGCGCTAAAGATGTGCTATAAATATTAAATACGCTGCGAAATGAGAGCTAATGAAAATCGCCAGCGTTTTTCCGCTGAATATGCGCCATAAATGGGGAATTCCATAGAAATTGTAGCTATAAAATGGAGGCAGCTCTAGTTAAGAATTGAAGCCATGGGATGAAGAGAAATGAAAACGCGGCGCTTTTTATTAAAATTAATCTAGTTATATATACGAAAAATATGGCGAAAAACTTATGGCCGACTATAAAAAAGTTTATAGTAAAATATGCCTGCAGTTCGAGCTGTTTTTTCCACAGCGAAGTTCTGTCAACTTTGCCCTGCACTCAAGGTGTGCCCGTGTGTGTGTGTGTGTGCCAGTTAGTGCCTGCCTGTGTGTGTGTGTGTGTGTGCTGTAGTGTAGTGCTGTGTGCCTAGGCAGGCGCACATAATTCGCCTGGCGCGCCCAGAAGTATGCAATCAAAAGGGTTTTAATTGATTTTAGTCGTCGCGTCGCTTCTCGTTGGGCCCCAGCAAAGTCAATGACTGCTGCACACACACACGCACACACATACACAGAAGTGCTTGACAAGTCACACACTCGCACACACACACACACACAGGCTCAGGCTTGGTAAATTCTAAATTGCATAAATTTATTTCTAGCTCGTTCCTTCTATCGCTCGCCCACATGGCACGCCCACCTGCCTGCAGGCCATTTGTAAAATTGATTACGCGCATAAATTGAAGCAGACTCGTCGGCGATATCAAAATGCTGCCACAGGGGTTGCAGCACAGCACAGACGTAGGGGAGGCCATATAGCAAGAGGGGAGCGGGCGCTTTCCTTGGCTTTTCCTTCGACGAAACTAGTCTTCAAATTGAATTTCATTCACTTTTTACATGCTTAAATTTAAGTGTAATCAAATTGAATTTGCTTTAATTGTGTTTGCCAGTGGGCGCCCAGGCCCAGAACTGCCCTCTTTCTGCTTGGCACCCTCTCTTCATTTTCCCACTTCTCTCTTTCTGTATCTATCCGCCTACTCTCCCCCAAAAAGTTATTTGTCAATTAACAACAGCGAAATGTTACAATTAATGTTGCGTATTGTATCGCACACACATACACACACACACAGAGAGAGGCTCCCGCTGGTGTGTGGCATACATGGCCATAATTATAGCAGTTGGAATCGCTTCAAATGCCCAAAACATGCGAATTACGCGCCGTTTGGCATCGGATGTAGCTTTACAAACGACAGGCGACAAATTTGTCGAATTAGTTATAAACTAAAAAAAAAAATTGCATTGAAGTTGGAAACAAAAGTCTCTTTGGATTTTTACAGACCTTAACACTAAAACTTATTACATCCATCGCTGACAAATTTGTCGCCTGACTACGGGCGACAAGCAGACAGACAGGCTGATAAGCAAACAGACAGACAGTCGAACAGAGCTAATCAAAATTACGACGCGACAGTCACCAGCAGCAGCAACAATTCGAATTAGCAATTTCCACAGGCGCGTGGCGCAGTGGCCACGCCCATCAACAGCATACCCTGGGAATTGGCTGTCAGCATGGAGGGCGGGACACGTCGTAGCATACGTAATGAGCAATGTCAGGATCATGGCGAGAGACTGCAATTAGTAATTGAACAGGGGAACCTTCTGTTTAATTACCAATTGTTGTTCGCACGCGTTTTGCACGCGTTTCGCAGGCGGTTTTAGACGCACGAAAAATGCAAATTCAATTTAAAGCCGCGCCTCAAATTATTTAAAGGCAACACACCAATGCGTGTGTGTGCGTGCATGATGTGTGTTTGTGTGTGTGTGTGTTTGTGCAGAAACCAGAAAGTTCATTGAACGCCAGGAACAGGAGCCAGCCGAGGAGTGGGCGGGGCAGGGTAGGGCGCTGTGCATGTGGACGGGCAAGTCTCGGGGCCTCGGGGCAACAGTTTGAGTTGAGGAGTGCTGGAATGGATGGTGAGGGGAGCAGGAGCTGCCGCCTCAGCAGCAGGTGATGAGTTATGCGAAAAGCATGTGCAAAATATGTCTGAAGAAATCAAATGAGATTAAAAACGGGAGAAAAAGGGCTAACAGCCGATTGCGGGCCATCGTCGTTTGGTGTCCAAAATAAGAGGCAGCTGTGAGACCGTTAGAGAGGAGGAAGAAGAGGGGAGGCAGGGAACTACTGGATTGACCCCACAGGCAAGGACTGTTTGCCAGTGATGGCAAAGAAAAAATTGTTCATTTTAAGGTTAAAAAAGTTGAAAAACTTTTTTAGCTTTTTTTTTTGAAAATAGTTGTTGCTGTTTTGACAGTAGAGTTGAGATTTCTTGCTCATATTAATATTATAATGCAGCTAAAGCTAAAAACTGTCAGTTCTGACAGCTAGTAATGGCAGCATTGCAGCACACACAGAACAAATATGCCCAGCCAAAAACTGGCAAAGTTAAGAAAGTTTTCCACACTCTTGGCCAAATGGCAATTTGAACTTTTCGCTTTTCGATTCGTTGCGATTCGTTTGGAGGCTCCTTTTGGTTTTTTGCCTTTGGCTCTTATCACGTGCCAAGCGGACATTGCTGTCTGATTTGATTCTGCAGGCTGTGCCACGCCCTGCCATCCTACCTGGCACTGCTGGCAACAGTCGACACTCGAGCACGAAGGGAGCGAGGCGAGAGATGGAGGGGGAAAGAGGGAAGGCGGCAACTCCGGAATTCAGACCGAAAAGTAATTTCCAATTGTGCAGCCAAAGCGTTGATGATTATGATACCCTGTAAACTCGAGTGTATGTTGTCGGGTATGCCAGCTGCAGTAAAAGCCTCTAGCTAGAGCTATGCGTATTCAACTGACCTTATGATACACTGCAAGCCTCTAGTGTGTACTGTGGGGTATGCCAGAATTTCGATATAGATATATACCTGGTATACCTGCTCTCAGGGAATATCTGCTCTTTCTCTGCCGAACTGGAATCAATCAAAAGCGCAAAAAACTAGCGACGATTTGCTACAGTTTTCACATTGCGTGCACAAATTGAGCGACTCGAATCACTGTAAGGGAACACTACAAATTGACGGGTAGCTCGACTCAGATTCCTCCGCGGGAGAGAAGACTGATCTCTTGTGTTGGGATGCGCTCGAATAATTATCGTTTAGTTATGGCACTTTTTGTTTAAGAGCGAGCGAAAGAGAGACAGACAGAGAGAGAGAGAGAGAGAGGGGCAACTCGGCGGTTTCTTTAAGCTGCGCAAGACACGCACATGATAAATGATTCTACAATAAAGGACAAAAGATAACACACAGAGATAGAGTAAGAAAGGGAGAGAGTATGTGCCTGTGTCATCCATCATCAGCTCGATGCCTTCTCTATCTCCTTCCACTTGTGCGTCTTCAGATTTTATCTGCGATTCGAACTATTTGTCTAGTTTTTCATGAATTTCCTTCGTTTTTCTTAGATTTTTCTTAAATTTGTTTAACCCAATTTCAAGTGAAAAGCGTAGATTGAAGTAGAAGCAGAGCGCCGCCATCGGGTATATTTTCAAGTTGATTTTTGGTAACTTGATGCCCCGAAAATAATCATAAAAGGCAAACGGACGGCGGGAGGAGACAGAGAGACAGCCGGTCGGACGGTCGGACGGACGGACAGACAGGCAACTGACCCAACAATGTTTGATTTCCTTTACTTATTTCTTTCTTCTCCGATTTGATAGATGACCATAAAATATTAATGTGCGCCGTGTGTGTGTGTGTGTGTGTGTGTGTGTGTGTGTGTGGCGTGTGTGTTCTCTTGCTTTGATTTGACATTGACTTCAAGGTCTTCGCTTTGTAACCACAAAATGGCGCAGTTTCCGAGATGGAAACTGAGATGAAATACGATAACGCACTTAAAGTGGAATATATTCAGATAAATATGGGCCCATTCGAAGGGAAGAGCGGGGGGCGGTTTAGACTAAGTATTTTAGAGAGCGTACTGCAAGAGAGTGGAGTGAAGAATGAGTAATCAGGCTTAGGCGAAGAGTGTCCGAGAAGAAAACTGAGATGCAGTACGAGACGAAAACTGAAGCACCGAATACTCAAATAAATATGGATCGATGCAGGGGGATAGTGGGGACAAGGCATACTCAAAGTCTTTTACAGAGTATTCTGTGAGAAAAGAGAGTGAAAAATGAGTAATCAGGCTTAGGCGCTGGCAGCCGTTTGGCTTATGCGGCTCGCAACACTTTTCCTGTTTACCAATGAATTTCCCATTTTGCCCGACGCCGGCAGACACTCAGTATAATCAGCTCATTATCATTAACGGGCTGTCAGGCACTCGGGCCGCCATTAGACATGCAAATGCCTCAGCCTACAAGTAGACTACAAATACCCGATAGTCGGCAGATGGAGGGGAGGAGCAGTAGCAGCGGCAGGAGCAGGAGCAGGAACAAAGAGCAGAGAGCGATGACTCATCTGCACGCAAAGCAATTCAATCCAATCTGGAGCAATTTGCCATAATTTCAACGCTTAACTACGGCCCCTACAAGATTTACGGCAGGCAACTTTTCATAGCTGCAGATAGGAGCGAAGATGGAAATGTAGATAAAAACGGAAGCGAGTCGAAGGAGGGGCGGGAAGAACTTGACAAGTGTCTGAAGAAACGAAAAAATAACCAGTAATAGGAGCGTACTTGACTTTAAGATACCATTCAATAAAATTAAACATGATCCCCAATCTCCCACCAATTGAATGTCTCCGGTTATAATAAAAACTGAGCCTAACTGTGGTCCATTCAACTCAGCAAATGTTGCTGATCAAGAATATATATATATTTTCACAAAGCTAATACACCATTTTGAGACGTTCTCAATAGGTGCAGGGTATAGACATATATAGAAAAAGAAGCTGCTGCTGCGTAACCATAACAAAAATATTTTTCGGCTGCACTACAAGGAGAGAAGAGCAAAGGAGAGAGAAGGAGAGTGTGAGAGAGGCAAATAAATGGTCATAACTGGGGAGTGAGTCAGACAGACGGCGACAAAGACGTCGTCACACTGTGTTTTTGGCCCAGACATTCGCACTTTTTGGCCATGGCCAATGGCATCATAAAATTCTAGCTAAAAGCTAATGTTGTACAGCTTCTTCTGCTGTGCTGCTGTTGTTGTTGTTGCTGTTGTTGTTATTCCCCCGTTCGTGTTGTCGCCTCACAGTGACGCCTGTGCGTCGACAACGTTGTCGTTGTGTTTGCAGCTCAGCACGCACTTACCACAAAGTGGAGTAGAACCGGGCATGGGCGGGGGCGTGACGGTACAGCGTCTCGTCTGTTGTTTGACCTTTTTGCGTGCACTAATTTCCAGCGTTTATCAATTGGCAGAAAGAGGAGAAGAAAGTGTTAGAGTGAGAGGGAAAGAAAGAGCGTGCGCGAATGCTGCATACTGCCGGGCATGCTTCCAGTGTTGCTAAGCCTCTTTCAAATTTAAGTTGAAAGAAATTCAAACAAAAAATAGGCAGAAAAATTCTATGTTTTTAAATTTGTCTGATTTTTGTTTGTTTAATATTATTAAATACGTCTGGCTTTTTTAAAAGGCGCTAGGGCTTTTGCTAACAAGGAGTTGTTGGCAACAATGCATACTGCTAGGCCTTCTACTTAGGCCTCTTCACAGTCCTGCAGTTCATTGAACTCTTTTAAGCGAGACAAAAAACAATCGACATTTCTTGCTTGTTTGTTTGTTTGCCTTTCCTCTCTGTGTCTGTGTGTCTGCCGGTCTTACTGTCGGCGCTTTTGTCACGCTCTTTTGTTTCGTTCGACATTAATGCAAAGTAAATTCTCCAACTCGAAGGAGAAATCCCAACAGCAAACGGAAGGAGAAGTTCGTTAGACTGTTAGACGTTAGGGCGGCAAAATGGGCAAATAATAAGCACACTTGTGAATCCTTACCCCATATCTATGGCTTTTACTATATCGTTTGCTCTTTTTTTCCATTACAGGGCCGTCACAGATCCGCGCGATGGACGCCGCGTCGCACTCAAGAAGCTGCCGAATGTGTTCCAGTCTTTGGTCTCATCCAAGCGCGTTTTTCGCGAGCTCAAAATGCTTTGCTTCTTCAAGCATGAGAACGTAAGTGACTGCACTGCATTTTCCAAACAGTTTTCCATTTTCCATTCTCATTTACTTGTGCAACGAATACTTTACATTTAATTACGCGTCGCATTTATGACAACAAATTTAATTAAAAAACCCAATTCGATTATTGTGCCTGCAGGCGTGTGAGTGCGGCGAGCGAGGGAGGGAGACCAAGAGGCAGAGAAGCATTTTAAATATTACGCATACGCAGCGTGTGCAGTTGTTTCTTCGAGTTGCATGCACTGCCATAGTGTACGGGAGATTTCACAGCACATTAGCCGTCACGTTATACAGGGTATCTCGGAGCTGTGCAACTGCCTATAACAATTACATTTACATTTTTCAATATTTACAACACAAACGTTGTCACGCCTCAGTGCCTGATCCTGTTGCCAGTCACAAGTACTCGCATTTTCAACTCAATCGAACTTGTTGTTGTCGCTTATTGCAATTGTTGTTGTTGCCGTTGTGTCACAGAAGTGTCGTTTATGTGCTGTGTAATTATTGTCATTAATTTAAGCGAACCGTTCAAAAGCGAAATGTTAATTTGTTTATTACATGTTTCGAAGGAAAGAGAAGGGTGTAGGGGACCGAGAGCTGTGCGCTTTATCGAGGGAAAACTAAATATTATTCATATTTATAATGCATTATTTATAATGCAGTATTCACTTAAGCTTGTATCACAAGTAGTTATACAGACCTTAGCAAGTTGTTTTCAATTTTGTTTACATATTTACAAAATTGCGAATAACACGGAAAATGTTGCAAGATTTGAAATAGACGCCCATCTAGAGAGATGCTTGCATATACCCACAGTGAAATATACACTGACTCATTTCTGCTATCTGCGATGACCCATATTCCCCCTCAAACAGGCCCAGTATGCCGCTTGTCTGTCTGTTTGTCTGTCCTGCCGTCTGACAGTTGCGATTCAATCAGTCAAAGCACTAATTAACCCATTCATTCATATTCAATCCGACTGCAACTGCTGCCGCAGATTTGCCCAACTATATCTATATACGTATATATATATATCTTTTGCTTAGCGACGCCCACGCTCTGGGGCGGACACGCCCATTTGCCAGTTGCCACAAAAGGCTGTCATGCAAAATTTATGACAAACAAATTTTATGCACATAAAATAAAATGAGAAAACAGAAACTGAAAACTGAAAACTGCCCCAACATTTTGTTGCATGCAAATTTGTTAACACAACTGAACGGACAGGCGGACAGCCAGACAGATAGACAGACAGACAGACAGACAGGCGGACAGACAGTCCAGAGGCATATGGACAGGCCACAAAAAAGCCAAACACAACTGACACTAAAAAGCAAAGAGTATTGAAAGAGCGAAAGAATGATTGTTATTCATATAACATTTAGAATTATTAATAAAAAAAATACAACAGAGGTAGTGGCCCGGGCCCGGGGAACGGTTGGGGGGCTCTGTAAGCTCGACAGCTGCATTGTACGACTCGCTTTGTCCGGTTTTATGGGCAGTTTTATGTGACTTTGCGGCGATTTGGCTTAATTTATTTATCTGAATATTCGTGCGACAGAACCTTTTACTACAGCAACACAGTATAGACTTCTACACCCCATAGAAACGGTAATAATTGTATATTAGCTTCGAATTATAATAATAATATAATATTTAGCAAAAGTATTTAAAATTAAAAATAAATTCATTAAAGTCGCAATGAGTGCATGGTATTTATCAGTCGAGTTTACTCTTTTACTATTTTGGTTTTTTTTTTTTTTTTTGCTAACAAAATGTCAGTGCAGTTATTAGCCAGAAAACTGAAATGGAACTGAAACCGAGTAAAATATGTCCACGAAAATGTCACGGACTGTTGAATCTTCAATCACTTTCGGATTTGCATTCGTTCGACTCGATTAAGTTGTGGAGGGAGCAGATAGACGGCATTACGAATTGACACCCTAATGAAGACACTTCCCACATTGCCCACACATGCACACTCAACACACGGAGCACCTTGCCCAATATGCAAATTTCTATTAATATGCAAAACGCTGCATGAAAGAAGCAGCAAAAAAAGAGGCGCGACATTTGCTGTTGTTGTTTTTGCAGTCTTTTTCTTGCTGTTGTTGATGTTGTTGTTGTTGTTGTTGCGTGTCTGCATGCTGCTTTGGTTTCCTGTTTCAATTCCATTTTCATTTCCTACATGCCCCGTCGCCATGTCAAACAAGTGCAATCAACCCAAAAGGTGTGAGCAGTGTGTGGGCGGAGTGGGAGAAGATTTCTGCTGGGCCAAAGCGGGAAAGCAGTGCAACGCTTTGAGCGTAAAGAAAGTGTATTAGAAAAGGCGCAAGGAAGCAGTTTAGAAGCGCAATAAATAGTAAGGAAAGAGTTTGCAAAGGGATGAAGATGAAGCTCAGAAAGGGAGTAGCTTGAGCATTGCAAAAGTATTTAAAGCTTCACTTCAATCTACTTTTCTGCTGTCAGCTTCTCTTTTCTATCGAATTCCTTACAATTCCCAACTCACACACACGCACACACACGCTGAGTGAGTGACAGCCAAGAGACTGGCAATCGTCTCAATTGCTTTCGCATTATATGGCACAGCATACCAAGTGTGTGTGTGTGTGTGTGTGTGTGTGTGTGTATTTTGGGTGTGCGAGTGTGCAGTGCACATTTTAACAAATCGCTGCAAAATGTTTGCTCCATTATGCATTATTCCCATTGCTGTTGTTGTTGTTGTTGCTGCTGCTGCTGAATATTTCAATAAAAGATTTTGCAACGTACGTGGCGCACATTTCAAAAGCATTTCTCACATGCAGCCGCCGTTTGTCGGCTTTGATTTGCCTCCCTTGCCCCTCCCCCCTCCCCTTGGCATCTCTTCTTAATCCTCTACTCACACACCTCGCACACACGCACACACACACTCACTGCGCCCTGGAGTAAAGTAAATGATTGAGTTTCGAGTTTGATGGCTTCGCTCCTCTCTCCGCGCTTCTCAATCGCTCGCTCGCTCGCATCAATTGCATGCAAATTTTGTTATTATTTGCTTTTTGGGGCGCTTTTTGCTCCAGCAAATTGCAATTGAAATGTCAATTTCATTTCTTCATTTCCCCGTTTCGACAGGAGAGCAGGAGGAATGCTAAGATGGACGGATGAATGTGCGTTTCGCATTCAGATTGCTGTGTATGAATCAATGAATGAGTTCTCTCTCTCTCTCTCTCTCTTGCCTCCCATCAGTTGGCTGATCTCATCAGAGCTGAACTGACACAGCTGACAGACAAACTGACAGACAGACAAGCAGTTTGTGTATCGCATCAGTTCGTATCTCAAATTTGAACTGATTGCAAGCTAATTCAAACTCAACTCAACAGTAGCTGCCAAATTTCGAATCCCACGCCTAGAGACGATACAAACACCTGGTTGAGGTCTTTTTTAACTGGAAAGCCCTACAAGTTGCCTAGATGCGAGTCGTCAGATTTCTCGGAGGAGAGTCCGAGCAGCTCGGCTCAAGGTCTCGGCGTACAGCTGACAGAATGCTTTACAAAAGAAGCTTTAATTAGTCCGCAAATAACAAGTAAAACAACAACAACAACAGCATCAGCAACACTAACAACAACAACGAAAACAACTAAGAAATGTTGTCAGCAGCTGGCTGCAATTTTTAGCTCGAATTCTAGCAGAAGCAGAAGAAGCAGCAGCAAAGAGGCTAAGCAACACTTTTGCTTTTGTTTAAACTCTGGGAAATTCGCTAGAGCATGGGCAGCAGCGGGGAGACGGGGATGAGAGGGTAGAGAGCAGAGGCAGCGTAGCTGCAATGATGTTGCTGATTATGTTGGCTGCCACAAACTTGCCACAGCTGTTGCAGCCGGCAACTTTGCCGTGTTGCCTGCACCTCAGAGCAAAGTTGTTGTCTAAGTTGTTTGCACGGGTCTCCGTCTACACCGTAGTAGTTGCTCTCGTTGTACTATTTCCCCATTAAGAAAGTCTAAATATGGTATATTAGCTTTGTGGAAATGTGTGTTACAGGTAGGAGGAGGCCTGTCATCATCAAACCGTCAATCGAATGCCTAAAACAGCAGTATTTAGTATATTATATTATATGAAAATACTCCCAACTTTGTGCATGGTATCTAAAAGTTGAGTACCTTTGACTGTGGCTCTCTTTCTGCTATTGTTGTTGCCGTTACTGCTGCACGTCTAGTTGCACCTGAGTGCAGCTCATATTAATATGTATATATAACCAGGGCCCTGCCCCGCCCACGCCCACAGTAGCCAGCGCTGCTTTCGATATAACTGCATGAATTTATGTTTTTCGAGAGCGAAATGTTAATTAGCCGCAGTAGCTGCAACTGCAGCAGCGACGCAGCGCACGTGCGACGGGGCCAAGTGGCAACTTTGTGCATGCAACAGCCACAACTCTCATAGTTGCTGCTTGCAACAAATTATGTACGAAACAAGGCAGCTTAAGCGACTTACCTGAAGGCTATGCCATGTACCCTGTTACCCTTACCCTGCTCCAACAGGAGTCCAATGTTGCAGCAATAAATATGGTAGTTGGCATTCAGCAGAGGAGTTTTCCCTTAATGACGGGCAAAATATTAACTAAAGTTGCGAATCTAAAAATATTATACAAATAGCTCAATGATTATAAATATAAATTTCGTACTTGGCACTTGTAATTAACTCACAAAGAATCTCAGAGAGAGTATTATTATTATTATTATTATTATTATTTAATAATAATTAATTATTGTTATTATTATTATTATTATTATTATTAGTCTTAGTAAACAAATTAATATTAAAAGCTGTAGTAGAATTCCTAATACGAGAATATACCATATTTACCTCAGTCAGGGTATCTGCTCGTTTGCCTGCTGCCATTTGCTATTGTTTTTATTACTGCTTCGCTTTATTTTCGCTTGTGAAACCGCAGCAAATGCAGTCGCTAAATTACAACTGCGTCGAACGTCATTGAAAAATATTAACAGAGCTGCAGCAAAGCACAGCAACAGCAACAAAAGCAGCAACAGCAGCAAAATGTAAAAACAAAAGCCCAAAGACGCGCCGGAGCTGAAGCTGAAGCCGAGTCTGAGCCCTCAAAGAGGCCGAGGCTCAGCTCAGAGCTTAAGGAAGGAAAGAAAAATATTCAAGAAAAAAAAAATAAATACGAAAATAAATAAAAAACTTTTGCCACTTAAGCGGCGGCACTTTTTGCGTGTGTTGTGTGTGTGTGTGAAAATTGTTGTGCGGCTTTTTGTGGCCTTTTGCCGACAGGCAGACAGACAGACAGACAACAATGTGTGTAGATATCTTACATTGTGCAACATTTTGCTGCTGCCGCTGCCTCACGCAGCAGTTGCAACTTGCCAATTTTCATGCGGTCATTTGCGTCTCGTAATTTTCAGAATGAAGGCAGCAAGACGAATCGAAATGATTTTAATTTCGTATCATATTGAAAATCAACTGTGAAACTTGCCAACTCACATGTGTCACAGCGGAGGCTCCCCTGCACTGCATACTCCTGCTGCTGCTGCTGTTTTTATACCCTGTACGCAAGAGAAGATGTGTGAAAATGGTATATTCGCTCAGTGCAGAAGTATTTTATATTTACAGTGGGTGAACGGTATCTTGCGGTCGAGTGCGCTCGCTGCTTGCCTTCTTCACAGTTGTTAGATTTGCTGCTGTGATGCCGCTGAGCGACGGTTGGAGCAAGAGTTCCTTCATCATTTCGACCGCAGGCAAAATAAATCAGCGCTTGTCTGGGGCTTTGGCTTTGGCTCTGGCTCTGAATCTCGGTCTCGGTCTGTCCAGAAAAAGGTTTCGGGCTCTGTCGACGCTTGTCTCAGTTCTTGTTGTTGTTGTTGTTATTGCTGTTGTCGCTGTTGCCTCTTTGTGTTCTGCTGTCCATCAACTTCTTGCAGCTTCGTCCCGTTTTTTATTCATTTTTTTACAGACAACTCCCCCGAAGCGCAGACAGTGGCGTGTTGTTATTGTTGTTGTTGTTGTTGCTGTGTATCTCTCTGCAACGGGTCAACGTTGTTGTTGCTGTTGTTGCTGCTGCTGCTGCTGCATTTGCCGAGTGAACTTTGTGGCATTTTAGTGCCTGGCAGCGACACTTAACATGCAACTAAATGGCGCATTTGATGCGCTTCGCTTCGAGCTTGATTTTTATTTATATTTTATTGGAGTGCATAATTTATGATCTACCACGCCACTCTACACTCTTCTTCTTGTGGGTGTAATGCTGCAGCATTGTTTCGAGATTTATGCACCTAATGCCACATCCAATAAAGACCGTCTACATTGTCCGTCGAATTTATTAACCAACTTTGTTTTCTTTTCTCTCCTCTTGCAGGTGCTGTCAGCTCTGGACATTTTGCAGCCTCCGCACTTGGACTTCTTTCAGGAAATGTATCCTTTTTGATCAAACAACACAAGAAACTAAAATGAGCGAGTGTAAACTGCACAACTAAATCCAGTGAAAATCGGATTTATTGTTTGTTATTTTCGACAATTTGGGAAACTGTTGTAAAATCATTTTTTATGCAAATTTTGCATCGCTTAATCGATTTAAAGTGCAAACTGACGCCTTTATTTTTATCGCGATTTATTATGAACTTTATTATTTCGCCACGACAAAGAAAACAATAATTTCTGATAGAGTTATAAATGCAGGGAAACTTTAAATGTGATTAATTATGAAATGAGTCTAGTCATAGCGTAGAGAATTTCATCACTTCTAAGCCATGTCTTGCTGTCCCTGTCCTTAGGCAGCTTGGCCACAGTTGGCAGTACTGCGAACTTGCCTGCAGGTTGCAGCCGCCGGATCCTTTTCATCACACTCGCAGACGAGTTGCCTGGCGGCCTGGAAAATCTATTTTCTATTTTCAGCACTAAAAGTTGGCCCGAAAAAGCCGAGCAACTACTTAATTGAAAAAGTTGAAAGCAAACAAACAAACGCAAAAGTTCAGCTCGAGTTGGGAGGCAAGCAAGAAGAGGTCGCGGGGCGGGGGTAACTGTGTAAATGTGCCAGAAGTGAAGTCGATGATGATAGTAGTAGTAGTAGTAGTAATAATAATAATAATAATAACTGCTGTGCGCCTGGTCGCCTCCTTAACACTCCTCACTCTATAGCTATGTGATAACCGAGCTGCTGCAGTCGGACTTGCACAAGATTATCGTGTCGCCGCAGCACTTGTCGGCGGACCACATCAAGGTCTTTCTCTACCAGATCCTGCGCGGTCTCAAGTATCTGCACTCGGCCCGGATACTGCACCGGGACATCAAGCCGGGCAATCTGCTGGTCAACTCCAATTGCGTGCTCAAGATCTGTGATTTTGGACTGGCGCGCGTCGAGGAGCCCGACCAGGCCAAGCACATGACCCAGGAGGTGGTCACCCAGTACTACCGTGCGCCGGAGATTCTAATGGGCGCTCGGCACTACTCGTCGGCCGTGGACGTCTGGTCGGTGGGCTGCATCTTTGGCGAACTGCTGGGCAGGCGCATACTGTTCCAGGCACAGAATCCTGTGCAGCAACTGGAGCTCATCACCGAGCTGCTGGGCACACCCACCATGGAGGACATGCGGCATGCGTGCGAGGGGGCACGCACCCACATGCTGCGCCGAGCGCCCAAGCCGCCATCCTTCTCAGTGCTCTACACGCTCAGCTCGCATGCCACGCACGAGGCGGTGCACCTGCTCTGCCAGATGCTCGTCTTCGATCCGGTAAGATCAGGCTCAGTCGGGCATAGTTCCGAGCTGCCTACTAATGTCCCTACTCTCTCTCTCTCTCTTTCTCTCTCTCTCGCTAGGACAAGCGCATTTCGGTGACTGATGCCCTGGCGCATCCGTACCTGGACGAGGGTCGCCTGCGCTACCATTCGTGCATGTGCAAGTGCTGCTTCACTACCTCCGCTGGCATGCGCCAGTACACGGCGGACTTCGAGCCCTCGGCCGGGCAGCCCTTCGATGATTTGTGGGAGCGCAAGCTCACCTCGGTGCAGCAGGTCAAGGGTGAGTCCCCCCAGAAGCGTCTGCTGAACATACCTTCACACTCAAATTCCATTCATTTTGCAGAGGAGATGCACAAGTTCATAGCCGAGCAGCTGCAGACGGGCCGCGTGCCCCTGTGCATCAATCCGCAGAGCGCGGCCTTCAAGAGCTTCGCCAGGTGAGTCGACGAGTTGCCAATGTTTCATCCGTATGAACCAAACTGCACGAGCTCCACTCTCTCTCTCTCTCTCTCTCTTTCTCTCTCTATATATCTCTATCTCGCTCTGTCTGTCTCTATCTCACTCCTTCCTGCCACTTCCCGTCCTACTTCTATCTTTGATTTGTTGTTGTTTCGAAATTACGTAAAAACGCTTTTCAGTTGGGTACAGTATCTATCCGAACTGTTCCCAGTTCGATGCAGTTTACGCAGCTGGGAACAGACTTGTATTTCCTGTGCTGTTACTGCCCCCCTCCCTCTCTCTCTCTCTAACTTCTATCCAAACTGTTCTCGGTTCGATACGTAACTTTGACTGGTTGTAGTATTTTATGGCATTTTCTGTTCTCTCACTGCGAGGGCAATTCGATTCGTATTCTGCACTGGGAACAGTCACGTAGTTCCTGTCCTCAAAGCTCTCTCGGTTCGTTTCGTAAATCGAACTGAGAACAGTATTCCAGTTTCCCCCCAAGTATCATAAGATGCAACTGGGAAGAGTCTCGTATCTCTCTCTGTTCCTATGTTGTTTGTGTCGCAGCTTCTAGTCCGAAAATATCATTTCCACTTCCACTTCCTGTCCACACTCTCTTACACTATATCTCCGTCTGTCTCTCTCTCTCTCTTTCTCTATCTATCTATCTCCTCTATGTTGTTCTTTCCCGAACTTATTACAATAAATATATATTTTAAACGATTTTTAATTTTGTTTCTCTTTTTTTCTATCGTTTTTGTGTGTGTTTCTCGAACATCGAATATTAATATTGAAAACTCTATTAAATTTAACTATTCAATTTGCGTTGTTAAGCCAATGAGAATGAGAATATCTACTACTACTACCACTACTACTACTACCACAACTTGCACTGCTGCTCCTGCCGCTGCCGCTGCCGCCGCCGCCGCTGCCGCTGCCGCTGCTGCTAAGAGAGTGCAAGCAAAAAAGAATATATATAGAATATATACGTATATCCGATAAGCGATCAAGTCAATATTGCAAGCTAAGAAACACAGAACACAGAAGAGAGTCACAAGAACTGCCGCCAGAAAGCCAGAAAGCCAGAAGGCCAGAAAGCAAAGCAGAGCAGAGCAGATCAAATCAAGAATTCGAAATGAAAGATACAGAAAGATACAAAGATACAGAATGCATATGAATCCGAGTCGAGAGTCGCACCGAATCGTACGAGATACACGCCAGTTGGGGATCTCGATCGCACCTTAGGTCTGTTGATAAGTTGATAAAGCGACATATGTATCTCTCCTACTCTACTACATAATATGTGTATACATATTACATTTGCTAAGACTATATCGTTAATCTATTAAGTTAATCAATCAATATCAATTGACTTACTTTATAACACCTTCTCGTCCTTTACTTTCCGTTCCAACTCTTAAATATCGAACTGCAAATGCAATGTGTATAAAACCCTGTTAATAATTTTAGTTTTAATTATACGACTAAACCCATCGTCCACCTGTTCCCCCCGCCCTTCGTTCCATTTCGTTTTGTTATCGTTATCGTTTCGTTTCATTTCGTTTCGTTTCATTGAGTTTTCCCTTTTGTTGTGTTGTGTACATAAACATTAAAGGCGAATCCAAGTCGAAATCCTGCCAGAAATTGGTCGAATTGGCGAATCGAAATGAAAATCATGTGAAAACCGAATGAGAAGCGAGCGAATAAAGCGAATGCGAATCAAACTCGAAAGCAACAATTGGCAAGCAAACAAATGAGAAAACTAAAAGCAAGCAAAAAGCAAAAAACAAATGCAAAATGCAAAATGCTAAATCGAAATACAAAATACTAAATGCAATCACTTTTCACACGACATTTCGAAAATTGCAAATAACTATCATTATATCGTAATACCTATAGCCATAAGAATCCGATGCATATACATACATAAATATATTCCTCTCTCTTTCTCTCTCTCTCTATCTATCTGTCTCACTCTATCTTCTACCTAATCGAATTTGTGTTTATGTTTTGCATATCTCATATACATACTATTTACATACATATAACTATCTATATTCGCATATTGTGTACACTGTACAGCATAAGATATCAATCAACCTCCATCCCCACGAATACCCTGTAATACAAAGCACACATATATACATAGATTTATATACATTTATATGGCCAATAAAGGCGCAGACTTTATGACGGGACTCGACTTGACTGGATTACTTGACAACTTGGTAACACCAAACACAATTCTGCAATCTCACGCATCTGCCTGCCCCCTTCAGGCCTCGCCATCACCCTGTTTCCTGCCCTCCTCCCGCTCCCTAAAACACACAAGTTAAGAAACAACAACAACAACAACAAATAATGTGCATAACTATACAGTATATATAGTATAAATATATATGTCTGTGTGTGTGTATATGTGTGTGTGTGTGTGTGTGGCATCAATACAAATTCAGTGCAGTTGAGCAGCAGTGACAATGGTCAAAGTAGTTAAAAAACAAACAAAATGAGAAAACCCGAAACGCTTGAACAACTCTCACTTTATATTTTGAAATCAAATCGTTTTTGTTTTTAGCCGCAATCTAAATCTATAAATATAACATATAAATATATATCAAAAATAGAGTATGTAGTTTGATTTTGTATATTTTTGCTTTGTTTTGTTTTTGTTGTGCTTAATGCTTCCACTAGTTACACTAACTAACCAAACTGTGTGTGTATCGTAAAAGTATCTTTTATGTTGTAAATACTTTTAGTCGTAGTTCTGCATGTGCTTCTACGCTCTGTCTCTCTCTCTCTCGCTCTATCTCTCTATCTATCTATCTCTCTCTCTCTCTCTGACTTCTTTATGTGTAAGAGAAGGAATTAATTGAGCAGGCAACTAATATTTGTACTTTCTCTACTCCCGAACAGCTCCACTGTGGCACACCCTTCCGAGCTGCCGCCTTCGCCGCACCAGTGGGAATGACGGCAAAATGAGGCGATTGCTGCCTAAAATATCAAAAGCAACACAAGCACAGCAACAGCAACAACAACAACATCTACAACAGCAACATGAACAACTACCAAAATCAAACTATAACAACAACAACAGCAACAATTTCTAGAGAGAAAAGCGCCAAATACTTTTAGGTAGCGCTCGTCTATTTAAGAGTGAAAGCATTCCACCACCGAAATCAACTAAATGCAACAAAAACATAAACATAAACAAAACAAAACAAACACAAAATGTAACGTAACTCAACTGAAACTAGTCTAAACAGCAACAACATCAACAACAGCAGCAGCAGCAGCAGCGGAACAAACAAGATTTCGCATATTACGCAAAACTGTTCCCACCCCCAAAGCATACTTTTTGGGGCAAAAATAACGAATATATTAAATATAATATATAATAAATATATTATATACATTTTCCGCTATCGGAAAATGACTCTGCAACTGGGAACAGTTCTGCGTATATATTGAGTATATATGAAGCATTATCGATAGCAGAATCGAAGTCGAAATCAACAATTTGGCAACAAAGCAAATTTTGTTGCGCTCAGCAAAAATTGGTAGAGAGCGGAAAACAAGAAGAAGCATAAGAAAAGCAAGAAAACTATGAATACTTTTGGTCTAAATAAGTAAACACAAATTACACGAGAAATGTTTTATGTTAAGCGCTTAAATCGATGTAAATTAATTAGCCACTAGACTCAAAGCCCCCGCTCCCCCCAAAAAAATACAGACGTCATATTCGTAGAGAGAAAACTATGCGAATATTGTAACAAATAAAACTATATAATTATAACTACAACTATAATTAAAATACACACACACTCTCACACACACACACACACATCTAGCATTTGTTTGCCAAATTTACCTCACACACACACACCACACACACTCTCGCTGTCGACTCTTTCTACATGTCGAGAACAAAAGTAAAATTAATTTCGAAAAATATTTGCGCTTCAATTTTGAAACTGGTTTCTAAACAAAATTAATATAAATTACGCATACTATATGTATCTGTATCTGTATCTGAGCATTAATGTGTGTATTGTATATGTATAACTGTAACTCTAACTCTAACTGTAACTATAACTTTTACTATAATTGCAACTGCAACTGCAGCTGCAGTTGCAACAAGCGCGAAGCCAACGCAAACGAAGATGAAATGAAATGAAATGAAATGGATTCATTTTACCCGTGGACTGATTATAGGCATAAATCCAATCGTTATGCGATTAACCAATTTAATTTGTACTAATTATAACTCTTAGTTAACGACAATTCACTACGCATATTAACTAACAATATTACGATTAACCAGAAGAAGAAGGAAATTCTTTAGTTTCAACCACAATCCACAATCGATCTATGCATACGGAGAGAGAGGGATTCGTACAAGTGGACGACACACTGCCCCCAGTGAATGTGCAACGGCGCTCAAGGCTTGTGCCCACACTCACTGACACACACACACACACTGCCTTGTGTGTGTGTGTGTGCATGTGTATGTGAGCCGACTTGAACGCCTTGCTAATTTCAATAGATTTATTTACTTTAGCTCTGCATTAGTTTATCGTGTAATATAGTTTAATTTCCGCCCCCTTTCCGATTTCCGCGACGTCAGATTCAAGCCGATATATATATAAAATACACGTATATATATATATTGCAAGACTGAGTTCTCTCTCTCATTTACCAACCACCTACCCACCACTCCCCCCGCAGAAAGGTTTGCAAACTTCAGAAACTTCGCTTGAATTATGTGTGTATCAACGTAGCGAACTATACGAATACAAATATATATATATAAACATATGTATGTATGTGTATGTGCATACGAATATATAATTATATGAATCTATGTGTGTATTTGTAATTCTCAATTCATACGAAAGTGTCAAGTTCTCTCGAAAACGTAGAAGCGCCCCCAAGCCCCGGCCACTCCCCCTAAAGGAATTCTTTAACTCTAAACTGTGCTGCTTTCTTATGTATGTAGTTTTAATTATACGAATATATAGACATATATACAGCTAAAATATATAAAATTAATTTAGCCGATAGACAAGAGGGTCAGAGGGACTAGAAGGGAAGAGGGTTAGGCATAGAGTGGACGACCACGACGAAGAGGAAGACGAAGAAGAAGAAGACGAAAAAGAAAACAAATATGAATTCAAACTTTCACGGAGATCTCATAGCAAAAACGAAAAACATGATAAAAAGCAAAAGGGAATCAAAAGCTCAAGTCTGGCGGGTCCAACGGGTCTACGGGGCAACCGCGAATAGCGAATAGCGAATCGGCGGAATTCCCCGACTTGACCTCAGCCGTTGCCGTTAGCAGGCGATTTCTTTTCATTTTTTTACTTTTGTTTATAAATCACCTTTTCTTACAAATACGAACGTAATGTCACACACACATCCACACGCACACGCTGAATATACATATATACATATTCGCTTTAGTTTCTTTATAAACACACACATACACTCACACACACAAATACAATGCAAAATCATCATCTACATTTTAGGATCTAAGGCCATGTTACACGCAAGAAGAAGCACACACAATACACAAGAACCTAATGTTACGATTACCGATAGCGGATTACGATATTGACTAGATTTCGTTTGGACTTATGTAGGCACCATGTACATAACATTAACACCCCACCAATACTTATACTTATACGATATATAACCCACTTAGAGCTAGTTTTTAGTTTAAACGTGAAACCAACTAATAATAGTAATATACGCGCATACGATAGTATGGCGATAGTATCGATCATCGACATGTACATTTTTACCACACACACCCCACGCACCGCACACACACCTTCTTGCTACCGAGAGAAGATCAAACACACACTGCGAACCCAACACTATATATACTATATAGGATTGTAAAGTCAACCTCGATTTGGCTTCAGTCCCTTTCAAATCAGTTCGATTCATCGCCTAAGTTTAGATTATAGTTAAGGGAGGAGAACAACACTGCGAGGTGGAAACTGGAAACTGCAACTGAAAACTGCATTAGTATTTCGACTAAACCAATTGTGGAGCAGTACTATATCTGCTAGCTATATACATATATATATATATATAGAGAAGAACCTACGTATACCTAAATAAAGTACGAGTTTATGTTTACGAGAAATAAAATTGTGTAAAACTGTTTGTATAAAAAAAAAAACCGAAAGAACACTTTTTGTTTTATTTTCCTCTTTTGTTTTGTACAACTACAATTGCAACTGCAACCTACAACTCTTGTGGCGCCCCTCGTGCGCCTGTCTGGCCGTCTAGTAAACCGCAAACCCAATGCATTTGCCATTAGAATTTATAGCTCTAACTACGTGTATGCATTTTTCAATACAACTTAGCACTATGTACGAAATACGAAATACGATAACCGATATACGGTATACGGTATATATATATATATAAATCCATAGTATATATATAGACAGCTATATACATAGATATGTGTATGTACGGACAATATTTGCAAATAAACAAGAACATGAAAGCTAAAACTCGTCAGATATTCCAGTACAGGAACCCAAACATTTGGAGTACCTCCTTCGGTGCGAGGGGAAATCATGATAGATCATTTTTTGGGCAGTTCCTGACCACACATCGGACTGCATGAATAATATATAATATACAATATAAAGCATATTTCAATTGGAAACTAAATGAAATTTTATGCCAGAAAACTAAGATAGAAACCAAAAACTTTTGGAAAGCACTAAAACAAAAACCAAAAAAAAAAAAAACAAAACAAAAATGTTTTCTTAATAGAAAAATCGCGCTCAGGTTTATGGAAAAAGTAAAAGTAAAAGAGAAGCTGTAAGAGATTCGTATAAATGTGAAACACTTAAAATTCAGTAACTAACTATAACTAATAACGAATGAATAATATAAATGTACGTTTACCATGTTTAACAAAAGGCTGTTTGTAGAAATTGTGACACAGTTTTTTAACCCTAAAAATAACCGGAAACACCTAAACCTATACCTATGCCAATACCTAAAGCTATACCTATACCTATGCGATATGCAAGTAACTCTCGATGTAAATGTGAGTAGAATGACACGCTATAAGCTTTGCCAAAGACCCCGGAGAAAAACCCCATTGTAATCCCGCATCGTATTCAAAGGCAGGCGCGTTCCGATTTCAGGATCTGCCCGAAACGGAATGGAACGGGCCTGCCTACTATTCGTAGAGAAAAGTCGTGTACATATTTGAAATTATAATGATATTCAGGGCATTGTGTGGTATGCAAATGGCCGATATTAAAATATATAGAAACTTTGTGATTGCTTCTCATTGATGATATTCTCATATAGAGTCAACTGTAAGCTCCTCTTACACACCCAGACATACAGCCACACACCCACACCCCAAAACACACACTATTAGATCCACTTAATGGAGATTCCCGGTAAATATGTAGGACACAAGCGAAACGTACGAGTAGTTAACAGTACCATATACAATATATAAAGCGACATATACATATATATATACACTCTCATACTTGAAGCTTATCCATTATTATTGCAATTATCTATATACAAACATATATATATATATATATTCAAGCATATGGGAAATTCGATCAGTGTTGTAAAAAGTCAAAGTAAAAAGTAAAACTAAATGGAACCTACTCTAGTATTTATAACGCAGCTCTATGGATGTATATGTGTATTTGTATGTGAAATCTGTAGCACACTCACACACACGCACACGCAGACACACACTTCGATGCATAACGGGCCACTAACCGCCCCCACACCCCGCCCACTCCTAATAATAATGCTGTCCTTTTTGGTTGGGCCACTAACTGAACCATTTGTATATATGTAATTATATTAAATCTCTGTACGACGTACTCCCACAACAGCAGCACTATTCACTAATACACGCACACACACACACACACAAGAACATTGTACATTATGAATTGAGCGAACCTTTTCCCGATTAACACACTTGAATTATTATTAACGTATTGTCATTATACACACACTAGCCCCGCATTAGACTTACTAATACTATAATATTATAACGTAATACGGAAAACAGTAAACAAAATGCTTTCAACTAAATAAAGTTCTTTGGAATTTAAATGCAAAACAAAAGATACGAAAACGAAATCCGCATGTGTTTCAACTGCTTGGACTGCTTGGGCGATTGCTTGGCGCAGCTTGCTAATGTCGTGCCACCGGGCAACAGGTGGCGCCACTACAGCGCACTGCTTGCTGCCAGACTCTGGCTTGTTGCTGTCACAGCCAGCAGATGGCGCTGCTAGCGAGTTCAGAGCTTCAGAGTATCCTTCAGTGCAGCCCAGCACTGCCGTTGCTCTCTGACTATAGGCGGCGCCACTGCGCAGCGCACTGCTTGCTTTGGGAGCTTGACCTGCCCAAGGAATCGAAACACGAGCATCTTTCAGTTCTCAGTTCTTGACTTAAAAGCTCTCGTATATTCTATTTCAGATTTCTGCGCTCCTTTATGGCTACAAATGCATAAAAAAGTATACCCTTTTCCTTCGAGCGGGTTAAAGATAAAATTTTTATCTGCTTACATGCTACAGTGCTATAGCCTACGCGGTCCTCGCTCTTACAAAATATATATGTAGATATATATGTATGTATGTTTGCTTTGCTCAGTCTCACACAACGAATTTAAAATGCTTTAAAACCTAAAGTTATTCTCCAGGAAATACTATGATGATAAGTGAACTTTCTGCTGCCGCTTACTTGCTCTTAGCTGCGCTCATCCCACTCCTACTCCTACTCCTTCTTGCCGTAGTGGCTGTAGCTCTCCTCCACGAAGATCTGAATGGAGCGCTTCACGTGCTGCTTGTGCGGCTCGGGCAGCTGCTCGAGCTTGGGCAGTATCTTCATGAGGAACCGGAAGTCTGGCGACAGATTGATGTTCGTCTCCGTCTCCAGCTCAGTCGCCGGCGGCGGCGACTCCTTCAGCGATTCTTTAGGCTCCACGGGCAGCACGGAGACGCCCGCAGGCAAATGCAGTCCGGGCGCGCCCTCCACCTTGACAAAGTTCGTGGGGTTCTTCTTGGGCGGCAGCGTTATGTGCGGCCTGCGCGGCGCCGCCACCGGAACGTGATGCTTGGCGGGAAAGCCTCCTGCCCCTGCCTCCTGCTTGACCGGCTGCAGTTTGGGCTTCGCTTGGGCCTGCACCTGGGCCTGCGCCTGCTCCTTGTCCTGTATGCAGCTGAGAATCTCGGGCAGAAACTTCTCCAGGTGCTGTGTGAGATTCGCCTGCGGCTTGTCGGTGACAATCATCAGCTTCTTGGCCGCCGTGTCCTTCTCCTGCTCCACCACAACGAACATCTTGCGCTTCTGCCCGTTGGCGCCGCTGCTGCCGTTCCTCTCGTCCGACTTCTCGGTGATCAGGTAGAGCTTACGCTTCTTGGCCAGCCCGTTGCCGGCTCCCTTTGCCGCCGTGGCCCCGTTGTGCTTGTTGTGGGCATCGACGAGGGCGGCGAGCGGCATGCTGGCCTCGTAGTCCGAGCTGATGGACTGCACGTCGCTGCAGACGGACGACGAGGAGCAAATCGAGTGCGAGCGCTGTGGCACGGCGGTAATCGTAGTGACGGACTTCGACTCCGGCTGCACTGGCTGCTTTGGTGAATCCCCGCTGGAGCTCTACAGATGTAATGTTATCGTTATCGTTATCGATTGCCAGTTATCGGTTATCGCCGACTGTGCACTTACATCAACCAGTTCAATGGTTGTGCTGTCGGCCATGGGCTTAACAGATGTCGCGCTTGGGGCTGCCGCCGCTGCTGCTGCTGTTGTTGTTATTGTCTCGAGCTTGGGTACCCGCAGCGGCGTCGTCTTGATGCGCGTCTTGGCCATTGCCTTGCGCTGGCTGAAGTGCCTGAAGCAGATGCGCAGCTTCTTCAGTCCGCCGAGTTCCTGCACCAGTTGCTCGCTCACTCCGAAATGGCGCAGCCAAAAGTTGCAGCTGCACGAAAAATGATAAAAAGGAATAATAATATAAAGCATAAAAAGCGCGTGTGCTACTATGTGTGTGTGTGTGTGCTACTGTGTGTGCTTGTGTACAACAGAGAGTTCAACAGCACTCTCTTTCCCTCTCTCTCTCGTGCTCTCACTCTCTCTCGCGTGCGAAGTGCAAGCTCAGCTCTGGTCAACTACGCAATTTGCGAGATAATTAAGAGAAAGCTCTCTCTCTCTCTCTCTGTCGCTCTCCCTTTCTCCACACTCTACACTCATATAACTGTTTCGATTTCGTCAGCTTCTAATTTACCATGAATTTAACAACAACAACAACAGCAAGAACTCACAGAACACAGGGTGACAACGGTAATCGGCGGGCGCAGCGCACGTTGCGATCGCCTCGCAGGTTCTTTGTTTACTGCAAAGAAGTGCAGCTGCAGCCAAGTTTCGTTCTTTTGCCCGTGTGCTTTCCTCTGCAGACGACTGCAGCTTTCGAATTAGATCCCGTCTCGCTCTCGCCCGCACGAAGTTGGCCCAAGCTAATGAAAAGTTCTGCCATGGCCGCCAAAAGTCGTCGTTGTGGTCGCTGCAAAAGCGCTTTTATGCTCGCTGCACTCTCTTCCTCTCGCTCTCGCTCTCGCTCTCTCTCTTTTGAGCGCCGGTGTGAGTGTGTGCGGCGCGTATGTTGCTGCATGTGTGGTGCTTTCGCTGCTCTCGCGCTCTCTCTCTCTCTCTCTTGTGGAGCGGAAGTGCCGGCGTGCGAGTGCTGCGGCTGCTGCTGCTGCTGTTTCTATTTTCCCTCTCTCAGTCTAGTGAAGCAGCAACAACAATAACAAGACTTGTGTCTGTTTACTTGCTTTAGCCATTGGGGTGGTCCCAAAACTGAAGCTGTGCACTAATTAATGCGCTGATTTAATAGCTATTATTATTCACTTGGATTTATTAATTGATTCACACTGTTGTCTGGTACACACACACATACTCACACATTTACAATGTATGATTGTGTGTGTCCACTCTAAACTCCACGCGGCTGCTGGCAACAACTCCAGCCCAATGTTGGCAAGTCAGCCTTTTATACCGCCAAAATAGCTTTTTGCAGAAGTAATTAATTCAGTTATAATTTTAATATCTCTTGTTTTAGTATATGTTATTAAAGCAAATATGCGCTAAAACAATTATAGAAAATAATAATTATGATTTTTTAGATGCTTCGCAAAATATCACTGTATTTGGCCTTTTTCTAAGCCAACATAGCTTTTTTCACGCCAAAGAGTTATCAGCTCTGCGCCAGCACACAGAAATTTTAGCATCAAAACAAAAACAAAAACTTCACGGCCAACAGAGCGCGCCGCACGCATTACAACAGCGCAGACAAAGAGCAGAGCTGGCAGAGAGCAGCAGAGAGTGAGCGGCAGACGGCGCTCGAGAGAGTTATAAATAAACCGACGGGGAGCATCTGTGTGCCTGTGTGCGTGTGTGCGTGTGTGTGGGACGCAGCTTCTTATGCTGGCGTCGCTCCCCTCACACCCACAACGCGAGCATAATTGCAATGCGAATGCAAGCACGTTCTTGTTCTCGTTGTTGCTTTTTTGCCATGGCATTGAAATTTTTCTATGAAGTCGATGCGGGCGCAAAGAGAGTTCGATAACCTTTGACTCGCCCGAGGAGCTCGTGAGCTGGAGCTGGCAGAGCCAGAGCAAAAGCTCGCGCACAGCTAGATATGCCCCTGTGCGAAATACAATTAATAGACGTGCAGAAAAACATGCTAGGGTATTACATGCTTACTTACATACATGCATACGTGTGTATGTATGTTTGCATGCATATTTAGAGTGTGTGCATTTATACATATGTGTGTGCATATTTACTTATGTATGCATGTATGTATGCGTGCCTGCAGAAGAGAATTTCTGATGCGCAACAAGCTCTGCTGCAGGCCCGAACCGGAACCGGTTTGCACATGTATGTGAGTGTATGTGTGTGTGTGTGTGTGTGATCAACATGTATGCAGATCGAAGCAGAAGGAAGTAATTGAAATGAAGCCAATAAATTTGGACGCTGCACTCACCGATTGGCATCGTGTACGGGAAAGCGCCGCAGTTCCGACGCGCTTGCCTGGCAGCCCATCAGGCAAATCCTCGAGCAGCCGCCGGCAGGAGAATCGACGTCGACGTCGACTTCGACGTGGGCATCGGGATGCAGCGACATAGCCTTGCAGATGCGTAGGTCGCTCATTGCGAGGGCTGACGAAGTAAATAAGTGAACAAAAATGAGATTACAAGCTGCTTATGTGTGTGTGTGTGTGTGTATGTGTGTCTGTCTGGCTATTTGTTGACACATTTACTTAGCTGGAGCATAATAATACTCAGTAAAGACGAAATAAACGTTAAAAGCTTTCTCACTCTCTCTGTCTGTGTGTGTGCCTGTCTTTCGCTCGCATTGTCTCTCTCTCGCGTGTGCAGCTTTCAACTGCAGTTTCATCTCGTTCAAGAAATGAATTGAGCTTTCGGTGGCCCAGTGCACAGTGTGGCAAAAGCTCAGCGGGAACAGCGCTTACGTTTTGCGCCGTCGCCTGCTCTAATGTTGCTGATGTTGCAGCAGTCGCTCGAAACACTTGTCCGTTGCCTGCAATAATTCCCAACTGAGTCGCAATTCTTACCTTTTGCTTCAATGAGTTGCCGGGTTGAATAACCTTCTCTCTCTCTCTCTCTCTCTCCTGTCTCAGCACGTTGTTGCTGCTGTTGTTGTTATCAATGCTCTTTGTGCGCGCGTCTTCGCCTTTTTCTTTGGATTCTTCTTCGAAAGCTTTCGGGGATTCGCTTTGCTTCAACTTCTTGCGCTTTGCTGTTGTTGTGTCATGTGTGCACGTATTTGTATGCTGTGTGTGTGTGTGCAACGTGTTGCTGGACTGGACGCGCTTGGCTGTGCCTACGTTCTGTCCAAGCTACGTCATGGTATCTCAAAGACTGCCGAAAGTTTCGCCTGCGCCCGTGTAAATCGTACTGAAAGCTCTAAAACAACTGAAAACTGAGCTTTTCTGCTCTTCAAAAGCTCTGGCTTCTAGTTGTTGTTTTGTAAGCTTGGATTCGCAGTGTGTGTGTGTGTGTGTGCGTGTGTGTTCGCTTTCCCGCTCACTTTGCACGCAGCTTTCCGCTCTTGGTCGAGGGTGGCCACAGCGCAAGGAAAAGCTTTTATATAATGGCACGAGATCATAATTCGATTGCCGTAAAAGCTGGGGCGCAAGGCTACGCAGTGAGCTTTCACGCCGAGACACACTCATCGCGCAGTTCCATTCAGCATTCAGAAACTCGTCGATATACTCGATGCATCTGCTCAAACGATATTCCCTTCGTATCTCACCTCGCACTCGAGTAATCATCGAGCTTATCTTAATTGCCTGGCATAAATTGCAGCGAGCTTTGGCAATGCTTCTTTGACAGAATTCTCAATTCAATTTAAAATTTAATTAAAAGTGCTAAAAGCTTTGCATAAACAAGCCGTGGCAGGCAGGTGTTGCAGGCAACCGCAACTTTTCGCGCATTAATAATAGCTTGCTGGAAGCACGTTTAATTCGATAGTTGGAAGCCAATCAATTGAAAACTTGTGGATGCCATAAATTTCAATAGCATTCGAAAATGCGATAAAACAAGTTGAGAAAGCTACTGTCAAATGCACTTAACTCTTAGATACCCTGCACCCATTTCATGCTTAATATTAAATACTTTTGTTTAATGAGATCACAACTACATAAATTCCACTTGCACAGACCATAATATTGTAGGAGCTGATCTCATACAGGCAAACGGACAGACAGTTGAACATACAGACAGATAGACGGACAAACGGACGGACGGACAGATGGACAAATGGCTAATACGACTTGGCTATTAATGCTGATCACTATAGTTATATATAGATTAGTATTATTAGTATTGTAACAGACATTCGCACAAATTGGGTATACCATTTTAAGTAATTTTCACTGTGTGCACGGTATACAAATAAGCAGTTCTCGCTTGAAGAAAATGCACTTGCAGATAAGGCTCGGCGTCGACTTGTCACATCATTCATCTTTTTTTTTGCTCCCTCTACAAAGACGTCAATTTAAATTGTGTAAAACATTTTCGCTAAGCAGCGGCCCGCCAATTGTTAACGCCTCGCGGCGGCTCTTAAATTACTTAATAGCCGGTCTATGTTTTTATAGACTCCTAGTTAAAGCGACACACTGCATTAATGAGTCGTAAAGTCGGGAATGTGGCGCGGAGTACGCACTGCCCCATGCGTTGCCGTGGCATTTGATTGCCCTCAACGATGTAGGGCAGACCTTTGGTTTACGATCGTGCCAATGCCCAAAGCATTATCCTCAAGAACAGCTTGAGTAGCCCCACAAAACGGGGGCTCTCGAGCAGCTGCTGCTGCTTGTGCCCGGCTCTACAATTTCACTAGTTTCTGCAGTTTGATTGAATGAATGATTCGCTGAGCACTTGACGGCGACGCGGCGATGCCAGACCGCGATAACGGCCATCGCATCTAGTCATCGTCGTGTGTGGGGGGTCCCTCCCGATGAGTGCCCCTGGCTGCGGCGCCTTTGCCGTTGCCGTTGCCGTTTGTCAGTCAGAGCTACAGATTATGTGATTAGAATATCGACAATTAGGCGCATATAAATTGATTTACATGTAATTTTGAATGGCGCCACGGGCAGCGCGCGCTTACAAATCCAATTGCAGCAATTGCGGAGGAGTGCAACAAGTGCGCCGCTCTTTAAGTCGTTCGGATTGAGTGGAACTGCAGATAATATCGCACTTAAATAGAGGTATTACAGCTGACAACTCATGAAAATAAAGAAAATAAAACGTGGATACAAAATTAATCTGATGAAATAAACAAAGGTTAAGATAAATTAAACAGGAAAGCTGGAAATATGTAAGTTCAAATGTTTAAAAAAAAAAAATTAATAAACAAATAGTTACTATTCAAAATATAATAAAAAAAAAAAAACAAAAAATATCTTGTCAGAAGTGGGATTCGAACCCACGCCTACAGAAGTAGACTGCGACCTGAACGCAGCGCCTTAGACCACTCGGCCATCCTGACTGTTGCTTGTTGGAGGTAAAAATTCCATTCCCCTTCGATGCGCGGTCGAGCTGTGTGGACTGGCGAGTGGTGTGCTCCCCCTCCCCCTGCTGACAAATACTCTGCGCAGTCGTTAAGCATACGCCATGTAGCACAGTGTTGCCCAATCACACTTAACGCTTTGAACTTGGGCAGCCTACGCTCGCAACGTGGCGCTCTCGTGAATGGGACAATGAAAAATGTGGCATGTGGCGCCCGGAGGCAAAGACAAATTGCACTCGTCGCGTCATGCGAAGGTGTGTTCCGACAGCGGACAAGCGGACAGCAGAGCAGCAACAAAAAATATAATCTGTGCAATTATGTGAACTGCAGTGCGATGCAATGATAATAAATAAATAATAAGTAAATTATAATTTATTTTTTGTTATAGAAATATTTTTTATTTATTAAAAAAATTAATATTGAAATAATAAATGACTACTGAGTAAATAGTAAATTAACAAATCAAAATTAAATAATGATACTACTCATAAATAAATGCAAATGGCAGTTACAGCGAGCTAATGAAAAGAGTCGACGAAATGAGGTCAGAGCCATCCATCAAATTGTCGGGCAACTGCAGATTGGCAAGTGTCACATTCGATATTTATTTCGATTAATTATTATGCAACAAAAGGCGCCCACCCACTGCAACTGGTGAAGTTTGTCAGGCCTGGCGCTGGACTTCGAGTATGCAAATTAATTGAGTTAGCTTCGGCTCGATTTACTATTCACAATTTTCAATTCACAATTTACAAATTTACAATTTACAAATTTACAATTTACAAATGTCAACTGGCCTGTGGCCAAAAGACTGACTGCCTCCGGGCTGCGTCTCAATGCTGCTGACATTTCACACGCAGCAGCAGCTTGAGGAGCAGCAGGGGTACAACAGAGGGAGAGGTGTGCGGAGGAGGGGTGAGGGGGGTAGCTGCTGCAGCAGTAAACTGTAAAGTTGCTGTGGCTGCCACTTGTTGCTGGCCGGTCGCACGCACTTTCAATGCATTTCAATTAGCCGACTCTGTGCTCCACTTTGGCCTCGCGAGCGATATTTTCATTTTTATAGCTCGATTGTAGACATCTGATAGGCATTTATATATGTTAATCAGTAGCCTGACCTGACAGCTAAAGTTAATTAAGGTTTGCGCTCGGCGTGCACAAATTCAGCTCAAGTACTCGCCCGAATTAGTGTAGCATTCGTATTCGTTTGCATTTGGCCCGCCAGTTATTTAGCCATTAATTCACATGTTTTCTCCCTGGACATACCTCAACATCGGAGCAATTGTGCCGCAGCATAAGTTCATTGTGATTAATGATGCAGCAGCGGGGCTACATAAGACAAGGCAAGACAAGGCAAGACAACGAGACTCTGACCCATTTCCAATGGCAGTCAAAATAAAATTAGCAAATTGCCCGAATGTCAATCAACGGCCATCAATCAAAATTTGTGCTACTGTCACTGGGGCACAATAAGTAGAAATATACGAGCATGCAGCATAAACAGGCACCACACGCTGCACCACACAAGGGGTGTGGCCACTGCCGTTGCAGTTGCAGTTGCAGTTGCAGTTGTGGTGGGTGCGGCCAGCAGTGGAGCTTGTAAATTAGCATATAACAATGGCCAGCTAAGTGGGTCAAACAGAGTGCGGTACTTGGCAAAGATATCGAGATATCCAAGAAGATACTTGAGCTACGCAGAAGGATACTTGAGCTATCTAAGAAGCTACTTGAGATGTCTAAGCAGATGTTGACGGTATCGCTGGCAAACTGCAGCTTGCTAAATATATATGTATATCGAGTTGCCTAAGAATATACTTGAGATATTCTAAAAGATACTTGCGATGCTTGAGAGACTTGAAGTTTTCAAGAAGCTAATTGAGATACCTTGGAAGATACTTAGATAGTTGTAGTAAGATAGTACTTGCAGTATCCAAGAAGATTCTACATGTAGCTAAGAAGATACCTGAAGTATCTAATAAGACTCCTAAGACGATAATTGTCTAGGTAGATAACTGAAATAAAGTATTTTAAGCTGCAGTAGACTCTTTGGCCTGCCGATTCAACCAGACTTTGACAGCTGGTAAATATAACAAGATATTTGGGAAGACACTTAAAGACACTTGAGATACCTTAAGCTTCCTAGTGAAATACCTAAAAATATACTTGATACGTGAAAAGATACATAAAGTATCTAAGAAGTCTCTGGAAGTATTTCAAGCTGCAGTCGCCGCTCGCAACTTCCGATTCAGCCAGCAGTCTCTGGCTGATTCCCGAGCGAGGAGTCAACACACTCTTTCAAGTTCAGACGCTGCACAGCTGAAGCCAGACTAACTGTCAACTGACAGGCCCCAGACGGCACTTTGACCACTCGCAGCATTAATCAATATTCTGCATTATTTCGATTTGGTTCTCGTTGTTGCTGCTGCCAAATTTGTGCAAAGTTAATTAACAGGTTTCATTGTTTTTGGCAGCCGCAGCTGCTCTTCTTCTACCACTTCTTTACTCTCCTTATAGTCGCGTGGGGGCGTATACGTAATGCCTCTCTCCCTCGCTCTCGCTCTTGCTCTTGCTCTCACTCTCGCTGTGGAGCACAAAGAAAGCGAGCCGAAATCAAATTGAAAACATGTTTGAGCACGCTTGTTTTCGCCTGTTGCTGTTGCTGCTCTGCGCGCGGCTAATAGAAACTTAATTAGCCATGCGATTTCATACTCGCCTCTCTCCCCTCTCTTCGCACGCTCTTCTTCTCCTACGCTTGCTGTGCTGCTTCCCCTTTCTGGTTTTGCAGCTTTGTTTATGGTTTTCGGCGCGCTGCACGTGCAGCCGAAGCTTTGACATATGAGTACCCCAGTGTGCGTGTGTGTGTGTGTGTGTGTCAGAGAGCGAGCGATTCTGCCTATCTGTATGTGTGCTGCCCACGCATGTGGGATTGACGCTGCTGAGTGCGAAGTGAAGAAGCCAAGACAAACACAAAGACAAGAAATAAAAACAAAACTTTATGGCGCACCACACAACTAGCAGAGCAGAGTGAGCAGAGCAGCGCGCTGTTTACTAATGCCCTACTCTTCTTTCACACTCGCACTCGCACTCGCACTCACACTCTGTCTGCCCACTGCTCTCGCAGCGCTCTCTCTCTCTTCTGCTCTGCCGCTCACTCAGATCGTCCCATGGCGCCGCGCATTAAGGTTACATACTGTACTTAGCTCTGTTAATGTTAATGACAGCGCACTCTCGCGACGTCGATAGTTAACAGTGCGTTGCATTGCATGCGCTGCAGCTGCTTGCGCAGTCACATGTGACGTCACGCACGCAGGCTGCTCAGTGAGTGCGTTGTGCGGGAGAGCGAGAGAGAGCGCGCCTTGTGCTGTGCGCAATCTTCTCGCTCGCGTGCGATCAGCTTGCTGCTCGCTGTGCGCTGCCCGCAGTCGCTGCTGCCACTGCAGTCGGCAGCACAAAGCGCAACGCGTCGGTTCGAGAATCGTCCAAACGGAAAGTTACAGCAGCGTTGCGAGGTGCGCCCGTTCGGTTGTCGTGCGCGGCTTATCGCGAACCTCCCCAAAGCAGCAATAAGTGCAAGTGCAAGTGAATTCTGCCCCGCCCTGCGCCGCCCACTCGAGTGTGTTACTGTTAACAGCAGCCTGCAGCTACTACAGTGCCTGTTCTTGGCCAGCGAAAACACATTTCCTGCAATTACGAAATCTCGCGATGAAATTTTGTGTATGTTCCATGTGTCTATAAATATAACGCAACTGAACAGTTGGTCGATTGGTCGCTTCGTCGCTCGGTCGCCCGTGCTGGCCAAGAAGCCAACAGCATAGGCTGACGGGTTGATTGACTTGCAGGCATTCGAGCTGCCATTGTCCGTCCTCAGCCTCAGCCTCAGCCTCAGCCTGAGCATCTGAGCATCATCTCGGCTCTCAGGCCTGTCTGCGAGTGTAGCGAAACCGCAGCTTCCGCTGCTTATCTGCCGCACGAGATGCTGACGTGCCGGCAGCCCCACTCGCCCAGCCCCTTGCCTTTCCCTGCTTGCATGAGTTGCACATTGGGTTAACGATTACACGGACTGAGATTCATAAATACATTGTGGACGAGCGAGTATATTGTGTACATCACGTTGCTTTTGTTTAATTGCACATCAATATCGCAGCTCGTGCAGGGTACAGGGCAAACAAACGATCGAGCATAAATAAAGGCAGCGTAATTAGCCCGATCTGAATGCGTATTTAATGTGCACACATACTAATACATATGTATACATATACATATACATATGTACATTTCCCTGCTGCGATTAGTTAATCTTTCTGGCAGCAGCCCCCGCGCGCTGACTGCTGTCTGTGTTCCATCAGCCAAATCGATGACACCCACACACAGATCGCAAACAATAGGAAAACATATGCTGCGCATTAGCATTAACAAATTGTACACAAATATTTCTGTAAAAAGAATTTTATTTAACAAAAAAAAAAAAACACTAAAGAAAAAAAATAAAAACAACAAAAAAAAATCTTGTCAGAAGTGGGATTCGAACCCACGCCTACAGAAGTAGACTGCGACCTGAACGCAGCGCCTTAGACCACTCGGCCATCCTGACTGTTATGAGTCGAGCAGCCAAAGCGTATTTTGTGCCTGCTGCAGACGCGCTGCTCAGCAGTGATGTAAGCACATGCTTCAAACAAACAGAAGAGATCACAATTCGCATCGAATTTCTGTTTGTTTAACGATTGTAATTAATTTAAGGCTAACATATTGATGGGCAGTTAAAATAAGTGTCAGTTTATGGCATAATAATTGCAAATGGCATTGATTCGATACGAACAAACGTTATTTTCCCGCTCATAAATCTTATCGCTGCGCCGCGCTGCGCCCAGCCTTTGGGCTGTGCCTCTCGGAGACAAAGCAACGCGCAGCAGGCAGATTAGTCATGGCAGCACTCCAGAGATTTCTCCGTGAGAGCTCCACAGCCAGTCCCCCCAGATGGACCAGGTAGTACCCCTAATGAGGCCAAGCCGCATTCCCGGCCAGAATCGGGGCGCTAATAACGCGGTTAGCAGCAGACACGCCCACTCGCACAAATCTCTCTTTCTGCCGGCGTCTCATTAGAGGCGGTCTTCGGCCTCTTGTTGTTGTCCGCTTCTCTCCCGAGTCCGTAGATATTATTTACGATATGGGCAGGCTGCCGCAGTGGGATTGACGCTGTTGTCTTCTTAATGAGTTTCTCGACACGCGGCGACATTTTCCCGCTGATTTATGGGCAAGGGTTCATTATGCTCGTCCGAATTTCCCTGCTTGCTGCGAATACAATCGCTGCAGTTGTTGCTCCACTCGCTCCTCTCTCTCTCTCCCTATCTCTCTCTCTGTCTCTCTGCTCTGCTCGAACTGAAGAATAGCGCGCTTTGTTGCTATATGTTTGGGTTCTATAGATGTTTGCATGTTCATCACGTACCGCTCGTATTGCGCTTTGACTTTATGCCGACAAACTATTTATAGCGCATTTTCTTGAAAGTATTTTCCGCCATAATCTGAATCTGCATGCGCATTTCGCGCTAATTGTTTGTTTATCCAAGGGGGAAAAAACCAAAAATGCCATGAAATGTTTTGACACGCCACAAAAATTTTCCGCATTGCCATTGAACTGAAAAGTTGTTTCCAGGGAGACAAATATGGGCAGAACGGGTCGATCTTCCCCTTCCCGTTCCCCTTTGTTTTATCAAGTATTATAATTAGTTCTAATCGCTGAGCTGGGGCAAACTCTAGAGTCGAGTCAATAATTGTGCTTGCACTGTACGCAGTTCTCTCTCCCTCTCTATCTCTCTTTCTATCTCTCTCTCTGACCCTTCACTCTTCTGCTGCAAAAGTGACACCAATAATTAATAATAATTTTGTGCAGCGCTTTAATTCGCATTTGCTTTTGTTTATAAACAAAGCGAAGTTGACACAGTTGCGATTTCGATTCCAGGCCACGGGCTCAATGCCATTTCGGTTGGGTCAGTTCTCGGTTCTCTCTGTTATTCAACCATTCTGCAGAGCCAACCCCCTCTCCCCTCTTTCCTCCTACTCCCCTTCACCGCACTCTCTTCGCTTTCGCATTCGCCAAAGCAACTGCGTCAACAGAATCGAATCAAAGCATTTGTCGGGCAAGGTCTGAGCCGCGTTATCTATAACTGTTTAATGTTACTGTCCAAACACGCGATAAGCACGAACCCGAACCCAGACACGAGCACGAGCACGAAAACAGGTTAAGCTAATGTGAAGTTCAGGTACTCGGGTATTCCGCTGCTGCAATTAGCTGTGTCCAAACTCTCTGATAAGCAAACACATTCCCCGATTTGGAGAACTCTGCATATGACTCGATATTATCGCAAGTTCCCACTCGCCACTGGGCACTGTATGGGGTTACTATAAATGCAGCACTACTGTTTTTATAGCTGCTATTAGTATCGAGAGTTTAGTGCGATTCCCAGTGTAAAAATAGATATTGGTGTATAATCTCTGCTCTAAAGCTGCACTTATGTACTTTTTACAGTGCAATCAAGTGCTTAAGTTGGGCTGATTGGGCTCTCTAGGCGCTTAATCAGCAATAAAAGTCTGCATAAAATGCAAGCAATAAAATAAATAAATAAAAAGTTAAGTACTAGTAATAAAATTATACAAAAATATAAATTGAAAAAAAAGCTAAAGCATGAGTATAAAAAATAACTAAATTAAAATGAATAAATCGCATCACTAAAAGATTCATAGAAACAAAAACAAAAGCAAAAATAGACTTCAAAGTGCGAAATTAAATGCAATCAAAAAAATTCCAGTTAAACAGAAATTTAAAATAAAAAAAAAATATAAAAAAATAAAATAAATTATTAATTAAAAAAAAAGCAAAAAAAATCTTGTCAGAAGTGGGATTCGAACCCACGCCTACAGAAGTAGACTGCGACCTGAACGCAGCGCCTTAGACCACTCGGCCATCCTGACTGTTGGCCAACGAGTGCCAGAGTCGCCATACAAGCGACGCCGCAAACGAACAGAACGAGTTACAATTGTCAAAGATATTATTATTACGAGTTGCTTTTGAATACGCACAATTTGATTGGGCTACAGACTGGGCCGTCGTCCAGCAGTGTGTTTAGCAGTTGCTGTAGATGTGTATGAGTGCTCTGATCAGGTCGAAGATGAAGTGGCGCGTGACGATTCTGTCGCTGAAGCTCTTCATGTGGGCGCGCACGATGCGCTCGAAGGTGTCCATGCGCTCCATGGTGCAGAGTCGCAGGGTCACCTGATTGCGGGTGTCCAGCAGCTCCCTGGCCAGCTGCTGGTACTCCTCGACGAAGCTCTTGAGACGCTCGTTCTCCTTGGAGGTGGCCAGATCGAGATACCGCTGGAAAACGTCTCGCATCGTGATCTTGTTGAACTCGCCGTGCAGGATGTGCAGCCAGGCCTTCTGCGCGTACGGTATGTGCAGCTGCGAGTTCTTCAGCCTGCTCGGCTCCCGTATGAAGGGCAACATGCTGGAGTACTTGGCCGTCTTCTTGCCCGCGGCGAACAGCTGGATGACGGCAGTGTTCGCCTCAGTGTCGCGGCACAGCACGAACTTGAGCGCGAAGCTTTCCAGCTTGGGTATCTCCACCAGGATGATGTTCGACAGTAGGGCACAGATGTACTTGTTCGGGTCGTCCAGCTTCATCTCCTCGATGACGCTCATGTAGAGCACGTGGAAGAACTGGTGCGTGATGCCGCAGATGGCGAAGACTACCGCGCTGTACTTGTAGTTCACCGGGTACACGTCGTACGCGAGGAAGCAGTCGTTCTCCAGCGGATTGGCCCTCGCCAGAGCCTCGATGTAGTCCGTGTGCTTGAGGTACTTGTTTCGTACGTGCTTCTCCAGCAGCGGCTCCCGCACAAACTTGTCGTAGCAGCGCTCCTGGTCCTCCTCGGTCAGTTCCATGAAGGACTGCAGGCTCTCGATGTCCACCCTGTTGTTGAATGACATGGTTGCCCCAAAGAGCATGTGTGTGTTAGTATGTGTGTGACTTTTGCCTTTTCTGTTGCCAGGGCCTACTCGAGAAATGCCTACTGGGATGCTACAGCAAATAAACATGTATATTATATACATACATATGTATGTACTTGTCTCAACTTGACCCAAAACGAGATTCGGCACAGTTTTCGGATTGGAATCGCTTAATCATTCGCCTGATTTAACAGCTGAGCTGACACGCCCCGTCAATATCCATAATTGCTAAATTGTGCCCAAGTAATCACATTGATTAATGTTGGCACACACACTCACACACGCACACACTCGTCTCGTGTTTCGCTTTTCGCATGCGAATTTGCATAATTGCAATTTATTGTAAATCCGCGTACAGAAATATGCCAGATATTCAGCTAGAACACCCCACTGTAAGGCCGCCAGAGGCCGACAACTTCTCGCAAATCCCATTCGCCGCGCGATCTATGCAAATCCGCCTCGAATCTTGGCCGAATCCGATGCGAAATCGGAGCCCAAATCGGAATGCACAAGAATTGCAACTCATTTAAATTGCAGGCAACTCTTTGTATCTGTATCTGCCGTTGTCGCTGTCTCTGTCGCTGCATCTGTATCTGTATCTCTGACTGTCAGCAGTGACAAGCGCAGCTGACACTTTCCATCAGCTGCCCGCGTCGTCTGACATTCAATCAGCGCAGTCAACTAATTAGTTGTCAGCTCGCATCGATTGATTGAAGCTGCTGGGGATGACAGGCAAATTGAATTGAATCTGACGTCGATGCCAACTCGCAGGAGTGTTGAAAAGGTTACCAGTTGAATGGACTTCCAGCTTTCCCCTCCCCCTTCCCATCCCCCTCATGGGCCCTTTAGGCTGTGGTTCAAATCATTTCGACTTTGAAATTTAAATGTTATTTCTTACACTAATACCATAGCAGGCCTGCTACTACTGTGAGCAAAAAGTAAGGTGAATTTTCAATTTAAAATTCGAGGGCTTAAGATGGCGAACTAGTACTTTTTATCTCGAGTTGGCAGGACTGTTGTCAATGTCAATAGTACATTGGCATAAGTGTATTTTATCGGGAGGGGATTACTTTGAAGGTGATGAAATTGATTTAGGAGAATAAATAAAGAATTTTGAATTTAAAAAAATATTCACCTTACTTTTTGCCCACAGTAGTAGATGGTATCATACAGAGCATACCTTATGTCGCGCCGCAAACTTTATATTATAGTACATGCATGGCATGCATATATGTATTACAGATTAAACACGCCATTTAATGGCATATGGACTATTATGGCAGCTCCCACGCAAGTCACGAAAATTGAACAACGCGACGCGCTCACTCTGCCCGCGTCTCAGCTGCCGCCTCAGTCACGGCTCGCGTCTCTGTCGGCGTTCGAATTAAAGCCGACCACGTAAAGCTCAAGTTCAAGCCGCGACGACAATCAAAAGCAGCAAAGAAACAAAGAACATAAAACATAAAACAAAGCAGCAGCTACGACAACAACTACAACAACAACAACAACACCAACGGCGCAGTGCAGTAACAATAAATTAAGAGAAATACTCGACGGCAAAGCCAAGGTGTTGCCTGCATTTCGTCGTCTGCACAATTTGGGTCAACGCAGCAGCAGAGCCAAGGCAGGGGCACGTCCCATGCAGCTCGTTTAATACAATTGAAAAGTGCGACAAATTGTGAGACTTTATTATTTATTATAATTAATTATGCAACCGCGAACAACAACAACAACAACTACAACAATTACAACAAGAAAAGCAGCCAAACGAATTCATTGATAAATACAAAGAAACTGCGTGAGAAAAGCTCCTTCTCTCTCTCACCCACTCACACACTCTCCCTGCCTCCCTCACTCGTACGCACGTGCTCTCTTAAATACGCACGCGTGCTCTCTCTTACTCTCTCTCGTTGTGATCGTAAGCAAAATGAACTCACCACAGCTCGTCAATACAGCTGCGCAAGCTCACCACGGCAGCGCTGACAGCAACGCTGCGCAAACGACGCCAGCAGCAAATAAATTTGCGCCTGCACGTAGGCTAGCAGCGCGGCAGACGCTGCGCCTGGCCATACCCAAGCAACAGGGTGACTCGGGCGCGCAGACGAGCAACATCTACCGACAGTCACCGTCGCAGCTGCCGCCAGCGCCACTGCTGAAGCGCCACACGGCTGGGAACAGCAGTGGGAACAGTTTCATACCCAAGTCCGCCTCGCCGCTGGAGTCCCACAAGCTGCCCAATGTGACGCCAGGTGGCGGCAACGCGACGCCGCTGATCTACAACAGCGCACAGGGGGGCAGTGGCAGCGCCACCTCCTGCTCCTCCTCCTCGGCAAACTTTCTGGGCGTGCGCAAGCCCAGCCTGACGCTCAACTCCTCGGACATACGCAACAACAATGACCTGTTCGCCTTCGCCAAGGACATGTCACCGGCGCTGGAGCTGAGTGGTGAGTACCGAGACTGTTCCCACTAACTGTTCTCACGCTGCATTCCCCCCTCTCCCACAGATCACTCGCACTCGCCACTGTTCACGGACCTGAGCTCAGCCATTTCGCCAGCCAACAGCAATGGATCCCCCACGCATCACCATCAGCTGGGGCGACTCTTCAGCCTGAGTCCGTCCAGCATGAGGAGCTACGGAAATGTGAGTACAGCCTGTCGTTCCTAAGAACAAGTTCCACAGTCCACATTTTTGAACCGCCTAAAATGAGCTACGCCCACAGTGCCTAATAGTTATTTGTAGACAGACACGAAGCTGCCCAAGGGTCAAGCAACGCTCACGTGACGTCACTAGAGCTCTCTGCTACGCTCTCTCACTTGAAATTAGCATACTCTTTAGCGTGGTGAAATTGGGGGGGGAGGAGTGGAGGTGACACCTGCTGACTCTCTCTGCTGGCTTGCAGTTCGATGCGTGCGAAAGAGCAAGCAAGCTTAGCTTTATAATAGTGTGTGTTTACCTTCTGGCATGACACCTTGATTCTGTTGACCCACAGCGAGCGCAGAGCTTTGCAAACACAAACACAAACAGAAACAAGTCAAGAAAGCTGTAGACAAGGTTACTTGACTGTTGGGTACCATGCACCCAATTTGCAAGTTACAAAATTATTCTAAACATTAAGCAATGCTGCTCCTGATTTAATCTAAAATAAGAGACGATCGTTACGCCTGTTTAAACTATTATATATAGTTACCTTAACGTGATTTTCTGTGATGTTGTGTGAAGTTTGGTGACTCTAGTGTTTATCCTAGCTAAGTTCTGTGTGCTCATGTAGACTGACAAAGACAAAGAGATAGCCGTACAGACCGACAGCAGGCCAGAAAGACGTTGTCTAGTATGCCTCGCCTTCTACCGCGTGTTACATACATCTACATAAATGGGATGCGCCATTTTTAACCGCTTTCAATACGTACCGGGTATAAACAGAGCCTCCGTCTGTGACCATATAAAGCTCACACCTCACGCGACTTGCCAAAGGGTGTGGAGCATTGGACGAGTTGTCGCTGTTGCTGTTGTTGTTGTTGTCGTCGACACTCCCCGGGAACGACGACATCGGGTCATAATTCTTTCCTGAGCGAGGTAAATAGGTAGAAAATAGCGTCAACTTAATTAATAAATAATATTTAGCACGCTTTGCATGCAGAGAGGTAGCAGCCGGTAGGGGAAAGAGCGGTCCGACGACTAACGAAGTGGCTGCCAGATTCGCCATAAGTAGGTACTAGTATATAGCAGTATAGGAACGACTATATGTACACACTCACACAGCCAAAGAAGACGTTCTGGGCAAATGAATAATCGGCATTCGGCTGGACTTGTGTTTTGATTTTTAGCATGGCTCGTGCGTCGTCACAAAAACCCGACTCGACGCTGTGTGCGCTACACTCGCAGGCAGATCGATACAGTGGTGAAATTGGTAGATCATTTAGCAGATATGGTGTGTAGGAATCACTGCTGATTAGCCGCGGATCTCGGAGCGATCGTGTGTCATGAATAGAACTGACTCGAAGCGAGATTAGAGCAGTCTTCTCAGTAGATAGGGAGAGGGAGACACTTAGAGGGGCATACGGACAAGTGTCCGTAATTAAAAGCAAGACACGATGACCTACATAAAAAAAGGGGTGGGCTGATAAGCGCAGCCGCTGCAGTTAGTCATAGACAAGCAGAGCTGCCAGTTCGATCGCAGGGCAAAGGCCGCGGCAGGGTATTCGGCAGGCGTTCAGGCGCAGCCCAACAAGCTTTTTAACACCTTGTGGTTAAGTTTGTACGTTTTTTTTCTTCCGTCTCATTTCGTTTGTTTGAAAACTATTTGACAAGCTCTTCATCGCGGCAAACGTGAGCGCGAGTGCTTCTTGTTGCCGGAGATTATACAGGTAGAGTCGAGTGCTGGGTGCGAGGGGGGCGGGGAGAGGGACAGGGGCGAGGTAGCTAGTAGTAGGGTGTATATCGCGGGTGCTTTCGGGCGAGAATGCGAGAATACGAGAAACGAATAACGAGCAACAAAATCGATTAGTGCGCCAGCAAATGTTCGGGCTAAAGGAAGTTCGCGCTTGGAGCTGTCGAAACACACACATGTGCACGCACACACACATGCACACACGCACACACACATACAGTTAGAACGTGCTGATGACGCCGACTTTTCGGGCACAGAAACAGCAAGCAAACATACACAGCTGCAGATACGGATACAAAAGAGACACACACACATACACGTAGCGACACACACACACACACTGGCACACACAGAAAGCTACTTATAAACTGCCAAGCGTTTTTGTGCGGCATTTTGTGGTTTTCGAAAGAATTCCATTTTCAGTATTTGCCGAATTGAGATGCGCGCCGGTTCGCTTCGTTCATTTCGTTTCGCTTCGGATTCGGTTTCGGTTCTGGTTCGGTTTCGTTTCTGTTGCTGTTCCCCTTTCTCCTTCTCTTTCACTTCGCTGCTGCCACAACAAAATTCGCGTTGATTAATTGCACGAGCTTGACAAATCCAGCGTGTGCCTCGTAGAGCGATGTGAAGAGTTGCCTTCGAACTTCCCAGTGCAGTGCCAAGCCCGAAGTTGACCCACTGTAAACCCTAAAGCCTGTAGCATGGGCAATCGCTTGAGTGGTCTGTGGTGCAAAAAGACAACAGTTCAGCAGCAACAACAACAACTACAACCACAAGAACAACAACAGCAGCAGCAGCAGAAAGCGAGTGAGACGCAAGATAAGAACAATCGCAACAGCAGCAGCAAATCGAGCAGACGCAAAGCAGGTGGTGCAGCAGGTGGTGCAGCTGGTGGGGGTGGAGCTGCCGGTAGCTTCGGCGGCGCCTTCCGCTTTGGCAGTGCGCGTCGCTTATCGCTAACGAGCTGCGTCTCCAGAGATAACAAGAAGTCGGCGCACAAATCGCCCGCAATCTCCACCGTAGAGCAGCAGTACGAGGAGCTGCTGAGGACAGCGCAGCCGCTGCCAGCAGAGCCACTGCAGCCTGTGGCCAGCCAGACGCTGCCCAAAGCCAAGTCGGCCATGAAGGTCAAGCCGCAACTGCCCACGGTCAAGGTAAGAAAAGCACCAGACTCCATTCGCCCGATCTCCATCAGGGTAGACCATTTTCCCGGCTTCCATTGCGATCAGCGTAGTTGTATCTGAGCTACAGAGGTGTATGCGACTGGCAGGTACCCTGTATGTACAGTAAATATAACTGGTGAATCTGTTTCCATTACAATTTGCTGCGCCCGGTGTGGTTATTTGTGGCACTGCTGTAAATAAAAGATATACGACTGGTAGATACCCTATATATACAGTAGATCGCCGGTAGGGCTGTGGCTTCCATTACAAATTCGATGCGGTGTAATTTTTTTTAGGTATAGTTGGAAACAAAATGTATAGATGCGTATCCGTCCAGCGGATACCCTGTATATACAGTAGATCAATAGTATTTATCTTGCAATTCGTTTCGCTTAGCGTGCATATTTGTGGTTAGATAAAAAAAAAAGGAAAAGAAATCACAGAATCCGACTGTTCGACTGGTAAATACCCTGTATGCCATATCGAAGCAAATGCCTTTCTGCTGCTATATACTTTTCAGATCTGCTCTCTATTTAATTCCGTTGCGATGCCATCTAGCACAGCTGATATACCGCCTTTTACTCTTGCCCCACTTTACAGGGCATGATAACCGCAATCAAAACAATAACAATTATGTCATTCGCTGCTGGTTGAGTTGTCTGTGGTGCTGGTGGCTTGGTGCCGAGGGGTGCTCCCCGTTTTAATGCCAAAACAATGAGCATGGCGATCCGCTCGCCGACTTCAGAGACATAATTTGTGACGTAGTTGAGGTTCAGGGCCAATGGCAATTGTGGTTGTTGTCTATGCTGCCTTCCGAGGAGGTCGTTCAGTTCAGTTGTCTGTGTCATTAGCATGACATAGAGCGACACGGAGTGGGAAATATGACGCCGCGTAAGGCGGATGCTTTTCAAAAGAGTCAAAGATCTGTCCGCCCGATACGCCAGGCCCGGTCATTGAGCAGGTATTAATGCGGAAATTAATGGACTTGCCAATGAGCTGTAATAAATTTTGTAATTCTAAGGGAAATCGATAGGATTAAGCTGCCGACAGAAGAAACATTTGTAGTCATAAAAGGCATTATAAATAAACAAACAAATTTTAATATTGCTACCTACAATCCGACTTTGAAAACATCTCGTTCTGACAGAGATAAAACCGAGTTGGAAACACTGAACCAAAAACAATCGAAAGTCAGTCGCGCTCAGTATATCAATCATTCGAACTCGAGTTCGCTTTCAAATTGAGAATCTTATCAGGAATGTCCGACACGCATCGAGTGCGTTTGTGGAATGTGGAATGACCCACTTCGTAGCGGACAAATCAGAAACATGTTACGCACGCCGAGCACACAAATCATCGAGCGGGGCTGGAGGTGAAGTCCAAGGAGCGAATGCATTAAATCAATTACGCATGAAAATTCAATAAGATTCCCGAAATTCCGATGGGCGCCTGCGCGACTCCGGACGGACAGCGGGCAAACTCTCCCACGGCGCAGCTGAGTTATGAGCTAGGCCCAGGCAGCAGAGCCAGCTCCCCCCACTGCCCCCGCCTGGGGCCCTGTCAATTCTGTTAGACACATTGGAGGCCCCGTGCGATGAGTCAGCGCGTGTTGCACAGCTTTCGCGCTCGGCGCGAGACGCGACTTGATTCGCGCGATGAGTCAGCCGCACGCTTAGGCGAAAGTCACACCATAGACACGGTGCGAAGCACCAGATACCAGAGACAAAGATACAAGATACTCGTACACTCGACGCACTTGCTGAAGTGGAGCCTAATTGAAGACACGCTTCCACGGGGGCAACGGGAGTAGGGGTCGATCGGGTGCTTTTCGCGGTACTGTGCATGAATCACAGCCCAGGATCGCGATCACTTGTGATCGCTTGTGATCGCCTTTCATCATCACCATCTCTCTGATTCTCTGCTCTGGCCATTTGTTAATGCTAATCGCTTGTCGAAATTCATATTGTAGCAGCGGGCGGAGGGGGTGGGGTGGTTCCATTGTGACTAATTCAGCGAGGCGGATGCTGCCTTATTTCTCGCTACTCGGGGCGAAAGTATCTGCGAGATACAAAAGACTTTTGGGCACGCGGATTTGATAAATGGGCGAGCTGTTTATTTCGAGTCAAATAATTCTAGCAAATTGCATGAAGAATTGTATAATTATGCTGTTATTATACCGAAACTGCTTCCTATAACTCAATTAAGCTTCGCCACGCTATCTGCGGACTGACCTTCTCGTATCTAGCGGATGCAGATACAATTTTGTTGCAGTGTGTGTGTGTTTGTGTTTGTCTTTGTGTGGGTGGCGCCACCTTGTAACCAAAAACCCAAGCTGAACGCGTAAACAGAATTTCCAATTTTGAATTTCGAATTGAATTTGAATTCGAAAAAAAAGCTCGGCAGATACACACACCCAAACACACTTGTTGTTTCGCATACTTGGGAATTTCCTGGAAACATTTCAGCCCGAAATGTTTAATAAACAAGAAAATAATTAACCAGCAAAACACAAGAAAAACAATAACAAAAGCTGCACGTGTGCCGAGGATTTCAATGCGATTCAACTCGATTCAATCATTGAATCAATGTCCATTGCCAGGTACCCCTCATACTCACCCCCTGCCCCTCTCCCTGCCCCTGCCCTGTTAACTCTTGAACAAACACGAGTATTAACGTCAATTTGTTTATTTGCCTGGCGTAAATAAAATAAAGCCAAAAAGACGCTAATGCGAATCGAAAATGTTTACATCTCTGTCTCGCTAAACGATTGGAAAACTGCGAACTGGAAAGCTGGAAAAGCTATTCGAAAGCAGTTTGAAGTTCTGCTTGAAAATGCCTGAAAATCCCACGAATTCCTCCAAAAAACTTCGTTCTGCAGCCCCCGAAATGCAGGGCTAATTTTAAAACAACAACTACAGCAACAACAAGAATTACAACTACAACAACAACAACAACAACAGTTAAACGCATTAAATGCATGTAAAAATAACAAAAGCCTCGCAGGGAAAACAAAAAAAGATTATTGCCATTTCCCTGCCCCTGCCCCTCCCCCTCCCCACTCCTCAGAAAATTGCAATGTGCCAATACACAACAACAAACTAAATGAGCGCGAGAGAGCGTAGGCAACGCTCTCTTCGATCTGCAGACGCACACAACCATAACTCGCTCTCTCGCTTGTGTCTTATTCACAGCAATGACTGTCGCTCACGCTCTCTTCTTTGGCCTCTCTCTCTGTGTCGCTCTAACAGCAGAGCGCAACTATTACTATTGCTCTCACCCACGCTGCTCGCTCGCACTGCTTTGCCAGCGCTGCGTTCGGTTCTTGCAGTGTGGGGGAGAGCACAGCGAACACACACACTCACGCTGTGCCGCTCTTTCTCTCTCACTACCACGCTCACCCGATCTGCCCGCTCTCGCAGGTATAAGTCTTCTGGCAGTCTGGCAGAGAGCGCAACTATTACTGCTCGGCGCGCTCTCTCAGGGTTGAAGCTGCCAGCGCTGCGTTCAGTGCTTCAGTCTTGTGTCGGACGCGCAACTGATTGGTTCACAGCGGATCGAAGACAACGGCGCGTCGCATCGCGCAAATATTTCATTCAATAATTCTATTTAAATAAATACAGAGTAAAGCGTGTTCGAGCTTTCAACAATATTGTGAAATCCGAAGAATGCGCATACCGCAGCAAACAAAGTGTAACGTGCGTAAAGCCCGAGCGATTCGCTGCTCATAAATCTGGCGACAATACCGAAATAAATGCGATTTTAAAATAAATCAAAACAGAAATAAACTGCGAAATGTTCGGTGTGACGTGCAAAAAGACGCTGAGAAATTTCGTTGGGGGCAGAAGAAGCAGCTGAATTCCGAATTAGTGCACAATTTACATAGTGCTTCTAGTCCAAGATGAATCCCAAACCAGTTTTCCACTTCGGCTAGGAAAAATACCGTTGCGTAGGCCGTGCAGAAAGCGCCCAAAGCAGTCCGAGCTCGAGCCGCGCCTTGCCTAACCCAAAGACACAGAAAAGGCCAAGAGAGGGGCGAGCGGAGGGACTGAGCGGAAATTCATTAGCCAAGCGGGAAAATGCAAACGGAAGTGCGAACTCGCGTGGGGGCAGCGTGTGGGCTGCACCGAGTGGAACCGAACTTGTTCCGACGGAGCCAACAGAGTCAAGGCTCCGTCTTGGTAAATGTCATAATCGGGCACTCTGTGGCCATGTAGATGTAGCTCTCTTGTAGTGTAGTTGTAGTTGTATCTGCAAGATACATTTGTCAACGCAGCCAGTGGAAAACAGGTTCTCCGGCTTCTTTGTGAGCCTTTCCGGACACCGGTCCGTTTGCTTCCCCTTCGCCTTCGCCTACGTATTCTTGTTTTTGTTTTTCTGTTCATTCGCCTAACGGTGCCTCTTTCTTCCCCCATTTCTTCGGTCTTTCGCTCTACACACAGAGCCAGATGTGCCATAATTGTTTATAACAATAACCGAGCGCGCGGGCATTCGCATTCGCATTCGCATTATTATTATCGATTTCGGGGAAATGCGCGTTCCACGCGATCCGAGCCGGAACGCCAATTGTCGGGGCCGTAATTAATGCAAATGAATTATGTGCTTGTTTTTAGAGAGCAGAAACAAAAGAATTTTAACAGCAGCTCGCAAAATGCCCAGAAAACAGCACAGAAGAAGGCCGAATAACAGTGAGCAGAAGTAAAAGAAGAAAAACACAGCCTTAAAAACCAAAACACACGAAAACAATCGCGAGCCATAACAAAACAGTGCCCAGTGTTGTACAACTCCGAAATGGTCGTCACGAGCACGCGCAGTCCTCTGCTGGCGCCGACGCAGCCGAAGAGCGCGCCGTCCAGCGGCAGCCACACGGCCGCGCTGCGATCCCGTTTAATATTTCCTCGGCAGCCACATTATCAGGTAAACTGTGATAATCGACATCGCTCTAGGGCCTAAGAAAACCCCTTCAAACCGAATCGAGAGTTCATTAACCCCGCGGCGACGCGACGCCTAATGGCTAGCAGCTCCATGAAGTGTGCGAGTGCGAGTGAAAGAGCCAGACAGAAATACTTTCACATACTATACTGCTCACTCCCATTCCTCATTCCTCGTTTACGATTATTATGAAGTCTAATTGTGTGCGCGGCGCGTCTTGACCCTTGGCCAGACACCAACAACAACAACGACAACGACAGACAGTGCTTAACTCTGCAGACGCCTGTTACAAGAAGTCGTCGAGCCCATTACACTATTGTTATTTCCCGGGCAAGTTCTGTGAAGGAATTTCAGCTTGCATAACCTCGCTGAAAGTGTTCTCATTTCCCGCCGCTGCAGTATCCTGTAAATTCTCTTAAGCCTCTTGGCTGATGGGTTTCAACTTGTTGATGGTTTGGAATATTATGTGAAGTAATTTGCATAACCTCCTAGGAGTGTTTTCCATTTCTAAAATATCCTATAAATCCTAGCCTTGAGTGTCATACTCTCTCCTGCTTTCAAAGTCTCTCTGAGAAGACTGCCTACTGCCAGTTCTGGTTTATTCTTTCTCCACTTACTCCGGCTGCTCTCTTTCAGTGACATCCTACTCTACTCTATAGGATTCCCAATTACTTTGAAGTGCCTCGAGTGAGATTTCATTATGGCGTGCAGAGAAGACAGAACGCATTAAAGATCAAACGTAAATGGGCCCAATCTTGTTTTGACTATCGAACACGATCCGCGCTGCGATGAAATGACTTTTGGCTTTGATTTGCATACGGGTAAAAACGTGGTCGTGTTTTTATTTCAGATACAACGCGAATTCGACGGAATAAAAGCCATTAAAGAAGCCGGCACATAAATTGGCACTGTTATTTGTTTATAATCAATTTCATGCGGCTTTTGTTTATTGCTCCGATCGGGAGCGGGGCTAAAGCCAACTGCGTCAACTGCAGCCGCCCCGCTCTCTAATGGTATTTTTGGGGGCGTCAAAGTAGTTCCCCCATTGATGGGATCCATTTCGGATTAAACCATATGCTAATTTGCACTCCCGACCTGCCAAGCGCTTCCCGCTCCCTCTTTCTCTCTCTCTGTGGGGGCACTTAGCCTTATACGAATTTCTGTTGTCTGCGATCTCGCAGATCTTGTTCTTTCTCTGACTATTCCTCTAAAGTGGCTCGTCCGACTGTTTTATTTCTGTTCTGTTCTGCTCTGCTCTGCGTTCTCTATGCGTCGTCTCCATCTATATGTATATAGTATATACTATGTACGCTTGTATGTGGATAATTTGATTTCCAGAACGTGCCTCGGCCTGCCTCACTGCCTTACTGACTGACGGCGCCGCGCCGCGTTGACGTCAATGGAAGACGGCGCTGCGCAGGCCGGGGAAATACTGAATACGCTGTAGGGATGTGCTGCTACCAAGCAGACATATAGCGATGCTCCAGACAAGATAAGATCTTTCATTCATTCCAAACTGAATCTTATTAAGTCAAATCTGTTGAAATATCGAATTAACTGTCCAACAGATCATAGATCATAGACATATCGCATAGAAATCCCATCACTAATTCTAAACTTCAGACTTCAGTTGATCAGCAGTTAAAATATCTAGAACGAAACACGCATATTATCGCCATGTGATAGTTATAGATAGAGATATCATAAGATCATTCAAATGGCAGATGTAAGTTATTTTCCGAACTCTAAGCTAATTTTAATTAAAACTCAAAATAAGTCGGACTATCGAAAGAGCAAGTCCACACACATACTATCGCAATTGAGTCCATCTTTAGGCAACTCACTGCAGCTTGGGGGAGCATACATTGCTCAGTTGAAGCTATTTGAGGAATTGTTCCGCTGTCGCTCCCGACGGTTTCCATTTAAGACAAACTCTCGAAAAGGGCAACCAAGCGTTGCACAAGATCGCCAAGCACAAAGAACTAATACACTCTATTTAGCTATTTGGGAGTCGAATCTGGCGTTTGAAGATAATTTATGATTGGAATCAATTAAGATAAATTCGAACTGCCAGCTCCGAACTGGCTGGCAAACCGGCCCGAGACTACGGGACAGACAAGCAGACAAGCAGACAGACAGACGGCAGACTCGTTCCACTAAATGACAGCGCAATTTAATTGAAAACCTCATTCAAATTGCAACGGACACACTGTAGTTTAGCTGATGGGGAGGGGGTAAGCAGAGCAAGTGCGAAATAATGCGTTAAAGTGCAGAGCTTCAGCTTGACGCGCAACAACAATTAAAGGCGCCAGCGAGGCAAGGCAACGCCGGGGTGCACAGTGCAGCAGGCGAGAGACAGACAGAGAGAGAGAGAGAGAGAGCGCACAATAATACGAGCAACAAGTACGGCAAAAGCTCTGCCGACTGCAGACTGGCAATGCCAAATAGTGCTGTCGAGTCAGCTGTTTTAACCGCCAGAATCGTAAACAGTGGGGAAATCTGGCTTTTTTATATTACATGTTATACGGCCAACGTTATAATTAATAATGTTTATAATTTATATTGCTGCAAAATATGTTCTACATTTATTCAGCTAATTTAGCTTTTTACTAAATCAAATTGCTGACAGCTCTGATACCAAACAGCAGTGTTGTAAAGCTCAGCAAGGCAAAGGCGGTAAGTCGCTATTGTTGCTGTTGTTGTGGTTGCTTGGTGGGCAACCAAAGCCCAAACAAAAACGAGTTTGGCCGCTCTCGTGCGTGCACTACTCTCACACACATCACTCTCTCACGCTACTCTCATATACTACTCTCGCACACTACTCTCTCCACTGCTACTCCTTGGCTGCTCTCTCTCTGCCGCCTCGTGCGATATTTGAGCTTTTCATTCATTCCGCCTTGCGCTCTGTTGTTCAGTTGTGTTCGTGCTTCCGCGCGTGCAAAAGCTGAACAGCGGCAGCAGGAAACGCGTGCTGTGCGAAACGCGTAGAAAACGCACGCGATTTCGGGGCGGCTTTTGACGCGATCTTTTCTCTGCGCGAAAGTGAAAATATAAATATTGCGTGAAAGATTGGTGAAAAAATGAAAATGATTTTGTCGATTTGTTGTTGTAGCATGTGCACAGTTTAAACAAAAACATAAACACGCGTAAAATAAATACAAAAAGGTAAATAAAATTGTTGTGGCGCATTCGCAGAGCTTCGAGAACAGCATAAAAAACGCATAAAACGCTAGTTGTTGTTTACAGTGGAGCGTCTTTGTTGTTGTTGTTGTTGTTTTGCCTGTCGCTGTTGCTAGTAGATTGATCGCACTGTGCGGCAGTTGTGTGTGTGTGTGTAGGAAATGCTTGGCAAATGGCAAAACAGAAATGTATCTCGCAGATAGTTTTCGCCATTTGTAGCTGTCGCTGTCTCTGTCGCTGTAGTTGTATCTTTAGTTGTATCTGTGCTCGCTTCATGCTCGATTGCTTCGATTATGCTTTGATTGCACAGAGGCATTAAATTTATATACTATTTGTCACTTTTACCCATTGTACGCCGTGCCAGACCCAGACCCAGACCCAGACCTAGGCCGCGAGACTAACCTCCCCTTCACTCTGCTCCTATCGCTGCCATCGATTGTCGTTCGCTTCCCGAACCGGTTTGAGTTTCAGTTTCAGTTTTATTTTGCGCTCTTCGAACTGCGAGGGAAGTGCTCCATTTGGTCCCACTGTTTGTTTATGGCTTATCTTTGGCAGCGCTTATCAAAACATGAAACTTGTCAACTGCACACACACACACACTAACACACAGTACCTGCAACCTGACCCCGATTGGCGCCAAAAACACGCGCCGCGCGTCGTGTCAAGGGGCAACTGCGTCATTCCTCCAAGGGTTGCAAGTACTACCTCCCCCCCCCCCCTGCTCTGCTGTCAGTACAGTTGGCTTAAACTATGGCTGCTTCTATATTTGGCCCGTTATCTGCCCGCCTTATGGCACATCCCACGCAGCGTGCGGCTAAATGCAACATCAAATTCAAAATTAATCTGCGGCTAATGAGACAAATTTTGTGGCACGACACGGCAGCAACTAATTGGCAACGACTGCAGCTGTTGCCCGCCACCGTGCCGCTCTTTCTTCTACCCTTTCGGCTCTGCTTTGTTACAGACGACAATGGCATTGACCTTGAACCTATGCGCAATTTTTCGTTCGCCTTGCTGCGGCTCTCATTGGCTACGGGGCGTATGATCAATGCCAAGGGAAACTAGAGCCAAACGGTTTCGACTATTAGCTACCTGTTACTCAGTTTGTCTGTCGGAGATTCATGCTGTGTATATGAATTACTTGTCATGTTGCTCACAGGTATTGACTTTTCTTGAAAGCCTTGCCTATTATTGTAATAATAAGCCCAATATATTGTTTTTTTTTAAAGCAGTAATCAAGCAACCTAAAATTTAAAATATAGTAAAGCTGCGTATGGTATACAGAAACCTTCATGGCAAATTTGGTGTCTCTAGCTCTCGTGCTAGCTAAGATCTGCGTGATAGACCGAAAGAAGCACTAGATCAAATCGACTTGGCAATTGATCAAGCATATATATATATATATATATATATATATATATATATTGCACGCAATACCACATCCTTCTGTCTGTTAAATACATTTACACAGAACTAATATACTATTTTCAGTCGATTTCAATGGCTGCAGGGTATGACGACAACAACAACTGCTCTCGGCTTTCACAGGTGCAATTCGCAACACTCTGCTCGCCAATTTGAATAGCGAAATTCTGCTCGTCCAGCCCTTTGCTGGAGCCAGAGCGGAAATGCTTCGCAGCGCGATGTCATTTCTGCTGCACTTACCTCGTACCTGTCGCTGTCGCTGCGCTGCTTCTGCCTCAGTCGCTGCCTTCGTGTGTAGGTGTAAACTTAAAATGCTTCCAATTGTCTGGCAGTCTGAAGTCGCGGCGTAGATTCAATTACGGGCAGTGCCGAAGGCGTAGCACAGTGCACGCAATAAGATTTCGCACAGCGCTTCAATTGAATCAATTTGAAGTCAGTGTAGATAACTCTGGTATAGACAGATCCACTGTAGTTCTGGGAAACATTATGCTACTCCAACTAAGTAGAGCTAATTTGCATACTTGGCCGCTTTGCCCACTTAAAACTAATTAGAATGTTTCCCACAATTCCTTTAAAGCGGTTAGATAAACAACTTGTGTACTTCTCAGACACATACGTCAACTTATCGCAGACAGTGTCACCGGCTCGGCCCACACACAGAGGCGAGCGCTGTACCCAACCCTAACCAGGTGCAACAGTTCCGTTGTTGGCTTTATGGACAGACCTCGACCCACGCGATTTTAGAGATTTTTTTCTGTTTGCTTTTCTCGTTTTCATAATCATACGCTTTAGTAACTTCTGATAGCATTTATCCGGGATCTATCCAATCACTAATCTTTGTTTTGCGACCAAATCTGATTTTTATTAGATTTTTCGGTATTTTCCATTTCATGCGCCCTATAAAACATTGGCAATTTTTGAGAAAAATTGAGAGCTTGATATTTTTAATGAAATCCATTGGGCTAGTCAAAATAGGAATTACATTTCGTACACCAAACTCAAGTCAAATTGCCAGAAATATTCAAAGTTTATCCTTTTTTCAGACCTGGTCTGGGTATACCTGGGACCTACGACTTCACTTGAAACTCGCATAACTTTGTGAAAAATCATGTGATTTTCGTCGGAAATGTCATTTTGTTCACAGTTTGGCCTCTAGATTAATCTGGCATCAAAATATTACCAACTTGGAAAATTCACTTTTTTTCAATATTTTCCATGCTACCCCCTTTCAAAAATATGAAATTTTTGATCAAAATTTAAAAACCTAAATTTGGGCTCTAAATCAATTAGGCTAGTCGAAATTAGCATACAAATCAATTTCGCCATCAAATCTGAGTCCAATTGCCCGAAATATTTAAATTTTATCCCATTTTAAAACCTAGTCTGGGTGTACCTCAGACCTACGACTTGGCTACAAACTCTCGTAAATCTGTAAAGAATTATGTGATTTTCTTCCACAAATCTTTTAGGCTAGTTGGCATTAGTATATAAATCGATTTTAAAGCAGTTTCGCCGTTAAATTGGGCAAGAGAACGAGACTTTGGGCTATTTTCGTCAGGCGATTTGCATGCTAAATTCACATTTTCTACTTGCAACCGAACAATAAACTCGCCCCGCGGCGGCGACTGACAGTGTCTGGCATTCATTGGGGGTGGAGGCTGGCGCTGGCTAATTAAACAATAATAAAACGCACATAAAACATTAAAACATTAGCGAATTTTATGGCGCTGCGGACAGGGCGAACACGGCGAATTATTGTCACGAATACATTAAAAATCACTCAAGCGTTGTCTCGTGTGCCATTTCTGCTTCTTCTTCTGTTTCATTTCGTTTTTCTTTGTGTGCTGTGCAAAACGCAAAGCCCCTGCCCCCCAGCGCCCTGGCCAGCCGCCCTCACGCTGCAGAGTTCATTTAAATCGCATAAAAAGCACATTAAAACAAAAATTAAAAAAAAAAACTCTATCCGTTACCAAAGCGAGTTCTGTTCTTTTTTCCACATTTGCTTCACGATTTTTATGTAAATTGATAAAAAGTTTCAACGGATTTTAATGAAATGCTGAGCGCAAATTGAGACGAGAACCTTGAAATAGTTTTTGAGCTTCGAAGCTCTGAGTAATTTTTTAAAAACATTTGGGGAATTTCCACGAAGATTTCGAGAAAATTCAAGAGAGAGAGAGAGAGAGAGAGAGAGAGAGGGAGAGTGTAGGGGTCGTTCTGATTTTATCAAGAACAAACTATTCTGTTATCAGTTATCAGAGAAAAAACGAAAAATATTAGAACAGTATCTTAGAAAATTATTCTTCCATCCACAGAGAGAGTATTTGAAAATCATTGGTAGCAAATCCAAATTGTTCAGGAATTTTTCGCTTATATGATATATTAATTAATAATAGAGACGTCGTTTGAATTAATTAATTTATGCTAATGCTTATAACTCAAAGCGACAGCTGAATTTAGTCAGATTTTGCAGCTGATTTGTCAAATGATCGGGCGAAACAAAATGGCTCGAGATAATACCGGTAGCCCGCCGGCCTTGGGGGAGCGGAGGCAGGCAGGGAGTCTGTGTGGTGTGCGAAGCTTTAATTAATAACTCCAAAAGCTGTAAACTGTCAACGGGCCTGAGCATGCAAATCAGTCGAGAAATTAAGGAATTAAGCAATAATCAAGTGCAAACAACACAAATATTTAGGCGCTTTTCAAAATTCATTTCGCCCGACGATTCTTGGAACTGCGTAAAGGCATTTATGTGGGGTCAGTTAATTGAGCGTGTGTGAGTGCGTGTGTGTGTGTGCGTGTGCGTGTGTGAGGTGCTGTAGACAGTCAAAACAAACAATTAAAGAGAAGAAATACCAAAGAAAACTAAAGGCACGCGCATAGAATACTAGACTGTTAAATACCTTTCACCACGTGGCAATTAACTGCTTTCGAAATTCTTGTATGTCTATTGCCTGAGTTTGTTGAAATTGGCAACAAAGGTCAACAATTAGGAAGATAATACTGATTATATATTCGATATGCCCAAGTTGATGTCCCTAGCTCCTTTATTAACTGAGTTCTGTCGGTTTATACAGGCAGACGGACACTAGTCGAGTAAGTCGACTCGGCCATTGGGGCTAATCACGAATAAATATCGTATACCTTCTATGGCCTGTCAGGGCGGCTTTAGCCTGCTAGCTACATTTGCATTAAGCCAATATACCATTTTTGGTCACATGACATGGGTGGACGGCAGAAAGAACGAAACGAATCACGTGTGAGGCGGCGGTCAAGAGTTCAAAAAACTGTTCATTAGTTTCGAGGCATGCAAATAAAGGCCGAGAACTAACAAGAAGACTGGCAGCAGGGCAGGAGCGGGTCGAGGCCTGTTAATTAGCAACAGGACAAGTGCGCGTCCGGGAGCAGCTGTGGGCTATGAGCGAATCGCGTGTCGCAGTTGAAGGTGCCGCACCCAGGCCAAATATGGGACGCGCGTGGCATGCCACAACAGCGCAGAAGAGCAGAAAAGGAGAAGGCGACAGTGAGGTAGCCACAGAGAGAGTGAGAAAGAGAGAGAGAGAAAGACCTACATCACGTAAATCCGGCCAAAATCAATAACGAAAAGCGCAAACACTTAAGCCCTGCTCAGACCCCGAAAATGACCAAAAGCGTCGGCCGAAATGAATCACAAAAATCTCCAGAGATTTCGTTTTGCGAGAAGCGTAGCGAATGCGCTACCAGGAACTCGCCGAAGTGCGCCCAAATAGGCGGACGAGTGGGCGCAAATCACTCGAATGCGTCAATATTTGCGAAAATCTGTAGAAATGCGCTTAATTCAAGAAGCGCAGAGGCAACAATAAAGCGACAACAACAACAACAATAACAATTATTTTAGTTGCCAAGTCAAAAAAAACAAGACGCCTACGCGGTGATTTTTAAATTTCACAATGGCAGTAAAACTTTAAGTGCTGCCCAAACTAAAACTGAGTTTAGCAAGCACTGCTAGTGCCATGGAGAAGCTTTCCTTATGTTATACCATATAAAAACTGTTATATTAATTGTGCTACCTATCACGATTTGCGAGCACTGCACATACTGAAAAGAATAGCAAACCTCATATAAAATTATATTATTAGGCTCGATTGCACTGGCTGGCATGCCACGCAGTTTGACAGGCACTGTCGATCCCCAAAAAAAGAACCTCTTGCCGAGTGGTTTTAAAGCAGTTACATGTAATTTATTACATTGATTGTGGACTTCTATCGCTATATACAGATAAACAGAGGTAATACGTTCGAAATCATAATCAAATCAGTAAAACCTAAACGATAAACGAGGTAACCCAGACTCGTGCATATCACATAAGTAAAAGGAACGTACTGACACACACATACAAACGCACAATTGAATACACAGATACAGATACAGATACAGATACAGATACAGATACAGATATATGGAAATATGAATGTAGGGCAAGTACAAAAGATCCGGGCTGCTGCACGGACTCATATGGGAATACACATATAAATACGAATACAAATATAAATATAGACATAGATATCACACGCACACACACACACGCATACTATAGAACTAACACACGCGCACACAAGTACAAGTAGTTCATCGGCTTTGTCCTTCCTAAGTTTTGATCTTGCGTCCCAACTTGGCGACCGCGTATTTGTTGCCCTCGCGGCCCGATCCCTGCGAGCCGCTGTGGTGCCCCTTGTGCTTCGCGATGCCGTTGCTCTTGGAGCGCGTCTCGAAGAGCACGTCCGAGTCCGTCTCCGACTCCGTGAGGGAAGTGTTGCGTGAATCTGCGGGCGATTGAGATTGAGAGAGTTGTAGATGCAGCGGGGGTCAGACCAGGCAGGCTACTCACAGTTTGCCGCCTCCTCGTCCTGGGTGCCAATGAGCGCGTACTTCTGCAACTTCTGGCGCAGGCGCGGCTTCTTGGTCTGCCGACAGGCGCAGGCAATGCCCCAGAAGATGCCGGAGAGCAGCAGGCAGCCGGTGATGACGCCCACGAAAACATACAGAATGGACCAATCTGCAGGGGATTAGAGGATTAAAGTTCAATTCAAGTATTCCCATCCAGCCTGCAGCTGCTGCCCGACAACTCACCGCAGTTGGCCTCTTCGTTGTACACGAAGTAACCCAGCGAGGGCATCCAAAAGGCCTCGCACTCGCAGGCCCGCGTCGAGGGATTGCATCGGCCGTGTCCGGAGCAGTTGTTCTGGCACACAGTGGTGCGTATGTCCACGTAGAGTGCGCCCAGTATGGAGGCATCCTTCTGCAGCTTGGCACGCAGCATGCGCTCCACAAGCAGCCCGTCCACAGGCTGCGAATCCTTGGTCTCCACCACGTAGAAGACCAGCACAGCCGCACCCGTGTGCAGGTCGTCCTTCAGTTCCCGCAGCTGAATCTTCTTGTCGTCGCCCAGCAGCAGTTGCAGCTTCTGCACGGTGGAGTCCAGTTCCGCTTTGGTGATCACCGTAACGCCCATGGGCAGCGTCATCTCCACTAGATGCATCAGCATGGGATCGGCGTGTACGTTAATGCTCACCGTATCCGTGCCGGTCAGACCCTGATCATCGCTCACCGTCAGCTTGAAGACGTAGCGACCCTGCACCACGTTGGTGAGCTGCGAAGTCGAAATAAAAAAACCCATCAGAGATCTATGTGGATCTGGTATAGGAACTGCGACTCACTATCATGACTGCCTGCTTGTCCGTGTCTGCGATGATTACACCCGCTGCGAGACTGTTGTCCTCGCGCGTCCAGGCGTACTTGGCCACCGCCAGGTCATCCGAGGACTGCGACCCATTCAGATAGATGGCGGTGACGGGCAGCGTGATGGTGCGATCCCCGCCGGCATTGGCCACTGGAGCAGCATTGCGTTCTGCAAAGAGATCGGGTTTAGTTAGTCGCTAGTCTAGTGTCTAGTGCGATAGTTGCCCTAACCTTGCACAATCTTCACCCAGGTGCTGTCGCTGGCCGTGTTGTTGTTCTCGTCCGCGACGCTCAACTCGAACTCGTAGAGCCCCAGGGTTAGGCTCGTCGCATTGGCAATCTGCGCAGAGGGAGAGGGAGAGGCACAATAAACGTCTGGACAGATAAGATTAGGATCACTTTCGCTGACTCACCGCACTCGTTGAGTTCACAATGAGCGCGTTGTTGGGCCCGCTGAGCTGCTTCCACTGGTAGCTCTTGATGCCAATGTCATCCTTCGATTCTGAACCATTCAGCAGGGCCCAGTTGACGGGCAGGTTGGATGTCTAGGGGAAGATAAGGGTATTCCGCATGTAGATCCTGTTTTTGCCTACTCCTGCAATGCTTCCTTGCACTCACCACATTGGCACCTGCCTTCACCAGCGGCGGAGAGTTGGTTGGGGGCTTCACGAAGACGTGCACCTTGGCGGTGCTCGACTGCCCGCTGCCGTCGGTGACCTTCAGCACAAAGGTGTACATGCCCTCCTCCAGGTTGGAGAGCTGCACGTAGGGCGTCCGCGTGTTCTGCATGTCCACAGCCTTGGCCTCATCGCTGGCATCCTTGGTCCACTCCCAGGCGACGATCTCATGGTCGTCCGAGCTGGCGGTGCCGTTGAGCGTCACATTGTTGTTGGGCAGATACAGAATGACGGCGTCGCCGGCATTGGCCACCGGCGCGTAGTCCGTCTCCTTGAGCACCGAAATGGTCGCCGTGGTGGAGTTGGTCACGTTGTTCGAGTCGGTCACAGTCAGCTTGAAGGTATAGTTTCCCGGCGACGTCAGATCCAGCTGCAGCGTGTTCACCTCCGGCAGCTGCGGCTGGTAGCCAATGGGGCCCGAGATGACCTCCCAGTGCCAGTTGATGATCTTGTCGTCGTCCGTGCTGGAGCTGCCGTCGAGCACCGCGTTCGATGTTGGCTGTCGGATGATCTGCTCCGGCGGCGAGATGATCACCTGCGGCACTCGATTGATGCGCTTCTCCGGCAGCACCGTCACGTTGGCCGTCGCCTCGCCGAAGGTGCCATTGTCCCCGGTGACGGTCACCTTGAAGGTGTACAGACCCTCGGAGAGGTTCTTGAGCTTCACCTTGGACTTGCTCTGATCCGAGATGGTGCCGTTCATGGGTCCCTTCGGCTGGGATATCAGTGTCCAGAGGTACTTGTACTTCGTGCCGCTCGTCTGCTCGTCCGGCACCGTGAAGGCCGCCAGCGAGACCTCCTGCTCCGGCAGCTGCACCTCCTTGGAGACGACGGACACAACGAGCGCTTGGTTGGCTTCCTGCTTTACCTTCTGCTGTGGCGCGGCCACCACCTCGGGCAAGATCTCGCTGGCAGCCACCTCCTGGGCAGCCGCCGCCTCGCTGTTGGCCAGGTACGAGCTGTAGGGCACGGCGGGCATGACGCACTTGCGCTGCTTGTTGCGCATGAATCCGTGCTTGCAGCTGCAGACTCCGGTCACAGCGTTGGCCTGCAGCGGCACACACTGCTCCTGCGGCGGGCAAGGGGTGTCCATGTCGCAGGCCATGAACTTGGCACTGCTGGAGAGCTCGGCTCCGCCGTAATAGCTGAGATCCTCGTCGTTCTCGTCGCTTGGCTGCAGCAGCAGTTGCTTCATGCGCTTCTCCGCAAGCAGCGGGAACTCGTCGTCGTCGTAGGCATTGCTGTCCTGTGTGGATCAAGCGGGGATTAGAAGTGTAGTCAGTGGTAGATTCGACTGATTGGACTCACCTGGAATTGCTGGCGCCGCGGCTGCTTCCAAAAGTTGATGGCTCCCGCGTCGTAGGAGGAGGCAGTGGAGGCCTTCAGCAGTTGCGACCAGTGCGGCTGATCGCCCACCGGATTCACCAGCACCATTTGCACCTTGTCGTTCTCACGCTCCCGCGTTAGCGCCTTGGGCAGACACGCCTCATTGCTGACGCAGTGGATGTGGTAGCACTTCGCCTTGAAGACCAGCACCACGTTGCAGGAGTTTTGGGCTTGACCCTGCGTCTGGTTCTGCGACTTCTCGCAGCAGGCTTCTAGGCAGTTCCACAAGTACGACTCCTCGTCGAGCAGCTGCCCCTCCGCTGGCTTGTACTCCTCGAAGATGCCCGCCTGCTGCTCGTCGCGCGGCGTCGCGTTCTCGAAGACGTGTCGCAACATGCGCGAGCAGAGCGGCAACTGCTTGTTGTTGTTGCTATTGCTGCCCGCTGGCAGCTCCTGCTTGCCCGGGGTGCTTGTCGTTGTTGTTGTAGTGCCCGCGGCTGTGCCTGCGCCTGCCCCCACCCCACCGCCAGAAGTCACAGTCATGACGTCGCCCGACGTCGCGTATGCTGCTGACGCCATCAGCCACAGGCAGCAGAGCAGCCAACTGCGCGTTGCCCCCACACTCACAACGCGCATCTTGTTGTTGTTGTTGTCGTTAAATTAATTTGCTTTGTCTTCTAGCAGACTCTTTCTGCACTTTTTTTTTGCACTTAATACGCATCAATTAAAACATTTCGACAAACCTATGCAGCAGCAGTGTGACCACACCTGTTCGCGGCGAAAGGCACTAAAAGCTGCCACAACAGCTGTTTGACTTATGGGCAACGCTGGCGTCAGTGTTGGAAATGGCCGCACACAGTGCTGTACGTTACTTTTTGAACACGCACGCAGAAGCTCTCAGTTAACGCGTTTGCTTTGGCATGCCAATGGCGCGTTTTATTACCGGGAAATACGCATAAAATCGCGTTAATCGCATTGCGAATACTTATGAAATCGCGAATATTGATTTAAGCAGGCAAAACTGGTCGCGTGCGCCCACACACACTCGCAGTCACGCACACGTAGCCGCGAAACGAGCTCAAGTAGTTCGCGCGAGAGCTCGACGCCCACGCGTAAATGGAATTTTGATCAGTATAGGTCCGTCGATGTCTTAAATCAAAACAATATTAATTATGTGCTGGGGAGGGGAGGGGTGCAGGAACGGCCAGCTGGCAGCGCGTTATTTATACAGAAAAGTCTTTTGCGATCACTAAATCAACGCGAAGCTTTTTTATGTAAATAGCGAGAATCGCTGGATGCATGGCAACCGCAATTAACATGGCAAAATAAACATAAATCAATTGATGAACTTTGGCTCGCCTGCATAGTTCCATACTTAAGTGTTTCCACTGTTGTTGTTGTTGTTTTTCGAGCAGCTTGACGTCTGTTTTTGTGGCGGGCTTTGCTTTATCTAAAGCTCACAGGCGGCGCGGCGCCAGGCCCAACTGGTTTGAGAGTAACTGTGGTATGCATAGTTTGGCAATGGTTGTGCTACAGTTTGGAGCAGACTGCAGTAGTTTGCACAATTTTAGTACGAGTACATAAAGCATTAGGTTTGGACGCGTGTGTGTGTTACTTTCAGCAACCAGTTTGAGAGCGACTGTGCTGCAGTTTTAGAGCGACTGAACTTTTGATGCCATTCGAATTAAATAATCATTACAGTCGGTTGGCTTTCTTAATTATTTAAGTTTGTGGGCCATTGTACTGCAGTTTGTGAGTCACTAAAGGTGGTCACCTTATGGTAATGCCTTTTGTCATGCGAGTAATTAAAGCAATCGTTACAGGCAGTTTGAGTAGCACTGAGCTGCAGTCGGAGCTGCTTGTGCTTGTGGGTGGTTGGTTTGGGAGTTACTGCAGTAAAACTTTACATCCCACTGCTAAATTAAATAAATATCGCAATCATTTAAGATCTAAACCGAGCAGACATTCCTATGTGTACTTTGGCTTTAGGCTGCACTTGCTGCTGCTTAGTTCCACATTCCATTCAAGTGACACAATAAGATTATTAAATATTTGAACCTCAGTGAGAGCGGCTCTTCCGCTTCGCCGGGGTCTCAGCTCTGGCCAAATAAGGCGAATATTTTCGCTGAGGCCCGAGCGATAAGTATGTCGTCGTGTGTGTCAGGGATAGCTTAGACTATTGTAGATTGTGTGTTATATTTATAGAGATTCACTAACGATTGCCCAATTGCCCTCCCCCCTGCTTGCAGATGACAGACTTCTCGGACAGCTCGCAGAGCAGTATGATGAGTCCGGCCTCGACGCTCATCGAGAGCTTCAACAAGAAGAGCGGCGGCTCCCCGCTGCCCTCCCTCAGCAGCCAGCCCAGCAACGCCCTGTGCACAGCCACGCCCACACTGAATGGCAGCACGGCCAATGGAGCAGGAGCAGCAGCAGGCGGGGTCGGAGCAGGCAGCACAGCAGTCGCCGGCCTTGGCGGGCGCCAGATCAACACAAGTTCGAGTTCTTGCAGTAGCCTTAAGGAAACCTCACATCAGTCCACATCCACGTCGCAGCAGGTGAGCAGCAGCATACTCCATATGCCCCCTCTAGACAGCTGTCTCTAGTTAACATAAATAAATATTACGCATACGCTGCGTTGTCAATCGCCTACTGGACGATTTGTCGAGTGATCGTTCTATTTTTAAAGAATTACTTGCTTAAGCCAAAAATGTAAAGCCCATAAACCAAACCATCATCGTAGCCGATAAGGCTTAGCTGATAACCGGACTGAACTGAACTGAAAGCGAAAAACGAGCAACAACAAAGCCAAGCGATATCGCCAACTGATTAGATTATGACACTTTTGATTGGCGTCGCGACGGCTGCTGTGGCCACACCGTGAGAAATGATGGCAATTAAATCGATGACAGCGTAAACAAATATTTCTGCGCAACATCAATTTGTATTCTTATTTTTCTGCCCATTTCTTTCTCTCAATTTAAATAAATAAAACAAAATAAACTATATAAACCAAATAATAAATATATAAAATTAATATATAAAAATGAATTAGCAATCCATCTAAATATTTGCTAGCCTCATTTTGCCCTTTATACTCTTTACTTTTATTTATTTAATGGACTTTAAAGACTTTTCGCGTTGCGGCTTTAATTTAGGCATATCCATAAATTCATAAATAAATAAATTAAAAAAATAAATAATATAAAATATAATTACTTGTCTAAAATTCGTTTTTAGGCTCTCTTTTCAAGACTCATTGTCTTTTCTCTCAGTGCCGTGCCATATCTTGTCATTAAAAAGCACTGGACATAATTACATATAGTTCCCCTTGGTCGGTCGCTCGGGGTCTTCCGATAAGCCCAAGACGTATTGAATCATTCGGATTCAAAATAGGTGCTTACACGGCCCACACTTGCCTTGGTCAAGCTCTTTCGCATTGTTAATCAAACTAACGGAGCACTATCAGTGGCAGAGGCCCGACACACGATAATCGCCTGGAAATAGTCGAGTTATGTAATCGGGAACTATAGGGTATGCGGCAAGGCAATTTACAACTAATTTGACAGCAATTGAGCATCGCCCCCAAGCAGCGCTGCGTTGCTGCAGTCGGCGTCGCAGTCGCTGCCTCTGCCAGTGACTCACTTGCCGGTCGACAGCGAGAGAGAGAAAGCAAGAAAGAAAGCAAGAGAGCGAGAGTCTGCGGGGGAGCGTGAGTGAGTGTGAGCGAGAAAGTGGATGCAGGCGCCATTGATAAGCGCAGCGCGATCTTTCATTGAGAGAAGTTCGATCAGAATGCGTAATAAATATAGGCTATAGGCATATATATTTATATACATATATATAGCATATATAGCAAGATATTGCCTATTCTGAGAATTCGCCTTGGCAATCGCTTGACATGTGCATTTCTGCGGAAAAGCTTTAATTTTAGCACGCCTGAAGAGCCGGCAATGATGGCGATTTCTTTCGCAGAAATTTGTAAAATTTGTAGAACAAATAAATTGCAAATACAAATGGAGGTAGACGCTCAAGCCCTGCCAGATAATACAGCCAGATAATAAGCGTGTCGATCCATGACGCATTCCCTCAACAAGTTGACGCGACTAACGGAACGTGCTTGGAGTCTAGGGCAAAGAGCGTGCTGGTGCGAGGCGGGGCTATAATATAATCTCTAAATATGACATCGCTGAAGAAAGAGAGAAGCTAATGAACTTGATTTATGGCCAGAGCTTTTTATAGGCAATTCACAAAGATCCAAATCGTAGACTGTGCTGATCTTATGCAAATCTGAAAACTCAATTGTCTATTAATTGTACGCAAATTAGCAAAGTACTCTGTGTGTGTGTATCTGTATAGTAGTGTGTACTTATATCTACTAACAAAAGGCCCCACAATAATTATAAATATAAACACGATAAGTTGAACAGAAACATAACGAGTAAAGAGCGGAAGAGTGAAGCGCACGCAACTGTCAGATACCCTTCACCTAATTTGTTCGCTATTCATTTATTCGAAATTGCAAATTCTTCTGTTAAGCGAATTTAGTCTTAAATACTTTATACTCTCTAAGTTCTATGTTTGTAGTTCGATCGTGTTGAAATTTGTATGTAAAGTACGAATTTTTATTATTATTATCTGCGTATGCTATGCAGGGATCTCTATGCCGAATTTGGTGTGTATCTCTTGTAATAGCTAAGATCTGTAAGTGTGTTCACTCAGACGGACAGAAAGTCAGACACGAATAAACCGCCTTGGCTATTGACTGAGTATATACATTCGCTTACACTAAGCGCATATACACTTTTTAGCAATTTTCAATGGTGCAGGGTATAACAAAAACAAAAACAAATTGCCAGCTAAAGAGCGTCGCTAATCAAGCGCGCAAACAGCGCAGCAGATTGAAACCGCAAACGAGATACAAGCACGCAAACACACACACACACACACTGATTTACACACACACACTCACACAGAGAGAAAGAGAGAGGGGTACCCGCTCAGCCTCCATAAAACTGAATAAAAACTTAAGCGGAGCGCGTTAATTAGTTAAGCGCGCGGGCGAAAACGTGAGCGCGAGTTTGTCGCTCAGAATAATAATGCACAATTTTGCTGCATAAATTGAATAATAGATAAAAATAGGCAGAACATTCTAACTGTTTTTGTTGTTGTTGCGCTGGCTAGAGTATCTCTTGTTTTCGCTGTTGTATTTGTAGTTGCCGGCAAGAATAAGATTTTCTGTGTGATTTCCTAGAATTCTCGACGCGCTGAGCTCACACAGGCGCTGGCCAGCTAGCTGACTCGCTCGCGCCCATTGCGATCAGACAAGCAGCTGATGGCGACGGCGACGGCGACAGCGACAGCGACGCCAACGGCGACTGCGACAGCGGCGAAAGCTCACGCGCCAGCGTTGGGCGACAAAACGCTGCTCCGCTCATTCTACTTTAGTTAACGAACCGAACGAGAAGCGAGCCGAGCGTCGCGCGAAAAAAAGCATTGACCAAACACGAACGAACGCGTCGCAGAAATTTTATATTAATTGTTGGCTCAAACGTGCAATGGTTTTTTTTGTGTGACGGCAGCGCCTGCTTAATGAAAAAAAAAAAAAAAATAATAATAAATAAATACATAAAATAATAATAATAATATACCAACTAATATTTGCATTAAACGAAACGCGAACGAAACGTGCGAGAGTCCCACGAAAAGCAAGATTCTCTGCCAATCAAACGAACTATCAAACGAACCCCCCTACCTATACTCTTTGTTATCAGTATTTTCGAACAACGAACAACCCAACAACAAGTCGACGACAACACTGCAACAACAACAACAACAGCAACGACGACAACCGACTACAGCCAAACATAATAAAGAAGAAATCGAGAAGTTATCAACGCCAAGTTCAGTTCAGTCTGCGCCGCGAAGCAGCGAAAAACAAAAGCAGAGAACGCGTAAATTAATAAATAAATACATAAATAATTATAAATCTGCAAAAAATCGAAAGTGAGCGTGAGATATAGAGAACACAGAAACGGAGACAGACAAATATTCTATATATTTACAAAAAAAAAAATTAAAATATTGCCTGTTCTTGTGCGCGAGTGTGTGCGCTGATAAGCACCCCCTGGCGATTCTTAACAAAAGCGAACGAAAAGCTCGCACAAAGTACACGGAGCGTATACGTAATATGCACTCTAGCTGAAGACTCGGCAAGGAAATTCCAGAAAACTCTTGCAAGGAAATTCCAGCAAACTCTCAGCTGTGTGAACGGTATGCGTACATTGCAAGACTATCGATAGATAAGGCTACTATCGATAAACTGGCCACATAATAATGATAAATTAGTAAATGACGCAGTGCTAAAATCGCAAAGGTTCTCACTCCCATATCTAATCTACTTGACTTCATGTCCAAGTCGAAGATCCCCCCCGACTCTACAACCTCTTGACTACAACAATAGTATTTACTAACACAGTGCCAACAGCAACAACAATAGAAAGACGGAACAAATAACTAGTAAAGAAATCTACTGTCGAAACACTCGACTGCTTAATACCATTTACTCGATTTCCATTTTCACAATAAATATTTAATGCTGCTATTCAAAACTATTTGAATAATAATTTTTGCAGTCTCTCGAAGTTTAAAAAATTAGAATTTTGTATCATTTTTACGAAGCGAATATACCATTGCAAAATATTTTTAGTGTGTGCAGGGTATGGAAATAAGCTTACAAATCCGGAGGAAGAGGCAAAGAGCAGAACGTCGATCATTTCTCGTTTGGCACTAGACACTTGGGAATTTTTCCCCCCCGGCACTTGCGATAAGTCGATCGCACATACACCTCGCTCATTTGCCCTGCCCACAGCCAACAGCCCACAGTCCATTGATTAACTTCAGAAAAGCCGAAATATGGAATACGAAAGAATTGCGAAATATTGCGAATCGAAGCGAAACGTAGCCAAAGCGGGCTCATTATTATTTCCATAGCTGTGGTTCCTATATATAACAGATGCCACATGCATATGTACATATACCATATGAATATATGATGTATTCATTAGTCAACGCGTCGCTTCGCGCCTTATACAAACTATGAAAAGCCCGCACCCACACAATGCTCTTTTTTGGCGCTTCTTCTCAAGTCTTCGCCAGTCTTCTCGAGCAGCGACCGGCATGAAAAGCATAGCAAAGAAATCCGTTTAAAATTAGATTCGTGATTCGTAAATTGGCCACATTTGTCAAAATGTTTTCTCGCCGTGTTTCTGCCGCACTCTGGCGACCTTCTTCCGCGAAACATTGCAACAAGTCGCAAGTATTTGCATTGTAATTCTGCAGAACAGTCAAATCCCTACTATAAATCCGCCCATGACTTTTAATAAAGGTCACTGAGTAATGCTATAGATATAGACAATTTCCAATTTCGCTGCGAGCACTCGACATGCTGATGTAAATCTCTAAGTGGGAATATCACGAAGGAGAATAGAATGGAGTGCGGTAGAGTGGTAGAGTTCTTATCGACACACTCTTCGTCTTTTTAGAGCCGTGCCATAAATGAATTTGGGAATGCAACTATAAACAATTAACCATTTATCACACTATTCGCCCGGCGAGCCATCTATCAGGCAGGTAAAGCCGAGCTAAGTAAATAGAGAGCGGTTTCCCCTGGCACAACTCACCATACCTCGCACTCATTTGATTTATAAAGACGGCAACGCTGCTAAGCGCCTGCCATAAAAGCGAGCGAGCATACCAGCAGATAGCAGTTGTCTTTATACATGGCAGTATATCGCATATGGTATACCTATATAGTGCATATAGTATAGGCAATATTTGCCAAGTGCGGCAACTGCAAATGTCTGCATATTTCGCATGTTTATCATACTTGCGCGCTGAATAAGTGCCAAATCTAAGAGAAAATAAGCTACAGTTTGACACAATCGACTTTCAAATACCGTTCACCCAGTTTGCGAATTGTTCTGCAGTTTGCGAATATTGCATTGCAGCTTGTTTTGTATGAGACTTTCTTAGTTTTTTGACTTCTGTGTTCATTGTCTGACCAGGGTACAATTTACAGAGCAGATATGTGCATGTTAAAGGGATCTTTGTGATAAATTGGGGTTCTTTTAGATCTTTTAAAAGCTATGTTCTTTGTGTTCATATAGACAGGCATATTGGCATGGTCCTATCAGCTCCGCTCCTGCTAATGATCAAGAATATATATGCCGGCAAGCTTCTGTCTGTTACAAGCTTAAATATTAATAAAGAAATATGCTCTGTGCTCTCTTCAAAGACAATTATTGCTCCCTTCAGTATGCGAGTGTAAATTAATGCTCCCTCTCTCTCTCTCTCTTAGGTTGTCAACAGCAGCAGCAGCAGCACGACGACGCGCGTGGAGAAGAAGTCACAGCGTCTGCATCATATAACCTCATCCTCGTCTTCGTCGACGACCCAAGCGTCGTCATCTTCCTCCTCCTCATCAGAAATGAAGGCCGCCGCCGTCAAGCGCGATCTCACCGATATCAAAAAGTCCATGTCGCGACTAGAGAGTCTCGCAGCGGAACCGACGACGCCTGCGCGGCATCATCCCTCAATCGATGACCTCAAGGTTCTCAGCAGTGAAGACACCATCTCGCAGCTAAAGAAAAAGTGGGTGATCCGAGCTCAACTGCTCTATTCTGTTTCTCTCTCTCTCTCTCTCTCTATTCCCTACTAACTCTTCGAATTCCGCCCACAGAATACGCGCCTCATTCGAGAACCTCGTTGATGGCGACGACGACAGTGGTTGCCATGGCATTGTGACGACGCCCGATGGCGACGACGACTGCACACACAAGCACTTCGGCAGCGGGTTGGAGCTGAGCGCCAGCACCGGGCTGACAGGCTCCAACAAGACCATCGACACCATCAAGTTCGAGGAGAAGCGCGCCAAGTCCGTCTCCACCACGAAGGTGGTCGCCGACGGCTTCAGCTCAGAGCAGGCGACCAGTAATTCCTCGGAAATGAAGCGTCTGCAGGCCGGCGACATCGACTACAAAGACGCCAAAGCTGCGTCAGCGGTGCGCAATCGTCTCGAAGTGGACGGAGTAAAGACCGAGGAGAATGCAGCCGTCATGCAGGTCAGTCCGAAGTTTCAACAAATTATCAATCATTCATGACGCTCTAGCTAATACGTAAATTGCATCAATCGCATTGCCTTATCCATAATGTCTCATGGATCCCCTGCCTCATATCTGACCACAGCGAAGCATGCGTCACGCATTCTACGGCGTAAATCTGAGTAAAAGCTCAACTAGAACGAAACTTAGGATGCGGTACGCCGAAGGTTGCATACCCTTGCATTAAATTGATTGAAGCTATAATTCTAGCTTGTATTTAAGAGTTATTCAAACTTTGATTATCCTCTTTAAATTCATTTTGGTGTGGTTAGGATATTTAGAATAAAGTTAATCGAATTTTGTAAATCATATGTTATATAACAATTTTAGATAAGGGATTTCTAAATTTCATACAAAATCTACTGGTCTTACCGATGGGATATACGTTAGTAGGGTAGAAAGCGTTCGAGAGAGTAAGATTCGTTTTCTTAAGTGAGTGTCAAACAGCTAGACCAAATGCGTTTACCCTCTGCAAGGGTAAAAAAAGCTCAGCCCGTCACACCAACCCCCGATAAAGCTCGGCTATGTCCCAACCATTATCAACTCTCGGTCCGTTGACACTCCTTTCAGTCGCAGCGCGTCGCGTGCGTGTTAAGGTCGCATAAAGTCGCAGGCCCAGGCCGAGAACCGAGAAGCCGAGAAACCGTTAATGGGCCGGCGCGCGTTCCGTTGTGAAAGTGAAAAGTGTTCGACGAGAAAGTAGTTAAGTTTTCCCGAGAAATCGATTTTGCATATTGTGTCTGAGACGCCAAAAACTAGGCAACAGTCGGCGCCCGGATTCCACCGCGTATACGTAATATGCTGCTGTTCAAGTGCCAGCTGCTCCTGTGCAGTCCTCCCCAGCTGGTGCGACACTTCGCCAAGCAACACGACAACAAGCGATCGATGCTTAAAAAAATTCAGGTACTTTGCCACACTTCTTCGCACTTTGTTTTCGCCTGCCATTTCTAATGGTCACCCAGGGCAACGCTCTGTGCGCCCTTCGTACGGTGCGACTCCGTTGTGGGACTTATCTAATCAGTCTGAATGGGCCTGTGCCCAAAGCCCAGAGAGGGAGTCGGGCTGACGAATCGCCAGAAGTATGCCGTCGCAATGCAAATTAGCATAAATTGTTTTATGAGGGCTCTATTAATGTTGTCAACGACGCAGTTCGCGGCACCAGATGATGCAATTCAGCGTAGTAGTAGTATAAGTCTGTAGGTCACGGACTCACCGCGACGCGTCAGTTACAACAATGGAACGAAACTAAAACTGAACTTGCAAAGGATGCTCCAATACGTTTAGTACGTACACGAACTGGGAATTCCATGTTCCCCAACTCGCTCTCTCCCACCCCCGACACCCTCTTTATGGTCTAACTCACTCACCCTCATCAAATGAAATCCAATCGAATATATTCCCGATTTCATTGAGTCAGAAAATTAAAGCGAAACTACAAGAAATCCTCCATGGACGCTGATACTTTTCAACACTCAAGACTTTTTGGCAGCGAAAACCCATAAATCGGCACGCAGCTCCAGTAGACTTCAAGCAATTTCGCGCAGCTTGCACGTGCCTATATAATTATATATGTGCGATATTTAAGTAGATAGTTTTCGCTTTTGATTTATTCTATGATGCTTGGTGGCATATACTTTCGTTTCCTTGTGCTCTGCGAGCAAGCGTTCTCATTTTATTTTCGAACATTTCGAATAAAACGAGACTGAGCGCCTTCTCGTTTCTCAGTATCAGGCAGGCGATCGACGCGAGCGTTTCGCAGAAAGCGTTTCCACACACACACACATACACGCATACACAGATACAAGCAATTTACATACGTATATATGCATATGTATAGGCTATATGTATCGGGCGACTAGAACATTGCATTAATCTGTCTATTGGCAGCGAGCGAAGATCGCAAAGACTTCCTAGACAACAACAGTTCGCCGAGTGTGTTTAAAAATAAATAAAAACAAAAAGAATAAATAACAAATCGAAACAGACATCGCAATAAAAATAATAGAGGCAAACAAGTGTTAAATTGTTCTACATAAAATTAGAACTTGACCTTCCGCCGCGACGAGTCATCTGAAATACATATATAAATGTATATATACTATATGCACGGGCATAACGGAATATAACACTTGTGCCGTCAAAAAGTTTCGGAATTTCACGGATTTCACGACGCTCGACGAAATACTCATGGGTTCGAAAACAAGCGAATAACCATTAATTAAATTGAAAGAAAAACTGTGCCCAAAGTTCCAGAATCCTACGAAAACTCAACGAACTTTCGAATTAAGTGGCAGATTGTTCAAAACTCGAATAGGGCAAAGCTGAAAACCTAACGAAGTCAAAGAGGAATCTTTTCAAAAGAAAATTGGGAACAACTTTGCCATGCGAGCTACATATAGTCAAAACTAAACTAAACTAAAGCCGAAAACCTAACGAAATCCAAGAGCAAGCAAATCTTTATTTCCAAATTTCCAAAACCTACGAAATCCGCAAGCCGTCAAATCGCCTAAAGCAACAATGAGCTATCGATTACGACAATATGTGAGATCCAATATTGCATATATTCGTTAAGTTCTGTGTGTGCATTCGTTAATTTTCGTTAAGTGTCGTTAAGTGTTATTAGCATAGCTGTGAAAGCAAAACAACGCCGTGAATTATCACAAACATACTTTGTCGGTCAGTGTCACACACACACGCACATACACACACACACACGGACAGAGAGACACTCACACGAGGAGGAATCTCCGAGCTCTCGCAACGCCCTCACACACGACGGCAACGCCACCGATTCGAGCGCTATTTTTATGTGAATGAAAATAAGTAAATAATTGCAGTGTGTTTATAACAGCTTCACGCTGTGTTATACACGTAGTCGGACAACCGCGCCGAATCGATTAATAACTGCAAACAGTCTACGATTGCCGCTCGCCCCACTGCCTCCTCATGTCGAACCAACAGAATCAACAAGCGCCCTGGTCCGTTCGCAAGGGCCTCTTCCGCTCGAGCGGTCAGTCGGAGTTCGCGCCCAAACGTTCGCCCAGCCCCATCGTCGAGATGCCGCTATCACCACCGCCCGTGGGCACGCCCCTCAGCCGCTTTGCTCACAACTCGCCGCTATCGCCGCCGCCACAGCCCATTCAAGTGGTCGGCGGTGGCCTGCCAGTGACCTCGACGGCTGCCAGAATGTCTGGAGCTGCCGGTTGCTCCGCCTCCTCTGCCTCTGCCTCTGCCACCTGTTCGTCGTCGTCCTCGTCGTCGTCGTCCTCTGCCTCCTCTTCTTGTAACTCGAGCTCAAGCTCCCATACGAGAGTACGTAAAAGTTCTAATCCACCTTTACAGCCAGCCACCAACTGCCCTCTAGCGCCACCTCCACCCACCTCCTCCACTGCAACCACAACGACTGCAACACCTACGCCAAACAACAACCACACCCCAGCCATAATTACCACAACAAACTACAACAACAACAACAACAACACCAACAGCAACATGAAAAACGTGCGCGAAATACCCATTGAGGTAGAGCAGAGCAAGGTATAACAGGGGTGTAGCCTGAGACAATTGTTATTTTGCATTCTGGGTCAAAATTTAGTATAACCTAATGATGTACAACTGTTATACACAGTGAACCACCTGCATGGAGGGTTGATTATTTTTCTTGTATAACTGTATTTATATAATACCTATAGAACATGTTGTATAACCGTAAACAAAAGTTTTATACTCACCCAAGCATTGTTTCCAATTTATTTTTGTAGAGCTGATGTGCAGTTGTATAACAGTTCCGAAACTGTTATACAACTGTTATAAATTGAGCAGCAGTATGCGCTTTACAGTCCGAGAACATATTTTCATCCACCATTAACTCAATTTACTAGTTTCGCACTTGTACTAACTGTTATACGCTCTCGTTTGGATTGCAGGAAGCGCTCTCGTTGCGCACCGGCGATATCACACAGCAGGCGAGCAACAAGGTGGCCGCCGCCGCGATCAAAGTACAGAGCGACAACTTCTCGGCGGACAAGAAGGCGATTTCGCAGTCACAGCAGTCGCAGACGATGACATCCAACGGGATCATCAGCCAGGAGAAGCACGTGTCGTCGGCCTCGCAGGCGAACTACTCGATGACGCACAAGGGCGTCTCCAGCACGGGCAGCAGCATGATCTCGTCCTCCTCGCAAATGTCCGCCACAAACTCGGCCAACGGCCAGATGGCCGGCTACCGGCTGAAGGATCTCAAGCTGGACGACCTCAAGTCCCTGACGGCGGGCAGCGGTCAGCAGGAGATCGAGCAGGCCATCAACAAGTATTCGAACGTGGTCTCCTCGTTCGTCAACACGCTGCAGGACGACGACAGCCAGGCCGTGGCCGGCGCGGGCGAGAAGAAGTCCATTTACCTGCAGAAGATCAACGAGGTGCTGCGCCGCGCCTGGGCGGTGCCCACCCACGGCCACGAGCTCGGCTACTCGCTGTGCAACTCGCTGCGGCAGAGTGGCGGCCTCGACCTGCTGATGAAGAACTGCGTGCAGCACAACATCGAGCTGCAGTTTTCCTCGGCACAGCTGCTGGAGCAGTGCCTCACCACGGAGAATCGCTCGCACGTGGTGGACAACGGTCTGGACAAGGTGGTCAATGTGGCCTGCGTGTGCACCAAGGAGTCCAACATGGAGCACTCGCGCGTCGGCACCGGCATACTAGAGCATCTTTTCAAGCATTCCGAGGGCACCTGCTCCGACGTGATTCGGCTGGGCGGCCTGGACGCGCTGCTCTTCAAGTGCCGCACCAGCGACGTGGAGACGCTGCGCCACTGCGCCAGCGCCCTGGTCAATCTGTCACTGTACGGCGGCGCCGAGAACCAAGAGGAGATGATTGTGCGCAAGGTGCCCATGTGGCTGTTCCCGCTGGCCTTCCACAACGACGACAACATCAAGTACTACGCCTGCCTGGCAATCGCCGTCCTCGTTGCCAACAAGGAGATCGAGGCGGAGGTGCTCAAGTCCGGCTGCCTGGACCTGGTCGAGCCCTTTGTGACAACGCATGATCCGTACGAGTTCGCCAAATCGAATCTGGCCCACGCGCACGGGCAGAGCAAGCACTGGCTGGAGCGCCTGGTGCCGGTGCTGAGCTCCAATCGCGAGGAGGCCCGCAACCTCGCCGCCTTCCACTTCTGCATGGAAGCGGGCATCAAGCGCAAGCAGGGCAACACCAACATCTTCCACGAGATCGGCGCAATCGAGGCGCTCAAAACGGTTGCCAGTTGCCCCAATGCGATCGCCTCGAAGTTCGCGGCGCAGGCGCTGCGTCTGATCGGCGAGACGGTGCCGCACAAGCTCTCCCAGCAGGTGCCCCTCTGGTCCGTCGAGGACGTGCAGGAGTGGGTCAAGCAGATCGGCTTCCACAGCTACCTGGACCAGTTCGAGCAGTCGCAGGTGGATGGCGACCTGCTGCTCAAGCTCAACCACGAGAACCTGCGCGCCGACATCGGCATCAGCAACGGCATCCTGCTGCGGCGCTTTGAGCGCGAGCTGCAAAATCTCAAACGCATGGCAGACTACTCGTCCAAGGACACAGCGAAAATGCATCAGTTTCTGGCCGAGATCGGCCCCGACTATTGCACCTACACATACGCCATGCTCAATGCCGGCATCGACAAGTGCACGCTGCCGCACGTCAACGAGGACATGCTGATGACGGAGTGCGGCATCAAGAACGCCATCCACCGCCTGCGCATCCTCAACTCCGTGAAGAATCTGGAGAACTCGCTGCCCAGCTCCTCCGAGGAGAACATGGCCAAGACCCTGGACGTGTTTGTCAGCTATAGGCGCTCAAACGGCTCCCAGCTGGCGAGCCTGCTGAAGGTGAGTAACGAGGAGTTAAGAGAGATCCCTTTGGTCTTGGGCTTCAACTCGACCGATCCTTCCAGGTGCATCTTCAGCTGCGCGGCTTCTCGGTATTTATCGACGTGGAACGCCTGGAGGCGGGCAAGTTTGACAACGGCCTACTGAACAGTATTCGACAGGCAAAGAACTTTGTCTTAGTATTAACCCCGGACGCACTGCATCGCTGCATCAACGATGACGAGTGCAAGGACTGGGTGCATCGAGTAAGTAGGAGATGAGGGAGAGATTGAGCGATTGCGAGAGTTTCATAACTGTTTGCTTGCAGGAAATTGTAGCCGCTCTTAACTCCAACTGCAACATCATACCCATCATGGACCAGCAGTTCAGCTGGCCGGAGAACCTGCCGGAGGACATGTGCAGCGTGGCGCACTTCAACGGCGTCAGCTGGATACACGACTACCAGGACGCGTGCATCGATAAGCTCGAAAGGTATATTAACGGCGCGTTTAGGACTAAATGGACCACGGCCCGATAAACCCATAGACCAATAACTCAATCTCAAACACGATCCTCATCTCAATCTCAATCTCGGCAGATTTTTGCGCGGCGAAAAAAATATCGATCGCATCGCGGCGATGGCACCCGGCACGCCCGGCGTGGCCTCATACCAAAGAATGCACAGCAACGATTCCGACTACCAGCAGAGTGGAGCTGGCGGCGCCAGCGGAGGCGGTGGAGGCAGCGGAGGCGGCGCGGGCAGTGTGGTGGATGGCCTGATGGCGGCCAATGGCAGTGGACAAGGTGGGCCAACGAGAACATCAACATCAACTTCAACTTCAGCAACATCAGCTTCCAGTCAGAGTCCGAGTCAGAACTCGAGTCAGTTGGCGAGCCAGAGCTCGCCGTGCTCCCCTTCCAGTCAGAGCTCGAGCTCCAGTCGGAGTTCCAGCTCGAATCCCACACAGCGTAGACTAGGCCAGCGGGAGCACTAGGTCCCCTCCTCCTCCTCCTACATACAACTAGCTTAAGTGAATCCTCATTAATTATAAATACACACACACACTAGCAGCTACACACACACCCACACATTACTCTCTCTCAGCCCCACCTAATCTCTCTCTCTCTCTCTTCCCCCTACTGTCAACCTAATTTAATAATCAATTTAATTCTGATTGCCACTCGCAATCGCGCGCTCAGCTAATCACCAGGCAAATAGATACCGGCAATCCCCCTCGCCGGCGCGCCAGCGCGGCAGCACCTCCCTCCTGAGCTACGGGCGTGGCCAGGCAAAGCGCTCGATACCGATGCTGCCGCCGTACCGCACGCAACAGGCGGCTCTGCTGCACAAGTCCAGTGCTGGCTCCGCCTCCATGCAGAACATGACGCCGCTGGCGTACATGCCGCCGCGTCGCCGATCCGCCGCGGGCCTGGGCCTGGGATCGGCGTCGACGGCCAGCGTGGCGAACGGCTACCGCTCGCAGAGCGTGGACGGGCTGCTCGACCAGGCGGCGACGGCGACCAGTAGCCAGGACAGCCTTAGCACGCCGGAGCAGCGTATTGCGGCGGCGGCAGCTGCTGTCACGGCGTGCAGCACGGCGTTGACCAATGCCAGCTCCACCTGCACGCTGCAGCCCGAAGATGAGGTGGAGGATGTGGATGTGGAGGCGGAGCCAGAGGCAGACGTCACGGATCAGTGCCATGTCACGCGCCGCGAGAAGCAGCAGCATCTGACGCCGGCGAGTGTGCAGCAGCATCGCAAGTCGCGCAGCTTGGATCACATACTCTCCAAGCAGACGCTGGCCGAGCTGCTGCCGCCGAGCGAGCCCACCGACGAGACGCAGAGCATGCAGAATCTGGCGCTGCTGCCGACGCCGCAGCCCCAGCGTCGCGAGACGAGCTCCTCCTCGAAGTCGCCGACGCCTGAGCGTCCGCAGCGCGCAGCCATCGGCTACAGTCGCCGCAGTCCCGACGGCGTCAGCTCCACGGAGAGCGAGCGCGAGCGGGAGGAGGTGCGCAGTAGTCGCGGCAGCGGCAATCAGCAGCGTGCGGCGGCGCATGTGCATCGCGGCGGCAGCTTGAACAGCAACAGCAACCACAGCAAGACGTCAAACTCCTCGCTGGGATCGAACAACAGCGCCAGCAACAAGACGATCTTTAACCGCACCCTGAAAAAAGTGCGATCGCTGATCAAAAAGTAAGCACGGAGCGCAGAGCGAATAAGAGCACTCGCTCTCTCTCTCTCTCACTCTCTCTTTCTTTCTCTCTCTCTCTCTCTCTTCTACTACTCTGCCTGTAACTAGAGTTAGTTATGCCATTCCATTCGCTACGCTCTAATACGATCGCATCTCTCTCTGCCTCTGCCCTAACGTCCTGAACGAATCTCATTGCATTCACCCATACACACACACACGCACACACCCACACAGGCATTTGATCTGGGATCTCTACTCTCTTTTTTCTGTGGTTATGGCCTCGCTATCTCCATCTCTTTCACACTCTCTCTCTTTCTCTGTCCCTCTCTTCGTTCGTTGTCCTCTCTCGATACGCTTAGCATCCACTAAAACTTTCCTGCCCCGCCCCTACCCCAACACGTCCCTGCTCTTGCAGCCGAGATCTATTTGCCTTGTGATTAGTTGTTTTTACGACGGATAAAAACGAATTTAATTGCAACTAATTTATGAATTACGATTAATTAATTAACGACTGCAAAAACAAAACATAATTTATGAAACTAATTTAAAAACTAAAAAGAGAAACAAAATACACTAAACTCCCCCTAATTATAGTTACGATTACAGTTACAGTTAATATTTATTGTCTATGGAATTTAAAATTGTCAGGAGTTGTAAAGTGTAAAGTATCCAATCTTTATCTCTATCGCGCAACTTTCTTGTAACCGTCCGCAGAAATGAACACAGAACCGAGGAAATACTTAAGTGATATTTGAAATTAAAGAAAGAACTTGAAAATGATGGTAAAGAAACCCACGGGGAAAACTGTAGCTGAAGCTGTACAATATTTACTCTTAGCAACGAGACTTAAGGCGTATTTTTATTGATTTTTGCAATATACCATATATGATAATGATCGAATAGTGCCTAAAACTACAACTACAAAACTAAACTAAACCATTCAACATTGGCCTAGTGCAAATAAAATGTGAATTATACGAAAACCGATTGTGTATTATTGCAAAAGCCGTGGTAACACCCCAGCTAAATCCTCCCATCATACCCCGCCCCGTTTATGCGCATGTTCATCCTACGTTTTTCGTTTTTCTGTCTGTACTGTTTACGTTCTTGTTTTCCGTTTATATTCGTAATACTCGTTTTCGTTCTTGTCTTCCTTCTAATATTCATAATAATGTTTTACATAACTCTTGTCCCGCTAAAATTGACATTTTGGATATATTCAAAATATTAGAACGTATTCTCTCTTTTTCTTTTTTTTCTCTCCCTCTTTCTCTCTCTTTCTTTCTCTCTTGAAATTCTATTTGTAGACCATAACAAAGCGTAATTCGTCAATCCGCAATTTGTTGTACTTGTTGTTGTTATTATCGTGCCTCCGCCTGCACCTGCCTATGCACATCCCCCGATCCGTACCGTACCGTACCGAATCGAATCGAGTCGAATTCCGAATTCAACAGTTCAACAAGCACCTCCTCAACTCATCAACCCATCACCAGGTGATCTTGGTCAGGTGATCAGCTTGCGGTTTCGGCCCAGAAGCATTCATTGTTATTTATTAAACCAAACCCCAACCGAATAAACTACCAATAAATGTGCATAAGAGTCGCCTTCATGCTGTATATATGTATATGTATATATCGAATTGATTGATATCGGATCAGCTATATGTATGTATGCACACTCTTACCTTATTCCCGCCTGCTTGATATCGCATACAGCAACGAACTGGAGGACGAGGAACTCTCGGACATAATCCTCTCGAAGGCAACCTCCCCCAATGCAGGCCGCATGATATTCTGGTGAAGAACAGTGCATTCTCCTGAAGATCAGCCCGAGGATCAAACGAATTTCCCACAACGAAACTGTAAATACAAAGAGAACGAAACGAAACGAAAAACGAAATTTATAATAGATAAAAAAAGAATTCATAATAAACAAATATGAGAAATAAATACTCTATCGAAATATGTGTCAGCTTTTCTGTTTTTTTCTTTCAAAAGGGTCGCAAATTAACAACTAAAACATTAAAAAAAAAGTATCTTAATAAAATAAAATAAAAAATTGCTAAATTCTAATGAAATACGCTTTAGGTTATTTTCATTTTCCTTGCTAGGGAGAAGCTTAAATTAAATATCATAAATTAAACCTCAACGAAAATTAAATGAAGTATAAAAAAAGAAATAAATACTCTATGCTTCAGCTTATCTTTTCCTATCGAAAAGGACTTAAATTGTACTATAAAAAAAATTAAATACTCTAAAATTAAAGAAAAATAAAAACTCGAAATAGAGAAAATCAAATTAAATAATAAAAAATGTAAACAAAAATAGTAAACCCTTTAAAATAAAATAAAAAATAATTAAGTAACCTATTGAAATATGCGTCAGCTCATCTTTTCGTTTCCCATCGAGAGAGACTTCATTGAGTAGGTGCCGTGTGGAGTCCTAAAGTACTATTCAAATCTTGTCAGTCAAATAGTTTTTTTCATTTGGTCAGTTAGGTCGGAAATATTATTCTATTTTGTGAAGATCCAGAGGTTTTTGAAAAGCATTCAAATTGATTTTTAAGCTTTTTACCCGAACTGTGGAACTGCTCCAGCAACGACATGGGCATGCTGCAGGTGGAGCCCGCCGACGAGCTCGTCCTCGAAGGACCCTTCAATCGGCCCGTGTGTAAGAAGCTCAAGGTCTACAATCCCAGCAAGCATACACGCGTCGCCTTCAAGCTGAAGACGACCACGCCCCGTCTCTTCTTCGTGCGCCCCAACGTGGGACTGGTGAAGCCGGGCGGCAAGGTGGAGATCGACATATTCGTCCATCCAATCCACCACGAAAGCAACTCGCAGCGCCACAAGTTTCTGATGCAGGCCGCCGAGGCCAATGAGACCGTGGAGGACTTGCAGGAGTTCTGGAAGACCATGAATCCCGCCCTCATTTGGGACACCAAAATTAAGGTTAAATTGATCGACGTGAAGGTCGAGCCGGAGACCGTGCCGCCCCCCGAGGGCGAACAGCAGAGCGTTTGCCCGGGCGACAATCAGAGTCAGAGTCTAAGCCAGACTCAGAGCTGTGGCAACCCCGAGGCTCAGGACTCGGTGATAACCCTCAAGCAGCAGCTGAACATGCTGGAGCTGGAGCGTGATTCCCTGGTGCAGAAGGTCGAGGCGCTCAGTAAGGAGTATGAGCAGCAAAAACTGGTCAACACCAAGTACAGGCGAAGCGTCTATCGCTTTGCTATTCCATTTTTTATGCTTGTCGCGCTGGTGAGCGCCTTTCTCGGCTACAAATACGTGTAAACATTTGACTTGCATGCAATGTAAATAACACACACGCGGACAATTCGAAATTCGAGCAAATAATCATTTTAAGCAGGTGACGCGGCGGCGTTGCCAGACACATTAAAATAATTGAATAGTTCCCGGCATGTGTAATCGATAGTCCCTAAGTGCTTATCGTTTATAAGCACAGCTTGCTTTAGCGTTGCTAAACAGTCGCGATTAGTTCTGTGCTGAGGTGTGGTAACACTCGTGCTGGCATGTAGCCATAGCAACTATTTGACTTGCATGCAATGTAATTAACACACACGCGGACAATTCGAAATTCGAGCAAATAATCATTTTAAGCAGGTGACACGGCGGCGTTGCCAGATACATTAAAATAATTGAATAGTTCCCGGCATGTGTAATCGATAGTGTCTTGATATTTATCGTTTATAAGCACAGCTTAGCCTGGCGTTGCCAGACAGTCGCGATTAGTTGTGTGCTGAGGTGTGGTAACACTCGTGCTGGCATGTAGCCATAGCAACCAGCTTGGCGCTTGGTCCGCTTCGCTGCACTTTTAAATGTTTTATTTGCATTTGCATTTGCCAAGGGAATCGTGCTAGTTTTTCTCGAGTTCAAGATGTGCGTGTGATGAGCGACACCGACACGGACGACACCGACCTCTTGCTGCTAATACCGCCCACCTGCTGCATCGACCCAATGAGTGCGGACGCTGATGCAGATGCACTGGCGATGCCGCCGCCTGCGCTGCCTGCGGCGCTGCCCCCTGCGCAGCCTACGACGGCTGCGTACCAGTTCCTAATGCCCAGCAAGAAGACGGAGCTGAACCACATCAACGCACGGCTGCAGAACATGGACCTGGAGCGGGAGCGACACTTCGACGCGCCCTCGGACATCTCCACGATATCCTCGAGTACAGTGCGCACCGCACACGGCGGCAGGCAGCAGCAGCAGCCCCGCGAGTGGGGCCTGGTGCACTCGACGCCCAAGAGCGGCTCTGTGGTGGAGGAGCCGGCGCCGCGCAACCGCCGCTCCGAGGAGAACATACTGCTGGAGATAGACAACTACCTGGACGAGCGTAGTGCCTGGCAGCATCATCAGCCTGCACAGCATCATCAGCCTGCGCAGCACCACAGTGACGACAGCCTGCGCGTGCGCTGTTACGCGGGCCAAGCGCAGCCGCCGTCACAGGAGCTGCAGCCGGTGCCCAGCAACTCGTTGCCCAGCATGCGACTGGCAGGCAACGAGAGCAAGCTCATCAGCCTGAGCGATCTGTGGGGGAAGAGCAACTTGGGGGGCACCGTCATAGGCAACGTGAACGCGACCAGTGTGCACGGCAGTCCCTCGCTGAAGGAGGAGCAGCTGCGGCGCCAGCACCTGGAGAAGATGGTGCAGACGCTGCAGGCGCAGCTGCTGGAGTACCAGCAGCGCATCTCGGTGGCCATCGAGGTGGATCGCTCGAAGGACGCAGCGCTGCAGCAGGCGGACAAGCAGACGCACAGCCTCAACTACGAGGTGCAACACCTGCGCGACACGCTGCACCGCCTGGAGACGGAGCGCAGCGACAACCACAGCAAGTTCGATTCACTGCAGCACGAGCTTGCGCAGGCTGTGGGCCTGGCCACCAAGTTCCAGGAGAAGACCGAGAAACTGGAGTCGGAGCTGGAGCTCAACAGACGTCAGTCCAGTGAGGCAGTGCTGCAGGTGGAGCAGCTCAATCTTCAGCTGCAGAGCAGCAAGCGGGCAGAGGAGTTGTCCCACGCCGAGCTCAATAAGCTGCGCGACAGGCTCGCCAAGTCGGACTACCAGCAGGAGAAGGTAAGCTCGATCTGGTGACTCCCATTCAAGTCTCATTCCTGCTCTTCTCTCTCTCAGCTGAGGACGCACATCGAGGAGCTGGAGAAGGACAACGCCACATTGCAACAGCAGAAGGAAATGCTGCAGGAGTACCACCAGAAGCAGAAGACGCGAGCTGACAATCTGGAAGCACAGCGCAAATCCCTGCAAGAGGCTCTGGCCAATCTGACGGATATCGAGGTAGTAGCCAAGTCCACCAAGCCCACCAGTCACCGGCAGATATACTCAAAGTACGCTGCTCTTTCCAGTCCAATCTCAAGAAGAAACTAGAGGTGCAGCAAAAGTCGCTGAAGCAGCACTACCAACAGCAAATGGAGAACGTTGTGGCCAAGAAGCTACAGGAGTTTCAGCTTCAACTGGACAAGTCCGAGGAGCAACTCAAGTCGGAGGCACGCGAGCGGGAGAGACTGATTGCGGAGCGGGCCGTCAAGCAGCTGGAGATGATCAACGAGAAGAACAACCAGGAGTTGAATCTTATACAAGAGAAGCACAACGAGGAGGTGGAGCTCTACCGGCTGCAGCTCGCAAATGCATCCAAAAAGATCGACGAGCTCGAGCTCAAGCTCAGCAGCTACAAGACGAAGCGGTGAGTGCGATTTGATATAGAAGCCGCCCTGGGAATCCCATGATGACTCAACAATCATCCATCCATATCCATCATTCTCCTAGCGCTGACATTGCCGAGCAGCTGCACGGCGTCATGGAGGCGCAATGGCAGCAGGCGCTGGCCATACTCACCTCGCCCAATCAGACCTTCCAGACGGACAGCGAGTCGCCGGATCTGAACAACGCGCGTCACTATCCGGACACGCCCAAGTCGAGCAAGACGCAGCGCAGCAGCAACACCGAGAAGAACAATCTGGATGTGGTGGGCAAGAAGGATCCCGCTTCGCCCATGGACAAGCTGCAGGCCTACATTGAGCTGCTCTTGAGCAAGTCTCCCAGTGATTTCGACAAGCTCGACGAGATTCTCACCCTCAGTGCAAAGCAGAGTTCCAAGCCACAGAAACGCTGTGCCACCAAGCACCCGCCGTGGAAGGCCTGACAATTAGTTCCAATAGCTTGGGAAGTAGTTCGATTGTAATTAGTAGTCCGTAGGCCATAGTCTATCTAGTAACCATGGGATCGGAAGAGACGCCTGTCTATTTTTGTACTTATAAATGTGAAAGTAAACTGTAATTTTGATACCAAACTAGTAAAGAAAAGTATAGTCGAGTGCACTCGACTGTTAGATACCGTTCACCTAATTCTTTATAACTCTAACTAATTCACAGTGTATGCCAATATTATAGTTAGCTATAAATCGCTTCTAATATTGATGAGTCGAGTGCGCTCGATACCGTTCACCTAATTCTCTATAACTCTAACTAATTTCCAATATTATAGTTAGCTATAAATCGCTTCTAATATTGATGAGTATCAGTAATACGTACCGTCTGCCAGACCATTTTGAGTGAACGGTATCAAAGAACTGTTTCTCTTCTCAAGCTATTCGAGATAAATTAGTGGAGTTGTCTGGTAGAAAAATGTATTTATAGAGCGCTCTATGAACCTAAGGCTATAAAAATGATTTGCTCTGCTAGAGATATAGATAGGTTTTGATTTTGATCAGCTGTGTTTGTCATTGATATGCTTTCAGTTGATTTGTGTAGAGTATCCTCAGTCCGTAGTGTCCCAATGCTCCAGTTACTTGTAGACAATTTGCGGGAACTTGGGCGCATTGCCGTACAGACCCTCCGATTCCCAGACCTGTATGTGGGACTCGCGTGTCAGCACCACCAGATGCTGATGCGTTGAGTAGCAGATGCTGGATGAACGAAAGATTATATATATATATATATATATGTATAAGAATATACTCAATCTGACTGGCATTACCTGCGAATGGGCGACGTGCCCGTGGTGATCTCACTGACGAAGCTCAGGTTCCAGCTGGACCAGAAGCGCACGAAGCCGCCCTCCACAGCGGTGGCGATGACATTGACGCCCACGCCCTCCTTGATGTAGGAGTAGCAGACGGCCTGGATGCGATCCTCGTGCACAAGATGCTGCACGTAGCGCGCGTTCACCGAGTGCAGGCGCAGTATGGACTTGCCGTTGGGATTGATGTTGACATTGACGAAGTCGTCCAGGCTCTCCTCGGTCACCTCGAAGCACTCGTCCGCCGAGCTTGGCTTGGCCGTCGTCGGCTGCTTCTCATCCTTGTCCGGCTGCTTCGACTGCTTCAGCTGCTGCGGCAACGTGTGGATGGTGACAATGTCGCCTAGCGTCGGGCTGATGGCCACGCGTGTGATGGGCGACTGATGAATCTCTGCGGGACGCGCGATAGTGCGCACATAGCTCCAGCTGCAGAAGAGTAGAAATAGGATTAGACAATATCTCAATCAGCGAAAGACTGCCGCCCACTCACTCGTTGAGATCCCAGATGACAGCGATGCCATCGCGTCCGGCGGTCACCGCAATCTTGAACTCCACGGAGATGGCGATGCATGTGACTTCGTCCGTGTGCCGCACCAGCACTGTGGGGCCCAACCAACTTAACTCCACGCTCTCTCGCTGCAGTGCAGCATCGCTGCCAGAGGAGGTAACCGAGCCGGTTGCCGCGGACTGTGCGCCCGCTTCGTCGGAGCCATCCGCTGTGGTGCCGCCAGCCGTGCCGGCGGTGCTCTTGGTGGTGATCTTGCGGAACGCTGAATTGTACGACAGTCCGCGCAGGCCTCGTGCGTAGCTCTGCCGGTTCTTGGTGCACGCCTGGCTCTGTGCCACGCCGCCGCCGGTGCACTTGTAGACACTGATGCGTCCGGATTTGTGGCCGAACCAGAGTTGATTGCAGTTGACGTCGCAGCCGCAGGCGCTGATGTCGTCGAAGCTGCCGTTGTGCAGCAGGTTCTTAGGCTTGGCCTGTGGCTTGTTCAGCGGCTGAATCCGCACGATGCGATCATCGTAGCCCCACGAGATCACGTTGTACGTGTCCGGCTCGGCGCCCTGCATGACAGCAGCTCGCGCTGGCAGCGCATAGACCACGTTCGTGTTGGCGAAGCTCACCAGGTGATCCGTGCCGGGTATTTTGTGTATGTTCGACCATTGCGGCGCCTTCAGCTGCGGCGATCCCACATAGACGCCCCACCGCAGTCCCTTCACCAGCGACACAATCGAGATGGGCGCGTCCGACTGGGCATAGTCCAGCGCCTTGCTGCACGGATGGGATGCCTTAAAGAGTTGCCTGGGCATTTGGCCATAAGTCTTCACCATTGTCTTGACCGCCTCGCGCTCAATGGGATCGTTAATCTCCGATTCCAAGAACACGGCGTAGGTCTGCAAAGCAAAGTGAATTACAATCTTCTTCCCATCCGAAAGTAGTTAAGTGGGGATTGAGCTTACCGCTGGATGAAACACATTGATGGCCTCCACTGCACTCTCACCCGTCTGCTTGAAACCAAAGATGAGATCGATCCAATGGTGCAGTTCATTGCGCACCAGCTGCGACTCCAGCGCCTGGCGATGAATGAGCACAAAGAGTCGCGGATCGCGGCTACACCATGCGGGCAGGGTGACATCCTCGACCCTCTCGCCATTCTGCCGGCAGCCGAAGTTGAATCGCTCAAAGTTCTCGAACATTTCGGGCAGGCAGAAAAACTCCGGGATGAGTTCCTTGACATCCGTGGGACTATCACGACTGGCTAAGCAGTACGTGGTGTTTAGAGCGTGGAATGTGCGGTCCGGCAGATCGAAGTTGTTGTCTGCAAGGGGAATATATATATCCGATAAGCAAACTATATGTGCATTCTATAGCGGAGACCTACCCTGGTAGCGCAGGAAGTAGCTAGTGAAGGGCGGCACGCGCACGAGGAAGTGCAGCACGGTGCCCGAGTTCGAGTAGTGCGAGCTGTAGTGGTAGGGCTTCAGTATCATGGAGCCCATGTTGGTGTTGGTGCTGTCGATGTACTGCAGCAAGAGGAGAAGAATGCGTACATCAACTCACATTCTGATTAGTTGAATGACCTGCACTACTCACCGTATAGTTGTTTATGTAGTGCTGCTCGTTCTCCTCTAGCTGCACAGCGATGGGCCTGGCGAGTCGCCTGAAGTTCTGCGCCTGTCGTAGGTCCAGCGAGTCCGACTTGTAATCGGCGAGGATCCAGGGAAAGACCGGATACTGCATGAGATCGTTGTAGGTGCGTCCGGCCAGTTGATTCAGCGTCATTAGATACTCCCAGTTGGTCAGCAGGCCCTCGCGCCACTGCTGGGTGATGGCCAGGACCTTGGTGCTGTCGGGCATGCTGACAATCTTATCACAGAATACCTCGCGCATTATCTTCCAGTCGTCGGCGTTCTGCAGCGAGAAGAACAGCGATTTGTTCGTGTCCAGCAGTATCTCGAAGGCCTTCTCCTCGTGCTGGTAGCGCTTCAGCCAGATCTCCGTTATGTTTGATATATCACAGTTGACGTTAAAGTATTTACAACGATATGTGGCCAGGAAGTAGAGCTTGTGGTCGGTTATAATGATCTCGCCGTCGATCTCCCCATCCACGGGCAGAAACTTGGCGGCAAAGTTGTAGAGTATTTGCGAGTTGAGCGATATGTTCAGCTGCTGGTCGTAGCTGGCGATCAGATAGTCCAGCGGACGCACGTACTGCTCCAGCTGCTGATGCTGATCGGACTCCTGATCCCTGCTGTAGTCCTTCATGAAGAACCGGCGATCGATGTCCAAGTGGCAGCGCCGCAGACGCGTATGCACGCGCGACGGGCCCTCCGTGTCATCCAGTTCCCAGGAACTGCAAGCGAGGAGGAGGCATGACTACGTTGTTCCTACGAACTGCTCTCTATTCTTTTCGCTTACCTCTCGGCGCGCTCAGCGCAGTGCCAGGGCGCACCCTCGTGCGTCATGCGGCGTATGATCTCCAGCCACTTGGTGTAGGTGTAGGTGTCGTCGTAGTCCTTCATGTGGCACATGAGCAACTTGCGTTCCGCGTTCTGAAAGGCACTCAAAGAAAGAAGTACTTAGCTGGGAGCAGCTGCAACTGCAGTCAACGGGATTCACCTGCAGCTCCGCCACTCGCCTGGTGGTCACCATCGACGTCTCAATGCAGTGCTGCACCAGCGGCTCGAACTTGTAGAGCGTCTTGTCGAGCAGCTGCTTCTGTTTACCCGCCAAGTTGCTGCGGTTCAGCTCCAGACGTTCTAGCAGATCGTTCTCCAGATTCCACGTGAAGTCGTCCTCCCTGATGTTGAGCGCCTGGCACAGCGGCTGCAGGTTCTCAATGGGCGGCGTTATGTCCTCCATGAGGCTCAGCCAGAGAAACGCCTTGATCATCTTCCCATCACAGATGATGGCCGATTGGAACTCGTCCTGGCGCGTGCGCATCCACAGCGCATCCACGATGTAGGCGCGCAGATCTCGCGGACGCGTCGGCTGCAATCCCCACGCAATAAAGTTGTTGCAGCGCTGATTGTTGGCGATGCTGTACGAGACGAGCAGCTCGAAGAGCGCCAGCTCCTGGCTGCTGGCCACGTAGCTGCTGCCAGCTGCTCCGCTCCCCGCAATCTGATGGCAGCCTCCCGCCGTGAAGAACTGCGTGCAGCGATCGATGAGCAGCTCCATGCGCGTGCGCCACTCATTCGAGCTGAGCGAGCAGTCCGCCAGGCTGCTGATGCTGCGCAGGCGATAGCTGGAAGAGGCTCCAGCACCGGCTGGCGAGTCGAAGAACATGTTGAGCCACTGGAACTGCAGATGCGCCTGTGCTGTGCGGAAGCTGCGCACGATCAGCGCCGGCTGCTTGTCCTGGTAGAAGCCCAGCATGTTGAGTATGTCCCACACCAGCTGCAAGGAGGAAGGAGGGAACGATTCGATCAGTTGGAATGCCTCAGCCTTGCTCTGTGGCAACTCACATTGATCTGCCCCACAGATTTGAGCGCACGTTCGCCAATGCCTGTCAGCAGCTCCAGAATCGACTGATCCGCGTTGGGCTGACCCGCACGCAGCGTGTAGACCTTGTGCAGCGCCTTGACCGCGCATTGCAGCAGACCTGCCTCCACGAGGCCGAGCTGCTCGTCGGGATTCTGCAACAGAATTGAGTATATCGATTGCCTATCTTTATCAGCGTAATATACTTTCGCCTCACCTGCAGGTAGAGCCGCAGCAGTGCCTTGAACACGCTCACGTGCTGCGCGTCGGCGTTGTTCCAGCTGCCCAATCCCATGGCCATCGAAATGGCCAGCAGCGACTGAAGTCCGAAGCGCTGGCGTATGCCCAGGGAGACCTCGCTGTCGTCGAGCATGTCGTGCAGGCCGTGCAGATCGCTCACCCACGAAAGACACGCCTCGAACATGGTCACGTCGCTGGCGTGGATGGTCAGCTGGTTGGCCAGATGCAGCGGGTACAGCTGCTTCGAGGCGGATGTTAGCTCTGCGGCGGCCAGGCGCTTAGTCAGCACTGCGAGCAGTTGAATGATCGCGCTGCGGACGGCGCAGCTGCGCTGATTGGCCAGCACCAGCAGGAACTCGAGCTTGACATAGTGACGCAGCACCTCGTCCACGGCAGAGTCCGGCAACAGGCAGATGAAGTCCTTGAGCAGCAGCAGCAGCCCCTGCTGCAGGCGCACGATGCCCGCCTGCTCGTAGAAGTCAGTCTTGCGATTGGGCAGCGCTGCCTGCGCCTGCGACTGCAGCTGCTGCTGCTGGGAGCTGGGCGAGCAGCTGTGGTTCATGAACGGCATGCGGAAGTGGGCGCGTCTGCGCGCCACCTTGAGGGGACTGCGCTTGGGGCTTTGGCACTGGGCGGAGCTGCTCGGATGACGTCGCTTGAACTTGAGGCGCCAGCGCGACGCCTCCACGGGGCTGAGCAGACGCAGCGCGGCCTTGTTGAGGTTGGAGCAGTCGGCCATTTGGTCCAGCTGATCCTCCATTTCGTTGAGAGCGCGCTTGTAGCTGGAGCGGGACTCGTGCAGGCGTCGCAAGCGACGAATGCGCTCCGCACGCTGCGCATCTGCTTCCGGCACGGGCGTCTGTTGCTGTTGCTGACCCTGCGTGCGGCGGCGGAAGGAGGTGGTCACTCGACTGAGATTAGCCGCCATCAGCGATCGTTCCTTGACCGGCAGCTGCGGTGTCAGCAGAAAATAGAAGTCAGCCCGATCGTGCGTTACGTAGCACTCGCTGGGCTTGTGTAGCAGCAGCAGCAGCTTCATGATCTCGTCCAGCAACGAGGGAGCCGGCGGCGAGCCGGCAAATACCGCCAGAATTTGGACGAAGCAGTTGGCGGCGTACGGCGAAATGTGCACTGGATTGGGCGATTCGATGACGTAGACCTTGCAGAGATTGAGTAAGGCTCGCAGCAGGCCCGCGCTCTGCAGCTGCTCCATGTTGAAGTCCCGCTGCGGATGCTTGTCCCGGCTGAGGGCCAGAATGCAGCGGAAGAGCATGTCGAGCACGTCCGAATGCGTTGCTCCGGAACGATGCCAGTCCGAGTAGCGCTGCAGCACGGAGAGCAGCAGGCGCGGATACACCAGACACGCAGACGTGTTGTCATTCACATGGAGTCCGTCGCCCTTGCGACCGATCAGCGGCTGCGAGCAGGCGTTGTTCACGATGCTGCGCAGCAGTTGAATACTCTTGGAGCAGGGATCCGACTTGATCACGTACCCAATCAGCGCCAGGTAATCCTGACGCACAAACTCCGTGTATAGCTGGGCATCTGAGTGACCCACCTGCAGCAGCAGGTCGAGTGCCAGAGCCTGTGTGTTCGCCGTGCCAGGCAGCTCCACAATCTGCGAGGAGAATGTATTGAGCAGGCGGTCAGAGATACATACAGCATTAGATGGGACTCACCCTGGCGAATAGATACAGCATGGTGGAGAGTCCTCCGCTGAGTAGCACGGCCGTCTGCAGTGTCTGCGGCTGATGCTGCAGCAGCTCGCCGTAGAGCATGTGTCCCTGCGGCTGTCCGTAGCAGGCCATGTCCAGTTCTTGGCTGGCATCGTGGCTCATCACCAGGTCCGGCTGCTGCGCCGTGAACACCAGCACCCGCGCCTCGCGCAGCTGTCTCATGCAGTCCGTGGGATTGCCAAAGTTGTTGCTGGCCGTCTGCAGCCTGTGGAGCTGCACGTAGCCATAGTTGGGCTTCCAGTTCGCGCTGGCCACTTGGCACTGAGTGAACTCGGTGAAGTCCGGTCCCATCGCAGTCAGGTTGAGCATCAGGTTGCGTTCCAGCAGGCGCCGCTTGAAGAGCACCACATTGGAGAGCGCGTAGCGTGGTGCATAGCCGTCCAGGGTGGAGCGCGATGAGTTGCTGCTTGAGTTGCCATTGGGTTGCTTGGCGGGCAGCGCCTCGCCCACTGCGAGCATCTGGAAGCTGTGCGAACGCGACGCGAACCGCAGATTGTGAAAGGGCAAACTGATTGTGTGCTGCTCCAGACCGTCGTGCAGGATGGTCACCTGCAGGCCGTCCGCCTGCTGCTGCAAGCCGAAGACCAGGTGAGTCCACTTGTTCCTGGGCAGGCGCAGCTGCTGCAGCTGCACGCTGGCGCCCTCGAAGTAGCCCAAGCTGCCCCCTTCCAGGCCATGCTGATGGCCATTGAGCAGGTGCATCTGTCCGAAGCTGTTGAGGAACGCCTTTGTCTGCTTGAGCGCATGGCGAAAGCTTCCACTGTGCGCTCCGGTTGCTGCCGTCGACGGTGCACAGCTGCCGCTCTCCAGTGGCTCCTCGACGACAGCTGGACGCAGGGGCAGCTGCTCACCAGGCTTGACTAGCTCGAAGATCAGCTGCAGGTTGTTACTTATGTATATGCTCAGCATGGCGGAGCTGCTGCCCAGCGATACGAGATGGCATTTCTGGAGGAGGAAGCAAAGCAGTTAGTGCTGCATTCTGTATGAAATCCTCTACTCACCGTCAAGTCCTCGCCCGAGTAGCGCGTCTCGTCGTCGTTCAGCTGCGTAAAGCTGCGATTGCGCTGCAGTTGCTGCATCTGCTGACCCTTCACCTCCAGCCAGAGCGAGAGCGTGAGTCCATCGGGCTGCCAGAGGCGCGTCTGCGTCACGGGCACAATGCAGGCAGCGCGTGTGAACAGCGTTGTTGCCTGGCACTGCTGGTGTTGCACTCGCACGCGCTCGATCTGCTCGCTGACGAGGGGCTCTGATGTGATGACCACTTTGCCATCAACTGTGATCGGGAACTCCAGTTCCATGCAGGGCTGTGCGCGGCGCAGACTACCGGCGCAAATGTGATGCATGTGCCGCATCAGCAGCTCAACCGGCGGCTCCTTGCTGGCCAAGATGCTGAAGAAGCGGTTCAGCACGTCCGGCGTGTTCAGGTGATTCACCAGCTCCAGTATGGATTGCTGCAGTTCTGTGGAAGGGCACAAATTGCATAAACCCTTCAGCATAAATATTACTTTCCATCCAACTCACCTCTGAGTTTGGGGTCGCTGCAGCTGAGCACGGGCGCGAATCCCTGCAGCAGGCAGAGCGGGCCGCCCAGATAGTCGCGTATGACGAAGAGGCGATTCGCTAGCTGCGTGAGGCTCTCTGTCCAACCGGTGGAGGCGCGCTGGCGCATGCAGAGCAGCGACAGCTCCACCAGCAGCTGCACCACAAGCTGGGACAGTCCCTCGTGCATGATGTGGCTGCGGTAGCGGGACGAGGGCTGGAACGGGGTCCACGACGAGTCGTTGGCTGTGGCCGCGCCGCCGGCATTCAGATCGCACTCGGATTCGCTCAGCTCGGCAATCTCGCCGTCCGCCTCGTAGCCCTCGTCTGCGGTCAGGTAGTAGTCCTGCTCGTGCTCGTGCTCGTTCTCGCTCAGCTCCAGATCGCTATCGGCGGCGCAGCTGAGCGAAGCACGTGTCGAGAAGTAGTCGGCATCTCCCGTCGCTCCATCGCTCGAATTGGGCCGCCGCAGCGGACGACGTGGTGTAGGGGGCGTGGCCAGTGAGTTGCGGGCCGGCAGCTTGACCGTCTGCTGGCGGGGCAGCTCCACGCTGGCGCTGTTGAACACCGCCGAGGGCGAGCTGCTCCCCACGACGCCCGCCGGCTCGTTGTGCGTGCTCGAGAGCTCCGCGATCTTCAGCAGCATCTGCAGCGTCTGGATGACCGCATTGTCCCGCGCGTGCTGCTCCCCATGCTCCGTCCAGTTGCTCGAGGCGTTGCTCAGTATGATGGCCTTCAGCTGGCGCAGGTGCTTCTGCATCTTCTCGACTGCAACACAGAGCCAAGAGTGAGTGAGTCTGTCGATCAAGAGCGTGCTCTGCTTATCTAGCTGTCTGTCTAGCTGCCCGTCTGATCTCCCTTTGCGCTTATCTACCTCAAACAGCGGCGGCGACTGCGACTGAGACGGCGACAGCGACAGCGACGTCAACGTTGGCCGAGCGCCGGAGTAAAAGTGTTGCGTTCTGTTTGGAATGCTGCCGCAACCAAGACCCAAGCATTCTGTATGTAACGTGTGCAGCACATACACACACACACACCAATACAGCAGAGCACACTCAGCGAAAAACTAACAGCAACTAGTCGTAGTAGTAGAAGCCGGCGTTGCCCGACCTCAACGTAAGTTGATGCGATAATGGAAAAGTTACAGTTACTCACAAAAGTTCGCCAACGATTTCTCTACATTATTATTTATTCTCCTAAATCAATTTCATCCCCTTCAAAGTAATCCCCTCCCGATAAAATCACCAAAGGCCATCCCCAAACTTCCTCAACGTTTCCGCAGCCGAAATTTCATTCCGCAAACAAAATATGATGGCACTTCTCTGCTCAATTAAATCAGACATTGTAAAAATCGCCAAATGCACTCTTGATCGTTTGGTAAACAAAAGCATAAATATAGTACTCATACTGACATTGCCATGAAATTCCCGCCAAATGCCATCAACACTCCTGCTAACTCGAGAAAAAAGAACTAGTTCGCCATCTTAAGCCCGCGAATTTTAAATTGAAAATTCACCTTACTTTTTGCTCACAGTAGTATTTCTATGAAAACTATTGTGAATTGTGAAGTAACTTTCCACTTATTCTTTCCTTAGTTATTTAGGTAATTGTAATGTAATGTCTTTAATAGGAGTTTGCACTGTATACGATTTGCTTATCGACAATTTCCCCAGCTAGTTTACAGCTCACTGCACTAAATATTGACTTAGGTCCACAACTTTTCTCGCTGTGTGTTGACACTCGCACACATGCAAGCAAACAGGGCGACACTGAGAAATTCAATCTCGACCAATGCCAGATGCGGCGTTGTAAGCGCTCGCATTAAAGCAAAGCCAAGGCAGAGGCAAAGCCAAAGTAACTCCGGGCTGTGTGACTGACTCACTAAGTGACTGAAGGACTGACTGACTAACTGCCGAGCTTATAATTAACTCTTAGGCAACCGCAACGCACCGTTATTAGCAAACAACAGTCAGGAGTGTGTGAGTGTGTGTGAGAGTGTGTTCGGGTGCGGGTGTGAATGTGCGAGCTTTGTTCTCGCAAAACGAGCGCACTGCTAAGGCTTCTTCCAGTCGATTGCATTGGCAACGCATTAGCCGCAGAATGCGATGGAAAAAGCTAGAAAGATGAGCTAGACAAACGATGTACTATATTACCAATGGGTTTCCTAGACACCCTAATGAGAGTGACCGTATTTCCTCGCACAATTTCTGCATTCAAGTCTGTCTTTTAAACACAAAGAAGTAACACTATGGTATAAATTCGTACTTGGTAAAGTTTTTTCTCTATAGCGAAAGAGTTTCCATACTGATTTCGGATTTGTAGAACATTAAACCTGTTATGTCTTAGCCATAGGATTCCCTGCATTTCTCTATGGTATTAGGTATTTGTAGGTTTTCAACACTATCTGTTATATCAATATATTTATTCCTTACACGCATACGTATAATCACAGGGTTATTATTATCTTTGATAATATTTATTTCTCTGCAGCTTGAACTTTTGGATGAGTCCTACGAATTTAATAGACTCGCTTCAGGGCTAACTACAGGGTATATTGCCCACTTAGACAAATAATCGCGACTCATGAGCGTAACTCACACCTCACTCACTCATGCACTCAACCACTCGAGCAACCACTCACCCACCTTTTCACTCGTCTACACTCACCTTCTTCGTTCTGAAAGCCCTTAATGCATATGGCCATGGTCGCCTCGAAGAGCTTCAGTAAGAGTTTCTTGCATTCGCCGTTCGCCTCGTACAGGCAGAATAAATTGGCATCGATGTGTGGCACTTCAGCAGGGGATTGGCACTGGGACTCGCTGTTGGAAGAGGTGGTGGTGGGGCCACCACCGAAAAGTGCGCCCACAATATTGAACAGCTTGCCGATGAGTCCGGCGCTGGCTAACTGCTCCGTGGGCTGCTGCAGAGGCTCCTGCGTGTTGCTCTGATGTCTTCCGCGTATGTCGAAAAGCACAATGCTCTCGTCCGGCCCCGTTGACTCCTGCAGGTGGTGCAGGAACGAGGGCAACGATGGTGCCTGCTCTGCGTAGCTGTCGATTATTGTGGCGTAGTCCAGCGAGGAATCCGCGTAGTCGGAGCTTGCTCTGCTCGTCGCCGAGGCTGCCAGCGCACTGAGCGGTAGCTGCACATGCGACACGAGGCTCTCCAATGAACTCGACCCACAAAGCATTGCGGTTGTGGTTGTTGGTGTGGTTGCCTCGGCTGCTGCTGCGGCTGCGGCTTTGGGCAGCATAAGGAAACAGCTAAGCGCATTGTAGTTCAGCTTGAGTATGTCAACGATGGTCTTATCACCGTGCCGCAGACGCTGCTGCGGCTCCTCGTCTCCGCCCCCGATCCCGACCCCGCCCTCATCTTCATCGACGGCCAGCTCCACGGGTATCGAGTAGATTTTTGCGAACTCGTTGTAGAACAACTGGCTCGTCTTCAGCAGCTCGAAGTTGAGGGTCCACTGCAGCGCCGCTATGTAGAGTATATCCACGGGCTTGTGCCCTGCCAGCAGCGCCATGTCGGGCGCCTCGTCCAGCCAGAACTTCGTCTGCTTCGATTGCTTTGCACAGCTGTGGAGCAGCGCTTGAAACAGCTGCGAGGCGCGATCACTGCTGTTGAGCTGCAGCTGGATGAGCCGCCGGCTCAGCGCCACCTGCTCTTGGCTGTTGTCCCCCAGGAATGCGATGTTATCGATGCCCACCTTGATGAGGTCGCAGACGCCGCGCTGCAGCTCTGGCACACCTAGCAGATCCTGCATATAGCCGATGTTCTCCTCGTTGTAGAAGGCTTTGATCAGCCGGATGTCGCTCAGGTACATCACAAAGATGCTCAGGCACTCGTGCAGCACGCGATAGTTGTCCAGCTGCTTGCCAGGCACCTGCAGGCGTGGCAGCTTGCCCCTGCTCCCCGTGCTGCTCTCGCCGAGTTGCTTGTACTGCCGGAAGATCGGTAGCACCACCTCGGCCAGGATGCCGGCGGCCAGATCGTAGGAGAGCAGGTAGGCAATGTGCTTGAGGTGCTTCAGGAAAAGCAGCATGGCACTGCCGCCATTCGCCAGCAGCGGGCGATAGTTGTCCTTGTAGATGCCCAGCAGCTGCGAGTGGAACGCCGGCGACTTGAGCTTCTCCTCGCAGACGCCGCAGTGCTGCGGCGAGCGTTTCACGAAGATCGTGTGCAGCACGTTGTAGTGCAGGAATTTGTAGGCGCACTTCGGGTAGCTGCCCGAGAGCCGCGTGGCCAGCCGCAGGCAGGTCGCATAGTTGGCCGCATTGTAGTGGCAGCAGCAACTGCCGGTGCGCAGCAGCGACCGCACGCTGTGCTCCTGAAGCTCCGCCACAAGACTGGGCAGCAGCTGGTACAGTTTGCCCTGAAAGTAGCAGCTAAGCGAGCGCTCCGAACAGTGCAGTTGGCTGTGACGCTGCCGCTTGTGGCGCGGCGGCTGCTGCTGCTGCTGCTTGGCCACTGCGCCGCTAGAGGTGCTACTCTCCATGAGGCAGCGCTGCTGTTGCTGCTGCTCCTGTCGCGACAGGTGGTCGGTAAGGCGCAGCAGCAGCTTGTATATGTGCAGGAAGAGCAGCGAGGTACTCGTCGTCGAGCTGGCCGCCTCCTGCAGCACCTCGAAGCAGCCGTCGAAGCTCTGCCGCACATCGATCTCGGCGAGCTGCGCTGCTCCGTTCTCCAGCTCGATGATGTTGTGCAGTGTGCCGAACATCAGGTAGAGTATGCCGTGGGAAAGCAGTGCACTGCCGCGATTGGCGGCCAGTGCGTACAGCAGTTGGCTGAAGTTGGTGTTGGGCTGCTGCTCGTGCAGGCAGAAGTTGTTCACGCAGTGCGCGATCAGCTGCAGCAGCTCGAACTTGATGATCTCGTCCAGCTCCAGCTCGTCCACGCACAGCTGGCCCAACGCGAAATTGTGCACACTGACGCTCAGTTGCGGATCCTGTTCGGCGTCCAGGCAGCGCGTCAGTAATTGGATGAGCAGCAGCGCCAGCTCATCGCTCGTCCGGCTGGAGGCCTTGAACTGCTCGAAGCTGTCCAGGATCTTAATATCACATTTTGTTTGTTCCTGTGGCTGTTGTTGTTGTTGTTGCTGCTGCTGCTGCAGCAGCTGCTGCCGGCGTGATTTGCTGCGCTGTGAATTCAGGTGAAAGCTGCCAATGAACTGGGAAATGCTGGTGAGTGGCTGCAGGGGCACCGTGGCCGGGCTCCACTTGCAGTTGGGGAACAGGTTGATGCACAGCTGGCAAAGGCTCTTCTGAGAAGCAATGTGCTGCAACAGGCAGATATGGGATTAGTTACAAAGCACGCGCAAGTCTGGGGGCAGAACTCACCTTGATCTGCACCCGCAGCAGAAATGCGAGCAGGTGTTGGCCCAGGCCGTCGGTGAGAAACGTGCGCAGCGCAAGGATCTTGTTGCAGTCGCTGGGCGTGCTGAGGATTAGCTGCAATGGAATGACTTCAAAGTCATAAGGGCGCTTTGGGTCTTAGTCTTATGTGGTTTCGTTCACCTGCGCTAGATTGTGCTGCTGGCGCAGCTGCTTTATGGACTTGTCGCCCGCCTCCGTTTCCAGTTCCTGCGATCGAATGATTTGATACACCTGTTCCAGCAGATAGAAACAGAGCTCCTCGGGCAGCTGGTTAAACTTGCTGAAAGGGAGAAGAGTTCCATGAGTCAACGGTAGAGTCTACGCTGCCGGAAACCCCTCACTCGCCCACCTATTGAACTGGGCATCCTGCAGGCTCTGCTCGTCCAAGTACTGGAAGTGGTACAACAGCAGCCAGAGCCAGTGTTCCTGCAAAGTGCAAGTGGAGCAGATAAGACCCCAGAGAGTTTCGCCTCGAGATGCACACAAACCTTGACACTCGCTGCCTGGTTATCATCCGGCTCGCTGTCCGCGGCGTGCAGATAATGGCTCCAAAGTCTGTTCAGTGTGTCCAGCAGCAGTTGACGTTGCTCCTCCTCCTCCTCCCCCTGCTCCGCCATGGCAATGCGTGCGCTTCCTGCTTGCTCCTACTGCTGCTGATCCTTCTGCAGCTGCTGTCTCCTCCAGCATCGGGCAACGTTGCAGGGCAACTGAACGCACTCGACTGCCAGCTGTAATTAAATAAGAGAATTACAAGTAGTAAATAAACTTAAGACTGCGAAGAGGAGCAGGCAGAGAGAGAGAGAGAGAGAGAGAGTGCGAGAGGTGGGTGGGAGCGGAGTCGCTGGCAATGTCTGATTATTTGCAGCAGCAGCAAGACAGAGGCCGGTGGAAGCTGATTACTTGGACGCACAACAATGGAAACTTTGTAGCTGTCGCTGTTGTTGTTGTTGCTGGGGGCTGCAGCAAAACTATTCGATTTGAGGCTATTTATAGGCCCGATGCACAGTGGACACAGTAAGGCCTTTATCATAGATAATAGCGATTAATTTGTACACTTAACATGCATTCTAATCATTTACAATGGGCTGTGTTCGTAATGATAATGCTGAAGAGCCTTTTTTCAGTAAAAGATAAGGCAAGTACAGTACTAGCAAAAGGTAAGGTGAATATTTTTGTAAAGTTCTTTATTTATTCTCCTAAATCAATTTCATCCCCTTCAAAGTAATCCCCTCCCGATAAAATACACTTATGCCAACGTTTTTTCAAATCCTTGAAACAGGCCAAATAGTCCCTTTTCGGTATAGCCATGAGCGGCTGCAGTAGTAGGCTGTAGTCGAACTCACTTGATTATAACCGTACAATGTTATTCGGAAAATAAGCGAATTGAGTTGAAATTTGCAGCTAAGATCAACATGATATTAAGGTACGTATGTGCCAAATCAGAATATTCAACTACAAAATCTAAATAAGCTTGAACATCGCAAGCTGTACATGGCCTAATAGTCTCGGTTATTAATGCTTATCATGAATGTATACATGCCTCCAACAGTGGGTTTTATATATATGCACAAAGCGTACTATATATATAAATTCAACCCATGTTTTCTTTTTTTTTTTCTTTTAATATTTTATTTGTATGGCATACAAGGTTAGCCGTCTACCTCTTCATATCCTTTGTTTCTATTAGTTAAGCCCAGAAGGGTGCGCCGGCTAGCAGGCTTTAGCTAAACCCGTGTTTAATTTGTATAATTACGAAAATAATTTTACTCAAAGCTTTATTTAGCTCTTGTCTTATGCTTTCAGTTTTCTCTCACTTTCGCCCCACTGTGCAATGGCACTACATTCTGTTGTCAAGCGAATGCGAAGCCGGCGAGCGGTATTAGTGAGGGAGTGATGGAGTGTGGAGGGGGAGGGGAGCAACAGCTGGCAATGATGCGTGTCTCTGTAACGGTGAATGCACGCAGCAGCAGAGCTGCGGCTTCAGCTGCAGCTCAGCCTCAGTGTAGTGCATCTTCGCTTAAAGCTCACTGCAAGCGATAAGCGTGCAACTACAACAAGCTGCAAGCGCTCTGCGTGTGGAGAGCACTTAATTAATTACGAGCAGAGCGATCAGTGAGCATTTAAGACTTCTTATCGGGCAACGACGGCGGCAGCAGCAGCAGCAGCAGCAGCAATAACAACAACAATGTAAACAAAAAGTTTGCAGCGAAGAATGTCCAATTTTCAACTGCGTAAATTATTGCTGATGCTCATCGCGAAATACGGACACACATATAGATTAATTACAAATGCTTAGTATAGCTTAGCCCGAAATCACTGGACCTTACCCAAGACGAGAAGCGAGCAGAAAAAACGAAAAGCGAACGAAAAAAGTACCGAAAACCTGAGAAGACAACAACACTTTTAGTACGCCATTTTGGTTTTGATTTTCTACCACTCGTAGTTAGTATGATTAATGCAATTATTTTTCTTCTTCTGCCTTAACGCGGGTTTGTCTATTGCGCGCGTGTGTGTGTGCGCGACCGTTCTATTATTGTTATAAACAAAATGCGCTCAGCGAACTGCTTTGTTATTGCAGAAGTCAGCTGTGTGCTCTGGCCCGATGGTTTGCCTAGCGATAGTTGGTCGCGATAGTTAATCGATAAGTTCTGCGGCTAACAGCTGGAATGCAGCTGTTATGAGCAGGCGCTGTTACTGAAACGGAATCAGCTGTTAGGCTCGAAATGAACTTAACATTGCCACTGGAATACAGGCGCTGTTATTGCAATGGGATCAGCTGATGGGTTTGAAATTTAACGCCAGTTATATTTAAACTTACAAGATACTGCACTCATTTTGAAAAAGTTATTAATTTGAATAAATGAATTCTAAATTCTAGTGAGCAGAGCCAGTACAGCAATTGCCAATTAGCAACAAGCTTTATGTCGCGCTGTTAACTAACAGGTTATGCAAATGTTAAAGTCATGTTGATTGTGTACTCAGTCTGCGGGCAGAGAGAAGAGCGCCAGCACGCATTGTTGACTGTCGCAAGATTCGCAAAATACGAGAATAAATATAATATACCAATTGACACATAAAGGTATATGATCAAAGTGTAACAGAGCTCATCGCTAATCAAACTAGTCGAAATGCTGCGCAGACTTATTGGAGGCAACAGCACGGCCAACAGGCAGCAGCAGGCGTTCAAGGTGAGCGATAGATAAATAGACAATAAGAGTGATTAGGGCATATAAAGAGCTTAGAAGTATCTCGAAGATAGTGACTGAGAGCAAAAGCGCTGGCAATTGTGCGTGCTAGCGCAACAACAAAACAAAACCCGCTTTTGGGACAGGTGCAACCACATGTTGATATGCTAGGCGCATACACAGTTATGTTTCTGTTACACTAACAGGGCTGTTATGCTCGGCAATGTTATTGCGAATTGCGCTCTGATAAGCGCCTGCTGCTCTGGCGATCACCCCACGCGAAGGCTCCCCCCTTGCTCTCCCCGTGCCGGTGACCTTGGCCATGCTCCATGATAATTTATTTAACAGGCGCGCGGTTACGCAAGTGCTGCTCTCGCACGCAAAGAAAATCGTGTCAGACGAGTTTGCAAATCGCCGGCCAGAACGGAACTTGAATTAAGCACCTGGCGATCGCCTGACTCCATTTCAGCTGATCGCCTGCTACTCGACGTCGGGCAAGGCACGACAGGGCAAGGTCTACGAGTCGGCGGCCGACGCTGTGGCCGACGTTAAGGATGGCTCCCAGATACTCTTCGGTGGCTTCGGCATCTGCGGCATTCCCGAGAAGATGATCGACGCGCTGAAGCAGAAGGGCGTCAAGAACATCACCGCAGTGTCCAACAATGGAGGTGAGTGTTTCTGCCTTGATCACGATGTCTCTTGCTGATCTTCTGCCCTTTGCAGGCGTCGATGACTGCGGCCTCGGCGTGCTGATCAGACAGAAGCAGGTGTCCAAGGTCATCGGCTCGTATGTGGGCGAAAACACGGAGCTGGTGCGTCAGTATCTGGCTGGTGAGCTGGCCGTGGAGCTGACCCCACAGGGCACGCTGGCGGAGAAGATACGTGCTGGAGGCGCCGGCATTCCCGCCTTTTTTACTCCCACAGGCTACGCCACGCTGGTGCAGGAGGGCGGAGCTCCCGTCAAGTACTCGACGGACGGCAAGGTGATCGCGAGCAGCGCCAAGAAGCCCGTGCAGTCCTTCAAGGGGCGCAACTACGTCATGGAGGAGTCCATTTTCGCGGACTTTGCCTTCGTGAAGGCACAGAAGGCGGATGCCATGGGCAACCTGGTGTTCAACAAGTCTGCCCGCAACTTCAATGCGCCCATGTGCCGCGCCGCCAAGGTGACCGTCGCCGAGGTGGAGGAGATCGTGCCCGTCGGTGCGCTCAAGCCTGACGAGATCCATGTGCCGGGCATTTATGTTAAGCGTATCTTCAAGGGCAGCAACTACAACAAGCGCGTGGAGCGCTTGCGCCTCACCGAGGCCAAGGACAGCAGTAAACCCCCAGCAGAGATCAAGCCGGCCGAGGCTCTGCGTCAGCGCATTGCTCGCCGCGTCGCACTGGAGTTCAGTGACGGCATGTACGCCAATTTGGGCATCGGCATACCGGTGCTTGCCTCCAACTATATACCAGAGGGCATGAGCGTCATGTTGCAGTCGGAGAACGGCATCCTGGGCCTGGGTCCTTTCCCCACCAAGGACCAAGTCGATCCCGATCTGATCAATGCCGGCAAGGAGAGCGTCACCGTCATTCCGGGTGCTGCCTACTTCGGCTCCGATGACAGCTTCGCCATGATACGTGGCGGACACGTTGACCTGACCATCCTGGGCGCCATGGAGGTGTCTGCTACGGGAGATCTTGCCAACTGGATGATACCCGTAAGTAGCACGTACGATTTGTGATTTCTTTCATTACCATTCTGCGTTTTCAGGGCAAGCTAGTGAAGGGCATGGGCGGCGCCATGGATCTGGTGGCTGCTCCCGGGACCAAGGTGGTCATCACCATGGAGCACAATGCACGTGATGGCTCGCCGAAGATACTCGAGAGCTGCTCGTTGCCGTTGACGGGCAAGGAGGTTGTCGATCTGATCATCTCCGAGAAGGCCGTTTTCCAGGTCGAGAAGGGTGTCGGCCTAACGCTGATCGAGGTGGCCGAGGGCTACACCGTGGATGACATCGTTGCCTGCACCGGCGCCAAGTTCAGCGTTTCCCCGAATGTCGCCCCGATGAGGCAGATCCCCGTGTGAACTACGGCACTACTAATGACGCCTGTACAGGTACTCGAAGTGATAGAACTGTGCATTTATTGTAATTATTTTTTCCGTTTCGCAACGTGCAATAATGGTAATTTTTACTAGTACTATTAAACTTGTTGTAACACAGCCTGCTGAGGGAGTCGATCAGGCTATCACCTTGGCCATGTTTTTGAGGGTCTCGGAGCGGTGGGCCAGCCTCATCTGCTTGTTGAGCATGTCGAAGGTGCGGTTGTATTTGCTGTTGGACTCGTTGCGGCAGATCGCACAGAACTGCGAGCTGAGCACGTGCAGGGGGCTGCGGAAGTATAGGTTCTTCTCCATGGTCAGCGAGTTCTTGTGGTGCGACATCATGTGCAGTATGAGCTCCAGCACCGCCAAAAGCGTCCACACAATGAAGCTGCAGCAGAAAAGTGTCGGGATGAGGAAGATCAACTGCGAGTTGCGTTTGTAGCCGAGGATTATGTTCTGTTTATAAGGGGGAGGAGACAGAAGAAAAGCACACTTGAGAGATTTTCAATCTGATGGATCACCATGAAGCATTTACCGTGCTGACGCCGTCCATTTCGATAAAGTCCTCCCGTTCGTAGCCGGGCGTGGCGGTTTTCTTGAGCTTCGCCTGTTCCATTTTGAGAGCTTCGTTACCCACCAGATGCTTCGCTGTTATGTCCAGATCGCCCTGGTACTTGTTGGCCAGTGCGTTGTCCACCTCGTCGCAGATGGTGCCGCGCAGTATGTGCTTGGGCACATGGAAGTGTCCGTGCTTGCGGTAGCGCACCTTCATTTGGTCGTTGACGGGTTCGCCCGTCTCTTCGTCATATTTGGGCTGCTTGACGCGTGCCGAATCCGTGAAGAAATACTCAAACTCACCAGTTTCGCTATTCTGAAATGGAAAGAGCGTAGAGAAGAGAAATAGAGATAAGCCAAGAGTCGGTTAGATATGGCAATAGAGCGAATGGAGAAGGCATGCAAGAAAGAAAGACCAATCGATCTCTCACTCTGTTCTACTTCTCTTTCAGTTTTAGGAAAACGAAACTCGTTTCTATAAATTGATCTTTCTCTGTTTCTGGCCATATTGTTTATTTGTTATTGTCCCAAAATAGGTGGAACAAGTTTACTGATAAGACCCGACCGCGAGCTGCAAGTGAATCACGTTAACCATTAACCGTTACCCGTTTACCATACGTCTAAGGCTCTTTTGATGTGATTTCCATTGTACGGCTCTTACCACCATCATGTTCTGTCTGATACTACTAACCTCTCCGCCTGACCGCAGTATAATTAGAATTTTTCGGTGTTCGGGCTTGCCCGACAATAACAATAATAATAATACATACTATAAGTTATCGCTATCAGTGGGACTTGAGATACGGCGCCTTGTCGGGCTTATGAAATATTTCGTTGGGCTTATCATCATTACAGGCGGCAATGGAGTAGAGTGATTGTGGGTCTCTCGCCCAGTCTTCCCGGGGTGTCTACACTAGTGCGCGGAGAGGCTGTCTAAATATAGGGAAGTCTGCTCTACCTACGCCTATCTCAACCGACAATTATCCAGTGTAAGGGGGAATTTCCTATGGAACAGGTCTCTCCGCTTGCGTGCGACTGTGAATTGACATTAACCCAAACTGAAGCTCAGAGTGGAATAAAACAAAAGAAAAGCAGGTTATACTGCTGGCAGCGAGGGTCTCGATTCAGATCTACCCTGCATATTCTCTGCTCTACTACTTTTTCACCGACTTTCGATAATATATAGTCTCGACCGGACACTGTAGCACCCCTGCCTGCCAGCGGGCACAGGGTATACACAATAATAAAGCCGTACACGGACAGAGAACACGTTTACCTTTATGGCATGAATCGTACTTAGTGCTGTAATTATAGTTATTATATCATATACGATCGGACTTCCATTTTGTTGCGCAGTGTAGTGCTGTCGCAGCTCCCCCGATGTTTGCCTAACCTCAGACACCCCGATGAGTCGATCGATTGAACAGATATACGTGTACGTGTATGCAAGTTCTGGGTTCCACTTGAGAAATACCTGCGGAATTATCCTCCAATTTGATGACTGCGCCGCGATAAAGTCGAGTCGTGTAATACACGCCTTATCGAGCGGCAGAAGGCAGCAGACATCGCATCAGTCGATAGTCTCGGTCCGGCTAAATGGTTGACTACATCACACTCTGGAATTCGGCGTAACTATGGAATTCTGTTTTTATGGGCCACACACAGAATGGTTTCCCTTTAATGAAACTTAATTGCACCGATTCTACTCGCACCCCTCTCTCACGCTCTCTTTTGTCTGCTCTCTCTCTCTTTTGTTGTCTCCCTCTGTCTCTGTCTCTGCCACTCAGCCATTATTTTGGGCCGTAAAGCGAACCGAGTAAAAGTCTAAAACGAGTTTGGCCAGACATCATTTAAATCAAAAACAAAAATGGAGCCCGAATTTGCGAATCTTTGGGGCCAAACAGACAGCCACTCACCTTTATGGAGTAGACCATGGTGCTGTCTGCGTGATCGCGCTGTTGAGTTTCCTAAAGATCTATATATATATATATATTTATATAGATAAGGTTGAATTTCTAATATTTTGTTTATGAGCACAGGCCTTTGTTTACCATACAAATATGCATAACTTATATAAACGCGCTATAGGTTATTATATTTGTATTTGTATTTGTTTTATATTATTAAATTTATAATTTCACTGGACGTCGACCGAATCGGGTAAACTATCTGCTTAGTGGCTGGGAACCGGTTGAGTGCATCTAATTGCCGTTAATTCACACTGCTTTTCCATATGTGTCCGTGTGTGTTGGTGTGTTTGGGTCTCTGTGTGCGTGCTTTTCGTTGATATTATACGCGCTTTGCGCGATTTATTTAACCTTTTCTCTGTTTTCACGCGCACGCGAGACAAGAATGGGAGACGGCCCGATTGGAGACGATTGTAGACGTCCGATGCGAACAGCTTTTCAATGCGGAATGAGCGACAAAGCAACAAATAAAAACAAATAACAAAACGTCAACTCACAATGGCACTGTTAACGAAGAGAGCGCAAAGCGAAGAGAGCGCGCTGCGAAGAGAGCAAGACTGCGTGCAGAGCGAAAAGCTTGCAAGCAGTGCTGCCATATCAGCATTAATTTTGAAAATGAATTTAAGCTTGGAAATGTTTTCAGCTATAAACTTAGCTACTTTAGCAAATGTTATTAATTTATAATATATCAAATTTAATTTTATACAAATAATTAAAACAAATCAAAGAGTGCATCTTATTAGGGTAATAATGGCGTAAAACAAAATATAAGTCGTTTTACAGCTAGATTTAGCTATTTGTTCAAGAGTATTCTTTTTTTTAAGCAATTTACATAAATATAACCTTATTTCAATCAAGCAGTTTCTGCTTCCAAAGTTCTAGCGGCAGTCGCTGCGAGTCTCTCGAAAGCTGCAGTAGGTTGTTGTCCCCGCTAAACACCGTTGCGGGTGTAGTACTCTGCTAACGCTTGAAGGCGATCGGCCAAGTCGGGATTTATTGCGCATACGCTGCGTGCGCCGCAAACTAAATGAACGCTTTTCCACTTTATCTGGCAGAGATTAGCGCAGCGAGCTGTTCCATTCCATGGTGTTTCTTAGCTGTTTAACTCGTGCGATGTTCGTCTGGGGTTCAGTTGCTGCGCTTCGGTCTCCTCAGTCGGTACACCTGTGGTCGTGATAGCATCGTGATAGCAGAGATCTAGAGAACTAGAGACCAGATCCTCGTCCCTTGCGTAGGAGCTTCTTTTATCTAAATTGCTGCGCGTGTGATAAACGATTTACGGTTGCGGCTGCTAGTTGGGTAGCCTCGCCAAATATTATATACACATATACATATATATATATTCTTTATCGCCTTCTTCGCCTGACAATGCAGTGAGTAAATTAGACAACAGCCTAATTAACGGTTCTTAATCCCGTCTGTAATCTGCGTTAGCTAACGGCTGTGTAAACAGAGATGACAAAACATCAGACAGTCTGAATGTTTTCCAGCGTAAAACTCAAGCTCAAAATGCCGAAATGTTAAGTAGAAATCAGAGGGATCGGATGGAAACGTAGGATCCATAAAACCCATATTTATAGAATTATCTTGAGGCCTGATGGCATAGATAAATAATGAGCAAGATGGAAAAGTAGGCTCCATAAAACCCACATTTAAAGAATTATCTTCAGGCCTGATGACAAAACTTCAGAAGGTCTGATTGTTTTCCAGGGGATTAAAGGCGTAACACTCAAGCTCGAATTGCCAAAATGATGAGCAAAGATCAAAGATCCCTATGCACACAAGTAGTACCCATATCCAAATTATGGCGTCCATAAACTGCGTATTTATATGCTTATCTTGGGGCCTGTGTTTGCCTCATAGATAATCGCGCTGTCATTAACTTCTTCTGCCTCTTCTGTTGGTTTTAACCAGTTGCCATCCTATGTTTGCACTGCTTGTGCTGCCCCCAAAGACATTAGGAATTCGCGTCTTTATAACACCGATTACTGATTACCCGATTACTATATACCAGCGCTATAAAGCTTTACAATTGTTTTGTTCCTTGAGGGAGAACTTATCAGTTATCAGCTCGTAAACGCTATGACACAACAGAGCAGGTCGATCGGCCGTAAAAATCAAACCTAACTCAAATCATATACGTATGATTTTCCCAACTTACGTAGGCACGATCTCAAGCATGACGTCATTGTTTATCCGGCGACAAGCAAGGAGAAGGGCATGGGCCTGGGCACGGGCAAGGATGACTACGATCCACATCTGCATCGCAACTTGAAGAACCCCACCAAGTGAGTGAGCTCCAAAGATGCCATGATTCAGCCTATACTCTATATATATTTTCGATTCCAGTAACTGGCAGACCTTCGCACACTTCCTGAAGGCCTCCGTGGGTACCGGCGTCTTGGCCATGCCCAGCGCCTTCGCGAATGCGGGCTACATCAATGGCATCTTGCTGACCGTCGCTGTGGGCATCCTGGCGCTCTACTGCCTGCACATACTTGTGAGTTGGAAATGCTGCTAGGTTATAAATATTATATATTTTCTGTATCTTAGATCCGCTGCATGTACGTGCTGTGCAAGCAGCAGCGCGTGCCCTACGTCAGCTTTTCGGAAGCTATGAAGCTGGGCCTGCAGCAGGGTCCGCCCTGGCTGCGCTGCTTGGCTCCGATTGCCACGTAAGTTCGAGCCAGATGTAGCTTTATATATGTCTTAATATCTGCCTGTCTGCCTGCACTGCAGTCCCTTTGTGGACGGCTTCCTGGCCTTCTACCACTTCGGCATCTGCTGCGTGTACATCGTCTTCATGGCGGAGAGCATCAAGCAGCTCGTCGACGAGTACCTCGTCGTGTGGTCCGTGCGCATCCACATGTGCCTGCTGATCGTGCCGCTGCTGCTGATCTTTTCCATACGCAACCTGAAGCTGCTGGCGCCCTTCTCCAGCGCTGCCAACCTGCTGCTCTTTGTGGGTGAGTTGCCGATATTTGGGTATTTTCCAGCCTGTCCAATTCTGTTCCCTTTTATTCTGTCTCATTTTTTTCACTTTCTCTTCTCCTATTTATTTTGTTCTCTCCTCTTGCAGGCTTCGTGATCGTTCTGTACTACGTTTTCAGTGATCTTCCTCCGCTGAGCGAACGCAAACCCTTCGAGCACTACACTAAGCTGCCCACATTCCTAGGCACTGTGCTCTTTGCCTTGGAGGCAGTGGGCGTGGTAAGTTGACAGTTTGCAAGTTGTAAGGTTGTTGAACAACTTTTCGATTTCCCGTTTCCCGTTTCCCGTATTCCGCACCGCCTACGCTCAGATTCTGGCCATCGAGGAGAACATGTCGACGCCGCGCGCCTTTGTTCAGCCGTGCGGCATCATGAATTGGGGCATGACCATCGTGCTGTGTCTGTACGTGTTCCTGGGCTTCTTCGGCTACTGGCGGTACGGCGATGAGGCCAAGGGAAGCGTCACACTCAACATACCCCAGGATGAAGTGTGAGTAGAGCCAGCGGGGAAGAGAGTGTCGAATATTACGTATACGTTGTCGCTTGCAGACTCGCGCAGGTGGTGAAGGCCTTCTTCGCGGTGACCACATACATCTCGTACGCCCTGCAGGGCTATGTCACGGCGCACATCCTGTGGAGCAAGTACTTCAGCAAGCGCATCAAGGACACGTCCAAGCACACGCTCTACGAGCTCATCTTCCGCGCGCTCATTGTGCTGCTCACCTGTAAGTTGGATCTTATGTAAAAAATGTCTATGAGGTATATAAGCTGTTATATACATAACTTATAGATGTCGGAGTATATGTTCTAGTATACTAAATAATTGCGATATACTTGCAGTCGGCTGCGCCATGGCCATACCTGACCTGTCGCTCTTCCTCTCGCTCGTCGGCTCCTTCTGCCTGTCGATTCTGGGCCTGATCTTTCCCGGCCTGCTGCAGATATGCGTGCAGTACTCCGCGGGCTATGGCCGCCTCCGCTACAAGCTGCTGATCAACCTGCTGCTGCTGACCTTCGGCGCCTTCGTCGGCATTGTGGGGACGTACGTGAGCATCGTGGACATTGTGAATGCGCTCTCGGGCAGCGACTGAGGCCAGTGGCTCCAGCTGCAGAGATCGCGAGCTTTCACATTGCAATCTGAAGTTACCTTGTCTCGTATTTGCCTAAGTAATCAATAGATGCTACCTACAATATCGCAAAAGTAAGTGTGACTTTTTTACAGTGTACATAATTGGCTGGGCGGCGGTAAGGGCGTGAGTGCTGTTGCACTTTCTGCTTGCACAACGCTGCGTATGCGTAATGTGGCATGGCCTCTGCGTGCAGCTTATGCAAATCGAGCTGCGGCCCGTAGTTGTCGCTGGGTCGGCGTATCCGGCTGTTTGCCCGGCTAATTATTGCCGCTGCCTGCGCGCATAAGCCAATAGTCCGGCCAGGGGGCGAGGTCAAGGGTCGCGAGCAAGGGTTAGGGGCTCTCGACCACTTCTTGACTTGACTTGCCTGTCGAATTCTTTGGACTTTAATTAAAAGCTAAGCTGTGGTCAGCAAGGGAAGAGTAGAGAAGACGAGGCCAGGGTAGGGGTGGCAGGTGCAAGAACTTGCTGCGTAAAACCAAACACCTCAACCTGCCTGCTGCACCTGCCTCAGAGCTGGCAGATAGTCGGACCATAGTCAGACATGGTCACGTGCTGCTGCTGCTGCTGCAAATGCAACGAACTGTAATTAAATGCAACCGCAATTAACACAAAAGCGCCCGCAGCTCGCCATGGCAGACACAGCCCGAGCCCAAGCCCGCTTCCACCTCCCCCTGCAGACCCGCTGCCAGTCTGCAGTCTCTTGCATTTTATTTACAATGTTTTGAGCGCAGGTTCCTGTCGTCGTGCTTGCCCTTCTCCTCTCTTCCGTTTTCCATTTCTTTTTCAGCTGCTGCCCCTCCCTTCGGCACGTACCTTCTTCCAATTCTTTGCCATTTTCCCCTCCCATCCCCTTACTCACACGTTGTCTGCTGCTGCCGACCACTGTGCAGCAATGTCCGCCGGTCATAAGAAGTCAGTGAGCTGCCAGAAGTGCACATTGCCAGCGAGGGTTGCAACAGCAGTTCAGCTATAGTGTGCACTCGCTAGAGAGAACAGTAGACTGTGCATTGCGCAGTGATAAATTGTTTTTTCATATATATTTTTGGTTTAATGCATTTCAGTTTGCGAGGGTCGCATTAAAAGTTAAGTTACAGTGGGCATTTGATAGAAAAAAATATGCCTTAAAATGGAAAAAATTGTTTGAATAGTTATGAAAACTATTACCATCGTTCAATCTTTTTAGCCAGAATAGAATAATAATAAAAAAAAAAAAGAAGACTGCAGAGTGTGGCGCAGTCTCTGCAGGCATTGTCAAAGTGCTAAGTCCGTGTGCCTTCCAGCGACTGACAACTGTCGCTGCAGCCCATGGGGTCCCGCTGGCATTTGGCCGGCGTGTGTTGAATTGCCGTTTGCTTTGTACGTTTAATTACTCTTTTGACGGAAATAACACAACATTCGTTTTGAAAAGCGGCAACAAAATAGAAACTGCACAGGGACAACGAGCTGAGACCGAGTCGGAAATGCAGTGTGAGTGTGTAAGTGTGTGTGTGTGTGTGTATCTCGCATGCTTAAATTTCCGCAGCAAATGCGAACTGTTGAAATTGATGCGAAACTGAAGCAAGTCTCTCGGCCTCTCTCGCTCTCTCGCTCTCCTTGCCCGCGCTTCCTCTCTGGGATTCTCGTTTGATTGGCCGGCAGTTCGCATAGGGAATCGCTTTCTTTGAGCTCTGCCAGGCAAATTAAATGACAAGTTTACTTGTTTGCCTGTTGAGTTGGCTTTGTTGTTGTCGCTGCTGCTCCTCTATTGCGCTGGCATTCGAGTCATTTGCCGTTTGAGCATTTTAATTATATTTGTGCAGGGCAGCGCAAACTTGGTCCTCAACGCGGGCTTTTAGTGTTTCCGGGCAGTTGGCTCGATGAGTTCGCTCCTGGTCAGGACTGCCACGCACACAGTTGACGGAGAGGGGGAAATTGAATTACGCACAATGCTAGGTAAACACATGGTCACTCAATCTGATGAGTGCCTAAAGAGAAGAGATTTCGCCTTTGAAACTCTCGCACTCACAGAAATATGCACAAAAGCTAATTAGAAAATGGCATAAATACGCCGACTACGCACGTCTGTTAATTTTATTTAAACCACTCCATTCTCCTCGCCGCTACAGGGTATATTTCCAATCACTATATTCATCATACATCGTACATAAAGTTTTTTTTTTTTTTATTATTTTACATAAAGTGTTGTTCAATTTGCAGCTTCTGTGATTAAGCTGCCAATTTGACGCGGTAAAAGAATTATTAAATGCATGTATATGTGTATGTGTGTATGCGTGAGTATATATGTGTGTGCCCAGTCAAACAAAGTGCATTGAGCTCCCCTTCACAAATATGCGAGCTTTTGTGTGTGGTTGCGTAGTACTTAAAAAGTGTTGCATACTTTGCGGCTGCATCGAAAAAGTGAATTTCTCGTGAAAGAAAATTTGTTGTTGTTCAAGCGGAATCGAGTGAATTTCTACAACTTTAAACTGTGTTTTATAAAATATCCTGGGCTTTCCTCTAAAAAACAATTTGAGCTCTGTTGAATAATAATAGCAATACAAATTCGCAGGAGTCTCGCAGTAAAAACGTGCAATTGCTTTTGGTACATTTTCTATATTAAAAAGTGTTGCATACTTCCGGGCTTATCTGCATAAATTTCATCATTTAAAAAAGAGGGAAATTTTCAACTGGAATCGGGATAGCTCCTACAATTGTAATTATTTAAAATATATCGCTTTTGCTCTTACTTAAAATCACTTTGTGATCCGTTGAAATATTGTAAATAATTCGCAGGGTCTGCTCCCCCGGGGTAAAGGGGGCAATTGTTATCTGCATAATTTCCCGCAATTATAAGTTTTTTATTGCATTCGCAAAGTTCTCTCCTGCTTCTCGGGTGCTCCGGTTGAATAATTTCCTTAATTCGAGCAGTTAGGCAGGCGCCCCGAAATACAATTATCTGGGCCATATACCATTCCGGTAAAGAGCGGTGAGCGCTAAGCGGGACTCTGCTGTCATTGGGGAGTCATTTGGGCATAACTAAGCTGCAGCTTATCTCGTACTGATAGCTCGGCTCTAATCGCTGGCGTTTTGTGCTCGCTCGTTCGTTCGTTTTGGCTTTGAACTGCTCGCAAATTTGCTCAGTTCGCACTGCGGATGAGTGTGTGAGTGTACTCACTTGTGCTGCATGCGCCGTACACAGCGCTGCCAAATGATTCATTCTTATTCATTTAACCAATTTTTGGGGGCAGGCTGAGTAGGCCCGGCCAGCAATTTGTTCGCCTGCTTGTAACAGCTGAACCAGAGGTGTATGTGTGTATGTGAAGAGGCGGCTCCGGGGGGGTCTCCCGCAACAGAATGATTTATTTTACGCAACGCTAAGCACACCGCACACACACGGCAGGAAAACTGGGGAAAATCAGCAAGAAAAGGCAACAAGCGTCGCATTGTTTTGCGGCGGCGGCGGCTTTTGGTTTGCTTTGCGTCGAGGTTTGCTGTATTTATTATACCCTGCAATTATTTGAAATTGGTAGCACTGGTATATTAGCTGTGTAGAAAAGGGAGCAAAACGATTCGAAATATGAGAGCTTAATAGCAGTGTAGGGAACTTACCTATTACAAGAGTTAGAGGAGTGTAAAAATAATACCTGGCAGTCAATTTGGATGCATGGTATATTACAGTCGTGACCGCTAGACTGTAGCTTTCTTCACTTATTTTGCTAGCAATTCGTGGAACTGTGAATTCGTGCAGCAGCAGGCGCGCCGCGACGCTCCGCCTAATGCCGTCATCAGTCGGCAGCATCGTGGGCTATGAATAAATAACGAACACACCGGCACGATGAGTATACTCTGTCCATATGTGCCGGCGAGGGGCAGGAAGGCGACCAGGGTCGAGAGGCAGCTGAGGCTGCCGTGTTGCATGTGATTTATACTGGAAATACATGAGACTAAACTAGGCGTCGGGCTTCAACACATCGATTGCTGCTAATGTGGCCGAAAAAAGGCTGCCTCGCTGCGCAATTGCGCGCATCAGGAGGCGGGGCAAGGAGCCGAGCGTGGTGGAGTCTGAAAAGCGTCGGCAGCTGCCCTACAGGCTTACAGGCGCTGCAGGTGCGTTAAACATTTATGAGCGCCAAAACGCAGATTTTATTGAGGCAGTTCGGCAATGGGGAGCGCGGCAGCGCGGGAGCAGGGGGTTTGTTGGTGTCGGCGCACCGCAGAAATTGTTATAAACGCGCATGCATAATTCATCAAGTGAAAGTGACCCCGTTGCGTATACGCAATAATCATACGCCCTGGCGCACAAGAGAGCGAGCAAAAAGCTGAACGAAGGGTTCCTCTTTGCCTTGTTGTTTGTCAGCCCTCGGAGGGCTATTTAGGCAATTGCCCGCCGCGAGATGAGGGGCCGGGCAGGTAGACGGGCAGATGCTGCTGTTGCTGCTGCCGATTGTCTGCTCCTGCTCTCACTGCTTTTGCTTCAGCTTCTTCTGTTCAGCTACTTGGCTCTGCTGCTCCTGCTTCTGCTCTTACGGCCCTTGCTTTTTCCTTTGATTTTTTTGCCCCTCCTGCTGCTGTCTCTCGTGCTCCTCTTGTTGTTGCTGATCCTGCCTTTCCTGTTGCTGCTGCTCCTGCTCCTGCCTAGCCTGCTGTTGACTCTCCCGTTCCAGCCTCTCCTGCTCCTGTCTCTCCTGCTCCTGTCTCTCCTGCTCCTGTTTTTCCTGCTCCTGTCTCTCCTGCTCCTGTCTCTCCTGCTCCTGCCTCTCCTGCTCTTGTCTCTCCTGCATGTGCTTCTCCTGCTTTTGCATATGCAGCTGATCCTTCTCCTGCATCTCCCGTTCCTGTATCTCCTGTTCTTGCCTCTTTCGCTCCACTTCTTTCTCTTTCTCCCATTTCTGCTGTCCCTCGTCTTCCTCCTCATCTTCTGTTGATGACCGCTCCTGGCGCTGACGTTGACAGAAAACGTTGCCGGCCCATATAAGCCCGCCTGGGGCTGTCCGGCCTGCTCTTATGAGATTAATAAAACGCATAAATTTCCAAATTAATTTCCATTTGAAATTAAATTTCCATTAAAATTCAATTTTTTCCCTATTTTATTTTCTATTTCATTTTCTACTTCATTTCCCATGCCTTCTCATTGCACTGAAATAATCTCGAATAATATTTCAATTTAAATTCATTTTTTGCTGTCGGTATGTGTGTGCGTGTGTGCCTAATGGCCTGATGGGGTTGTAAGTCGACTTGGATATGCACACAAATATCGGCACGTTCGGCCATAAACTCAGCTCGACGGGCTCCGCATTGGGCTCGGGCTAGGGCTCGGGCTCTGGCCTGGCATTTTTGCTTAATTGCGGGCAAAACGTTTAGCCAAAAATGGTTTTTGGATAATTGCCAAAGCGCAAACCGAGCATGTGTGATTGTCTGCCTGTCTGTGTGTGCGTGTGTGTGGTAATAACTAAGGACAGCTGGAATTTAGGCACACGAGACTAGTAAATACCATTCACACAGTTTGTCAGCTTAGGATGCTTTCTATTCATTTAAAACTTCTGCTTAACGAGTGCACAATAATAATAATTTCTAATAGCTGTAAATTATGTATTTCATTTCCGATTAAGTTGAAACTTGCAGTGAATGTTAACATAATAGTGTAGTACACAAGTGCCAAATAAGATTATTTTACAATGTACATTTTCCTTACTATGAAACTTCAAAATCGAATATATCGATTTTCGGAGATGTTAGGGCTGACACATATTGTTTGAAATATACTTCACATGCGTACAGAATGCAGTAATTTTAAAGCTAAGTTTGATCTTTGTAGCTTCGGTAATAGCTGAGCTCTGGGTATTATACTGTCAGACGGATATGATCAAATCGCATAATTTATATTTTATTTATTATTACTATAAAGAATCTAATTTCCTTGTATGCTCAGCTTCGCCTGCTACTGCCTGTTGCATACATTTCCACAAAGCGCATATACCTTTTCACGCATTTTTCATGCCTGCAGGGTATAATAACACTAGGGCAAGAGCGAGAGCAAGTGAAATGCTTGAAATACTCCGATGACAGGGCAATGAAAACCAACGTCGGGACATTGACGAGCTCGATGAGCAACTCTCGTGTCACGGCAGTGTAGTGGGAAGCGAGACTGGGGACTAGCAGTGTGTTATGGGAGAGGGTGGGGGTGAGCAGGAGCGGCACTTGGCACTTGTCAGCGCTTGGAGTGAGTCGAGCGCAGGCTTTGCCTAAACCCTGAATTTATGCTCGAATGTTTGCCATAACTCAATGGCGCTGCCATTGCGATTGCGACTCGGTCTTAGCTTTAGCCAGTATATGAGTCTGTGTGTGTGTGTGTGTGTGTGTGTGTGTGTGTGTGTGTGTGAATATGTGTGAGCGAGTGCAAGTAGGTGTCTGGCTGATGAGCAGCAATCGATAAGAACTCGCACAATGCCGCCCACACGCGCATTCTTCTCGCGCTGCTGCTGCTTGGTTGCTCCCCTCCTTTCTCTCTGTTTCTCTTTTCTTCCTCCTCTTGCTTTGTTGCTTAAGATGAATGTCCTGCAATTGTGCGCATCGCGTGCCATTTGTTTGCCAGCGCCGTCGACAGATTTGCAGCTTCGTACTCCTCCCCCGAGAGCGAGCGCATTTGACACTCATATCAGTAGACTGTCGACTACGGAGTGCCACGCCCACCTCCCCGCTGCGCCCCTAATTATGGTTATGGGATGCGAGTGCATTTTAATGGCCATTGCGTGCGCAGTTCAGATCGATTTTCATTTGATATTTTGTTGGCCTTCCGATTGCATTAACATAACGCACTTTTGCAGTTGCTCTTTGTGTGTGTGTGCGCGTGTTTGCATGTGTGTGCCTGTGTGAGTGTGTTTATGGCCAGACCGCAGCCACTAATTAGGCTAAAGCAAGCACACGCACAACATATGGCACAACAAACAGCTGTGCGTGTGTGCATCTATGTGGCTGTGTGTGTGTGCGTGTGTGTATGTGTGTGTCGCGAATATTTTGTTGCAGTCTGCAGCAGCTGCGTGACCCGAACGCATGTCGCATGTTTAACCCCAAGTTAACCCGATAACAGCCGGAATAATCTACAAATCATGTTAATGGAGTTCCCAGTGAGGGAGAGAGAGAAAGAGAGTGGCAGGGTGAGAGAGACACAATAACAAAAAATACATAAATTTAATCTGTATTTAGTATACACTAAACTTCATGCCAAATTTTGTGACAAATTTTTTTTTAGACCGACAGACGGCTATTGATGATAAGGGATCAAGATAATAATTAATTAATAATAATTAAGAATTTAAAGTAATATTTTTTTAACATTTTCACATGCCCAAAGCACATTTTGATTTCGCCTGAAAAATATAGAAATTAATTTAAAATCTAATCGATACTCGCCTTTCTTCTCTTTTCCATCCTCCTATCGCCCTTTTTGCATAAGCCTCTTGCTTGTCCGGCGAGCGCCAAGGGCAGCTTTAAATAATTTCAAAAGGCCAATTAACTATTTAGTGTTATTGCCACTGCACATGCCCAGCCACACACACACATGCACCCACACACACACACTATATACAGACAGAGAAAGAGTTACAAATTATAAGCCACATTTAATTACCGATGATTACCACCACAAACACACACACACACACACATACGCAAACAGGTGCACTTTAGAGTGCATTTTTGTGTGTGTGTGTGTGGCAGTTTTACGGATATTTCGTAACTGTAATTATTTTGGTTGTGCGCCAGAATCGCAAATGATGTGCCAAATGAAAGAGGACGGACAGCACAGGCCGAGGGGGCCGAGGGGAACAGAGAAGCAGTCCGACAGGCCGCTGCAGGGGAAGAGACCGTGACTCTGGTCGAGGCGGGGACAAAGCTCAGATGGCAATAATGTCATTCCATATTATCTGCCTGCTCGCTCGCACTAATTGTTGATAATGCGCCATTGTTTTTGCATTTTGTGGCCGAGGCGGACAACAGCAAATATTTGTGGAATTCCAATTTAATTTGCTCTGCAGCAGTAGCTGAAGGTGTAATTGGGTAAGGGGGCAGGTTAGTCGAGCTGTGCAGACAAGTGGCTTCTAATGAGTTGGCGCCGAGCTTAGCCCGACCAGGAGCAGGTGTCCAACGAAGTGTGCTTCTGCTTCAGCTCTGTTTCAACTCCTGTCTGTGCTTTTGTTTTAGCTTCTGCTTTAGCTCCGAATTGAGCTTCAATGTTAACTTCTTTCTTTCTTTAGCTCTAGATCATCCCAGCTCCGGCTTAAGCTCTTACTTTAACTCCTGTCCTAACTTCAACTTTAGGTCCTGCTTCAGCCCATCCCAGCCCAAGCTTCAGCTTTTGCCTTAGTTATGCTCCAGCGGCAGCCCATCCCAGCTCCTACTTCAGCTCCTGCCTTTGCTCTAGCTACAACCAAAGACCTGCTTCGGTCCCAGTTACAACATATCTTTAATCCAATAGTCAGCTCCTGTCAAGCTTTATCCTAGGCATATTTCAACTCTTGCCCATGCTTGGCTCTATCCTAGTCTAATGCCTTCTGCAGCTTCAGCCCGGACCTAACCCCGCTGCAAGCTCAAGACCAGCTTCAGCCAAACCTTAGCCCAGCCCAACTACAGCATCCGCTCTACTTACTGTGGCAAAACCTGTTCTAGTTCTCGCTCAGTAATAGCTCAGCTCCGGCTCCATCATAGGTACGACTTCAGTTCTTTATACCAAAGCCGCTATTCGAGCACTATGCTAGCCAAGGCTTAGCAAACCAGCTACAGCTCCAGCTCGAATTCCTATCTAGAATCTGCCCATATCCAGTCTGAACCTAGCCCAGGCCATATACACCTCGAAACCATCTCATCTCTGGGTGATAAACTCGCACAGTTTACTGCAGGTCATTGGGCAAATGCTGCGTGCAGGGCTCAAGCGGATATATAGCAGGGATCTATGCTAGCTGAGGGGGTGCGAGGCGGGTGGTAAATGCCATTGTAACTCCTTACAAATAAGCAGCATTTCCGTGCCAGCCTTGTGCCATGTAGATTGTGTGCTGGCAGAGAGCCAACGATAAATGGCGACTTCCAAATGTCGGCCAGAATACAAGTGCAGTACAAAGGCAAGTGGAAGGTCAGCCAGAAGCGGGGGCGGGCAGGGGAGGGCATTTGTTGTGCTGGCCACACGCTGAAGAAAAGTGTAACAACAAATCTTGTGGCAGTTATTCCACTTCCACTTGCAGTTGAACGGGGCGAATTTATGGGCGCGCATGTCATGGCACGCAAAAAGCTAAACAGTGCGCGACGGAAGTGCGACAGCGACAACCACGACTACGACTGCCAGACGCCCCAGACCAGCCTCTTCCTGCTCCCCACTACCACACATAGTGGGCGTGGCTGAAGCGGACAAACAGGAAGCAGGCCGTGTGCAATGCAATTTTTAGACGCCTCAGTGACAAGCTGCGAAATCAGAGCATCAAATTCCGCACAAACACACACAGGCGAACACACAGGCACATGCCTACACACACACACACAGACACACACACTGTTGCACGCTCTCATTATCATGAATCACTAACTAAATATAGCGAATAGAAATACATGGGAGCGGGTCGAGCGTAGCTTTACTGCTGTATGCGACAAGTGAATGCCCTTTCCCCAGCTGCAGAAGCATCAATGAAGAACTAAAATCGATTGTACATTTCATATCGATAACTATGAATTATATATGGATTTATTATCGCTCAAATCTGTTCTATGTCAGCGAAAAAAATACCTAGCGAAACTCTTTACAACAGCTCTCCATCTCTTTTGCCAATTGCTGCCACTCTGCTGCCAAGTCGCTTACGCCATCGCTTATGCCCAGCTGCAGGCTACAGTGTGCACCGTAAGTATGTCAACTAGTTTTATCTGGCCTACAGCAGCGGCAGCAGGCTCTGCTTTGGCTAACGACATTAACTAGCAGCGCCCTCGGGGCGTATGTGTAATGTGCGCTCGCGCTCGCGCTGAGCCTGCCTGATGGCCTGCCTGACTGCATGTGTGTGCCTGCCTGCCTGTGTGTGTGTGTGTGTTTTATTGCTGGAGCCAACTTCCGTCGCTTGTTGACATATTTCCACTTCATTGGAACGAACAGAGAGCAGGCAAATGAAGATACTATGGCCGCGACAGGCGCGACAGGCCGCGGGCGACTCGTTCAGGTGTGTGGAGCGGGAGCAGGGAGAGGGAGAAGCTGAGGCAGAGGGAAAAGAAGCAGGAAAAAAACAAATAGAATACGGACAAAACAACAGAGTCGCAGCAGTCGGAAGCTGCCCGGGAACAGGCAGCAGGCAGGGGGCAGGGGGCACGAGGAGGCACGCTGGCAGCTAGCGACAAATATTTGACACATGGCAGGGGACAGGGGGCAGGAGACGGCAGAGGGGAGAGGGGAGGCAGAAGGCAGCAGGCGGCACTGTTAAAATATGCGAGACATGTGCCGGGTGCAGGGGGCACATCCTGTGCCAAGGAATCGTGCGTGGCGACTGCCAGACAGCGGCAGTTCCGACTACGCTCTCGCCCCACACTGCTTCTTCTGCCTTGCACATTTTAATTTGTGTCAAATTGTTGCTAAAATGCAAAACGCATTGTGTGCCAGAAGCAGGCGAAGGGCAGAGGGTGGGGCTGGGGGTAAAGGGTTCAGGGTACAGGGTACAGTGGGTAGAGCAGGGCAATCCTTTCGCATTGTTGTCCTTGTTCTTGTTCATCTGCCAGTTGTTCTTGCTGTAATTGTTGTTACTCTGCTTATTGCAATTGTTGTTGCTGTTGTTGTTGTTGTTGTTGCTGTTGTTCTGCTGCTTCTCCTTCTTGTTGCTGCTCGCAGTCTTGTTAACACAGTTTTGTGCTTTTGTTTTTCTGCGGGCAGGGGATTGTTGTTTTTATTGTGTGCCATAAGAAAAACACAACCAGACGCGCGAGCAGCTACCAAGGCGTATCATCCACATTCTCTCACTCTCCTAATCCCCCCTCTCCACCCTCCTCTTTCTCTCTTTCACGCTCTCCTTCTGCTGTGCTGCTTCCACTCGTGGAACAATAAAATGTTGTTACAAATTCATTACCGAAGGCGTTAAATTTGACACAGTTTTGCATGCGCGCTGCAGATGAAGTGCGAGGGGAGCTGCAGAGGAGCAGCAGAGAAGAGAGAGAGAGAGAGAGAGAGAGCATAGAGCGCGGGTGAAAGTGAAAGCAAAGGCAAAGGAAACAGAGCACAACATGCAACAATGCTCTCGACTGGGGAATGGTTTAATATATGTTCGAGCAGGGCGAGAAATTGCATATCGGTGGGTGGTTCGAAGAGTTGTGACGTCTCTATGAACAATTCTATTTGCTATAGAATATTTGTTTATGCTTGTTTAAATTTATTCTTATTTTTAATAGGTACTTTCTTATACGTCTTACGATTATCTCTCATTATCCTCTCTGTAAGCAATTGCAACTCTTACTAAATAATCGCAATAAACTTAACTACTACTTACTACTCGCACCACTCCTCGCACTGCCCTCGCTGGCCAGCTTAGTGTCCACACAAAAAATGTCATTGCATAACATTAGGCGCAGCCATTCGCCATTCTCTGCTGCTGCTGCGCTGCTCGCGTTGCCATTTGGCCGTTTCCGGCTGTGCTTTTCCTTTTCCTCGTTTACGTAATCCAAATAATTTTTGTTGCCTACTTTTTATTGTCGCCAGCATTATTTACATTTTTTATCGAAGATTTCCAGGCATTTGCACACATTTCTCCTGCCGTGGGGGTTCCGTGGTTCCGTGGGCGTGGCGCGTAAACCAAAAGGATTATTATCTTTTTGACATTTCGCTAACGCAATGCTTTGCCACTTTGCATCTAAATCGAAATTACAAGCGCACGCATGCACGCACACACTCCCACACACACTCACATTCACACTCACAGCCCCCTCACGAACACAGCGAGGTGAGATTTAAAGATCTTGGCAGTCATAAAACATGAACAAGGCATCAACTTCCGCCTCCCTTGCCATTTGCTGCCTTCGCGCTTCGATTATAATCAAAGTCCCGTTACCGTTACCGTTTCCCCTTACTCGTTCTGCTTCTCCTCTTGGTTCCCCTGCTATGCTCAGTGCTGTTGCTTCTGCTCTTCCCTGCGTAGTTCCCCCTGTTCACCTTAGGGTTTAATTTGTAGCGACTTCCGTTTGAGTTTAGGCAATATGCAAAATTACTCAAATTGCGATTTCCGCGTATTTCCGCTGATTTAGCTCGCACCTAACCTCTCCCCCGCCGTCTTGCTCCCCTCTGCTACTTCTAATTGAAGCTGCCACTCCATTTAAAGGTTCTGCTCCGTTCGAATGGGTCGCAACCTACAGCCGGCCATTAAGACTCGCACTCGCCCGAGCTTGTGCACATGTCTTTGCTCATTGTTTCAATTGCTTCGATTCGCCATCGCCATCGCCATCGCCATAGCTATTCTCTCTGCTCGTTTTCCATTTCCTATCTCCCTCTCTGTTGCTGCTCCTCTCTACTTGCTCCTCTGCAATCGCATATTCAAAGGCGACGCTTGTTTGTTCAGCTGTGAAAATTACTTGCGGGCGAAAGTCAAAAACTTGAAAATTAAGAGAGAAAAAACAAAGAGCGAGCATGCGGACGTAAGTTAGACTAGCAGATACCCTGGAGAGCGTAACTGGAAGTGGAGTCGAAGAAAATAAAGGGTTACTTGACCGAGTTACTACTGTGGGCAAGAAGTAATGTGAATATATTTGTAAAGTCAAAATTCTTTATTTATTCTCCTAGGCCCACGGATTTTAAATTGAAAATTCACCTTACTTTTTGCTCGCAGTAGTTTTTTAAGGCCTGCTCCTTCTGCATTCTTATAGTTCATATGCCTTTTTTAGCTCCCCAACTTTCAATGGGTATCTGGACGCACATGCATGCGGGTGCTGGCTCGACTACTGTGTGTCTATGTGTGTGTGTGTGTGTGTGTGTGCTGGTGTGGATTCTATTCCGCATTTAACCTTTGGCTGGCATTACGACGTCGGTTGGCGGGATTGCAGCCAGCTGCAATGGACAATATCGATTGACCCCGTTTTCCGTTTTCGATTGCTATTCGCTCCGTTTCGGTTTCATGCACTCGCCATACCCCAAAACCCCACCGAGGGCAGAGCTCAAGCCGGAGCAGGAGCTGCAGCCGGCTATGGTAAAGAAAACATAATTTACTTCCGCCTGAGCGCGTTGACTTTGGAATTCATTTAACGCCGCACTGCGAGTGCCTGAGCTGACCAAGCTCGACTGCGGCTCATTTATCAATTGCTACTTAGCATTGTCCATTTCCCAGCATCCACCAGTTGCTGCAGAGCTGTCCCGGAAGGTGAATGAGGGGGAAGCACTCCCCACCTTCTGTGGAATAAGGTCAACTGCGTTTTCTTCTGCCATTTCCGATTTCCGCTGCAGCACTTCAAAAATTGACTTTTACAAGAAAACAATTGCAGTCCTGATAAGTGCTCGACTCGAGTTGAGCACAGAATGGACAGGGCACGTCCTCAGCCACGTCCACGTCTACGTCCATGTCCAGGACCACGACCACGTCCACGTCCACTCGCATTCTCGACGTCAGCGTCTCTCTGCAGTTGTCGCAGCCGAGCGGAAGCAGGGGCCAAACAATGGGCGAGGCCGACACGGCGAAACGCGTATGCTCTGCTCCAGCTTCAATTTCCGATCTGTCGAGCAGGTGAATATAACTTTAACTAGCAATAAAATTGAAGTCCAAGCTCTGTGCACAGTGTCTGCCAGCGTAGTCTTGCTTGCAAATACCCTGACATGGGGTAATCTAATTATTTGACTTTAATTAAAGTGAAGTTTTATTTAGCAAATTATACTGATTTTTTGCGAATTCTAAGTCACATAAAATTTAATTAAATTATTTTAAATTAGAAAAAAAAAACCAAAGCTAAAAATTAAATTTACTAACAGTAAGCTTTATAAAAATATGTAAAATAATGCTTTAACAATGAGAAAAAAATACTCTACCCATCAATTTATGTCAAGATGTGCAGCTCAATTCAGCTGAAGGCCGTAAACAACTTGAGCAGACTCGAGCACATTACCTGATCCACTGGCTGCCCATTACGCAAATTGATTGGGCACCAGATGAGCGCGGAACGAGAAGACATATGGTCAAGTACAGTTGAGTATTCGAATCACTTAGCCCCGAGGGCTGCCCGCAGTTGGCCCTTTCTATTGATTTGCATTTGCTCTCGTTAACGTCCCCAACATATGTCGCTTTGAAACTTGCCCCACTCGACAGCCCCTGCCTCTCTCTATCACTGCTTCTCTCTCTCTCTTTCTATCTCTGTCTCAGTCTGCCAGCCTAATGACTTAGTTATTATGCTCTGCTGCGAGGGTAAGTGCGATTGCAACTCGACTGCGATTGAGGTTGAGATTGCGATTGAATTCGCAACGTTTTTCTGCGGTTGCGAAAAAGTAGAGAGGGGAAAGCCGAGCAGAGAGAGGAGGAAGGAGGAAGGAGGAGAAGAAACCGCTGGCTCAGCTCTTGTGCAATTTTCTTTTGGCCATTTGTTTTATGATTGCTTTCGTTATGGCCAAGTTCTGTTGACCCAAGTCGAAGCCAGCCAAGCGTGCTCGATTTCTCCGCTTGTGTTTGCTTTACCTGCAAATGTATCTGAGTTTTATAGCCGTATCTCTGCTCGTGTATCTCCTCTGCTGGTTGAGGCTGCAGCTGCATCAGTTAATGGAGCTGCACCTGTGTCGCTGCAGAGACAACAAATACCATAGATAAATTTAATTATGGAGAGGCCGAGCAGAGGCAGCTGCAGCTGCAGCTGGCGATGTGTTTGCATTTGCATTTGCATTTGCATGGGTATTGTGCATTTTTCATGCACTTCTAATTGAGCCATTGAGCTGTCTACGCATTCTGGCTGGATTCAATTGGCAATTTGTTATTGAAATATATGTTGTTGGCCTAATGAATTGCACAATGTGCAGCAGCAACAGGAGTCGGCTGTCGCCTCGGCCAGTCTGTCTTCAATATTTAATGCCAATTTATGCTGCATTGTCTGGCAGTGTATCTCCCACTCTCTCTGTGTGCATAGGATACGTTGCATCAATTAAAGGTAATTCAGTCATGTGAATATTGCATGACACTGCCAGAAAGCAGCTCCAGCGCAGGCTCCGCTCCAGCTGCAGCTGCAGCTGCTCTCCGGCGGCATTTGAGAATTTGCAGTTTGTGATATCAAATGCAAATGTGCCTTAGGGTCACACTGAGAGAAAGGGAAGTGTCCACTGGGAGAGGGACTACTCCCGCCTACAATCTACTGGGAGGCAGACAACTCCCCTCTGCTTTCTCGCAGTGCAAGCAGCACAGTCCCCGGTGCACTCGCATGCCCATTAGAAGTGGAGCTACTCCCACTTGCTCGCTCGCTCTCCGTCTCTGTGCGCTGCTTGTAACTGCAGTTGTAAGCAGTTCGCACCTGATGATAATTTGCCCGGAATACCTGGAGTCGGACTGGATAATTGTGCGAAATGTCTAAGCAATCGACAGCAGGCGAGTGGCCCCAGCTGCAGGGATTAGACAATTGTCTAATTATTCTGTTATGAATAATGTGATTTGGGTCTGGAATTAAATTACAATTCAGCTGAAATGGAACTGCGTGCGAGAGGACAACTCGAGTGAGAACGTAGGAGGCGCCATTGTGCACACAGTTCTCAGAATTCCCTTTGTTCCATTGTGATTTATACAGCATGCGATTTGTATGGAATATATGTATGTATATATGATATAATATGTATGTATATAGGATCACAGAACAGCTGTCGCTCCAGGCCAAGTCGCATTACCTCACTGACAATTGCTAATAAAATCAAAAGTTTCACAACGCCCCCGCGCGAACACGTTGTCTGGCTTACGCCCGCCTCCCCCATAATCCCCGCCTCCCTTCCGATAACCGAACAAACTTTGGCGACCCAGCTGCGACCCTCTCACACACACATATACACTCGCTCGCACACTCGACTGTGTAACTTGGAGAATAAATAAAAGTCGGGCGCTTGAAATTTATACACTGTGCAAAGTTTTGTTGGCCGCCGTCCGCTTCACCTGGCGATAGAAGTGAAAATTTTGCAAAATATTTGCATGCTCAACTTTGCTCATAATTCCACAGGAGGCAGTGGGAGAGGCGAGGTGCCCTCCCAGCTCTGCCGTCGGTCTCCCTGCTGCCCGGTTGCCCTGTTACCCTGCAAGTCGCAGAACTGGCAGGCACTTTAGCATTTCTATTCGGACGCTCGTCGAGCTCTTTTGTTGTATTCTTTTCGCTGTGCCTACAGTCCCGTTGCCCGTTCGCGCCGCCTACTTCCGGGCGCTGTCTATTGATTTTCACCACGAGTACTTTTTTGACACGTATCCAACTGCGAATTGGGAAGGGTGAAGCCAAGCATGGAGTGCGGGAGGAGGCCGGCAACGGGGCCTGGAGCGAGGCATTCAAATGGCAACAGAACTATGTGCGCCAATACAAATTTCAATGCTGCCAAAAGGCAAGAGCAGCCCAAAAATAAATTGTAAAGTGATAGTGTGTGGGTAGCGAGCGTATTGAGGTTGCAGTGGGCATACCCTGTAATTGGAGTGGAGTTAGCTGAAATTGTCTGTCTTTGTATTACTTTAATTTACCTAGTGCTATCACTCGCATCATCCATCAAATCTTCTCTCTGGTGGTACATATGCTCAGTACTTGGATGTGATTGAGCTTGCAGTATGTATACCCTGTAATTAGGGTGGAATTTATTTCAACAGTTTGTTTGCCAATTCAGCCGATTTATATATCTATCTGTACATCTGATATGAAGGATATGAAGAGGTCGACTGCTAACTTCGCCTTAAAAATAAAAAAAAAAAAATCCGTTTATCTATTTATCCATTTATCTATCTATATATCTATCTATCTTTCTAACCATATATCCATAAATCCGTCAATCATTTATTTATCTCTTCATCCATCTATACTCACATTTCCATAACTTCTCCTAGCTGACTTTCTCTGTTAACCTTTGTGTCTAGTCGCATATACCCTACTACCCCGTTTCTAACTGAGTCTTCGTAGTGTGCTTTTAGGCGTCGTTGGAGTGTAAAAAATGATTTTTTAAACACACTGCGCGTCGGGCAACATGAAAGCGGGCGCTTGCTGGCAATAAATGTTTGCGGTTTCGATGTTCGAATGGGCGCAAAAAAACTACAGCACACTTTGGGGCGTTTACACTCCACCACACACACAACACACACACCGCACGCAAACACACACACACACACTCTCTCGTTTGCTGCTTGTAAAACCGTTTGACCACAAGAACCGTAATTTTTCGGTTACTTTCTAAAAGCACTTGGCATTGGCAAAGCGGCGCAGGGTGAGCTGCAGGCTAAAGTGAGAGGAAGAACGGCGCAGTTGGCACTATGAGTTGGAACTATGAGCTAAGTGTGTCCCTGTTTGGTGTACAAAAATTTAAATGCCCAGCACTTATTGCATCTCTCTCGGCGCTGGGGCTGCGACCTTGTGACCGCAGTCCAGTCAGGTGCGCCAGTTGTGCCAGGTGTGCCACGAGAGTCAAGTGAGTCGTTCGAGTCGAGTGGGTCGAGTGAGCCGTGAGCCCTGCGCCCTGAGCTGCAACCTGCTAGTTGGCATTTTCGAAAATGCATTCAAATAGATGAAACTTTGCTGCTGTTTTCCCTGCCTCCTGCTGACACTCCCCTACCATTTGCGACTTTTCCCCTGCCTCCAGAGTCTCCTCTTCTCCAACTTTTTCCTCTGCTTCGCTACTTTCACTGCCTCCCCTGCTTTACTTGCTATCCTCCCACGGCTCTGCTCTCTGCCTTCTCTACTTTTCCTCTCCTGCTGTGCTTGCTTTCTTCTACCTCCTCCCTCGCTTAGCTATGTGTTGCACCTGAGGGCGCCCTGTGGGGCGTGTCTCAGAGCATACTAAACGAAGCGTGTGCTGCCGCTCTCATGCATATTTTTTGGCACGCACTTCGCCTGAGTGGGCGTGGCTGGGGCAGCGGCAGTGGCAGCGGCGGAGCACTACCTTTGTGGTCAGGCAAGCCGTTTGGGCTTTTGTTTTGAATTTGTTTTCGGCCACGTTTGCGTTTGACATGCATTGACTATGCATAACCGGCAGCCGGCAACTGCCAACTGCATCAGCTCTAGCCCCAGTCCCCCAACCCCCCTCTTTTGCTCCAGCGGAATAGCAAACCCAAGCCGAAATGCCCACCGAGTCGAGTCGAGGCGACGCGTCGCCCTGGCGGCGTCTCAGTTGCAAATCCGCGCCGCAATCTTGCTGATCTTTGGCCTGCTGCCAAAGCCAATGTCGTTTCTCGCCTCCTTCTCCTCCCTCAGCGCACGCGTCTACCCTGCAGCAAGGGGTACAAAGTGCCTCTTGTAATCTGCTCGGTTGACTTTGTGCACGTCACAGAGCGAAAATGTGAATAATGAATATTAACTAGAAAAGAGTCGAGAGGGCGCGGAAGGGTGAGGGGATGGAATAGTGCCAGTTTCGGTTTCAGTTTCTGCTGAAGTTGAAAATGAACTTGTTCTCGTGCTTATTCCCAAAACTAATTCGCAAACTTCGGGGATTATCCGGCAGACTTATTACTTTTTCGATTGGTGGACTCTGGCATTAAGCCGAACTTCCAGCTGAACGTCAAGTGGAATGCATTAAAAACGCATTGCTGTGCGTATACCCTGTAATTTACTTACTTCCATATAAAATATCTGTCAGTCTGTCGATCGACTTATTCCTTGAACCATTCTTATTGCTGTCCGTTTGTCCGTATGTATTTTCATGCAGTTATAAATTCTATTTAGCTGTGCATGCATTTATCCAACGTGGTATCAATCTGTAAATCAATCAATTCATTAATTGGTTAATCCATCTGTTCGCTTATCCTTCTATAAATCCAACCATATATCCTACTATTGATCTATACCGTTTCAGCTGAAGTAGACGTTTAAAGCGAACTCCTTGTTCGCTTATTCCCAAATCTCAGTCATAAACTTCAGGGATTATGTCGGAGAGTTATTACTTTGTCGATTTGTGGACTCTGGCATTAAGCAGAACTTTAAGTTGGACGTTAGCTTGAATGCATTATTTCAGCTCATAAAATCGACCGTTCTGACAGTTATTCCATTTGCCCAATGCCACTACAACTACAAGAGTTACAACTACAGCTACAAAGGGAACTGCCGGAAATCTCGACGGTTTTCAATCTCGCACTACTTTCGCCCGTTTGCGTTTTCGGCTACTTTTTGTTTGCCCATTTGAGTGTTTGCTCTGCTGACAATGCCAGGCCCCAGTCTTATCAGGCTCGCCTCTCTGTGTGCCTGTCTGCGTCTGTGTGTGTGTGTGTGTGTGCGAGTGTATTTCGGTGTGTTTTTTGTGCGCTATGCGGGGTTGGTTAAACTCGCATTTTGAATTCATGCGAAAAGTTGCCATGTTTTTGCTGCCTCGTTCTAATACCATGCAGTCAACTGCAGTAGGGTATATAAGTTGTGTGTGGATAAATAAAAAACAAGCAGAAGAAGGCTTGGTAGAAAAAAAAATTAAGAGTTCAGAGAATAAAAAATAGTAAGAGTTCATATTAAGTTCCAAGTAGGTGAATGGTAGCTGGCAGTCTGTCAGTGTGGCGTCTGTAGTCTTGCCTCTCCTCACTTCTGCATAGAGTGCGTGCATGACTCGGAATGAATGTGAATGCGAAAAGGAATGTGTGAGTGTGAATACAAATATGCCAGTGCGAATGCTTGTTGCTAATGGCGAGCAAGAAAGTAAAAAATGCGCATAATCATAATCGCAAAATTGATTTAACTAATCAAACTGGCGTAAACACGAGACGGGATTAAAGCCAAATTCACGCACACACACACATGCACACGAAAAAATTAACACATATTCAAAGGGAAGTGGTGAAGAGGGAGGTGGGGGAGGTAGACGCTCCCAAATCAGAGCTCGATTCATAAAAATCGCTGGCAATGCAAAGGCAAACATTGTTGAAGCGTGTCAAAGGCAAAAGCTGGCAAAACTTTTTGCCAAATTGCCAAATTGAATGTCAACACGCGTAAAAATCCCAGACAAGATAGAGAGTGGGAGAATGACAGACAGAAAGATAGAGAGAGAGAGCGAGAGTGGGGGACGCGCACACGCATGTCCATGTCCTTTGAATTTGTTTGCGACTATTGACACGCGCGAAGGTTGCGCTACAATCAAATACAAATTACGCACGTGCCGCACTCTCCTGCACTTTTTCCGCTATTCTTGATGTTGTTCTTGTTATTATTATTATTATTATTTTTCTGATAGTCGAAATTTAAACGTTGTAACTATTGTGTTAGCCCGAGACGCACACATTTATCATGCCCCACACGACGTGCACGCGCTTGCTTAGCATACTTATTGCCAAACACACAGTCACACACACACGTACACTAACACACACTTGTCGCCTGGGTCCGGCCTGTCAGTCGCGTGGCTTTCGGGGGAGTTAGTTCAGCTGCAGCTCCGGTGATTGATTGAAGCGCCCTGTCAGGCTTGGGGCTTCCGTGACGTGCGACCAGCTGAAACCGGGAGAAAGTCTCAAGAAGTTAAAGTCTTTAGCTTGACACGGGCCAAGCAGCGAGTACACTGTGAGAAACTAGCTTAATTGGCCTTGGCAGCGTAGGCAACTGCAGTGCACTGTGGAACACAAGCGGCATATTTTGCCATAAATATTATTTCCAGCCACTGAACAAAAATAATAAAAATAGGAAATAATATTATTTAAGTATTTAATATCTAAAAAAACATAAAAAAGGTATCTAGCAGTCAAGCATGCTCCGGAAGTACTTGAAAATTTTTAGAGGCCTGACTTCATATTTATTTTTTATAGCATTTATGCCTAAATGTTGAACCTTGTCCCATAGTGCAGCGGAGAATTTAGCTTTTGACAAGAAAGAAAGAAGAAGAGTTTTCTTTGCAGTGTACTTGCCTGGCCTGTAGCGAGTGTGGCTGCTTATTAACTAAGTATTTCGCGCAAACTTTCGATCGAATTGGCGGGAATGCTTTGCCAATTCCAACGCAGAGCGCAAGTTCTGCTTGCACAACAAGGCCGCGTGTCACATTTGATGATTGTGTGGGGCTTTCACTTCTGTCGATAGTTTTCACGAGGCTCCCAGTTGGGGAATTGAGCCTTTCCCTGTCTCCCGCCCACTTCCCTTTTCTCTCTCTCTCTCTCTCTCTCTCTCTCTCTCTTCCGGTGAAGGACATTCTGGCAAGTGCTTCACGATAAATGTCTTTTATTGCAGTTTTTAAACGCTTTGCTGATTTTGCTTACCAAACATCGAATGTTGTGCAATGCATGCTCTCTCTCTCTCTCTCTCTCTCTCTCTCTCTCTCTCTCTCTCTCTCTCTGTTCTCTACCGTGTCGGAGTGTGGGAAACTTTGTCAGGTCTCACAGGTGAATTAACTTTTCCGCTCGACTCGCTGCTGCTGCAACTTGCTGCAAGCTGCAAACTTTCGAGCAAGTCAAAATGCATTTTGCGCAAACTTTTGCAGCTCTGTGCATTGACAACCGCAGTGAGAGGCGGCCGTAGGCGTGGCAGCCGCCAGCTGGTGGATGCCTTACACTCGACTGGCTGGTAAGGCCAACTTAACCGAACTTATGAGAAGGCCCGGACAGAGGGGCGGACAGACAGGCCGACATGCCGACAGGCCGGCAGGCCGGCAGGCGTGAAGCGTATTTAAATTTGGCTTTAATGCGTCTCACTTATTTGCCTTTACTTAGTTGTCCGCTCTGCTGCTGCTGCTGCTTCTTCATCTTCTTCTTCTAGCTGCCGCTGTTGTCGCCATTGAAATAAGCCCGAGCGACAACCGGAAGTGACCATCGAACCGAATCCCCCGCATCCGCCTACTTCTACTGCTGCTTCCTCCCTTTCGACATTTGCTTTGTTTATTTTCACTTAAGTGTGGCTCTGGCTCTGACTCCGGTTCTGGCTGCTGTTCGGCAAATAAACCATAAAAGAGCATAAAAAATGTTTCAATTGTCGCAGCTGTAGTACACTGCAAGAAATCACTGTGTGCGAATGCGCCGGCCAATCAAAATATTTACACTGTCCGCCCAGAGACCTCCGGACAAGACGGACGGAGTTGGCGTGTTCAGCTCGACTGCAGCTGCTGGCCATAAAAGTGAAACAAAAACAAAAGCTGAAGAACACAAATCGAAACAGAAACAGAAACAATAACAACAACAACAACAACAACAACAACAACAAGAACAACAACAACAACAACACCAGCGACAACCTCGCGCAAATATAAAATTCACAAGCAGCGTCCATAAAAAATTAAATCAGTTTGCGCAAAATACTCGCACATATTTCTCTCAACTTTCCGAACTGCCCTCTTCCCCCTCTCCGTCCCTCGTCCGCTCTTCGTGCTCTTCAGTCGCCCTTCTGATGTTTTCAATGAAACGCACGCGCGCCATTTTGTTTGAGTGATTTTGTCTTGCAGAACGCGTAATTGCAGCGAAAGTTGAAACTCAGCTGAGCGAAAGAAAATGGAAAATGGAAAAGTGGAAACTGCGCTAGGCCCGCCAGGAGCGGTTCAGCGCCAATGCGACAATGTTGACGGACATTTTCGGAAATTGGCAAACAATTACCAGTAATAAAAATATTAGTAATAAAATTTGTTTATAATTTTTTAATATTAGATTAGATTTTACGAAAGTAAATATTCTATTATTTACTATATTAATCGAATGTATTTTAAAATATATTTATATATTTTAATTTTATTGTATATATTTTAAAATAGCAATAGTAATAATCTTTAGCCACTGCAGCTGAATTAGTTCTGGCTTTACTGGCGCCCAAAGCCGTAACTAACACCTTGCGGCCGCTCCGTAATTGTCAGTGGCGATTTATATTTTATTCCCTGTGCCTTTTTTTTTTTTGCTTTTTTTCGCGCGCTTCGCTCGAAAGTTGTGCAAACTGTTTTGCCTTTTGCGCGCCGCAGAAAAGTTTCAAGCAGCATCATTTGTCAGTGGATAAATAGTTTGCCAGTAAGTAGCTAAAGTTATGCTTTTTGATTATGTAGCAGGAGTCGAGATAGACCGAGGGACAGAGACAGAAACAAAACAAGAGAGAGAGATAGGTATAGAGCTATAGCTCTGAAGCTCTGGCTGATAATTTCTCATGGCAATCTCTCGCTGTCAGAACTTTAAATGGTGTCCAGTGGTGCATGTCTAGGGCAGGCGTAGCAGGAGGTGCTGGAGGGACAGTACACATATCTGTTCCCGTAAGTAAACGCCATAAATTCAAATTGTGAGCCTACTTCCTGCTGCTTACTGGGCGCAATTTGCCGGCGCAGGTCTTAATGTGTGTAAGCCGCAAACATAATAAATAAGCTTAGGCCTGGTCAATTTGACAAAATTGTTTGAGCTCAAATAAATCAGCTGCCATTTAAGCTGGCAGCGCTTTCCCATAACCGAATTTATTACATACTCGGCAGGGAACTGGCGGGGCAGATTTCCAGCAAATATTGATGAGACGAGATTGGCGCGTTTGCTTAGGGCTCTGGCTGCCGCTTTGCAACTAATCAAATTTAACATAAATGATTGAATACAATTTTGAGCTGAGGCAGTAATAGAACCAGTATAGAAAGCTATAGCTAACAGCATTCGACTGTCAGATACTTTTCACTGCACTCAAAATATTGAATATTGAAATATCTTTAGTGCTGCATAGCACAATGTTGTAGTTGGAAAATATCGATAATTTTTCTGTTACTTACATTCGCACACAGCTAATATACCACGTTCACCCATTTCCAATGCCTGCAGGGTATAAGAAGCAGCAAAAAATGTCAGTGATTGAACGTTATCAGCATTCGCGTTGCGTATACGCAACGTGTGCCAAAACTTTGGCGCCTGATTGATGGCGACGCAAAGTTCGTTCGCCTGCTTAAAGCAGTGGAGATTTGAGTCGCAAGCAAAGCCCTTCAGTTGGTGCACTGCATGCGAAGCCACTTGACAATAAAACGTACAATTGCACTGCATCCATTGAAAATGTAGAAGCTTCCCTTTGGCGTGGGACTCGACCCGGTGTCAGCGGTACAAAGGTAATAAAAGCAGCGCATTGCTGCCCGAAATGAAATATTAAATGCACCCTCGAACACTTGAATATTTGCATACTCGAACAGTCGAATCCCCACTCGAATCCCCGGGAGCCCCTGCACTCCGCTCCCAGTTAGACGAGTGCCATTGCAGTTGTTGCAGGTCACACAAAGTGTGTTGTGCATTGTTTTATAGTCTTACCTCTAGCTGACGATAAGTAAGAGGGTTAATGGGCCATAAGAAATTACAACAAGGTACGACTTAGTTATAAGATAATGTTGGGGGTTTTTGCTTAGGTCTTTGTATTGATATCATTATTCAGTTCTCTTCATCTCTTCTTTTCCATACTCTCTTAATTTACTGTCTGCCCCCACAAAAAAAAAGATACTGAGTACAAGATTGATTTGACAGTTGATTTGCACGGTTTCTTAATTCTCTTGATCTCTACGTTCAATCATTATCTCATTTTTATTATTATTTCAGCGGTATCCTGTTTCACTTGTAAGCTTCATTCCTCTTTGTGCTCTGCTCTTCGCTGCACATTATCTTTATACGTTTGTCTGCCAACACACAACACAAGAATGTTGAGCCCAAGATTGATTTGACAGTTGAAAGTTAATTAAATTTCCTCTCATCTCGTTTATCTATTTGCCAGATTTGAAAGTCCGTCTCGGCTCGTATCTTTCAGCGCCGCGAATTAGGCCCGTTTTGCGGCCAACCATATTCGCATTTGAGTGCCATGAAATATGCTCGTTTTATTCAAATAGAATTGCGCATAAAAATACCTCAAATGCCGCTGCTTCCACCCAGAAATCCCCGAAAAATTCTCAGCACGTCGCAAGTTGCGTTATTAACACGTACCAAGAGGCACTTCCCGCCCCATTTCTTTCCGCAGCGAACGACTTTAATTTCGATGTGAGGAATTCAAGAGGAACACATTATATTTGTATACCATTCAGCTATAGGAAACGCCAGAAATTGTATATTAGTTGTGTGCAAATGTAAGTGATCGATCATACATTCTTGACCATTAGCAATATCTGATTCCATGTAGTCATGTCCAGTCATGTAATTATCAATTAATTATTAATTAATTTAGAGCAAACTGCCTGAATGGTATCTAATAGTCGAGTGGCTCGTCTGAAGCATTGCTGCTCGTTCTGGCCAAAATTTTTAATGCGCCTGACGCCGATGAACTTGTTAAACTTTAGTGCGCCTCAAAATGTCATAAAATTTAATGCGACTTTGCTTGAGCCCAGGCCAACATCAACAACAATAATAACAAGCGGCCACTCAAGGCGGTGCGGTGCGGGGCGGGGCAGGGCTTAGGGCTCAATCTGACGGCGGTCATTTGTCCGAGTCTCGTCGCGACGCGGCCTGTCGGCTCGTGTCCGGTCGTGTCCATTCGCGTCCAGTCGAGTCGCTTGTTTGCGTTTCCACGTTTCCGATGATAGATTTTCATTTGGGGGCGCCCGTTTTTATGCCACATCATAAAAGCGCCTCGTAGGCGTTACACATTACACAATACACACACACACGCAATGCCTCACACCTCACACACGCACACACATACACCGGCAGCCTAACATATGCACAAGCACAATGGCCCCTGTACCCCATGCTAGATTCTCGTTAGGCGCGAAGTCTGTCGTGAAAAATGTTATCTAGTGAGGATGAGAGCGGGACAGGGGGAGTAGGGGAAGGCTGTTGGGTGTTGGGGGAAGCTGATTGATTAATACATCAATTTGTTAGGGAGCCATCAGTTGTCTGATACACTTGACACAGTTTGCAGCTCATTAAATCGACACAATGCCGCATAAAAGCTAATTGTGCAACTTTTGTTCCACACACTTTTTGTCACTCTGCGCCCGCCGCACCATACGACGCTCTACCAAAAAAGTCGAGCAGAAAAAACTCTGGCGACAGCGCACATATGACGAAAGTTGTCTAATGACCTCCAGAAAAAACGGGACAGAGGGGACGTCTATTAGGCAATTGGGAATTGGCCAGAGCCCAATTGATGGGCTCGAACTTGGAACTGAGTTTGGACTGAGATTTGACAGATTGGATGAGTTGCTGTTTTCAGCCGATGGACTTCGTCTGGACGTGGGCAGCTTTAAGTTGACTCAGCATAGTAATGAAGAGAAAAGAATAAACCTTAATACAAAATCTATTATATATATATATATATATATATATATATATATATATATTGTCTGTCTAACGGCAAGTATGCATTCTGGGGACATTTTGTACTCAGATTTGATGGATTGGATGATGTCTGCGTCTAGAATGGCGCAGTTTTAAGTAAATTTAGAACGAAACTACAAAGAAATATACTTACATACTAAATATTGGCATACACACATATGCCCGTCTAGCTGCTAGTTCTGGCGGCAGAAATTTGACAGCTTGGATGTTTTTTTTTACCGTTTTTTTTTGGGCTGGGACTGCTTTAAAAAAGTATATGATTGAGTTAAATTTAAATATATAATATAATATTCACTATATATATAAATATATATGCAGTAGGTAAGCCTCTGTCTCGTTCCAGTTTCGGCTACAGCTCAACGAAGTCTTCTCTGCTTCTGCCAAATGCTGTGGTTCTTCTCTCACTAAGCACTCAAACATGGGGGACACCGCACAAAAGACTTGTCCTGCGGTTGGTATCACTGTGTGTGAATTTATGTGTTAAAAACCTAATTGGTTTTCGAGTATTGGGCAGAGATGAAGGCCAAGCCAAACCGAAAATACGTTTCATTTGCCTAGACATAAATTACTTACATTACGCATACGCCGCGTTGGTCCGACTCCTTATAAGCAGTTGCGCGCCAACCTCAGACTATGCGATCAAATGACTGAGATATGGACAGCCAGGCAGACAGTTGGAGAGCAGACAAGTGCATGCATTATGCACTTCCCTGTCACTGAGTTTGCATAACATACTTGAGCTGCTGCTATTTGTTTGATTGATTGATTGACTGCCTGATTGAGCTGCACTCGCATTGCAGGCATGCTAATATCCTGCCTTCTCTTACTCCTCTCCCTTCGCCTGCCATTGCATTGCATGTCCATGGGCAATTAAAAGCCAATGGAGTCGGGCTGGAGTCGCTCTTAATTGTTTGTACTCGCCTCGACTTTGATTGGCGCCTCGAACGTTAAGCACACATCAATGTTTAATGGTCCGACAAGACGGTGGGTGGAAGAGGGGTGTGTGTGTGTGGCAACAAACAGCTTAACGCTCTTTTGTTAATCATTTTATGTCTGTGTGCTTGCTTTCTTAATATGAATTTATTTTGGTTTCTGCGCTCTTTACAGAAAATTTAAGCACTGTCTTGTTGCCCCTTCCCTTCGCTTTCGCAACCCCTCTCTGCTTCCCTCTCTCCTACGCAGTCTCCACAGGCAGCTCCTAATGTTGTTTTTTCGTGTGAATTTGTAATAACTTGCATAAATTAAGGCGCCTGCATCCAGTGGGAAGGCATTAGGCAGCAGCCAATCCCAACTTCACCACGCGGCAAACTCTCCTCTATGTCGAGGGGAAACTGAACGAACTCAACGAACCTGCGTTTAGGTCGAAATGTTGGTGAGTTGCCCCTCTCGCTGGGCGTGCGAGTGGGTGGGCTCAGTTTAATGGCATTTGTTCGGCTTTTGTAATGCCCGACCGGGCCCGGCGTGTCTCGTCCCGGTTTTATAAATCTCACATAATGCTCATAAATGACACGGAATTGGGTAAACGATGCGCCTCGTGTCGGCCGGCCCGATGGTCCGATGGCAATTCCGATATGATTAGCTGGCCAACACATGTTGCCCAGACCCATGAACATTTATTTGAGGTCACAGTAAGGGACAAACCAATGGGACAGATGGACTGACAGACTGACAGAAGAATCGTTTGGAATTTGCTTAAAATGCGCAATAAAGTTTTGTTTCCGGTTTTTCTTTGGCCTAAATTAGCAATTTCTGAAATTAGAATGTATATTTTATTAGTATTTTGATTTAAAAATACTTTTAAATGTGAACAAATTATTTAATTAAGTACGAGCTACGAGACAAAAAATTATAGAATTTTATTAATATTGACAGGAAAAAATTAAAAATAAATATTATATCACGCATAAAACATAGTAAAATGCTTAAAATGTCAAATCGGATTTTAATCTTGTAAATTGAACAATTTAAGCCGAAAGTTAGTATCATTTTCCGTTATTTCACAATTTGATCGAATTTCCCCTTTGTGCTTTAAAAATAAAACAAATTGCTTTGACACTGAGAGTGAAAACCAAATGTCACCACAGAAATACACTGTTGGGGCTAAGGGGCGTGGCCTGCATGTGAGCTGCTCAAATTTTGTGATAAAAATTGTTGTTGCACATAAATTTGGTTGTAATGCGCTTAGAACGCCTCTGGCCTCTGGCCTCTGAGGGGTCACAGCCTGGTCAGTCTGGTCGGCCTGGGCGTGGCCATCAACGTTGTGTCAGAGACAAAGATGCTCGCACTGACCGCAACGCAAATTGGGCACAAAATTTTGATAATGATACGCACAGCCAGCGGCAGTTTTGCTGCTCCCCTCTCAGTTCTCTTCCCACTCTTCTGTTTGATATTTTTTGCTCTCTCTCTTGTTGTTTTCGTTGTTGCTGTGCTGCTGTTGCCTAATTGTTTAATTAATTAGGGGGCAACATTTTAATTAGGCTTAAGTGCTGCAGCGCAGTCAAATCATTTAATGGCAGGCGGCTTTAAATGCCCGCCTGGACAGGCCAATAGTACGCGCGAGGGCAGTTAGAGTAGTTTGTGGTGGTTACGTGGCGTGAGTAGCAGAGCAGACTGAAAAAGTAATCTTTAATAGTGTGCAATATTAAATTATTGCTTGTCGAATAAGTAAATTTGTTAAGGGTTTTAAATTTGTCTGAAAATCACAAACAACAACAATTGAGTGTACTTGTTTATTTTCAGTTTAAATTAGCACAGTTGATATTGTCAATGATTTATGACCTTAAATGTCTCTTTGTGCACAATAACGCACGAGGGTAGCTCTAAGAGTAAATAAATGCGTTGTAAATTGAGAGCTTCAGCAAAAGTTACAGCTAAATATTAGTGAAGTCTTTACATTTATTATTAAAAAATTCTAAACTAGGTTAGCTCGAAAAGTACTTGAACAACATAAGCAAATTTGTAGACTCATTGCAATTCCTCTGAAAATATAAACAAATACTATTTAACTCAATGCCTCTGAAAATATAAACAAATACTATTTAAGTCTGCTTGTTTGTGCTCAACTCTAGTTGTACCTCGGTTTTTCGAGGGTTTGCAGCGAAATTCAACCGCGTTGCCAACCATCAGACTGACCCACTAACATGCAAACAAAGGCTCAAGACACTGCGAGCGTGTGCGAGTGTTGTGTGCCGTTACTAGTGTGTGTGTGTGTATGCGTGTTGCTACTGTGTGTGTGTGTGTGCATCTTAGACAAACATGCCAAACAATGTAGACAATTGCTTTTAGAGCGTTGACTGATGACAATCGCAATCACTTGGCCGACCGCCCCCTTTCGCCCTCCACACTCAACCCAGATTCCATTTTCGGCAGCGGCTCACAAAACAAACAAGCGGCAAGAGTTGCCAGCCTCTGTCTGCCGCTGCTCTGTATCGCTAGATTCCTCTTCCCCCTCTCTCCATCACCTCCTTCCTCCTCCTCCATTTGCCCCTTTGCCTTGCCACACCACACGCTCTGCATCTATTGTGAATGCTAGAGCCGTGTTGATGCTGCACGTTCTCAGGTAGCATTTGCGCAGCTCAATTTGTAGTTGGCTTCCACCTGGGCGTGCAGCGGGCGTGGCACAGATACAGATTACACATACGCCGCGTGGCACAGCCCGCAGCTTGTCAGCTTATAATTCAATTCGGCAGCGAGGTGTGCCCCGCAAATTGCATTAGCTATGGCTGCGCGTGTAATTTATACACAGCTTCGTCGGCTTGACCCAGTCTCAGTTTGAGTTGCCTCTCTGCCCTCTGCTCCTGTCATACCGTGCACACGTTGCAGATGGCTGGAGTGGTATATAGGCTTTGTGGGAAAGTGAATGGGGAAAAGCAGAGGTTTTAATCGAAAAGTCTTTGTCCGTCCTTTTGTCCAACTAATATTTTTGAATGAATCTCAAGCTGGAAATTTGTATGCTTGCACGGTATCTGGGCGTGTGCGCAGGATTGTGGCCTTTCGTAGCTGTTTTCGCTTCCATTTTCCGCCTGGCACTTTTTGCCGTCATGCATGACAACAATGGGTTCGAGTTGCTGTCGGGATTTAACGCCTGCCATGTTTATTGAGAAACAGCTGCCATCATAATTCAATACTTTACACTCGAATGTGCACGCAACAGAACTTGACAGGCGCGACAAGCAGAGCAGCAGAGCAGCAGAGCAGCCAGAGCCGCCAGAGAGCAGCACGACAGCAAATGAAAATGTTTACACGCCACTGAGCAACCACTTGCTCACTTGGGGGGAGGGGGCAACCCTTGCCAGGGTAGACTACAACTTGTCTTCCCTGTCGCGGCTGACCAGAAGGAAGCAGCAGCAGCAACGCCAGGGGCAGCATCCTTTTAGCCTGCTCCACTTATAGAGTTACGACTTCAGTTCTGGCCTTCTTATTGTGGGCCATAAAGCAGTGCCAGCTGTTGCCGGCTTACCCACCTGTTCGCCTACCTCCTTCTCATCGGCTTTGTCTGGCGGCGCTTGTTGCTTGGCATAATTAACTGAAATGTGGCATAGTTAATTAGTTCGGATCCCCACCACCTGCACAACTACTCTGATTTCGCAGTCTGTGATTAATTTTCCCGCTTAACCCCGCACAGCCCCTCGGTCAGCTGCTCCACTGCGTATACGTGATATTGCAGTGGCAGGCACAGAACTCAATCAGGTAGCCACAGACTGCAGCCAAGTCAATGCCGAGTCCAGCTGTTAGTTGAATTACATTCTGCGTCCGAACTGGAGAGGACTAGACAGCTCCCACTTCTGCTTACCTGCGGTCCACTCGGAGCGGCAGGAGTTGGACAATATTTGGCCATGTTTGCGAAACTTTCGAGGCGAAGCGAGTGCTGCCCCAAATGTGTTGATTTCGAGCAGACTGCTGGTGTGTTCTTCTTCTCCTGTGCGTGCTTCTACTCCTCTTCCCCCTGCTCCTTCTCCTCCTTTTGCTGGTCGAACTCAGCTTCAGTTTCAAGCTCGGATGTGGCTTTCACTTCTGATTGTTGCATGCAATATTCAAGGTGTAGCTATAAAGTATACGTGTGTGTGTGTGTGTGTGTATGCGTGTGTACAAGCTTAAATTGCTTTCGTCTGGCGTTGCCAACAGACGCGACGCACACGTGGCGTATACGCAATAATTCCCACACAATATCACGCATACGCAGCGTTTAACCTCTTGCCGGCAAATACGAATGCGCGAAAAAGCATTTTAAAGCGCGCCCGAAAGCAGCAACCAGAGGAGTTACAACAACAACAAGAGCAGCAGCAACAATAACTGGAGCAACAACAAAAGCAGCAGCAACAATAACAGCAAGAGGAGCAACCACAGCAGCAGCAGCAGCAGCAGCAGCAAAAACAACCTGCACGCACTTGACACACTCCAGAAAGCCGCAAAGAAAAGTTTTCACGGCTCGATAAGAGTTTTTTAATTTGTCTAAAAAGGTAGAAGACTGCAGGGGGAGGGGCCCGCTCGAGCCTGAGCTTTGCTGCGACGCAAGCAGGCAACTTTTAGGCGCGTAATTTATGCGCAATGAAAGCATTGGGATTACGACGCAGCCGAGGGCGTGGCAGTGGCAGTAGCAGCAGCAGCAGAGTGAGAAAAAACACGGCCGGGAAAAAGCAGAGCAGCAGCAGTGGGCGGGCAACACAAAGGGGCGGGACTGGCAGAGTGGAGGTGGCTGGAGGCTGGAGGCTGGAGGCTGCAGTGTGGTAGACAGGTGTAGCAGTCAAACCGGAAAATTAGCGGAAAGCGTCAAAAGCGTTCCCCAAACGGCAATGTCGCGACATGGTAGCCTCCCTCCCTCCTTTTCTCTCCCCACACTCCATCGCGCCCCCCTCACTCCGTCTGAATGTCCTGCTACCCCCAGGCTGACTTTTTGCATAACCGCAGACTGAAACTGGCGAAAATGTGCGCGTAGTTTGTGACACAGTTTGTTGCTCATGTTGTTGTTGTTGTTGTTGCTGGTGTTGTTATTGTTTTTGCTGTCGTTGTTGCTGTTGCTGTCGCATTGACAAATACACCGCAGGGCAGTGGCAGTTTGAGTTTGAGCTTGAGCTGGAGTTCACCGTGGTTATCCAGCCAACTGTCGTCCAAGGCGTAATTACCTGGACTTTGGACTATAATGCGGCCACGTTGTTTGCCACTTTGCCACACTTTGTTGGCCCGCAAAGGCGACAACAACAGCTAAGTCGGGAGAGAGTATACCAAAGAGTACGTTAACTGCGCTATGTACTAGAATGGCCTGCAATTTTTGATTTCGAAATACCCTTTGTATTTTTTATAGTCTATTATTATAATTGCAAATTGCAATATAGTTAGCTTGCCTAAGTTATAGGCAACTATATCCATTATTTGCTTGTTAAATCAATATAGCGCAGTTAAAGATGGAATTTCCTTTTTTAAATTTGGTTTTCCTTGTTCTCTCCAATTTTTAAGTACATTGCGACTTCGGTTTGCTTTTTGTTTGTTTGTTTTGTTTGTTTTTTTTAAACGTTTAATTTTTAGTCACATTTTGCTGTCGCTTATCCGTCCCCTTCCACCTCTGCCCCTGCATCAATTTCTTTGTCTCTTTTTCGAGCTCTTCATGGGCGTTGGCTGCTCGGCTTAAGTAGTCATTGTTTTTAGTGCTGTTTCTCTTGCTGTTCCCATTGTTGCTGTTGTTGTTGTTGTTGTTGCCGCTGCTGCTGCTGTTATTGTTTGGCCTGCGGCTTGGAGGCAGCTTAAAATTGGATTTGCGTTTCTGCTTTGACATTTTGCTTGTTATTATGCCCTGGCAGAGGGTATATTCAGTTTGGTCAGTTGCTTGCAACACACGCCAGAAGATATTTCCCAGTCGAAGACTCAATGATCATGCAGCCATGTTGCTGCTTGATTTTTTGATGATCCGTTTGCATTTCTACTTTCTTCTAGATTATTATATTCTCTACAAAATGCATCTATATAATATAAACAATTAAAAAAAAATAATATATAATTTCGATAAAACCGTATATCACACATATTGCAAAGAACAGCATATCTGGTATCTGCTAGGGTATACAACAATCCTCATACAGAGTCAAACGTTTAATTCCTCTTCGTGTGTTGTTGTTGTTTCCCTCTCACTGCTCTCATGTGCGCACTTATAAACTTGTCACTTTAATAACTTTTTGTCGGGTTTTCGGTTGTTTTTCTAAGCTTTTTTCTCCATTTTTTTTCGGCCTGGCCTGTGCTGGCACTTCAAAGGTGCGTTTTAATTGCTATCCTAACAGCTGGCAAAATATATATTTGTTGTTGTTGTTTTTGCTGTTGGGTTTTATTATTAGACGTGCCCGAAATCTTGAATAAAATGCCCGCAGCATTTGCTTTTTATGGCTGCCGAACATGAAAGATACACACCGAGGAGCAACAGGGGCAACAGAGGAAACGCCACTAACAATGTGTGAAAATTCGCACGTTCGTCATAAATAGCAATAAAGCACACACAGTCACACGCACGCACACAGAGACAAACGCGAATAATAGCTGGGAAATGGAAAGCAATTTTAGAATTTCCACATTTCCATGCGTAATTTATAATTTCCCATTTCCGTTTGTTGTCTGCAATAACTGCGGGAGCATTGCCTCCAACCAGTGCAGCCATTACAGGAATTTAACTGCCACATCTAGCCATTTTTTAAGTGAATTTGTTTGCAATATTATCAGCCATAAATTTAGCGATTTTCAAGATTTTTTTGGAAGGAGATAAGCCCAGGCACAGCTCAGCAGAAATCTGAAAATGTTTGCAGTGAAAATTCTGATATTACTGCATTTAACAGCCAAGTGCCTGGCACAGTAGTCGGCAGCAAGTTATTACCGCGAGGTACACCGAATTAGCAGGCATTGTGAGTCAGCTTTCGCCTCTCATTCCTACTCAGCGCCTTCCCCCTCTCTTGCACATTCCCTGCTTGCAGCAAAGTTTGCCTCGTGTCGAAAGTTGTTTTGCCTGCAGCACAATTCATTTGACTTTTCGTTCTTCCTGCTCCTTGCTTTGGTTTCCATTCTCATTCTCCGCTTTCCGCTTCTTCGTCTCTTTGCATTTTATTTTTATCAATTTCACGCCAAATATAACAGGCACAAGATCAAACATTTCGTAATTATTTGCACAAATGCTTAATTGTTTGCGTTTTCCAGCGAATTTGCCCGGCGACAGGCGCAAATATTGACAGTCGCCAGAGGGGGCGGCCGCATGGGGCGTGGTAAATTATCACTGGGTGTTTCAATTAAATAAATAGACTTATTTTTTTATGGCGCGTCAAGCAAATTTAAATAACGCACAGCAAAAAATCGCACGCCGAAATGGTTTGCTCCTGGTGTGTGTGTGTGTGTGTGTTTGTCTGTATGTGCTGCTATCTTTGTGTGGGTTGCTGAGCATTGAACCAGTTTCAAACAAGTAAAGAGGGCTGCAGTCGAGCAAACCCGACTGTTAGATACCGTTCACCATCTTTGTCTTAAGCATGGCGCATTAAACTTGGTTATTGATACTGTACATGGCCTGCCACGCCTTCTCCTGCATTTTACATACCCACAAGGCTAAAATACCATGTCTAGCTATTTTAATTTGGTGTGTGGTATAACAATTGTCAGCACACAGAGCAGGCTGTGTGTGGGAGTGATAGAGATAGGGGAGGGAGTCGACAGAGGCAGCCCCTCCGAGCAGGCTGCAGCTTTTAGTCAAGTCTCTGGTTGTACATAAAAAAGTCAACAGACAAACAAACATGTAAATTATGAAAAATGTACTAACCAAGCGACGTAAGCGCATATGCCCACTCGCACACATACATACGCGCGTACACACACCAACACAGGCAGACACAGCAGCGTACAATGCTGTTCAATTTGGCAGGTTCTACTGCATGCTTCTGGCATTCTTCGTCTCCTTTATCCCCTCTCTCTCTCTCATACTGTGTCTTTTATATTTTCTTTCCTTACTCGTTCTTTTTCTCTATCTCTCTCTCTTTCTCTGTATATTATGGGAAATACTCTCTATCCTCTCTCTCTTTCTCTGCACGTTTATTCTCTTCCTTTCCCTTTATTTCTCTCCCTCGCTTAATTTGTCAATTTAATATATTTTCGAGACATTTAATGAACTTTGTGATTTGTGACAATTTCAGTAGCTTGTCCCGATTGTGAGAGACAAAACTTTGAACAAATCCGAAGCGGTTCCAATAGCCTTTCGAAATGGTGGAGATTCTGCACAGAACTCCCTCATGTATTCAATTCTATTCATTCATATTCTCGCTCTCCTCCACCTCCAACTCCTCCATCTCGTCCTCCTGGTTGTCCCCGTCCCCGTCCACGTCGCCATCCCCGTTGTCTTCGGGTGGAACAATCACAAAGCCGCTCTCGTTGCGACGGGCGATCTCACTCTTCTCGTCGTCGGTCAGCGGGCCGTTCCCATAGACCGGAATGTTCTGGTAGAGCTTGGCCAGCTGATTGACGTTGTTCAGTTCGTTCTGAAAGAAGGAGAGGCGCGGCGCATATGCCCTGTTGTTGTGCATGAAGAGCTCTTCCTGGCCATCTGCATTGGCGGGCAACGGACTGTGGGGTGGCAGCCAGTTGGAGAACGGATCAGCCATTTCTGCGGATGAAAACGAGTGTGTTGAAGATTTTCGAAGATGAAATCGGCAAAAAAAAATAATTTGATGCTTTTGTGATGCGTTGAATTTCGAATACGATTCTCTAGATTCCCAATTGAATGGACCAGTCCGAGTGTTTGGAGACAATAAAGCACTGGACTACTAGATCTACCTAAAGTTTGAGCATATTTTTTATTGAGAAACAATATTAAAATATTGTTGTTCTGTCTGTATACTTTTGGAGTAAATTCACAGTATGCTGTCACTTGGAGCGATTCCAATGCCTTGAATATCTGCAATTCCTACTCGTGGCCTGTCCCTACGCTTGTGCCCCGCACTGTACTCTACACACACATGTGCTCGTTAGCCAGTGGATGATGCTGCTGTAGTTGTTGTTGATGCTGGCTTTTTCGCAGACACTTCAGGCGGCCGCTATGTAGGCCGCCACCATCCGCAGTGTGCCAGCAACTCCCTGCTTGTCCCTGTCCCCGCCCCAGCCTGCCTCTACCTGTCTCCGCTCCCCTCATCGTTGCAGCTGCATAATACGCACCTGTTTTGTTTATTTTGACTGCGCTGCACTGCTGCTGCTGCTTCCCCTGCTGCTGCTCGCGCTGCTGCAGTTGTTGTTGTTTTCATAGGCAGCAGCTGCATTCTCTGCCGCTGTGCTGTGCATTTAAAGCAGCCGCAGCCGAAAAGTAGGCAACGCTTTTGCTCGCCAGCAGAATTTAAAGTTTGCTCTCGGACTGAACTCGACGGAACTGAACAAACGAAGAATAAACTCATTACAAAGCTTGCCCAGAGGCGATTCGATGATTTTAAAATTCCAAAAAGCTGCTCGAACGGCAACTTTCGACTGCAAGGAGAGGCGTGGCCGGGGCTGTGTACACTCTTCACCGGAGCACGCTTAATTAAATGGCCAACAAGCAGCGAATTAAATAAATACGCACTGCATAGAAGGGAAGCAAAGCGTGGACCAAGCTCAAGAGAAAGACACAGAGAGTGAGAGAGAGAGAGAGGGGACGAGAGGTAGCGCCAGTAAGAAAGCAAGCGAGGCTGGCTTTGTTCTCCATTGACAATGCAGGCGAACTAATCAGTTGAGAAAATGGCGAGATGCTGCTCGGTTCGCTGGGAGCCAACAAAAGGCCAAGCGGGAGACCCTTTGGGCCATTAATTAGCTGGCGCAAGCGAAAATCAAGTGAAGAAAACAAAATACGAGCGCGTTCGACTGTTGTATACCGTTTACCCACGGCTCACAACAGAGAGACGGACATAGCCAAATCGATTTGTTTATTGCTACTGACAAAGAGCCTTCAACCTTTTTAGAGTATGCCTGTTACATATATTTTAACAGCGCGAATATGCCATTTTTAGTCATTTTCAGTGAATGCAGGGTATAACAAAAGGCAACGGAAGCGCGTCGAGCTTGCGCCAAGCTCAAATTAGAGCGGGGCAACAACGTGAGGTCAAAATTGCCAACACAATGTATTTATGCTGCATACAGAAATATTCTGTATAAATACAAAATATAAATACACGCCAAGCAAAGGCGCCTAATTGCGTATTTCCCCCTCTCCCTGCCTGGAGAGTCCACAGTTTGAGTGCGCAAAGAGCACTTTATGTCAGGCAATTAATCTCATTCCTATTCGTTTTCGCATTGAGATTGATCAGCAGCCGACGCACAGTCCATTGACTTCCAGTTATTTCTTATCTTAACAAGGCGGCAATTAAAATGTGTGCTGACAATGCGAAAATTAAGTTGAATTTGCACACGTTCTGGGCGAGAAGAGAAACTCAAAGAGGAGCTGGAGCTACCGACCTGTATTCAGCGCCAAGCATTAGAGCATGTATATTGTTTTTACCTTAATTTAATTTATATTTCAATATTCAATTAGATAAATAAATAAAATTGATTTAGGAGAATAAAGAAAGAATTTTGACTACAAAAATATTCACCTTACTTTTTACCCACAGTAGTATATTTTATAAGCGTGAAGAAGATTTTACATTATTGAAATATGCTAGGAAATGAAAGAACACAACGAGCGCTCAGCTGCAGCGTGAGATTGATCAGTTAACTCCATGTATACTTTGGCAGACAATCGTAAATTCCCATAGTTATAGCCGAGTCTATTCATTATCGATAAGGAAGTGAATAGACTGCTCTCTGGATGCTACAAAACGCATGAGATACGCGCTGCAAATCGGCAACAAATCGAATAAGGTTAAGGTTCGGCATGCCCAAGATTGCGAATGCTTTTAGGCCGCAGCTCAGTCAAGTGTGGCCACATTAGAGTTATTGTAGTGGCAACAGCAGCAACAACAGCAACAACAGCAACAGCGGCAGTAGCAACAGGCCTTGCAATTTAACTAAAAGCCTCAATAAAATTGAAAGGTGTTGGGCTGAGCCAAAAATGCGAGAAAGGTCCCAATCCCATACACAGCATAGCAATACATATGCGATATATACAATATATAAAGTTGAACGTGTATGAACCTGTAGCTCTCGATAAAGTGCTTAACAGCAGGGGGAGAGTGCCAGGGAGATGGAGTAATAATCATGTGATAGCCGTGGCATAAACATTTATGTAGCTACTTCCACTACTTCGCTCCCAGTGCGAGTCTCGCAGCGTGTCTCGGTGCCTGCGAGTTGTGTGTGCAGCGCATAAAGCTGCCACGCCAGGCAAATCCAATTGAAATCGTTGCACGGTGCGAGGCAAATCCATTTAATAACCAGCCATAAATACTCTAAAGGAGCTTTACGACTTGAGTGCGCCACAGGAAACTATTTTTCCAGCAGGCGACGAGGCCATAACAAGCAGAGAAAGCAATAGTCGAGCGCATGCGACTGTGGGATACCCTGCACATGGTTTGCCCGAATTTTAAATGCATTTTAAATATCATCAATTTCTTCTTACGAAAAACATCAATGTGCGGAGGACAATAATAATATTCAATATATTCAATCTCAACAGTCGTATGTCTTGATTGCCTGCTACATACATTTACACAAACGCAATATACCATTTTGATTCATTTTCAATGACTAAAGGGTATAACAAGCTGAAAGAGCGGGCGCTCGCTTTAACTGCAAGTTCAGGCCAGCACTGAGACATGTCTGTGTGTTGTGTGTGTGTGTGTGTGTGTGTGTGTGTGTGTGTGTGTGATGTATATTTGCATGACAGTCCATTCATACACGCGCCCGGGCGTTACATGCAAATATCTGTGGCCGTGAATCCCGCTGCGACACTTTAGGAGTAGAGTTGATCCGACAGCAGGCAGCAGGAAGGAGACGTAGTAGGGAGGCCGTTGTCAGTTCTATCTGTCCCGCAGCTGCTTATTTTTATGCTGATTAACCTAACAACTTGATTTGACACACAGACACGGGCAGAGAAAGGCCGTAATTGAATAAGCATATGAAGCTCCTTCAATATTTCATGCCGTCGCCCACAAAATTGCCCACAATCAGACTCCTACGACTCCCGATGCCAAGTCTGGCCGGCGTATAAAAACTAATAAACTTGCCATAAATATCGAGTCACTAAACTGGCGCCATGTTATTGTTATACCCCACATAAAACGCCCTCAGCGGATGTATTCGTTTGCGCATCAATCATACGCGCCGCTGGCAGTTCAGCTACGGAGTTTATGCGCCATAAACAGGGACTTTTAAGAGGGTATCTAAGCAGCGCAGTCGCTGGTTATCATCTTCATAAACATAAATCATGTGTCATACGATTGAAACTATCTTCAGGGTATACGCGTAGTACAGCACAGAACTCGAGCGAGCTTCGCGCCTTAATGGTCCTTTCTTATTTCGATTGAGATGTGAATACGAAGGAAATATGTTAGATTCGGGGAGTTGGTGCTAAAAATAATGCGTAATTGCCTTTTATTGGCATAAATAAAGTTTGGATGGGCCAGAGCCAGAAGGAGAACCGCTTAAGTGGCAGCGCGTGCGTTTTTGTCTTAATTAGGAACTCGTTGCAGTTGCACTGGCAGTGCTGGCTGCAACATCGGCAACAGTTGCAGCAACTGCGATGGCAACTGCACTTGAAATATTTAAGCAATTCCACAAGATTTCTTAATTAAAAAGTTGCTCCATCGCCGGTCCGCTTCTTCGTAGTCTTCGTCTTCTTCGTCGGCGTCTTAGCGGGCAACTGAGGTGTCAGCAACAATGAAAATATTTTCTACTTACTACCAAAGTGTGCTGGCTTCTTTTTCTATACCCTGCACTGGCAAGCAGACTGTATGAGAGTATATATTATTTTCAGAAGAGTACATTCAAATAGTTCAGTGACTACAACTGCTCTGCAGGGTATCTGCTCTGACATTTGATTAGTTTTGGCTTGAGTTTTGATATGCCATGATTTGAAAAGCTTCTAAGCAGGGTATCTGCAGGTTTAGTCGAATAGAAGGTAGGTGGTAGGCAGCTGGCACTGTGCAGAGTATTTGCGTTTCGAGCTAGCTCTAATATCGCTTTGTTCATTGTTTATTTTGCTGCTGCTGCCGCTGGCTCTCTAGCGGAGCTGAGGCTGTCGTGCACGCCCCTTTTTGGCAATTTGCTTTTGCACATTATTCTTCATTTACTTTGCAGCGAAATCTACGAAATTTCATTTGCAGTTATGTTGCTATTTTCCCGGCAACAATTTCGAAAGCCGTCGCCAGCGTCGCTGCCGTCATCAGCCCTGCCCAGCCCCGCCCTGGACTTGGACTTGGATTGGATAAAAATATTTGCCAAGCGCTTCACTTTGGACGCATAGTCAAACAATTTGCCTGGTCAAGCAAGTGAACTATGTGCATGGACGTATGGCCAGAGCTTCCTACTCGTAGTTATTAGTGCGAGTGCCAGAATAAGTGAGGAGACAATTGTGAGTGCCAGTCCGTGGCCAAGCTCTATAAGTCTTGGACTCTTAATGCCAGGTCAGAGGCAAGCCTGCTTAGCAATTTGTGCACGCTTCGCTTGTTTTGTCCAAAACTTGAATATTTTCCCATTGCATGCATTTAGGCAAAACAATTTTGGTGTCCAGGACAAAGTTTTATGCCTGTACATAGTGTGCTCTAAGGGAACGTGAGGCCGGCAATGAGGCTTTTAAACTTATGCAGAGCTTGCTCCAACAACTGTTAGGTCTGTTATTTTTATTTTGTGTTACTTTTTTATTGTAGTTTATTTCTGTTTTTTAAATTTTAATTTTGAAACTCTATAAATTAAATTGTTCTTTCGTTAGAGCATCACAGCTTCGTTATGCCCGTCTGGCATACTTTGCTTTCATTGTTTTCGCATAAGCGACAGGTCAGCGCATTCTGGAAACTTTCCCCAGCATTACCTATAAATTGTTTGAGTGCACAAGGCCTTGGCCAGAGAATTTGCTGAAGACATTTCATGAGCGAAACTTTGTCCTGCCTCCATGTTGTAATTGCATTTTAAATGCTTGTCACAGGCAAACTCACACTCTGACACTCTCACAGTTGGCCCAATAAGGCAACCGCACACATGCACACATGCACACATTGACACACACGGCCACAAATTTGTTAAATTAATTCAATATTAAGCAATCAAATATTGTCACCACATCATCAACTGTGGCGGTGAATCAACACACACAGGGACACACACACACAGGCACTAACTCTGTCCCAATATCAATAGAAGGCGACGCCAAATTGCACAGCAAATATGTACAGGCTGAGCAGCTGTACAACTGCTCATTTGTATTAGGGCAAATTGAATAAATGCAATCGCAAGGGGAATCAATGGAGTCCCCGGGATGAGCACGGAATATTCCCGACGACAATGTGCTGGCTTTATTACATTTCCCCTCCTGTTTATGCCACTTACTCATTGAAACAGGATAAAAATGGTATATAGGGCAGACCATATAAACTAGATATATATATATTCCTAATCAGTAGAAATATTTGAGCTAACTTAATAATGTCTGCCTAAATCCCATTAAGTGAAATATCTAATATGAAAATGACAAAAAGGTGGTGAATGGTATTTAGCAGTCGAGTGTTTTCTTTCAAAGATTCACTTACATATTTGGGCTTTTATTTTCGGGCATGTCTATGTATGTGCGAGTGTGTGCGTGTGCGGCATATCCCTTGTTCCACGGTTTGGCGTGGCGTTTTTATTAATTTCGTTTGCAGCAGGCGCGCGTATCGCGTATCGCACAGCGCACATCGCACATCGCATATTGCATGTCGTGTCGAGTGTTGGATTTTTGCATGTACAAAGCGCGCACAAAAGCTGCGACAAAAGAATTTAATTAAAGTGAACTGCATTGTCTGCAGCCGGCCCCTGTTGCCACTCGCACCTCCCGGGTCTACCGGGCAAAGGATTAAGACGTTGCCTGCCAGCAGACCGAGACTGCACACTTGACTGTCCTGCAAAGTCGCTTATCTGTCGCCCACTGCAGCTGCTGATGCTGCACCTGGCTGTAATTGACGCTTCGTGTCGCAGCGCGCTTCTTGTTTTTAATACCATTACTGCATTGCAACTGGGTTAAAATTGTATATTTGGCTTGCTCAAAAATTTGTAACAGGCAAAAGCATATCTTCCAGACCATAAAAAATATATTTATGTCAATAACCGAATCCATTTTACGTGATGCCTGTGTGAACATCCAGTACTGCTACTGGCGTGCTTGATTGTATGTGTGAGAACGGCCTGTACGCGTGCATATAATATTCAGAAGTGAGTGCATAGCATTTAGTAGTCGAGTGCGGTCGAGCAAAGCTTTCTTTACTTACTTTACTTTGTTCCCGTTGTAATTTCGGTTGATTACACGACGCTGTGCAAACAAAATTTGCAAGCGGGTTATAATTTCAAACAATTATGATTTGCATGCACGTGGAGCGCAGCTCAGCTGTGAAATATGTTTCTCTTGCATGTCAAAACTTTTTTAATTACGCACTCACACTCAAGCAAAGCGACAGAGAGAAGAGCGAGCACGTGTTTATTTTGGCTTGCGCTGAAAAGTAGGCAATGTTTTTTGCCCGGCACGAAGGAGTTGAAGTGAAGTGAATGAGACTCGGTCTTGTCATTGTGTGCGTTTTCCGCCTGTGACAGCGTGACAGTCTGCTATTGTAGGCAGCATAGCATGTCAGCTCTGTCACGCCCATAATCCGCTACCACTTTTCAGTTTGATGTGCATTTAATTGCAGCAAAATATTAAAGCAATTTCCTTAGTCTTCTGTTTGCAGCTGTCGGCGCGTCTGTCGCCAAGTTTTGTATATTAATTTTTGATTTCACACACATGCACACACACAGGCTTACACGCACACAGGAGAGATAGAATGCGAATCCGGCATGTTTGTATTAATTCCTAATATTTACGTTTAAATATTTATCCACTCTTGCTCTGTTTGCCCAACTCATTCGTAAGAAACATTTGTTTATTTATACCTGTGCTATTGAAAACACACACACACACACACACACACACACAAAATACACGCATACAGACAACGCTTCTAAAAGTTGACAGGACTTAAGTTTTTATTGTCCTCGGCTTTGCTCGAACTTTGGCGAACTGCAAATTCCCGCAAGATATCATGGTCAACAAATAAAGAGCATTAAATATTTAAATGAAGCAAACGAAATGTCAATGGCCACGCCTCCAGCACTCTTGTTTGCCCTTCGCATTCAGCTCTGACTTTCTTGGCTAAGTAACTTGTTCGGGCCAAAGTCAATTTGGCACTTTTAATTAAATCGAAGCATATTGTCATAATTCCGTATATACGTACGATATTTGCGAGTAAACAGCAGACGGAAATTGCATAAATAATGCAAACTATGATTTGGCCAGTCGGCAATTCGACAACTCAGCAGCAGCAGCAGCAACAGCAGCAGCAGCAGCATCAAGCTCTAACGAAAAGTCAACAAGAATTGTGGGAATTACTGCCCGGACTGCGTTTAATGCTGGGACTTGATTGCTTTCATAGTTGGTATATCCTGCCTCCATTAAAAATGTTAAATGTATTAGCTTTGCTAGCATGTAGTATATTCTATATAGATCGTCATCATTAGCCGACTCGATTTATATATGTCGCTCTATCAGTCTAGTTCTTAATTTTTGTTAGCTCGTCTAACAGAATTATTTAATATTTGGAGTACAGTTGCAGTGGCTAAAGCGGATGCAAGGTATCCAACAGTCGAGTACGGGCAACTATAGCTCTCTTTACTTGTTGTTTTGTTGTTGCTGCTATTACTGCAATGGTCTATTATTACTGTCCGGAGTGACCGCCCGCCAGTTAAGCGCGCACAGGCTGTCGGAATCGGAACTCGTGTCATTTCCGCAAAAAGTTTAGCATGCTTTTAGGCTTTGGGCCCATTTAGCGCAGTAGGAGGCGTTACAGGCCAAGGCGGGGCTAAGCAGAACACTCAGCTACAAGGCACATTAGAGTTATCAATGTGCGAGCATTCCTTCAATGTATTTCGCTTGTGTAATGTGCAATGTTATCTCTCCACAGGCCGAATATGTTTGCGTGATCACACAAGGCCGCAGAAGGCCTTGTTCGAGCTGTTGTCCAGTTCCAGTTGAGGCTGCCTCTGAAAGTTGTTTAATAAATGTACTCGCACATGCTTAGAGGAATGGCCATCGGATTTACTGGCCTTGGGCCCGAGGGCCCGCTCTGACCTTGGAGATGATAGGCCCAAGCTCATATCTTGCCAAAGTTTTTTAATAACAGAGTCCTACATGAATGTGTGTCTGCTCGTGTGTGTATGTGTAATTGCGATTAGTGCGCAATTTGTATCTACCGTTTAGTATCTGTAGCTATATATGCGTCTGTGTCTTTTGTATTTATGTATTTCTGTACCTCAGTACACGTATCTGAGTGTTTCAGTTCTCTGTATCTGTAAGTGTATCTGCATCCATACAAATATATGTACTTCCATGTGCATCTGACTGACTGACTGAGCTGATGCACGAGAATCGTCAGCTAATTATGCCCGCCTTCGCTCTCTTTTAACGAGCGGCACTTAAACGCCGTAACGAGCTTAATTGTGGACTCAGAGGGGAGCTCTCACTCATTAATAATTGTGCCAGTGTGCAAGTTTTAATGAAGTTTGCATTCTGTTCGACTTGTCTGCCAATGTCAACAGAGGCGCAGCCTCGCAGCCACTCGCTCAGTCAATCTGTCTGTCACTCTGCCCACGTTGCGTATGCGTAATGCCGTAGGCCGCTACGACTGTTGCTGCTGCTGATTATGTGCTACGGTTTCTCTTTTATTATTGCCATATAAACGCCAGCTGAGCAGACAGAAACAGGCAAGGAAAGCCTCAAACGCTAACGACTGTCAGATACCGTTCACCTAGCAAGCCTCTAGGAGTTTCAAATCCATTGTAAGTCATTCTGTCTATTAGACGAACTTGACTTAATCGACTCGTCTTAAGATATACATAATATACTGTTCAGTACATTTGCACAAAGTCGATATACCATTTTCAGACTTTTTCAATGAATGCACTGCATAAAAAAAGTATTCAACTTTATATTCCGAACGGGACAAAAAATTATTATGCATGAGTTAAAAGTTTCACTGCTCACTACCTCACTCTGCCGTTTTATTCCGTCTTTTCTGCGAAAGTTGCACATTGCAATTTCAATTTTTTATGAGCGCATACTTTGCAAAGGTAGGGGCCTGGCGAAACCTGCTGACTGCCACCCGCTGCCTGCTGCCTGCTGCCTTCTCCTCCCGCCCTTTGTACTTCTGGGCTCTTCGGGATAGTCAACTCGTTGGCAAACTGTTTTTGATTTTAGTCGCAGATTTATAGAATTCAATAAAAAATATTTTACGAACTTTTTTTATGCCCAAAGGGTTGGCCAAGCCCCAGAGACTGTCCTCGATATTGACTGGGCATTCTGTTAGCCCTGCTGGTCAGCTGGATGGAAAATCTACACACTCTGCTGGACATTTTTTTCTTGCGGTTTTCGCCGGACCGAAAACATTTATTATTTGCTTTATATTCAACTATTCATTCATTGAAAATGGGCAAATATGATATATTAGTTTTATATAAATTTGAGTAACAGGCAAAAAGAAGTGAGGAGGGCCACACCCACTATAAATATATGTTCTGAATCAGCATTAATATTGTGTCGTTTGGGTAATGTCCATCTGTTTGTTTAGAATAATCATAAAGACTGGGTGCACAGTATCTTACTGTCGGGCTTGCTGAACTATTGCTTTGGCTACTCATTTTTGTATTGATACGCAGAAGCACGCAAAGCGCGATAATTATTTAAAACTGCAAATGAAATTAAATTAAACTGAAGCGTTTACTCCGCTTAAGTAGCTTGGCAACCCTAATTGGCGGTCATTAATTGGGCAGCTAAATTGTGGGCAGGGCTGGGGCGTGGCTTACCTTTTGGGAAGACCCAGAACTTCGCCCGGCTGGCACTGAATATGTGCTCAGTTGTCTAGACTCGCTTTGGCCAGGGGCTTCAGGCAAATAAATCTGCCCCCAGGCCCGTCTGTTGGCTAACCAAACAAATGTGCTGGGGGTCATTGTCTGCCTGCGTACAGATGTATGCGTGTGTGTGTGTGTGTGTGTGTTCGTATGTTTGTGTGCTGTTAAGTAAACACATGTAAACACAGAGTCGAGCAAACGAGTGGACAAAAGTTGTGCACGTGGAATCAGCTTAAGAACTTGCCTGTTTGTTTGACTTGTGATGACACTAAGAAATTTAATGCTAACAAGGCTTAAATTCGGAGCTACCAACCGTGCACCATGGACGCTTTAAGTTAACATTTCCAGCATGCTACATAAGAGTACGGTCTATTTAAAATACGCCAGCAAAACAGCTGAAATTTCCCATAGTACTTTGGTGTGAACACACACGCATATCTCTCCTCCCTTCAATTCCTAAACCGACAGAACTAAGCGTCGGCTATAAATCTGCTGGCATCAGCAGCAATCGATGGAGCTCTCGTAGCACTGTGGGCTGAGGGGTTAAAGGAGTAGCGTGATAACGGGTGGGGCAACTGTGGTACCACTGAAATTTGCATGTGCAACAAGTGACAGAGTGGCATAGTGGCAGAGTGCTTCACACGTTGCAAAGCTGATAATGAGTCCGGCGCCGGCGTTGCCAATTGCATTAAAGGTGTTAATTTCATGCAGCGCTGCGCGCGTTGCAAAGCTCATTTAGAGTGTCCGCAACACGCGCGCACAAATACATAGATAACGGGTAAGTAGAATGAGTGTGCATCTGTGTAAAGTCGAGTGTGTGGGTGTGTGTGTGTGTGTATCTGTGTGTGTTTGAGCACCCAAAAGTTTCTTTCGGCAAAGTTTTATTGGCCTGCTGCTAACAGTTTGATTGCCGGCAACTTTTAAGGCTTCAGACTTGGATTCGGGCTGCGATTGCGATTGGGTTTGGGGCTGGAATTGTGATTTCAATCTCTTTCACTCTCCCTCTTCGAAATGCAAATGCTTTCCAGTGTATACTGCAAACTATAATCCCAATTGATAGTTCTAAACGTAGCCTATAAAGCGCTGTGAAGGCAACACAGCTTGGCTCTGTTGAAATTAGCCCATCCAGCTGCAGGTGCAAGTGCAACACTTGATTGTTGCACAGTTAAGCGCTCGTGGCTGCAGCGCATTTAACAGTCGAGTACGTCCAATTACCCACTCAGCCACAACGCGTGTTTCAGGCTTTAAGTGGTGCTGTTATCGATAGATGCGGCGTTTCGCTGAGTGTAGAGGACGGGGTCAGGGGCAGCAGTAAGGCGAACTTATGGATGCAGCTACGGCATAAGCAGGGTACGCAGACAAACAGGGAGGCAGCCAGTCAGACAGAAAGACACGGGGCCAGGTAAGAGAGTACACAGTGTAGGGGCAAGTGGTGCACGATGCACGGTGCACTGTGGGCCGCACTATAAATAAATAAGATTAAGCGCACTTGAGTATGTCTTTGTGCATTTGTGTGCACGTATGAGTGTCTGTCGGCAATGAGTAAAACATTTTTGGCTAGAGAACCAGAACCTCCAGGACCACCAGCAGCAGCGAGAAGAGAAACTGCAGCAGCAGTTGCAACAGAAACTGAACCCGAACCTGATTCCGAGCCAGAAACAGCAAACGACGTGCCACGACTGAAGAAAATGAAATAAACATTTTTTGTATACCCACAACAAAAAAATTAAAAAGGAAAGCTGCTGTCGAGTGAACTCGACTGTAAGATACCTACATGATTTAGCACTTACAACTTCTGTGTTTATTGTTGGATTGTGTAAATGTTAACACTTTAATTAATTCATGTATCTAAAAATGAACGGACAAAAAAATCGGTTAGACCAATATACCATTTTTAACTCTTTTCAATTGGTAAATAGTATGAAGAGGAAAAACCAACATTGCAAGCAGCAGAAAACATTTCCGTGTGACGCTGCAGCTGGAATCAGAAACAGCTCCGGCTCCGGCTTCAGTTCGGGCTCTCACTGCAGCTCCGGCAGTTGACTTGCCCGACTATTTGGCAGCTCCTTCTGCTTCTTCTGCTCCTGCTCATAATTCAGGAAGTGTGCTGCTCGCTTTGTCAAGCGACTTGCATTTTATAAGAAGCTGAAGCAGCTTACCGCCACATTTCTTCGTGCGCTCCATGCTCGCACCGCCTCCACTCTGCCCACTCGCTCCCTCACTCTCACTCACTGCTCGGGAACAGCTTAATAATGTTCAAAAGTCAGAGTGAATGCTTCGAAGGCAACAATTGAACTTAAGCAGGCAGTACAGCTAGAACAACAAAACAAAGAAAGCTACAGTCAAGGGCATTGTCCATTTTGTCCCACTCAAATTAATCTACTTATGAAAGACTGATGTTTAATGGCTTCTATCCCACAGGCCGTTCTCACACATATATTTGATTGCACGCATTTTCAATGGATGTAAGGCACAAAAATCCCATGCGTTATTTGCTAAATGTGTAATTTTAAAATAAACATAATTAAATATGCGACAGTAGAAAAAATAAATATTAAATACAAGCAAAAGGCTCGAAGCGTATGCGCATTTAACGAGTGCGTAAATAGTAATCGAGGGCGGGGAGCGGTGAGAAGAGAAGAAAACACAGAAAAAAGATTACAAATAATATTAATTAATATGAAAATAAGTTTGCAGTCATTCTGTCCGCTCGCATTGTTGTTCAATTAATCAGCCCTGTTTGGTTGTGGTCAGATCCGCACACAGTTGACGGTCAGATTAATTAAAATCTGCACTAAACTAGTTACAAGTCTTTGTTGGACCGCAACACGTGTCATGAGCAGTGAGCGAGGCTTGATTATGAAATTGTTTAATTACAGTTTCAAAGAGTCACAAATTATCAGACATGCAAGTGCATTATGCAAATAGTAAACAATGCGTAATATTGGAATCGAATACAATGACTTTCAGAGGCGGTGTGTATCCTTTCAGTTATACATTATGTTAATTATATCTATGCATTCTGCTCAGGCAGATTCATGTCAAATTAAGTGTCTCTAGCTAAGGTATGTAAGGCAAAGGTCAGTCTGCAATCTACCAAGTTGTTTCTCGTCAAGTTGATCAAGCACATTCTTATTGTTACTGTGAAATGCACAATCCATTTCATTATTAATTTAATAGCATTTTCTGTACGCATGCTGCATATTAAACAATTAGCTGCAAACGAAGCGGGACAAACAGTTGCAATTAGCGTAAACAAATTGCACTTAATTATATAATAAATTCAATTGACAGCTGCGCTTTACTCCACCTGCCTGCCATCCCCGTGAGGTTCTCATTAAAAATCTACTTTTATTATATGCATAATTCGCGCGGGGCTATTTATAGATTTTACTTTATCTTTATTTATGCACTTATTTACCGTTAATTTTTTATTCCGCGAATTATCGCCGTTTTCGAAGGCCTCAACAAGTGAGTTCGGCTAATTGGCTTTTGCGGTTTATCTGATTGCAAAACGGCATTAAATTTTATGGCCGCCTGACGTTAATTATAAAGTTACCACTCTCTCTCTCCCCTCTCTTTTTGCCATCTACACGCACTTTCATTTTTCCCCATTGCATTGGATTGGATTTTATGCCCTAGAAATCACACAACAAAATCAAAGAAATCCCCTGTTAACTTTATTTTGCCCCGGGCAAGGCTTTTACTGTCGGCTCACCGAGGGTGTGGAGGAAGAAAACACAAGTGGAAAAACAACGAAAAGCCAGCGAATTTAATCAAAAGTGTTGGGAAAATGTTATGCAAAGAATTTCATCAGACATTCCCTTTTTGTCGAAAATATTACAAATAGATTTCAATATCTGCACAAGTTTATCAAAAGCAGAAAAACAGAAACCGAAACAAGTTTCGTTTGGCTCAGAAATGTATTTATACACGGGTCTATAGCTGTATGTACATATATAAAACTTGGCCCGAAGCTCATTGTTATGCGCAGATTTTATTTGGATTTGTTAAAAACGAACATATTTTGTTGCCTTGTTGCTGCTGCTGCCGCTGCGCAGACAATAGATTGGGGGGAGTGGGGCAGACGGAGAAGAGAAGCCGGCCCAAATGTAAATACCAAACTGAGCAACAATGGCAGGTAAAGCCGACGCTCTGCAGGCACAAACATTTACATAGATTCGCTCAGATTCGATTTTTGCATATTTTCCCTGCTTCTCTTCCCTCTTTTCGCATCCCTCGCTCCATTTGTTTTCTTCTCCAGTCGACAATGCGCCCATTGCGAAATTTGCATGCAAATTTGTTTTTGTGCAGTGCGCCGATATCAGTTTATCAGCGGTATATCTGCTCAACTGACTGTCAGCGAGTATTACGGAATGTTACGGAATATTACGCATACGCCCGGCTTGACCACAGCGACAAATGACGTCAGGCGGAACTGAGTTGTGGGCATATTTCGCGCTGTATTTAGCAGCTTACCAAAGCATATTAATTAACTTTTATGAAAGCACAGCCCACACACACACACACGCACTCACCCGCTCACACACGAGTTCACATGCGGCGTATGAGTAATATTTCATTTAGATCCTTGGCAACATCGTCGTGGCCGTGATGCCAGCGCCTGCTCGCCTTTTATCTGGCGCGCGTCCTTTGGGTCTAAGAGATTTATTGCCTGCTTCAGAGATAAAGTCATTATTATGGCATTATAAAAGATGGCAGCGCCCTGCGGCGCTTAAGCATATGAATCTTTGATGCGTGTAATTGCTGTCGACCCTTATATGGTCCTTTCATTGATTCTTATTTCGTGCTAGACTCCTTTTTCCCCGCTTCCTACCGTAGCTATGTCAATTCTGGTGTAATTATGTCATTCATCTTTTCACGAGAGCAAAAATAGTTTAAAGAATGTACGTAGGGGATAAAAAAGGCGTGGCAGATACGAGATTTTCCAATAAAACACTTCACATTAAATGAAGCAATGAGGCTAATCGAGCAAACTGGAAGATAAAGATGTCTGCATGTCTGCCGTGTTATGCATTTTATGTTGAAAGGTATCCAGTCGTCGAGTGCATGCTGCTGCAGCTTCCCTAACTGGTTTCATCATTCGCGCTAATTAAATTTTCATTAGCCACAAACACGGCGCATTTCGACAGACTTCGAGTGAAGGGATCCCAGGCATGAGACCATACAGTAGGGAGAACTACAACTACATCGCAACTACATCGACAACTACAGCTTAAACAGAGAGATGGCAAATTAATTATGCATGCCACATCTCGGTCGGGCCAACAGCAGCGGCAAATTGACAGCTGTCACGCCCACTAAAGGCATGCGGCCAACTTAAAGTCAAGCCGAGCCCGAGCATAATCGATAAGTCGCGCAGCGTGGAACAAGGCGTAAAACGATTGCGAAATTTGATCGCTGCGAGCTCGCAGCCAGCAAATATTTGACCTGCATGCCGGCACGCTGCTCGCTCCGCCCCTTGCTTTCCCCTTGCTTTCCCCGCCGGCCACTTGGCATGCGTTCAAAGTGCCGTCAGGACGGCGAAACAGGCAAAGAAATCAGGCGAGCCATAAACACAGTCACGGCCACTGCATGGCGCCTACACAGCGCGACAAAATGGCCGACAAAATGGCGGCGCTGCAGTTGTGGAGCCTGAGGTGCGAAGGCTCCTAAAGAGGTTCTCTCATTAAATCGCAGCATTTTTTTTTATTTAAATATTTACCAATATATAAATTTAAGGCAGAAGTAGGCATGGCAGCGATAACTCAATCGGACTAAAGAAATAAATGTCTTTACTTGCAGGCACTTGCGGCTGACTGCGATCCTCGCCGTGCCACGTGCTGTCGTTGATTCAATTTGCCGACTGCAGCGCTGCATATGCTGCCAGCCTTATTGAAATCGATTGAAATCGATCGACTTCCAGTTGGACTCACCATGTGCAGTTGATATTTGCATACAAGCAGACTGAATGCTGCAGATTTATGTTAATTTATTGAATTTCATTTGATTCTCTCCTCGTATATCTGCCAGAGTGCGTGTGCGTGTGTGTGTGTATTTGATGAAATGCTGCGAATGGCGCAGCAAATTCAATCAAGTTTATGCATAAATTACACCCAGCAGCAACTCTGCTGCGCGGAAGCAATGGAAAAGGTAAGGTTGAAGTTAAAGAAGAATGAAAGAAGTTAAAGAAAGTCGCTCATAATAACAATAACAAGTTGGCGGCGTCTCGGCATCCACTTTATCTTTATAATGGCAAAAGTTTCGAGTTTCCAGTCGGCCCTTTTTTTGAGTACTCCCCCTCGTTAGTATTGAAATACATATATATTCCAGGGAATGGACACCGCAGGGTTCGTTGAGCTCGGCTCGTCAAAGGGCCTGCTCCGTCCTGGCCTGGCCCGGCTGAAGGTCTGAGGGCCAGGCTGCTTGTTATTCATTAAGTAATTGAGGTGCGCGAAGGGTCAGAGGTCATGGCGAGTGCGAGCAGCTTCTTGTGGCTGTCACTTAAATTATGTATATGCTAATTTAATTATTCTACAATTTGCACAGTTTATTGTGGCCCGACAGAATGTGAAATGCGAAATGTGAAATGTGAAATGTGTGTTTACCGACGCTGTCAGCCAGCTGTTAGCCGTTCGCTGCAGCCATCGACCAGAATGTAGCAAGCCACCACAAAAAGGAGCAGCCTGAAGCCACCTGCGAGCGCATCTAGTCGTATTGCTTTGCGTCTTGATGTGCCAAACGAGAGATAAACTTTGCTGGAGCAAAAGTCTGTAGCAGGCAAGTCACCGATCTGATGCAAGAAAGGAGTAATAAGGTTAAAGAAATGTTCATCTCACTCGATTTCTCCCACAAAATTTATTATTTGGTAGATTTTGTGGCAACGACCTTTCGCCCAACTTACCAAAATATCCACGATGTCCGCTGTTGGCAGTGCCCTCTGCCAGACGATGGCCAACAGTTTTTTGTGCTCGTGCTGCTGCAGAAGAGCCGATGCGACCAGCAGGCATACGGGAGCAGCTTGCCACGCGAATGATGCTATAGCCGCGGTCAGCAGCTCCTCTTGCGTGTCTGCCACGTTCTCGTCAAGCAGCTCCGTCTTATTTTCCATATCAAGTGCAGCATTCGCGTATTCAAGCATGGTATACTGGTCATATGTAATCACACCCACAACCAATGCACCCTGAAGGAAGCACAGGAAAAAGAAGCAGACGAGTGGAGTGGTGAAGTATTCCTCAGCGCCGTGCTGCAGTCGCTGGAGCATATGCAACACATGCGGCAGGAGCTTGAGTGGCACATACTGCAGGGACTGCAGCAGTGTTGCATGCAACATGTGGTAGACGAACTGCAGCGTCAGCAGCAGTGAGAAGAGCAAGAACACGGGGCCCTCAATGAAGCTGGCGATTCTTAGGGCACCCTCAGCGGGCCAGAGCACCCAGCAAAGCTTCATGCACTGCATCAGTAGTACCAGAAGCTGGGCCACGTCCAGGGCCAGAAATAGCCTGGAGGACTGCAGCTTAAAGCGTGGACGAGCCAGGACGGAGCTCACCTCCTGCTGAATCAACTGGGCCTGTTCAACGAGCAACCCGAGCAGGTACTTCTTCCGCATACACCAGAGGAGTAAACGCATATGGACCACATGCTGAATCAGGTCGCAGCCGAAAGTCAGAATGTCAAAGGGAATATTTATATCCTCTTTGAGAAGGCAAGCAATGCTTGGAAAGAACAGAAGTCCAATGACCACACCAGCTGCATGCACAGAAACGCAGCTGCAAAACTCCTGGATCCAATTTAGATGTAGCTCCCGGGAGGGCGACCGCAGGAAGCCCACGCCATAGAACACGACGCGCAGTAGCTTCAGCAGGCAGCAGTACAACCGGGCCGAGTTCATGCCGACAGAGCACTGGCAGCTGCTCCGTGGGAGAAGGCAATCGCAACTAATTGAAAAAAGCGTCGATTGGGGGCAGCTCATTTGCGTTTAATTCAGTCCAATTCATCGTACGAGTACCATCGATAGACCTGGCTAATTGTCTGCGTCACATTAGCATCGAAATTGCCTTGGCCGCGCCAGCTGCGAAACCTGATGAGGAGGTGTGTGTGCTGCAGCAAGTGCTGGCCGAGTGCAAGGAGCAGCATGTAGCCAAGCCTGGCGAGGGCCTGTCGCAGCTGCGGCAAGCTCAGCTGCAGTCCCAGCAGCAAGCTGGCCAGCGGCAGTGCTCGCCGGCGCAGCTCAGTGACCGGCAAGTTGCTGGAGAGCTGTGAGAAGCATTGGGTAGAAAAGAGCGACAGGAAAGATGGAGGAGAGGCGTCACCCACTTACCAGCATGGTAATTACATCCCGCTTCTGCTGTGGCCTGGCCACACGGCGCAGCAGGCGTAGTCCGAACGGTTTCAGCAGGCACCAGGACTTCAGCTCGAAGTACTCCGGGCGATCCTTCATTCGTAGCAGATTCAGCTGGAACAGCTGGCGCTGCTGCTGCAGATCTTGCGCCGTCAGCAGCAGAGTGATGAGCACGCTGAGCAGCAGCGCGATGTGGATCAGCTGCAGTCGATCCACGCTAAGCCGGTTGTGGGCAGTGCGCTCCAGCAGCTGGCGATAGACGCGCAGCACGACGGACGCTACGAAGCTGAGCAGATGCAGCGAGAAGTAGCGCACGACGCGACTGTGCACACGCCAGATGAGCACCTCCCGCCGCAGGATCGCGCGCAGCATACGCAGGCGGGAGCTGGCCATGTGCTGCAGCAGGAACTCGTTGAATGCGCGATAGATGCTGGCCAGCCAGAGCAGGTAGTTGCCGAGGAAGAGCAGCTGCAGGTGGTAGACCAGAGCGAGGCTGGCTATGAAGCAGAACTGATAGCTGGAGTAAATCTTGCACTGCCAGCCGAGCAGCAGCAGCAGCTCCAGTGGCAGCAGCAGCGCCAGCAGGCACTCCTTGCGCAGCGTCACGCATAGCCACGAGCCCAGAGCATGTTCCAGCCTGGCCTGCAGCCCGGCACACTCATTAAGCAGCCTGATCCGATGATGGCGCAGCTTCAGAAAGTAGAGGTAAAGCGGCGCGTAGAGCAGGAACACCAGCGGATCGTAGACCCAGCGTTGGCTCAGCCAGAGGTATGCCAGGCAGGTCAGCAGGTTGCCCAGTGCCATCAGATGCACGTACAACTGCTCATCGCACACGAATTCGCCCTGGTGTGGGGAGTAGCTCACGTTATAGTAGCCCAGGAGCAGGCCCAGTTTCCCCGTGACACGCCACACGCACAGCAAGTGGCACAGGCAGAAGCCCTTGTCCGTGGCATGCGGCCGCACTGCTGTCATCGCAGCGGAATACTGAGCGAGTATTCAAACGGGTGAAACCTGGGAGAAATGCAAAAGGAGGGGCGGCGTAGTTAATAATAGGACTAGAGAGAGCGAAGCGATACAGAGGGACTGAGAGAGCACTGGAATGGAAAATATATAGTAATAGGGTTCCAGTTAATAATAAAAAGAAAATATGGATGAAGACAGTAAAGAAAGAGAGAGAGAGAGAGAGAGAGAGAGAGAGAGAGAGAGAGTTAGAGAGAGAGATAATAGGAGCAGACAGAAATAAGCTGTCTCTTGCTCTATTTTGCTTCTTCTCTTACCCTCTCACACTTTATTTCATGCTCAGTTAATCTGTAGAGACATGACCTTTAATGGTTAACTGCACGATATGGGCCTATCAAATCGAGACAGCACTTAAAGCAGCATAAAGCTATAAAAAGTGCATCAAAAGAGCAGCGCACGACTAGCAGATACCCCGCATGTGGAGCCAAGATAAGTGAAATGTTGCACTTCACTGTGTTTTTTCCGACTGGAAGTGGAGGAAGAAATGCTGTATTCGACGTACCGAAGATTGCACATCCTTTCAGATACTTACATATATTTCATCCAATTGTTCCTCCGATTTTCTTATAAATTTATTATTTATTACTATATGACCATAGTTCAATTTTAAATCCATTTACAGCTGCATTGTCAAAATAAGATATGAGAAGTTCGGTTACGCCTATCCATGCTGATTAATAATATATATATTATATATGGTAGGCGAAGCTTCCTGCTGTGCTTTGACAACATCTGGCCTCAATTATCTTACCCTCTGTAAGAGTATGAAAATGCTTTATCACCTCCGGCTGCCGTCGCTCGACTTGCAGCTCGCATCTGAACGGCAAATGGGTTTGCACACTGCCAGGACTCTGCTCGATGGGGCGCGTGTCATGCACCAGCAGCCATGGGGCATGTGTGTGCGATAAAAGCCGCACATAACAATGACAAAAAACTGCATGTTTTTATTACAAATTGCAATTGTACAAATTTTATACATGGCCGCCGCCACATTGCCATTGCTGCCAGTGTCGTCGTCGTTGTCGTTGCCGCATCGTGTCGCATTCCAGGACCAACATCACCTGCAAAAAGTAGGCAGAAAAACGACGCGCAGAGAGGGATATATTGGAGGCAAGTCCTGCGATAGTGTCGCCACAAATAAACTTCCGCACAAAAATTGGGCTGCATTTCCGGGCAGCCCAAAAAACTTTTTCCTTTTCCCTGGACCACGCATTTTGCTCCACGCGCATAAAGCAAATGAATTTCTTTTTGTGTGCTTTTCTATTTTTGCTGTTTGCCTATTAAAAATTGAAAAAAAAATGGTATATTAGCTTTGTGCAAATGTATTTAACGCAATAACAGTCCATGTATGTAAGATCGATTAGGTGATGAAATGGAGCAATACCTTGCGTTAATTAATTCGTAAAACTGATGAATTTAATTAATTTTTAGCAACCGATGTGGGTAAATGGTATCTGAGCGTCGAGTTCGCTGAACTGTAGCTTCTTTTACTTGGTTTTTATTTTTGGCTTTTAGTTTTTCTCTTCTTCATTTTTCTCATTTTTCGCTTTTCAATTTAACTGTCCCGCCGGCAGGCAGCGTAAAGCTTTTTTATAGCACTTTATTTTTTCGCTCGATTTCTGGCGCTATAAATTTTTGCATGTTTTCATTAGTTGTCAGCGCTGCTTTTGATGATTTATGCATGTTTTTGATGCCGTCTACAGGCCCCTGCTCTCTCCCCTTCTCTCGTTGCTCTCCCTCCCCCACTCGGAGTTGAGTAAAAACAACAAACTTATTAAAAATTTAGTTGGCAGCGCAAACTTTTTAAGCTAATGAAAATGGCTGCAGATGCCGGAATTCAGCTGCAGGTCAAGCATTAAATGCACACACACACGCATTTACAGTATGCCTTAATTTAAATAAATAAAACATTTACAATTTTGGAATATGAACAAAGTAAATTTTCAATAGGCATATTATTTGAAAATGTGTGTTAATTTAAATTAGAGCTTAAACCATAGAACAAATTTGAATAAACATCATTGTCAATTAGGCTATGGTAGCTGGAAGGAAAACATAAATAAAATAAATGAATAAAAGGTTTATGACGAAAATCGTAAGTTTTCTCGACAAATGGTTTTATAATACTTATTCATAAATGGAAGTAAAATAAACTAACTGCGACAATAACTAGAGAAAACAGGACATAATCTTGTCCAAAAAAATCCCAGCAACTTCAAAGCTCAAAAAGCACTTTAATGCTGTAAAAATAAAAATTTATTTAAATACTTTTATTATTATTCAGTTTAATACGCAGCGTCGTTCGTGCTCGCGTAGACGTTCACGCTGGAGCTCCCTTCCGCTTCCCCAGAGTCGCATGTCATTCTCGCACGATTCGAGCACGACACCAAATAAAGCTGTAGAAATTCGCGCTTCACAGGCAACAGCTGCAGCCCCCACAGGCCCGCCCCCTGAGCTGGGCTTAGGTATCAGGGCCTGCTGCGACAGCAGCTTGGTGAGCTGCTAACGATGTAGCTGATGGTAATGGTGATATGTACTGCCTTCGTAGAACCTTGTTGTCCTCCAGTTGCTCAGCTCTGCTCAGCTCAGCGCGTGTTTTTGCTCCCTGCACTGATGGCTCTAATGATTGTTTGTCAAACAAGTGGAGGGTTAGTCAGCTTCCTACAGGTCTAGTCCCAGTCCCCATTCTCCATCTGTTGTCCAGCGTCCGGAGTCCATCGTCCATCGCCCCGAAGCTGCTTATTGAATTCCAGCAGCGCTCGGCTTGTCGTGTCCCTTTTTGTGGCGCACATGCACAGGATTTTAAAATGCCACATGAAAGCGCTGCGACATGAATTCAAAGTTGCCCTCGACAAAGAGGTGGAGCAGCAGTTGGAAACGGACGAGAATGGGCAGAAGCACAGGCAAAGGCAAAGGCGACAAGCAAAAGATGAAGCAGCAAAGCAAGTGAGCCGCTTAAGCTTGACATTTTTGGGTTACGCTGCGATGAGCCCGGCGAACACAGGCCAAAACACTCACGTTCCGGCACATGCAAATCCCTGCTAACAGTGGAAGGGCCAGAAGGAGTGCAGGAGCAGGCATCGATTGGGAGCAGGAACAAATTAATCGTCAGTCGCCAATCGCCAGCTGTAAACTTTGACCTGGAAATTCCCAGTTTGAAAATAAATTAGTTTGCTGCGTGGGTGATGGCGACGCAAATCTGAAGTGGGTCTGACAGCGGTTGCACGGGCAGAAGGGGAACGGAGAAGCAGAGGAGCAGCAGAAGCAGGCGCTGTGGTTATCAGGAATTTCGCTGGTCACAGGAATGGAATTTTTAAATATTTAACGCGAACTTATCGATTTGGTTGTATGCGCGTGTTCAAATGCCGCTAATTGAAGTGGTTGCCGCCTCCGCGATGTGTGCAGCCATCAATTACCCACACCTCCCCTATGCCCACCGCATCGTTGCCCCTTTGCCACTTGAAAATGCTTTTCGTGCTGCTCGTGCTAAAAGCATTTACACAGTCTGCCATCACATTAGCGCCAAAGTACCCGAAATTGTTATTGTCTTTACGTCCCTGCCCCAGTGGCTGATACGCCCCGGATGTGTCGAGCAGCGAGTCTTGGCTGCCTCCCAGTTGGGTCGTTTCACGTCGATGAAGGGTATGCCAGAGTCAGTCTCGTGGGCAGAGTATGAGTCTTGATTGGCTGCCCGCTAAGCAATTCTATGCCAATAAAGGGTATACCAGAGTCTGTCCCTCACTGCTTGTGGGGCAAGTTCCAGTATTAGGCGACTTTTAAAACCCCAGTGCCGGGTATACCAGGGTCAGTTCTATAGAGAGAGAGTGTGAGTCTCGATTGGCTCCCAGCAAGGCCATTATACGACACTGCAGGTATTAATAGAATCAGAGTGGGAGCGCAGATATCAGAGAACAAATTAAATGCATTCGCCTGGCGTTGATTACAGAAATCAAACTTTGGAATTAGTAAACGCAATTATCTGTCATGTTATTCGATTTATCAGATGTCAAAGGTACTGTAGGGAAATCACTTCATTTCTCAGCGAGCCGAGCTCAAAATTCTTGATGCATATATTAGGTAAGTAGAGCCTTGGCAGCTGCTCGCCTTTCTGGCAAACTTGATTGAACAGGCTTGCATATGTATTAGTATTGGTATTAGTCTTAGTATTGTAAGTGTGTAAAGCGAACTTGAGTTTTTGAATTGCTATCGGCATGTAAAGCACGTCCGCCTAAGCCCATCCCGAAGCAATAAATCAAATGAGTAAAAAACTACCGCCGGATACCATTCACCTAGTATGAGTAATACATACATTCTCTATATAGTCAGAGGACCTTCCTTTTCACCGATGTTGTTATACTCTCTGCAAGAGTATGAGGAGAAAGCAGGGAAGCAAAGGAAACTGTAGAAGTGTTGGATCTGAACTGGCCTGGCCTAAAGAATCTATTAAATCACTTGAGCTGGGAGAGCTGGCAACCTAATTAGCTGCTGCTGTCCCAAGGCCCTCAGCCCTTAGCAGAGAGCCTTGAGCCCCATGCGCCCATGTCGCATGACCCACGGCCGTGCAACGTGGCGTATGATTAACACGACTAATGAACGCCGTCACCGCTGAGCTGTAAATGATTGAATTAAAACTCATTCGCGTTCTGGTCTCAACTCAATTCAATTGCCTTCAATGCGATTCAATTGAGTTATTAGCTGCCGCCTGCCAGTTCATTGCGCATGCAAACTATTCGCTCATCCATTCGCATATCCATGTCCCTGTTCGCGTTCCAATTCGAAATTATTTCTTCGCAGCGCGTGAGCAGCTGACTGGAAAGTAATTTCAATCAACTGCATTAGGCCCGCCCTGAACCTATCTACACGTTTAATAGGCTCGCAATAATTGCAATTTGCACATCGAAACAAAGCTCCGAAAAATGTTTAAGCTGAAAAGAAACATTGACTTCGGCATAATGAAAGTCACATACACTTTCCATAGCACGTTAATGTTAATGTTGTCACAGTTTGTTGAATATGCAAAATGTAGCTTCGTTTCTATACTTCCAGTATTCAGGAGAATGAATCTACATCCGCACAGAAGTCTTCAAATTATTACACCCTCTGCCAGGGTATAAACATGTAAGTCCTAGTGTTTAGCATGCAGCTCAATAAAGTTTCCAGCTCTCATTTTTCGGCAGTTTTCCCATAAGAGTGCAGAGTTGCGAGTGTGAAGTGTGGAGAGTTTGCGTATTGCAATTTGTGCAAAATGCAAATTTCCTCACTGATGACAGCCGCAATTTTGTGCGCCATTGTTGTTAGTCATGTGCTGCTGCTGCTGCTGCTGCTGTTGCCAGTCATGTTGTTGTTTGTCTACAGCTATTGTTTGTGCTAAGCATGTGTACAGAGCTGTCCACTTGAATAGAACCCAATTGGCTTCGAGCGAGACAAAGTGCAAGCAAAACGCAATACGTAAATGAGGCTGAAGGAAGTAAATAGTTCGGCACAATTATCAACAGAAGCAGCAGACAGACTTTGCCCAGCAACTGTGTCTACGCAGATGCCCAGCACTGTATGCCCAGGCACATAACAATAAACATGGCACAGAAGAGCAGCAAAGCAGAATCCGAACTTTACAAAATGCATTCGCTGACCCAACAAAGGCTGACCAGAGCTAACCCTGGTCCCCAGCTCTCTGCCCACCCACCGATTTGTCCTTCCAATCCCTTAGCATCTTTCTCTCACTCGTTATACGCTTGCAGAGGCAGCCTTAGATCATCACATACCTATTCGAGAGAAGCAGCTGCAAGGTCATGCCAATTTTGGAAAGCTTTTTGATAGTTTTGTCTATTAATGATGTGCATCGCTTGTTCCAATAAACAGGTGCAATACATTTGTGTGCACATTTGTCATTTTCGAGTTTCCATGCTCAGGCAATTTGGCTCAAGTTGCACATATTGATTTACGACAATGACAGCGTTCGGCTGCAATCATTGTCAGCACCAGCAGAAGGTCTGTTCGTGTTTGAGTTGCCAAAACGCCTGGGCCAAGCCTGATGCCCGTCATAATTGCGCATTTGGGTGCAAGGCCTTGGCTGTGCCGCACTCACACGAACACTTACATTTACATTCACACACCCACACACACACACATACGTAAATGGCGACGGAAGCTTTTAAGCAAACAGGATATGTTGTGAGCAGCTTTGGGCCACATACAGGATGCAGGCAGGACTAGAACAATACTTACAAGTCCGGCCAAGCTGCTCCCAGGCAAAATATTTGTTATGCAAAGCCTTTGATGTTGTCCTTGGGCAGGGCACAGTCTCCATCTGAGAGCAGGATGCAGCGCAACGACTTGCCGATGACAGCGTCATTCGGCCCTAAGCAGGTCGAGCGAAGTGATTCACTCTTTTTTCCTAATCGCTCTCGATGTAACTTCGATGTGACTTTAAATTCCGTTCACCCATTAAAAACGAATATACTAGTTTTGTGAAGATACACACGTATGTACTATATACAGCATAAACAGCCGCGTCGAGCAAGTTTATTTTAAGTTTCAAAAGCTTTGCGCTCACCGCCGTCGAAAGTTCATGTTGATCACCCATAATATTCAGCTTTAACTGTAGACGCATGGTATTCTACATTCGACTGTGGCTTTCATTTCTTGTTCGACTAAGTTGGCCAATGAAAAGTTTGTTTTTCAACATTTCGGGCAAAGAGATAATAATTAGGGTTGACCGAAAAAAAGGAGGAGGACAAAGTCCAGGAAGCGTCAGTAGGAAGCAGAGAGGGAAGAAAAGAGAAACCTGAAAAAGGAACAACGATAAATAAAGTATGATGCAAAGGACGCTAGCCTCTGGCCGGAGTCGGAGTCCTGCGCACTTAGCAGGCAATTGCAGGATAATTTAATTACGTGGCGGGCACGAGATTAACGGGATGATAATAACAAAATAAGCTGGCCGAAAGGCTTACAGGACCAGGGCAATAAAAGGTGCACAGATAAAATGTGCGGTAAATTAAGTGAGAAATGGCCGCGCCCGAAGTTGGCCATTATAAAGCCTGTAACTGGACGATAACAGGCACATCGGCAGGCTTATATAAATTGCAGTCAGACTTAATCAACCTGCCAGGAGGTGGCGCTTTTTTTGCGAGTGTGTGTCGCCGGATGTGGACTGAACAGGTAACAGCTGGCTCCAAGCAACGCGAACTGAACGTAATTAGTATACAAATTATTCAGGCGACAATTGAATCGACCAGAAGCGTAATAGATAATGGATAATTCAAGTTGATAATTAAGCTGAACTGTTTTACGAAATATGGGAAATGTTTGATTCAACGATTGTTTTTTGGGGAATTTATATTTGTATCAAAAGTATTTCTACAATAGGAATTTTGGCAAGAGGGTACATCAAATTTATATTCGACTTGACAATTGACAATTTCGAAGTAAATATGTTGGCCAAATGCTGAGCCCTCAATTCATATCAGTCTTATAGAACCTGATCGCTACGATGGTAAAAATAATTTGGACCGCTGCAAGCGAAATGGAATGAATGAGACTCAATACTTTGAAATGTCATGATTGAGCTTACGTAGCCAATATATAAGGATGTAATGTTGTAAAATAAATAACCAGCTCAGTATGAGACCTACTATGAATATACGGCCATTTTCCTGGAAAAGCAAGAAAAATAATTAAGTAAATAATCATTTAAATTGATTGAAGTACTCGCCCTTTGAATGCTGAAGAACATTAAAAGCCCAGCCACAAAATGGATTACACAAGAAATCACATCACAAGCAAATACAAAATCTGGGTCCAAACCAAAAATGCCATACGAATCCTTTGCGGTACAATACATTATAATGTTCAGCAATAAGAGGACTATGGCATGGAATATTGTCCAATAAGTGAAAAACTTGGACTTTTCATAATTAGAACAGCAGCAATCATCGAGACAAGCACAATAGGGGCCAGTACACATAATTTTTAAATTTCCTTATAATATTAATTTAATTTTATTATGAAATTGTATTTTCCAAAAGTGACTTTAATATTGCCGTCTACTTGGATCTATCCAACCAGATGACCTTAGACAAGTTAGAAAAATAGAAAATCGGGAGCTCTGTTGCAATTCGTATTACACTCTTGAGAATTATAAGACGTATTATTCGAATGAATCCAAGGACTCCCTTCCTACTCAACTGATTATTCAGTCAATTGCCTTATACTTAATTCATGATCGATTTGCCAAGACAGTATTATGCATCAGGTACCTAGTCCCTTTACTTCAAATCGGAGTCATAGAACCTATATGCTGTAATGCTTAAAATAATTTGGACCGCTGCGAAAAAGAGAAAACGCGTTAGACACAAAAGGTTGAGACGTTATGTGAGAACTTACGTAGCCAATATAGTGACAGCAAGAATTGAAAAATAAATATCCAGCTCAATACGAGACCAATTAAAAACAGAGTTCCATTTTCCTAGGTACGGAAAGAGTATACTAAATAAGTACCATATAAATGTATTTAACTAAGACACGCACCCTTTTAATACCGACTAGCATTGCAAGGCCAGCAATAAGATAAGTTATGCAAACAACCACATCAATAGCAAATAATATATCTCGGTTGCATCCAAATAGTCCCTCCTTCGTGTTGAAGTAAAATGCACAGTGCAAAACGAGTAAGATAGAAGCATGCACTATAGCCCAGTATGAGAAAAAAAGGGATTTGCTGCGATTTGAACAACAGCAGTCATCGAAACAAGCAAAATTTGGACCAGTACACATAATTCAAAAGCTTTCGTAAAAAAAATAAATATATTTTGTAAGTATTTTGAAATCCTATCACAAATAAAATGTTACATTAAATTTGTATTTACCGCCTACTATGCTTTTTCAATGAGGCGATCATAGGAGACTTTGAAAAACTGTCATTTGCTAACCACATTACATTTTTAGAAAATAGGCGATCTATAACGATGCAGCTAAGATGTATCAAGATATTAAAGCGCAAGACTTTCCTAGGTCACTAATTCAATTCGGAGTCATAATATCTGACCGCTGTGATGGTGAAAATAATTTGGACGGCTGCAAGCAAAAGAACGTGCATGAAACTGAATACTTTGAGACACTTTGTTAGAACTCACGTAGCCAATAGATGAAGAAAATAAATGTAAAAAGAAATATCCAGCTCATTATGAGACCTATCAAGAACAAGGGTCCGTTTTCCTGGTGAAGAAATTATTATATTTGAATTTGTTATGATTAATTGATTTAGGCACTCACATTCATCATTCCTAAGAGCATTAAGATTCCACTAGCAAGATAGATAACACACACAGTCACATCCAAAGCAAAATATATATCAGGGTTTACATCCTCAAAGCCGGCATATTCGTCCCTCGCGACGCAAAAAACTATAATTTTGACTAATAGATATACTAAAGCATGGGATATAGTCCAATATGAGAAAAACGTTGACTTTGCTTTGTTTGAACAGCAGCAGTCATCGAAACAATCACAATTTGGACCTGTACACATGGTTTTAAAATGTTCACAAGATTATTGATCAGTATTTCACACTGGCTTGATAGTATTTAATTTATTCAAAAAACTCACATTAAATACAGAAAGCAAAGACGACTACTACTTATTTACACTACTTCTACTTTTTTATTTACAAATTTCCAACTGGTTTCCAATACTCTACGGCTATATTGAAGATCCGACTTATAGATATATAGATATAGATCGTGGACAAGCTGTTAATGGGCAACTTGGCTGTAACGTTGCGAGTTTGCATGCATGTCAAGCACATTTCCATTCTGCAAAGTTTCTTGCCCCAGCTGCAGTTGCACTTGCACCGCGCTGCGCCTTGGTGGCCTCGTTTCAGTTTCTTATGCAATAATTAAGTGTGTGCCAAGTAGAGTGAAGCGTGAAGCGCAACGAGACTCTCATTTTCCCATTTTCCTTTGCCCTGTTATTCGCTTCATGCGTAACGTCAATGAGTGGGAAAACTGGGCAGCTATTGTGTGCGCAAGTATGTGATTTTGGATATGCTCTCGAGTGTTACATATGACGCACGCATGAGAAATCAAAAGAACCAGCCAGCCCCACCATTTTTAAAGTAACCAGGAAAATCAGCAGCAAGATTTTCAAATTCTTGTAACTGACAAATATGCCTTAGAAGTGCGAGAGCGTAAAAACGTAGATACCCCAATTGTTATTTACCATTCGCCCAGCTTGCCAGCCCGAGATTCATTTATGCATTCTGTGCCTTGTTGATCGGAAGCTGCGAAAACGAGAAAACGAGGTGTGCTGAAAATTATGCTACAGTTTTTAAGTGCGCCAAGTACTCGTTTGCTTATGTGTTTGTGTACTTGTTTACAAGCTAGTTGAAAAAATGTTATTTACAGAGGCGAGTAGAGCTTTCTTGGCGAATTAAAATAATAATGTTTTACTATATCTTTCATGTAGATATATCTCTAACTTCTTGAAGTGTGCTTAAGACGAGCACGATTTCACTTCTATTGCCATCAAAATGTGAGAGCTTGAAATCAAATTTAAACATCTATCCTCTTCATGCACAAGCGTGGGGTGCAACTTACACGACATGTCTGTTTCCATGTACGAGTGCTTGTGCGTGTGTGAGTGAGCGACACGTACTTCCGCTCATAAGCCAAAGGCGACCTCGACAAGGGCGCAAAAATATTTTGAACAGCGTAACGAGATAATATTTTTGCAACATACGATAGTCGCAGTCGCAGTAGCAGTCGCTGCGAGTCGGTGCCTTTTTTACAGTACAGGTATATAACGTTTGTGGACATGTGGCCAATCTTACAGTTTCGAAGATGATATTTATGCCACGCTCATCAGTATTTTCGATTTCGAGCTGCTTTTTATATGTAAATCAAGTTATACCAAAATCTTTAGTATTTCTAATGAATTTGTAACGGGAATAATAGGTGCATGGTATCTGGAAGCCAAGTGTGCTCGACTGCAGCTTTCTTTACTCGTTCTGCTTGCTCTCTTTGTGTGCCTCTGCTAAATGATATTACCTGTAGCAACATCAACATGACAGGCAGGCAGGCAGGCAGCAGTGCGGGCGGGAGGTCTGTTGAGCAGAATTGCTGCGACGACGTAGACGCCGTGCACTACTAACGGAAACAGGATGTGCTGGCTTGGCAGTTGTGAAGTGATGTTTAGGCCAGGCCAACGAATACGTTGAGCAGTCGAGCACTTGCTCCATGTGCGAAACTCGCCCATAGGCATCATTGAGTGCCACATTTTATGTCTTGCCAATGGCAGACTACAAGTCACTAGCTACGTGAGTGTGTGTTTGTCTATGCATGTATATGCGTGTGTGTGCGTACTTGATATGCGCCCGCGGGTAACACTCGCATAGAGCCACGCATTCACAATCTACACTCGCTTAGCGAGCTCCTGCTCGATGCCCTTGGGCAGATACTCGACGAACTTCTGCAATTCCTGTGACAGCATAAATCGCTGCGCTTGCTTCAATTTGTTGGCGTTGAGTTTGTGTGTGTACACGCGCTGAGTCTGTAGGTGGAAGAACAATAAAGCCACATTGGCAATTTAATGTGCTGACAAACATTTGAACGGCCTTTAAACGACAGCTTTCATACGACACGTAGCCCAGACGCCGCATCCAAAACAGCTTACCAGTTCGCCCGGCAATCGACAGCCGGAAGCTCGGGCTATAATTTCCGAATCGAATGCCCGATAAGCACGTAAACAGCACAAAGCACGAGCTGCAACTGCACCGAAACGCAGGCGAGGGCGAAGACAGCTTAGCTCGTGGAAGGTTTTCCAATGGGCTGCACGGTATTGCTCGAGTGTCGCACGTCTTTCTTCTCTTTTCCCTGGTAAATTCTAGAGAATAGAGAAGAGAGGGAACTTTTGGCACAATACACTTAAATAACGAGAAGTGAGAATCATTGCAATTGGGTGCACGGTATTGCATGGTCAAGCTTCTCGTCTTCATTTGTTAATCGCAGATAATGCGAGCGCAGTTCAGCTCGCAAATCACAGTGGGAGTCGCTACAATTAATAACAGAGCAGAATAATACCGAGCTTTAAGCGAAGAGAAGGATTTAATAATGGGCGAGTGTCAACTACACATGGGTTATTCGAAAGCTAGGGATTCGCTTGAAAGCAGAAAACATTAAAGTATACTCAACTACACACACAAATAGAAAATGTGTGTACAGAGTCATAACAACTTCATTTTCAGCTGCACAGCTCACCCAGCAGAGGCAGAGACCAAATTTAAACACTCTTCTGAGTCTGCGAATTTAAGCGAGGTCTTTTCACAGGGAGCTCCGGCTGCAGTCGGGACTGCCATTTGCATATTTGCGTTACAATTTTCGTTTTGAGCTTGTAAATTTGGCTTTATGCTGTGCAAGGTGCAAATCTGTTTAGCGTCCTCTGTGCAATAGCCCCATTAAAATGCATTTATGCAAAGGCCAATAGAAACTTCCACGGTAGAATGTCAACGGGTCGTGAAGTTGCTGCAAACTAACATTTAACGTGTACTCCCAGTTCCAGTTTCAGGCAGAGTTCCAGTCTATTTATATGATTATTAGTTCGTATCATTTCATATTTTTCGTGAGCTCTTGTAAAACGATCTCCTGAACTATAGAACTTATTCTCCATGACTGTCGATATTGCTCAATTACTTGTTTTATTTTAGTCGTTAGCTATAATTTTACGATTGCATCGTGAATCTTTTCACAGTTTTGCGCCATTGAAACTGTGCTCATAAATGTCATTGGAGGTGTCTCCACTCCCAGCAACTTATATCTAATCTAATCTAATATAAGTGTGTGTACATGTTGCTTCATCTCTTGTTTTTGCTTCATACCATGCCTTACTTTTATTTTAAATAATGTACAAGTACGACACCAATATTTTACTGTTATTCTCGTGGCAAAAGCCCAAAAACTTGAGGCTTCAGCATGAGAATAACTAGCGTAAATCCATTTATTTTGAAGCCAACTCGACGTATGTGTAATGTGAATAGAGCGAAGTCCTTACTCGGTTTTGGTTGATAAATTATGTAGCCCATTTGTGGAGAACGTGCTAATAACTAAAGTGAACGACGCTAATGCCGTTGACGCCTCCACATACACACACACACACACACACAGGAGTCACAGAAGCATACTGGCATAACATGTACGCCACGTAAAGCTCATTTTGGTAAAATGCCAATTGACTTTAATTGCCCCTGCCTGCACAGAGTCGGATTCATGTATGTTGCCCTCAATGTGCAGCATGACGACAGCGCTAGAGCTGTATAGCTCTACAGTTCCTTTGCAGTTCCACATTTTTACGGAGGCAGCACCAATTTTATTAGTTTCTCGCTGGAAGCCTGCGAAAACAGTTTGTGAAATTTCATTTTCAGCACACTTGATTTTTAAATGGCACTGCGAGAAGAGACAGACAGCAACATATAGTGAGAGAAGGGGAGCGAGGTCCCCCACAAAAATGTCCTGTTAATTTGTACAAAAATGTCTCCATTAAATTACAAAAATGTTAAATGTATTTCGGAGCCCGACAAGTCTCTTGAATGTTATGAATTGCAAAAGAAAAATTGGTAAATGCGTGTAAAGCGCTTGCAACGGATATCGGTGCAGTCAAAGGAGAGGATAAGCCAGAATGGACACTGTAGACCGCTCACATATCAGCAGGCAGCTGCAGCTTCCCGAGAGGAGGACACGTTGAATGCGTGTGCAATCTGGTAATAAATATTTTATATTTACAATGTGCTCCGAAGGGTACATCGATTCCTCAGCGACTGAGGGAATCTACAGTAAGCTGGGGATTTTGTATGGCACTAGCACAGAATATGCACGAGCATATTGTAAAGGTATGCAAAGAAGAAGGCGGAATGGATTGGAACAAGGGGTTAAGATACCTTCCTCATATCCTGCTGTGAAACACCTCCTCAGGGTATTCGTGATTCGGACATGTACATAGATTGGGTGAAATTGTTTTCTTAAATGTTTGCTCAAGACCCGCAGAGTTGTGTACGCAAGACAAGCTCGAAAGTCGGCCATGCTGCGTCTTTTTGGCTTTATGGCATTGCATTTTGTAATTAATGGGCAAGGCTCTGGCCTCCGAGCTCCGAGCTCCGGGCTGGAGGCCTCGGCCTCTATACGGCCGTACGGGACAATTATGCATACAAATGTCCAGACAGTCGTATTGGGGCTATTCGGGGACCGTATCGCTGCGCACGATGGCCTCGTAAATAGCTGTAGATACTTTTATAAGGCAACTTACTTCTATAAAGCATCATTTAATCTGCGGCCCAGCGACTCTTTCGGGTGCTTAATTCGCCGCAATAAACATGGAATGAAATTAACTTTTTATGGTTGTTTCCTGTTTGCTCTACAAGTTCTACTTACTGCCAATATACCGAGAAGCGAGCTTTAATCTTTGGCCTAACGTTTAGGCTTTTGTGGTTTAGTCCAACACTTCTAACATTTTCAATATGCTGAAACATATATTTTTGTGATTGATTTTCAGGTAGTTATTTTTCCTCTTTTCAATTCGTGTATAAGTTAAATGAATATATAAATTTTGCTGGGATACTGAATAACTAAAGTCATTGAAACTTATTAAAAATTTCCCGAGATGTACCATAAGAACTGCCTATCACTAGCTTAATTTGTGAGTGGCGACAACACGGAATTGGGTTTTGTGCTCAGTTTCTGCTTTCGTTTCTGAATTCTTCCAATGCATGTGACTTGTTCCTTATACTGTTGTTTATTATTTCGGCAACTAATTAAGCAAACTTTTTGGCTTTGGCTTGGATGCTCGACGCTCACGTTTGACGAGCCGTGTCATGGAGAAGACAATGTGAAAACAAGAAAAATACAAGGAAAAAGGAAAATGCTGCTTCAATTTTCTACGTGCGGCCCATAAAGCCTACATGTAATTCTGCTTTTATAAGCATGGCAACGGAGGAGAAGAGAGCGGAACTTGTCGAATGCCATTACAAGTTTACAATTGTGTTAGGACTACTTTTTGGTCGAGTTTCGGATGGAGCACATTAATAAACCATAACTAATGGCCATACGAGTGTTTCGAGGGACAGACAGAATCTGCTTAAAGCTCGACTTTAAATTCTCGTTGAAACTTGGTGCAACTGTCGGATTACAGAGGATAAGTCAACAGCTCCAGTACTGGGCACACTGCAGACAGGTCGAATGGAGCGCATAAAAAGCAAACAAGTAAATGAAATTTCCGCTCGTGTGCCGGGCCCTAAACCTGAACCTGGTGTATCAATAGAAAATCTGTTGTTGTTATTGTTGTTCTGTTGTTGTTAAAGCTGTTGTTTGTTGCGCAATTTAAGAGTGCCGGAAATATGTTTAGCTTTATGAGCTCTCCACCAGCGCAGAAGTGGTGCTCAGCTTAGTAGAACCTAAGTGCGAAAAGTTGCCAGCTGCTCGGGCGAGTTGAGAAGTTACTACTTCTACAACTACAACTATGTTACGACATACTCGCATAGCATTTTAGATAATATCTTTTGATTAGTGGCAACCGCAAAAACTTTAATTAAATTCGCACACAATTCTCTGGGAACTTTATGCAGCATTTGCTCTGTCACCGGATAAGTTCAACGACGCGTAACCAGTGTCTAGAGCAGGTCCCAGTCCCTCAGTACAACAATGCACAGTGGTCAAATCTGTACGTTACCATCTTGCAAACTTAAAAGTTTACATTTTGTTGATATCTTATATTTTCTGGAAAGCATTTATCAAAAGTATGAATGTAAAAGTGATTCTTTAGTCAAAACGTAGACAATGTCGAACACAATATCGACTGTAATTTTCATTCAAGCAATCTTATGAAAGTCTTAGGATATAGCGATATGGAAAATTAATTGCTAGGTAGACAGAATGAGCCACTGTGCTCTGCTGACCCCGTTCCGGTCCCAGTCCTAGACACATGCATGGAATCTGCCATTGTTTGGGCGTCGACTTTAAGTTCCTTGAATAAAAACTTAATAGAAAACTTTTGCTTGCAAAGTTATGTTAACTTGCAACTCCTGCTCAGCTCCAATGAATTAATTAGTTGATTTTGCGTAAAAGTTTGCTGTAGCAGTCTACGAGCTGCAGAGAGTGGAAAGTTATTTTTTGAAATTTAATTTATTCGTTAAAAATTCATTCAATTTTTATTGGTTCTCTTTAAAGACGTGTGGGTGTTGCCCAATATACATTATAGTTATGTAACCCTCTGCCAGCCCATAAATTTGCTCTCAGCGAGCACACGGCAAGGACCAGGACAGTCAGCGCGCCACACACCAGCACAAGCACACGCACACAACACACTCGTAACTCATATCAAATTGCACCATTTGTTGTTTGTCTCCTGAGGGATATGTAGTCCGTAGTGTGCTGTCGCATTGTTGTTGTTGTTGTTTTTGCCACTGATGTTGGTGTGCTGTGCTCTGGCTGCCCTGGTCCGATGCGCGATGAGTCGCAGCGCAAGTTACAGGGCGCAAGTTTTATCGTTTGACGCTTTCGAATTTGATAAATTTATCACAGCTTACAAAAAATTATAAGAATTTATGCAAATCAAAAGGAAGGGGGAAAAATTATCTCATAGATTGTGCAATACGAGTGCAGCAACCAGCCACGCCCACGCCCCCGAGCATCAAGTTTGTCTTCGCTCGCACTCTTTGTCCGGGCAGAACGTGGGCATCGCTGTCGTTGTTGTGCGCAATTATTGCACGATCCTTACAAAGTATAAAAAGCTACAAAATCAATAAATAGTTTATAGTTTATGTCCTTAATCTAGTCCTAAGTTTCATTCGTTTGTTAGTTCAGTTTCTAAAGTTTCTGTCTCTGTCTATTTGGAGCTCTTCTTCTTCTTCGACTTAGGCATCTGCGCGATCAGTCGGAAGAAGTACTCGTCGCGTTGAAGCAGCCTGCCGCGCGCGTAAGAGTGAATGTCGGCGTCCATGTTGTGGTCGCGCAGCCACGAGGAAGTGTTGCACGTGCTCATCTCTGTACGTGGCTCATCGGGCAGGCTCTCGTGACCTGCAGAATGATGGAGAGAGGGAATGCCAAAAGAGGGGGAGATTAGCGGTTCCATCAGATTGCGTATGTGAGGCGACCACTTACCTGCTGTCATCACTTTGTAGGGCTCCTCCGATTCCAGGGGCTCGCTCAGTCCAATTTCATTCTTGGCAAATATGCGTATCATGTACTCGTGATTCTCTTGCAGGTCTCTTATCTGGAATTTCTGCACGCCAGCTGGCACACGACCAACCTCGATCCACATGGACTTCTTCATGTCACGTATAGCTATGTGGTATCCGATCAGAGGCGCACCTCCATCTGATTCGGGAATACCCCATTCGAATATGTGTGCATTGGCCGCAAGCACTCGTGCTTCCAGTGGAGCAGTCGGTGGCGATGGTACAGCTAGACAGAGTAAGAGAGAGAGAAAGAGAGTTAAGGGTCACTTTCGATTCCAGGATCTCTATTTTTCTTGACTTGCACTTACTTGCATGTGTCTTCAGCGATATGGCCTCTGTGACGGCTGGTGCACCTAATCCAACCTCATTCTCCGCTGAGACACGGAACCAGTACTCGCACTTCTCCTTTAGATTGTCTATGCTGTAGTGTAGCTGATGAGCATCCAGGGTAATGACCTTGGACCAGCTTGTTGACGTCGAAGACTTCTTTTCCACGCAGTAGCCTGTACACAGTCAACAGATAAAAATAAGTTTTCTCAAATATTTTACTCTGCGAATCTTTCACTCTACCTGTGATCTCAGAGCCCCCGTTGCAGGCTGGTACCTCCCAGTCGAGGGTCACGCTGCGACTCGTCACGTCGGGTGCTCTCAGATTTTGCGGTGGTGATGGCGGCGCTACAAAATATCATTTAAATATCAATTTCGGGTAAGTACTGTAATGAGGTATAATTGCATAATTGCATGCGTTAACACTTTGGACGTACCCATGTATTCGGATTCGTTTGCTGTTGGATTGAATTTTTTTTTGGCGCAGGACAAGCATGAGGTGTTGGCGTTAGGAGAAAGCAATTGGCAAAGCAATAAGCGAGAATAATAACGAACAATTTTCGCTCTACTCACTTATCTTGCGTCCCACGGTGATTTTCTCCGTGGTCTCGAATGCCTCGCTAGTACCGACCTCATTACGAGCGTAAATTCTGAACAGATAGCCCTTGTTTTGCACGACCTTTTGGACGTGAATGTTCGTCACAGTGCCTGTCGTGGTTCCCAGCGAACGGAACTCAGTTTCAGTCTCTTCCCTAATTTCCACGATATACTCGATTATCTTTGAGCCACCATCTGTCTCCGAGGGCTCCCAGGATAGGGTGAACGATGTACCGTTCATGCCGGACACCGAGGTGGGGCCGCGTGGTGGAGAAGGCTTTGCTGTAGTACAAAATGAAGATAATGCTACAAATAACTATAATTAGGAGAGATTGCATAATATACGCACCAAACTTCTTGGTTATGGTCACTGGCTCACTCTCCGTAGGCTCTGATTCGCCCACAGGGTTGCTGGCAACCACACGGAACATGTACTGTGCATTCATGGAAAGCTTTTGAATGGCATATGAGTGGATGTCCTTGTCAAAGTCGGAAACCTTCATCCAGACATTGTTCTGAATGTCACATTTTTCCAGTGTATATTTGTTGATGTCCATACCGCCATCGTCAATGGGCGGTGTCCATTCCAGCGTAATGGAGTCCTTCTTGATTTCCTTCACCTCCAAAGATTGTGGCCTACTTGGCTTGTCGATAACCTGAACCGTACACTCCACATGACTCGAGCCAGACTCATTGCTGGCAGTCACCTTGTATCGCCCAGAGTGCTCGCGTGTAAGCTTCTTAACGGTATAGACGGAACTCGTTTCCGTGGTCTCAATCGTAATGGTGGACGTTGACTTCTGCTCAACAGTCTCCTTGTGCCAGGTAACAGAGGGCCGTGGATAGCCGCCAACTGTTGCCGGAATGGTAAGGGTGCTGCCAGTGCGCAGTTTCTGGGACAAATACTTATCCTCGATCTCAATATTAGGCTTTTGCTGCAGCTTCAGTCTGCACGAAGTCTCTACGGAGCCCTTCTCGTTCGTCGCCACGCACGTGTAGGTGGCTTCAGTCTCAATTGTTGTCTTTTCAATAATGTATTTGGCAACGCGCTTCTCGTAGCGGAAGCTGCTCGACTCGAACACTTCGCCGTTTTTCTTCCATGTGACAACGGGCTCTGGAATGCCTCCAAAGACGCAAGACAGCGTCACTTCCTTGTTCAGTTCACTGCTGATGTCCTGCAGTGGCTCGCGAACGCTTGGCGCTTCGGTTTCCACTTTGGGTATTAAGCGTATGGGCGATGATATGGGCGACGCAGGCGACGGACCCACTTCGTTGACTGCAATCGCACGGAATACGTATTCCATATCAACTTTCAGCTTACTAATCGTGTATGTGGTGTCCTTGATTTTCCTTATTTCAGTCCATCTGCAGGAGAAAGACAGTTTAGAAGTTTCATTGGGAATTATTATTATTATTGATACTTACTTTTCTTCCTTAACGTCGTGGTACTCCAGTATATATTCAATGATTTCTGAATTACCATCATCCTCGGGCGCCTTCCAATACAGGGTTATTGAATCGTGCATTACTTCCAAAGGTTGTGGAGTACCAGGTGCCGTTGGCTTGCCTAAAATCATTTTAGCATGGAGCGGGACTTAGTTTCTGCATCGCTAATTTCCTAATTAATTGTTTCAACTTACGCATAATGACCAGACGTAGACTAGCCTCTGCCTCGCCCACGGGATTGACAAGCTTTACGTTGTACTCGCCCTCGTCATCGTTGACAACCTTTTTAATAGTCAACGTGGCGGATTGCTCGTCGATTGTGGGAATGGTACGCTTCGTCTTAGGGACGACAACATTGCGCGTTGTCCACTCGGCCTCAGGGGTCGGGGTGCCCGTGTATTTGACAGTAAAGGTAACATCCTCGTTCTCCTTAACTTTGACTGTCTGATCCTTGTCAGAGGTAATTAGGGGCGGCAGTTTAAGCTCTTCCACGCAAAGTTTGCTAGTGCTCGTTACGTTCTCGGCGATGCAACTGATCTCACCCGCATCATCATCGCTGGCATCGTGAATGACCAGACGTCTGACGGTTCCCTCAACGAATACCTCGTGCTTTTTATTTGGCTTGATGGGCTTACCCTTTTTGCACCATGTGACCTCCACATCGGGCTGAGAGAGCTCTACAGTAAATTCGGCATCTGTTGTCTTGGTGGCGATTGTCACATCTGGCAATCTGACTATGAAGTCCACCAGCGGTTCCTCTACAATAAGCTCAGCCTTGGACGTTTTGTCTCCCACCTCAATGGAATACTCGCCCACATCTTCAGGCTTGGCCTTGGTAATGCGTAGCGACTGCTTCTTGCCATCGATTGTGAGTTGTATGCGTTCATCAAACTTGATTTCTTTGCCGTTCTTGAACCACTTCACTAGAGCATCACCCTTACTCAGCTCAATGTCGAATATTGCATTTTCTCCCTTGGTGACCGAGACGTCCTTTAGAGGTGTAATGATCTCTGGTGGAAGTTCGATGACAGTAAGCTCGGCACTGCATTCTTGGTCCTCCAGCTTACAGGTGTATTCGCCCTCATCATGAATTGTTGTATCACGTATAACCAAACGTCGTGATTTACCATCCTTGATAAACTCACAATTCTTGTTCTCGAGCGTAATCTTTTCACCGTCTTTGTACCAAGTCACTTCCGTCGATTCTGTTGTAAGCTCCACATCCAGAATAGCCGTATCCTTTTCAGTGACCTCATAGTCTTCAAGTACTTTAGTAAAGTCAGGCTTACGCTGGAGCACCTCCACAGTGGACTGCGTCTCCAGTTTCTTTACCTTACAAACATATGTGCCGGAGTCGCGTAGGTTCGTGTTCCGTATAACCAGTTTGTGCGCTTTGCCATCCTCTACAACAACACGATGATCCATGCCACTTAGCTCTTTACCATTGAAAAACCATTTGGTCGATACCACATGTGAAGTTTCACATTCCAATGTCAGAGATTGTATTTCCTCAATGGTAATGGTCTTCTTCAGCTTCTTTGTGAAGGTTACCTCATCGACTTCAACAATTACACGTGCGCCGTGTGATGTCTTGCCAATAGGATTGCTGGCAATGCATTTGTAGTCCCCAGAGTCAGTTTCAGGATTGGCATTCTGTATGATAAGTTCAATGTTTTCTCCATCGTAGATCTGTTGCACGCGCTCACTGGGATACAGTGGGCTATTATTGAAGAGCCACTGCACCTCCGGCACTGGATTACCCGATACCTTCGCAGGCAAGCGAATCTCTCCCTTCTGAGGCACCGATTGTTCTTCAAAGCGTTCCACAAATAGAGGAGGCTCGGCATTGCCACTAGTTGATTCTAATTGAGAGAAGACCGTTAGTGAAAATAAACACAGAGAAAATTGCCATTGATGGACATGCAACAAGCAACATACCTTCAATTGTGAGATTGGCTGTGGTTTCCACACTGCCCAATGGGTTAACCGCCTTCACAGAATACTCTCCCTTCTCAGACTTCTTTGGTGTGATTAGTGTCAATGTGTGTAGGTCTTTCTCTGATTTGGCATTCTTTATGGGCTTGCCATCCTTGTACCATGTTACCTTAGGCGCCGGATTTCCAACGATTTGTGTGGAAAGGACAACGCTTTCTCCTTCGCGTATCACCATATTTCTAAGAGGCTCCAAAATTTGAGGAGCTTCCTTGTCCGAGGTTCGCACCTTTAAGGTGATGGGCAAACGGGCCTCTCCTTCGCGATTTGTAGCTATGACTTCGTATGTGCCTTCCTGAGATTTCTTAACCTTGGTTATGTGCACAACACTACAGTACATGTGCATATCCGATTCAGTAACAATCCGAACGTTCGTCAACTCCTCCTCGTCAATATCCTCGCCGTTAAAGGTCCAGACAATGTCCGGCTCCGGCACCGCAACAAGGCGGCACTCCAAAATGACATTCGTTCCTTCATCAACATATTGGGCCTTTGGCTTACGCGAGAACGTTGGCGGTATACCCTCAAGAATATCAGCCAGAGAAGATTCACGCGACATGCTCCTACGTGACAAGGCCGTTGCATCTGAGCCATGATCTGACAATGGGCTCTCCACGATCAACTCTGTCGTCGATGACGTAAAGCCCGCAGCGTTTTTGGCCACACAGGTAAATTTGCCTGCGTCCTCAGGGAAAACTTCACGAATGATAAGAGTAGCCACATTGTCATCGTCGAAGAAGATTTGGAAGTCCTGAGAAGGCTTAATGATGGCTGTTTCGCGGAACCAAGCAATTTGAGGTCTTGGATTACCCTCGACCTTGCATTCAAATTGCACTGTGTAACCATCAGGTGTGTGTATAGGCTGTAGTTTCTCGATGAAACGGGGGGCAATCGGCTTATCTTCAGGTCCAGGTCCTTGATTGACACATTCACAAGACGACATAAAGTTTGCGTTATTGACATGACGGGACAATTTTAAGGAATTTGTTAGAAATAACTACAAAAAAAGTCCTAATCCTAAACTTACTTTCAAAGACTGGTAGCTTATCGATTTTCTCGTGTAATTTGTTTTGCACGTATTGGGCGTACTCCGCTGGCTCCATTAAATATTGTGCCGGAACCCAACCCTCCTCTTCAGTAATGCTCTTCTTTACATACCACCATTCGGAGCTATGGCGTCCAATGACTTGCACTTTCTCGCCCTCAACTAAATTAATTGCTTCATCGTTATCGGCAATGTAATTGCATATGGAGTACATAATGTTTTCAATATTAGTTTCTGAAATAATACCTTAATTAGTTTTTGCATGTACTTTTTTAAAAATTTATTAACTCTTACCATCCACATCCATTTCACGGGTTATATTAAGAGAAGCTCCATCTGTGGCGCAAAACATTAATTGATTTAGGTAATGCATTTTTTATGATCATATTAAATGGGCGTAAGAAAACACTAGGTGATGGAAACCATGTCTTGTTATGCGTTAGCTACTAACATTAATGATTGTTTGGGGTGTTTTACCTCAGTATTCTTAGCTTTGCCATATAAGCAGATGAATAAATCAAATGGGAATTTATTGCAATTTTTGAATGAAGCACGGATATTTAACAAAGCTTCTTACCTTCATTAAAGAGTTGTTGAATCACCTTACGCTTCTTTTTGAATGTAAGAGAATCCTCATCATAGGTCACCGAATCGCGCTTAGGGTGTCGAATGCCAATTAGGAACTGTTCTTCTTCTTCATCCTGAACAGAGTAGTGTGGCTTGGTTTGCTTTTTCGGCTTAAGCTTGAAGTCGACCTCATCTGGGGGCAATTCTTCAACCAAATATTCTTCAGGTTCCTCAACTTCATCGATGGTGTCTTCATCGTCGCGTATCTCTTCGATGATCGGGCCCTCACCATCGTCGTAATCCTGTAATATCTTTATCTTCGCCTCCTCGGATGCTTCGCTGTAAGACATCTTAATGGGTTTCTTCAATTTGACATTGCCTGACATGGATATTTCTTCTTCGGCGTATGAGTCAAGAGCAATATTAAATTCTTGATCGACATCCTCCTTTGTCTTCGTGCTTTTGCTGCGGAACGTAACGTTCTCGACATCAGTGAATTCTGGAATGTTAACCTGCTTGCGCCGCTTAAGCTTTTTAATGGTGTATTCCTGATCATCTTCCTCAGTAATTTGCAAAGGTTTTGGCTTGGGCCTTTGGCTAACGACGAATTCTTCAACGTCATCGCCTTCTTCGTATTCTTCTTCTAAGCGCTTAATTGAAAGTTCAGCGGCAGCCTCATCTACAGTTGATGGTTTTACAGGGCGTTTTTTGAGCACAGTAGCAGCTTCTTCCACTCCTTCAGTGACGGTATGTGGTTTTTTGAATGAAAGGCTGAATTCTGTTTCCTCCAGATCTTCTACAGTTGGCTCGAAAGGTTTCTTTGGCTTTTTGCGAATTAAAACGGCTTCTTCAATAATTTCTTCCTCTTCAATCTCTATTGGTCTTTCCTCGATCACCGTTTGTTGAAGTTGCAACTCATCTGCAGCTTCTTCCAGGCTTTGAGGCTTCTTCTTTTTCTTCAGCTGTACAGTTGCTTTGGATGTTTCTTCTGAGACCTTCTTTTCAGTTGGCAGTTTTATATCGACTGAAAACTCTTCATCCTTTACCTCTTTGGGAGCCTTGGGCTTAAGTGAAACCTCCGCAATGATTTCTTCTGGCTGAGGCGACTCCAATTTGTTAAGTTGGAAAACGGCTTCGACTTCTTCCTCAGGTGTTTCTTTTGTTGGTTTTTTAATTACCACTTCTTCCACAACTTCTTCTTCCACAACTATAGGCTCTGGAGTAATTTCCTCTTCAACCTTTACGGTAAGTTCTTCCGCAGCTTCCTCAACAACTGGCGTTTTCGGTTTCTTCTTTGAAATTATCACTTCCTCCTTGATTTCTTTAACTTTTGGTTCGGGCTTAAGTGTAACTTCAGCTTCAGGCTCTTCAGTTACTTCAATGGGTTTCGGTGTTTTCTTTGGCAGTCGTACTTCTTGATCTTCTGCAACTTCTGGAATATCAGCAACTTCTGGTTGACTTTCTGAAATATTGAATTTATATTCAGTTGGTTTTTCTGCAAGTTTCTCAACAGGCTTTTCTTCCAATATCTCGTATGGCTTCTCTACAGGTTTTTCTTCCGGCTTCTCTTCAACTTCTTCAATAACTTCTACAACCTCCGGTTTAAGATTTACTTCTTCGGTCAGAATTACTTTAAGCTCGTCAGCAGCCGCTTCTTCAATAGCTGGTTTCTTAGTCTTCTTTCTAATTACAGCTTCTTCTGTGACTTCTTCTACTGTTTTTTTCGGCTTAATTTCAAATACTGCCTCCGGTTCTTCAACAATCTGTTGCTCAGGCACCTTCTTCTTCCTTTTAATGGTAACATTTTCTTCGGTTAATTCTTCCGTTATTGGTTCCTTCGCCTCAGTTTCTTTAATACTAAACTTATCATTTTCGGGCTTTTCTTCAGGAACCGGCTCGACCATTGTTTCTTTGACAATCTCAATTTCTTCAATCTCCTGAACAAGTTCTTGAGGTTGAGCAACTTCATCTATGACCTTAATCTTGAGTTCAGCTGCTTCCTCTCCTGTAGGAACTTCAGGCACAATGGTAACGCTTTGGACTGTTTCAACTTCCTCAACCGGCTTTGGAGCACTGAAGCTTACTTTAGCCTCCGGCTCTTCCGTAGTTTGTGGTTTCGGTTTCTTTTTACGAATAACCTTTACATCCTCCTCAATAATTTCTTCTACGATTTCACGTGGTATTTCTTCAATCACCCTAACCTTGTGTTCTTCGAAGGTTGTAGGTTGTGTTTCTTCAGCTTTTGGTTCATCCACAATTGGCTCTTCCACACGTACTTCTTCAGCAGGCTTTTCTGGTATTGTTTCCCTTACACCAATTTCATATGACTTGTAGTCAACAGGGACCTCCTCCTTGACCTTAGTTGCGACTTCCTCAACTTCTTCTAGTACTGGGACTTCTTGAGGGATTTCTTCCGCAATCAGTATTTTAAGCTCTTCCGCAGCAGTCTCCTTAGTCTTCTTCTTTGGTTTTTTGGACTTAATATTTACTTGCTCAGAGACTTCTTCCACAGGCTTACTCTCCTTTAGAACAAACTCGGCCTCTGGTTCTTCTGCAGTTACAGGAGAAGGCTTTGTATTCTTAACGGTGAATTCGGCTTCTGTTGGCTCATCTGGTTGCATGGCTTCCGTTTCAGAAACACGAATTGTGTATTCGTCCGGTTTTTCTTCCACAGAAATTCTCTCCTCATGGACAATTTCAGTTACGGACGCCTTATCAACCAATTCTTGGGGTACTGACTCCTCAACAACCTTCACATCCTGACTTACAACTTCTTCAGTCTTCTTAGGTTTTTTAGTCTTCTTTGGCTTAACTTCAACTTCAACTTGACCATCTTCAGTCGGTTTTGGTTCTGTAAGCAAAACTTCCGCATCAAATGATTGAATTTCTTTTGGCTTGGCAGCAGGTACAGATACTTCGGGTATTTCTTCTTCCGGTTGATCAGTTTTTTCCATAACCTTTTCTGCCTGAGATTCACTGATGGAAATTTCGTAAGAGTCATATTTCACAATTTCTTTGGGCACCGACTTTTTCTCTGGTATCTCGGGTTTTTCGTCAACTATTTCTTCTGGTTGTTTCTGTGCAGCTTGCGTTTCAGTAATTTGGAATTCAAATGTCTTTGGTTTTTCAACTTCTTCGACATTTTCTTTAGGTTGAGTTACTTCTTCTAATACTTGTTCTTTTGGTTCAATTTCCACTGTCTTTACCAGATCCTGTGTTACTTCAAGGATTTCTTCCCTTGGCTTCTTTTTGGACTTCTTTTTCACAACCACTTCTTCCTCTTGGGGCTGAGGCTCTGTTAACTCCAATTTAACCTCAAACTCTTCAAGTTCCGGTTCTGGCTTTTCAACTGGTATAACTACTTCAGCGCTTATATATTCTTCATCTGTCTTTATTTCACTTGGCTCCTGAAGAGTTACCTCAAACTCTTCGACTACTTCCGGTTTGGGCTTCTTCTTTCTGGTTACTATCTTTTCTTCAATAACTTCTTCAGTTATTACTTCCTTTTCATCAAAGTCGACAACTCTCACTTGATGTTCTTTCGGAGCATCTTCGGGCTCTAAGACAGTTGTGGTAATTTTATATTCGAAGGGTATTTCTTCTGGCAATTCTACTGGCTGTGGAACTACTTCAGCAATCTCGACTTCTAATGCAGAAATGTCCTTTGGTTTCTTTTGTTTTACTTTGACTTCTTTTGGTTTCTCATCTTCAATAGGTTTTTTGATCGTAGCTTCTTCTTCCTTAACTAAGATCTCAAATTCTTCTGGTTTGTCTTCAAGAACTTCTTCTTCTTTTTGTTGCTCTGGCTTTGGCTTAGATTTCTTAGGCTTCTTCACTTCCATTTTAGCAACAGTTAAAGTTTCTTCAGGCTGAGGTTCTTCAACTATTGGTTTGACAATAGCGTCTTCATCTATTATTTCTTCTGGAGTCTTCTTGACTGGTTTTAATTTTACTTCAGATTTAATTTCTTCTGGCGCCTTACTCTCAGGTATACGGAATTTAACTTCAGGCTCAGAAACTTCGTCTTTTTCTTTAGGTTCACCAGGTACAATATTTGTAACATTTGTATCCTGTTCGGGCTTTGATTTCTCTTTGGGCTTATACTTTGTTTTGTTTGGTTTCTTTGCTTTTTCTGTTTTCTCTGGTTGCTCCAATGTTTCAAGTTCCTCTGGCACATATTCGGTATGTTCATAATCAATTGGTTCAAATGGCGCTACTTGAATGTCTTGCTCTTTTGGTTGCTTGGGTTCTTCTTCAACAACTACTACATCTTTTTCCTTTGGTTTCGCTCCGAGTTCCTCGATAATTTCTTTCGGTTTCTCTTTTAATTTTTTAAGGGTAACATTCTCAGGAGCTTCTTCCTCAATGGGTTTCTTTTTACCCTTTCCAATCTTAAGCTTTACATCTTCAGGAGTCTCCTCAACCTTCTGTGGTTTTTCGGGCTTTTGATATGGTTTCTTTTCTTCAGCTTCCTCTTCACTGCTAACATACTTCTCATATTTTTGGAGCTCCACCTTCTCTAAGTCATCCCTAACCTTCTTTATCTTCTTTGTCTTCGTGGGCTTGAACTTAAGTAACTCTTCAGCTTCCTCAATATTACGGGAAAGTTCACCATTCTTCCTTGTGGCTCCGATTTCTGTTAGCTTGGGTATAAGCGGCGCTGGTGGATACTCGATAACGGTCATGCGTGCTTTAAGTCTAAACTTGGGCATTTGTACAGTCTGATCTTCAGCTGGTTTTTCCTTACGTTTTCCAGGCTTCAGCTTTACGGTTTTTGGAACATCAACGGCTTCAACAATGGTTAGTTTTGTTGGTTTCTGTTCAGTTCTTTCGATCTTAATCGGCTCAAGATTCGCGAACTCTGGTTTCAGTTTCTTTGGAATATCGAAGTCGATTTTTTCGTACTTCTCCAATTCAGTTTTCTCAATTTCTTGCTCCAACAACTTTTGAATAATGTCATCATGCTCATTGGTTTTCTTTTTGACAATTTTCTTTTTCTTCGCCTTCGGCTTCGCGGCGTCCTCACCAAGCTCTTGCTTTGCAGGTTGTGTATCTTCCTCTTCGATTTCTTCGATGATAGGCTGCGATTCCTCTACTTCAGAAAATTCATCAATTACTTTCACTTCCAGAATTTTGTCGGGCTGCTCTTCTTTTTCAATAGGCTCTTCTTCAATCACACTAATGTGGTAATCCTGGTAAGACTCTGGTGCTTCACCTATTGGAAAATGTATAAAAAGTTTAGTAATACTTCCTTTACGTTTCTGAGAATCCGTGCATTGCTTTCGCAGAAGATGTCGAGCAATTCGAAGAGCTTGAAAATATTGTAATATTTACAGCAGTTTTTTTATAAAAAAAACTAGAGCGGCTGTCCAATATATAGGAAATTTCCTAAATACTTAAAAGTTATAAAGACAAGAACGATGAAACAGTTAGTCATTTTACGGAATAAATTCACAGATTATAGGTATATATGTACGTATAATAAACTTAAAAGGGTGCAAACAGCTAATGTATTATGAGGTTCAAATAGACATGCATTGGGGATTAAGTTTGAAGGGTTTATGCTTTTAAATATAACTGTAAGGTTTAAAAAAAAAATGAAAAGAGGTAAATATTTGAATTGAGATTACGCTCGAATTAGTGAGCATAGAGTCAGCATATAGGGAAAAGAGAAATAGAGGGAATAAAAGAGAGATTGGTATAGGCGCAAATAATGTAATTCAACGTTGGTTTCAAAAGGAAGTAACAAGGCAACAGACACAGACAGAGGAGCGAAGGAGCAAAGGTGCAGCATGTGCGTAGGGGATTTTTTAAGGCTCCATAAACTCTCATCTAATAACTTACTTGTTTCAACGCTTTTTACTGTGTCTGGCTTAGCTTTTTTATGCTTAACTGTTTTCTGTATTGTATCTTTAGTGTCATCTTGAGAAGATTTTTCATCTTGTGCGCTTGGTGTAATTTGTGCAGTGGGTGTGTCCTCGGGGTGTGCAATTTGTATTGGTGTGTCTTCAGTAATGTCTGTAGTTTCAGTTTCTAAAATTGTTACTGTTGGTTCGTCTTGTTCTATAATGCTAACTGATTTCGGCTTTTGAGTTTTAGTCTTTTTGGGCTTGGTAGAGTCAAGTTCTGCTAATGCTAGGTCAGGCTCACTAGGCTTAGAATCATCTGAGACAATTTCCGGTGAATTTTTCGTTTTGGGCTTTTCGGGCATTTCAACTTTTTCGTACTTCTCCCTTTCGATCTTGGGTATTTCATCCTCCAAAAGTTTCTGAACATAAGCATCTAAATCATCCTTTTTAATTTTCTTTACAGTCTTTTTCGGTTTTGATTTTGGTGCTTGAATCACTGACTCGGGCTGACATTCAGCTAACTCGACAGGAGTTAAATCTTTTGGTTCTTCGTCGATGATTACGGTCACAGAATCTGTACCTTCATTTTCAATAGTTGTAATTTCAAATGTTGTTTCTTCCTGAGGACTTTTCTTTTTCAAAACTCGCTTAGTAGTTTTTTCTTGAACAGGCAGACCCTCATCAGATATTTTCTCTATGATTTCAACTTCTTTTGGCTGTACCTCAATTATCTCAAACACCTTAGGTTCTTCAACTGCCTCTATTTCGGTAACCTTGACTTCAGCTAATGGCTCTGAAGTAGTTTTATCCTTTTTGGGCGTTTCTTTCTTCTTTGGTTTCTTTTCTTTTACTGATTTTTCAAGCGGATAGTCTTCTGAAACATCTATCGGTAGAATTTCAGTTGGTTTTTCTTTGGGTGAAGATTCAAATTCAATTTTTTCATACTTTTCTAGCTCCGTTTTTGGTGTTTCCATATCAATTAACTTTTGTATATAATCGTGGATGTCATCCTTTTTGATTTTCTTGATTTTCTTCTTTGGTTCCTTTGGTTTTTCATCCTTCTGGTTCGATTCGGGCTCGTATTCTACAATTGTAATTATAGCTTCAGGCTGATCGTCAGCAACTACCTCGATTATTTCAATAACTTTGTCAACATCTCCCTTGGGACGTTTGATTTTTCGTTTAGTTGTTACTACCCTATGGACCTCACCAACGTCATCAGTGGTTTCTTCAGCCTTTGTTTCACTTTCAATAACCGCAATATCTGTTGGGTATTCTTTAGGCTCTTCAAAGGTCTCGTTAACTGAAACCATGTAAGCCGACTCTTCGGGTTGACCTAAAGTTTCCCTAACCTTCTTTGGCTTCTGCTTAATGTTCTCCTCATTCCTAGCCTCTTCTTGAGTTAAAGTGACAGTATATTCAATATCATCTGGCATTTTAACGACGCTCTCCTTATCTTTTATATCCACGGGCTTATCAACAGTTTCTTTACAAAGCTGTTCCTCAACCACCTTAACCTTTTCTTTCTTTGCAGGCTTCTTCTTTTGAGATATTTCGATTGCTGGCCTTTCAATTTCTTCTTTTGGTTCATCAGAGCTCGGAGCAGGCTCTTCCAATTTTAAAACTGGCTCGTCACCTGGTTTAACCACTGGTATATCTTCAATCACTTGAACAATATCATCAGTAGGAATTGGTTGCTTATCAACGATAGCCTTTTCTTTCTTTTTAATTTCCTTAAGTTTTTCAGAAGGCTGCTGTGGTGAATCTTCTATAACACCGACAACTTCTGGTATTACAGTTTCAATTGGTTTATCTTCTTCAATAATAGCTTGAATAAAATTATCAATGTCTTCTTTTTTAACCTTCTTTATTTTCTTTTCCTTCTTTACTATCTTGTCTTGATTTTCGGCTTCTTTAGGATTTGAAGTTACTATAGTAATTTCTGACTCGTCAGTCTCCTTATCCAGTACAACTGTTATTTCATGAATTACTTCTTCAGGCCCCTTTTTCTGTTTTATTTTCTTTGTTTTAACTTCTTTAATTTTTATTTCACCTGAATCATCTGCCAAAGGCTTAGTTTCGAGAAACTCTTCAAGAACAGTTATTTCAAATGGAATTTCCTTAGGGACATCGGGTGCGAATTCCTTAACAGTGATTAACAATTGTAGATTCTCCGCAAAACTCTCTGATGGTTTAGGTTCATCCTTCACAGACTCTATAGTTGATGCTTCCAAGGCTTCCTCCGGTTGCTCATCCTTGACTTTTACTTTCTTAATAGGTTTCTTTTTCATTTTGACTGGTTCATCCAAATCTATTTTTTCATACTTTTCAAGTTCAGATTTTGGAATATCCTGTTCAATTAGTTTCTGAATATAGTCATGCAAGTCATCCTTTTGAACCTTTTTGGATTTTTTAATCTTCTTTGGCTTTTCACTTTGAGGAATATCATCTGATTCAGTCTTAGCTTCTTCAGTGATTACTGTTACTTCGAATTCTGGTAAGCCATCTTTAACAGTTTCTACAATTTCAATTATTTCTTCTTTAGGACCAATTTGCTTTCTTAATTTTCGTTTGGTTACTGTCTTCTTTGTACCTTCTCCCTTATCATCTTGTTCTTCAATAACATCTTCATTGGTTTCAATTTCCTCAATTTTGAAAATAGGTTCTTCGATTGGCTGTTCACCATCTGGTTGTAATAGAAGAGACTCACGCTCAGTGGATTCGGCCTTATCAATTTCCACAGTAGTAGATACCTTAATTTCAAAGTCCTGATGATCATCTTGTTCGGGCTCGGAGACAACCTTTGCCTTTGGCTCTTTCTTAGATTTCTTATTTTTCGTTTGACTAAATGGCAATTCCTCCTTGATGTTGATAGCGAAATCAGATAATTCTTCAGTGGGTTCGACAACTACGTCCTCAGGCAAGGAACTAATCTTTTCTGCTGGAACAGATTCTCTAATCTCGATTTCTTCATGTCCGCTGATCTTATACTCGTTGGGAGCCCTCTTATCTTTTTTTACTGTTTTTTTATTGGTCTCAATCTGTTCTTTGTCGAGTATTTCCACTGGGGATTCCTGCACAAGCTCGTCAATTACATTGATGATATAATCCTGCAGATCATCCTTTTTTATTTTTTTCGTCTTTTTCACTGGAGCTTTCTCAATACTTTGCAGTTGTTCACTTGTAATTGGTATATTTTCTGTTAACTCTTCGACTGTTACTTCCGCCAGAGGTTGATCTTCGCTAGTAATTTCAGTTATTTCAAAAACACTTTGCTTCGAGCCCCGCCTATGCTTAACCTTACGTTTCTTTATAGTTACTTCTTTTACTGAACCATCTTCAGTGGGCTGTTCTATTACTTTGATAGACTCAACTGTTTCATCTAACACTATTGGAGCTTTCTTCTCCGGCTTCTTTTTGTGTGTTTTTTCCATTTTTATTGGTTTCGTTGGCGTTTTAGTAACGTCCTCTGTATATTGTGTAGGCTCTAATGTTTCATCTAATATGTTTATTGAATAATCTATTTCTTCTTTGGATTGTGTGGACAAAAACTTCGGTTCCTCAACAACAAGCTGGTGTTCATCCTCTGATAGCTCGGGCTCCCTTGGCACAATATTAAATTCATGTACTGTTACAGGAAGCCCATCAATTATTACCTCGCTCTTTTTATGTTGTGGCTTCGACTTTCTTTTAGGTTGCTTAGGTTTCGATTCTATATCCGTTGGCTCATACTGTTCAAGATCAGTTTTTGTTATTTCTTGTTCAATAAGCTGTTGAATATATTTATCCAAATCATCTTTTGCTGCCTTCTTCTTCTTCACCTTTTGTACGACTTTAACCGGTTCGTCGTTTATAGTTTGTAAATTATTTGAGGGCAACTCAATAGTAGTCACTTCTATATCAGCTTCAGGTTTGTCTTCTTGATAGGTTTCTGTTATTTCAATCAAATATTCTTTTGGACCTTCTTTTTTCTTTAGTTTTTTCGTAGTCTTTATCTGTTTTACTTCATCGCCTTCTTCATTTACAATATCTTCGATTATGGTTTCGGGAGAAAGCTCTTCAATACGAATTATATAGTCTTCTGTTTTCTTCGGTATCTTTTGCTTGATGGTTTTCATTTTAGGAACTTTGGGACTTTCTTCAACTTGTTCCACTTGATCAACCTCACTAAAAAGAGTTTCAGGAATTTCTTTATATTTGGGCACGTCTTCAATGCTTCCCTCCTTAGAAGATTTCACGAACTCTTCTACAACATTAACTATATACTCTTCGACTTCCTCACGTTTAAGCTTCTTTGACTTTTTGATAGGTTTCTTAGCTTCACCTGATTGTACATCATCTCCTAGCTTTTCAGTTTTTGTGATTTCGGTAATTGCAACTTCAGCTAAAGGATTGTCTTCACTTGTAATTTCGCTGATTTCGAAAATTTGTTCATTCGGACCTTGCTTCCGTATTATTTTACGTTTTCTTACTTGCACTTCATTGGTTGAACCATCGTCGTCAACTTCCTGTTTGACCTGTATTCCTTCCTCAATATCTTCAATGCTTATTGGTTCACTTTCAATGACTTCTATTTTGGATGTTTTTGGTTTCTTTGATTTTTGCTTAGACTTTGGTACATTCTGATCTTCCTTAATCTCGTGACCTTCTGGAGACTTTATTATATCTGTTTCTCCTATATCTGGTATAAACGTTGGAACTTGAGCTTCTTCTTCGGGTTCAAACTCTTGTATAATATATTCATGAACTGTTTGTGGAATATCATTGATTATTTCCGTAGTTTTCTTATGAGTTTTCTTTATACGTTTAGGCATCTTTTTCTCCGAAACTGAATCCACTATTGTAGACTCATAGCTTTCAAGTTCAGGTTTTGGAATCTCTTCCTCTATTAACTGTTTAATATAGCTATCCAAACTTTCAGCTTTTGGCTTTTTTCGTTTGACAATTTTAACCTTGTGTTCCTCAGGAGCTTCTGATTCGGAAGTTGGTGTTACTTCTGTAGTTTCAATAGTTAATTCAGATTCGGACTGGTTCTCTTCGTAAGTTTCAACTACTTCTATTAGATATTCCTTCGGTCCATCTTTCTTTTTCAGTTTGCGCTTTGACGTTATTTTTTCCACCTCTTTGCCTTGTTCGTTGATAACTCTCTCAGTAACTATTTCAGGTGCAAATTCCTCAATACGTATAAGATATTCGGAAATAGGAACATTTTTAAGTTTTTGCGGCTGTTTCTTTGTGATTTTCTTTCCAGTTTTTAATTCGCTTTCAATAACATCAACTAAATAGTCATCCTGCAATAGAGTATCTGCTGATTTTAACTCCTCTGTTGGATATTCTTCTGCTTTAGTGTCTTCAATGCTCTTTTCTGACTGCTCCTCACTAATTTTAACCTTTTTCGGCTTCACTGATTTTTTCTTTTTATCCTTTTGCAACTCTGTTTGCCTCTCAGCCAAGACTTCATCTGGATACCTTTCAAATTCAGTATCCTCGTCAAGCACTGTCGTTTTGAAATTGTTAATATCATCATCATCTACAGGTAATATTTCAGTCACTGTGGACATATTTTCAGATATTTTTGCCAAAAGTTCTGAAGGAGCTTCATCAATGACACCAACGATATACTCTTTGAGATTTTCTTTTTTCACCTTCTTTACAATTTTCTTAGGAGTTTCTACCTTCTTATGACTGGGTTTATTCTGATTTTCTTCAGGAATTTCAGTTGTTATAACTACGATCTTCGCATCATCGAGCTCATCTACTTCTTTTTCTGTTTCAACAATTTGAATTTCATATTGCTTGGAGCCCTTTCTTGTTTTAATTTTGCGCTTCTTGATTGTTTTACTTTCAACGTGCTCAACACCTACAAAATCTTTGGGAACACTTTCATTGTATTCCTCCAAGATAACAATTGGAAGCGTCTCACTTATATTAGTTATTATTTCATCAACATTGGGAATATATAGCTTATCTTCCTCTTCAATTATTTCTTGTGGAGTGCGCTGTGACTCGATCGTACTGATAGTGAATTCTTCATGCTGAATATCGCTTTCTGGTTGAACTGTCCACTTTTCCTCTACTTTAGCTTCCAACTTAGGTTTCTTAACTTTAAGTTTTTTAATCGGCTCCTGCTGAGTGATACCAACTTCAAAATCTTCAAAATCAATTGGAGCCTCAACAGATTTACTCTTTTGTTTCTTTGGCTTCTTACGTTTTGCTTCTAAGTCGGTTTTTTCATATTTCTCTAGTTCTGTAATTGGAATCTCCGCATTTATAAGCTGCTGTATGTAAGCATCTAAATCATCCTTTTTCATTTTCTTTGTTTTCTTAGTTTTGGGTTTGTCAACAGACTCTTCGGTAGATTTTTCGACGAATTCAGGCTCAGTTGATTTTACTGTTACTTCATAAAGTGTTTCCTCCCCAGCTACTGGAATTGTTTCCAAAATTTCAATAATTTCTTCATCGTCTCCTCTCTTATGCAGTATTCTGCGTTTCCTAATCTTTCCAGTAGCTTCTTCACTAGGTATTTCTTTAGGCTCCATTTCAGATAGTGTAACCTCATAGAAATCTTGAACTATAGTTTCATAGAAGTTTTGATCAGGCCTTTCTTGAAGCTCTGAAACGAATTCATTTAACTCGTTTCTATTCATTCGTTTAACCTTCTTTTTGAGTATTTTCTTTTCTTTGGGTTGATCATCATCAATTTCTAAAGAACTTACGGTCACCTCATACAGTTTGTCCTCATTTTGATTTGGAGAAACTTCGGCAATCTCAATCAGATTTTCTTCTAGTTCAGTAGTAAGCTTTAACTTACGTGTCTTTTTAGGTTTTTTAGTGGGCTTGACTATTTCGTCAAATGATTCGTATGGTTTCTCCTCAGTCTCCAATTCAATCAACTCAAATTTGAAAATTGGTGTTGTCTCAATTTCTTCTATATCATCTCTATCCATAACAGGTTTGAATTCAAGGCATTCATACGTCTTTTTCGTTTTCTTTTTCTTATTTTCTGTTTCCTTTTCTCCGATTGTTTCCTTATGTTGTGCAGTTATTTCCTCACTCTGATCTTCAAGTTTAAATGGCTTGAGTTGAACGCTTTCAATTGTCTCATCATTTTGTGGAATTTTACCTTTTCCGATCTTAAGTTTTCTAATTTCTTCTAAAGGTTCATCCAAATTTTTCTTTGTTCGCTTATGCTTTGGTTTAACTTGGTCAACATTTATAGGTACGTCTTCATCATCGAAAATTTCAAGACCTGGTTTTTCTAGCTCGACCTTATCGAGCTTGCGAGGCTTAAATTTCCTTGGACGAAGCTTCAAAACCTCTTCTGCCTCTTCTATATTACGAGAAAGCTCACCGTTGTCGCGATTTGTTTCTATTTCAACCACAGTATAAGGAAAACAGTAAGGTGCAAAAGGTACAAACCGAATTACACTCTTAAGCTTTTTATTTTTGAATGACGCTTCACTCGATCGTCTCTTCTTTTCTTCTGGCCGTTGCTTCGGAGTCTTAAGCTTAAGCATTTGTGGGAATTCGACAACTGAGCTAATTTCAATCATTTTAGGCTTCTTTACTTCAATTTTTTCGATTTTTATGGCGGTAAGCTTCATTGGTTTAATAGATGAATCACGACGCGCCCTCTGCGGAAGTTCCATTTCCGTACGCGTATACGGTTGTATAACTGTCTTAGGAATTTCCTGGTGTATTAGAAACTGTATATACTCATCCATTTCATCCTTCTTTGATTTGACTAATTTTTTCTTCTTGGGTTTCTCTTTCTTTTCTACTGAGCTTGGTTCCCTAACATCAGAAGTACCTTTCTCAATAGCCTCTGCTACCAATTGTTCTTGATCAACCTTAGCCTTGCGTTTCTTTTTAGTTTTGTCGTTCGGTTCCTCTGAACCACCCTCTCCCTCTCCAGTCTCGTCAATCTGTTCGTATTGAGGTGTTCGCGTCTTTTTCTGTTTAGGCGTTTTATGTTTTGTCTGTGGTGTATGTTCGGTGTTGTCTGCACTTACATCATCAGGTTCAGTGATAGTGTACTCTTTGTTGTATTGGTCTGTTTAAGAGAAAATTATGTGTTTGTGTGTTAGCACTAAACTCTTTGGTTAAAATTATATTTGCATTTTTTATAATGCGTTAAAACACGTAAACTTTGTCCATCAAAAGTTTAGTGTTTGATAGATACTTGCACATTTTTTTGGTTAACTAAATTGCATATCAATGATTGTAAATTACGTATTACACTTCTTTTTTTTACAAATATAACCAGTACCAGAGTACTTTGTTAGTAATTATTTTTGAAAAATTTGCAATTTGCAAACAGAATGTCTTGTATTTATTGTGTATTGTCGTGTTTGTGCTTTTGTTTATGTTTGTGTTAATGCATTTCAAAATAATTGTGTATTTTTTTGTTAAACAAAAAAATTAACTCACAATCTATATCTCAAACCAAAAAGGCGGATGAGTTCATTTTTGACACCTATCGCGCACGTATTGAGAAAATGTTCTTAACTCTAGTACTGTTTTTGTAATACGTGTATATAAGACCGCAATATGCATGTAATTGTATATTTGTGTGTTAGTGAATATTTTAAAAAAATCACCTGTAGGCTCGTTGACTTCAGTAATTTCGATATTCGACTGTGAAATGACTTCCACATTGGGCTCAGTATCACTAAGTACTTCCTCAACAACGATGCCCTCCTCCTCAGACACTCTTTTAATTTCGGATTGAACAGTTGTTTCACCATCTTCGTTTTGTATAGATTTAAATGTTGTTATGTATGCTGGGTGTTCCGTTTCAATGTGTTCTGGCTGTGATTTATCCGCTGGTGTTTATGTATTCATTAAAATTTTATTTGATCAGGAATGAGTAAGAAAATTTGTTACTAATTGTCAAAATATGTCTCTTAATATCTAATCTAACTGAGCAAATTAATATTATTATCGGAAATAATGCAAAACTATAATATTATATTGAAAAAAAAAAACTAAATTTGACATGTTTTATATCCCCAATTATAAATATTATAAAATAAAAAGAGCAGTATATAAAATGGGATCAGCGTATACTTCGTACTTCGTGTTAATGTTGTGTATTGTGGAATAGTGTGGTGATTTGTGTTCTTACCCCTCGGTTTGTGTGGCTTTTGTTTTTTGTGTTTGGGAAGTTTTTCATCGTCAAGCTTACTAATGTCGATTATATCGGCAATGTTTTCGTCACTAACAACTCGGACAAGCGAGTATGGCTCTTTGCCTTCTTCTTCTATAGTTTGAATTTGGAAATATTCCTCGTCCTCCGGCCCTTGCTTTTTAAATGTTCGAGTTTTTGTTGTCTTCTTTTTTGGTTTCTTCTTATCAGCAATCTCTTCTGTGAACACAATTTCTTCTGGCAATTCTTCAATAGGAATCGGGATGGTGGAAGTTTCGTCGACTGGTAGAATTTCTACGTGTACAGTGGTTATGGGTTCCATATTTTCCTCTTCAATAACATTAACAGAAGTCACTTCGTCAAGATTCGCGTCAATGTTCTTTTTAAATGCTCTAGTCTTAACGACCTTCTTCTTTTTAGACCCATCAGATAAACAAACCTCAATTTCAGAAACTTGTTCTGGTAGCTCAACTGAATTGATATTTGAAGGAGTTGCCTCACTAATTGGAAGTTCATTAATGGTTACCGTGTAAGCGGGATATCCTGTATCTTGTTCAGTAATACCAATTTCAGTAACTTCTTCAATGAAGTCATCTTTAGGTTTCTTTATAACACGTTTCTTTGACTTTATTATTTTTTGTTGGCCATCCTGGTCAATCATTTCCGATTCTACAATTTCATCTGGAAGAATGGTAACTTCGGATACTTTTTCTTGAGGAAGATCTGGGAAAGGAGCTTCAAACTTTTCGATTGTGACGGTTGTCTGTGGAGGTTTTTCATACTCTTCGACCGTTTGAATTTTAGTCACTTCCATATTTGGACCTTTCACTTTTTTAATAATCTTAGTTTTAATGACAGTTTTAGTAGGTGTACCATCTTCTTTTTCGGACAGAATAACAGATTTTCGTTCTGGCAACTCAAACACAGCAACATCCTCCTCAGGCTTATGAATAACAACCCTCTTTTTAAGGTTAACCTTTTCACCAAATGGACTACTTCTGCCTAATTCTTCAACTGTTATAGTTGTTTCAGGCTTTTTATCCTCCTCTTCAACAGTTTCAATCCTGGTAATCTCCTCTTTATCACCCTTAACCTTCTTAATAACACGAGTACGAATTTTCTTTTTCTTCCGCTGTCCATCTTCTGACTTCATTTCAACCACACGAATTTCTTCGGGAAGCTCCTTGATTTCTTCAGGCTGTTCTTCTTCCACGGGAACCTCTTCAACTGTGACTGTGGTTTCGGGTTGCTTGTCATCCTCTTCGACGGTTTCGATCTTGGTGACTTCTTGTTTGTCACCCTTCACCTTCTTGATGACACGTGTACGAATCTTCTTCTTCTTTGCCGTGCCGTCTTCGGTGATTGTTTCGATCACACTCACCTCCTCGGGAAGCTCCGTGATTTCTTCAGGCTGTTCTTCTTCCACGGGAACCTCTTCCACTGTGACAGTGGTTTCGGGTTGCTTGTCATCTTCTTCGACGGTTTCAATTTTGGTGACTTCTTGTTTGTTACCCTTCACCTTCTTGATGACACGTGTGCGAATACTCTTCTTCTTTGGCTTGCCGTCTTCAGAAACAGTTTCAACTACACGAACTTCCGCGGGAAGCTCCTTGATTTCTTCAGGCTGTTCTTCTTCCACGGGAACCTCCTCAACTGTGACAGTGGTTTCGGGTTGCCTGTCATCCTCTTCGACAGTTTCGATTTTGGTGACTTCTTGTTTGTCACCCTTCACCTTCTTGATGACACGTGTGCGAATCTTCTTCTTCTTTGGCTTGCCGTCTTCAGAAACAGTTTCAACCACACGAACTTCCTCGGGAAGCTCCTTGATTTCTTCAGGCTGTTCTTCTTCCACGGGAACCTCCTCAACTGTGACAGTGGTTTCGGGTTGCTTGTCATCTTCTTCGACGGTTTCGATCTTAGTGACTTCTTGCTTGTCACCCTTTACCTTCTTGATGACACGTGTGCGAATCTTCTTCTTCTTTGCCGTACCGTCTTCGGTAATTGTTTCGATCACACGCACCTCCTCGGGAAGTTCCTTGATTTCATCAGGCTGTTCTTCTTCCACGGGAACCTCTTCTACTGTGACAGTGGTTTCGGGTTGCTTGTCATCTTCTTCGACTGTTTCGATCTTAGTGACTTCTTGCTTGTCACCCTTTACCTTCTTGATGACACGTGTGCGAATCTTCTTCTTCTTTGCCGTACCGTCTTCGGTAATTGTTTCGATCACACGCACCTCCTCGGGAAGCTCCGTGATTTCTTCAGGCTGTTCTTCTTCCACGGGAACCTCTTCCACTGTGACAGTGGTTTCGGGTTGCTTGTCATCCTCTTCGACAGTTTCGATTTTGGTGACTTCTTGTTTGTCACCCTTCACCTTCTTGATGACACGTGTGCGAATCTTCTTCTTCTTTGGCTTGCCGTCTTCAGAAACAGTTTCAACCACACGAACTTCCTCGGGAAGCTCCTTGATTTCTTCAGGCTGTTCTTCTTCCACGGGAACCTCCTCAACTGTGACAGTGGTTTCGGGTTGCTTGTCATCTTCTTCGACGGTTTCGATCTTAGTGACTTCTTGCTTGTCACCCTTTACCTTCTTGATGACACGTGTGCGAATCTTCTTCTTCTTTGCCGTACCGTCTTCGGTAATTGTTTCGATCACACGCACCTCCTCGGGAAGTTCCTTGATTTCATCAGGCTGTTCTTCTTCCACGGGAACCTCTTCTACTGTGACAGTGGTTTCGGGTTGCTTGTCATCTTCTTCGACTGTTTCGATCTTAGTGACTTCTTGCTTGTCACCCTTTACCTTCTTGATGACACGTGTGCGAATCTTCTTCTTCTTTGCCGTACCGTCTTCGGTAATTGTTTCGATCACACGCACCTCCTCGGGAAGCTCCGTGATTTCTTCAGGCTGTTCTTCTTCCACGGGAACCTCTTCCACTGTGACAGTGGTTTCGGGTTGCTTGTCATCCTCTTCGACAGTTTCGATTTTGGTGACTTCTTGTTTGTCACCCTTCACCTTCTTGATGACACGTGTGCGAATCTTCTTCTTCTTTGGCTTGCCGTCTTCGGTGATTGTTTCAACCACACGAACCTCTTCGGGAAGTTCCTTGATTTTTTCAGGCTGTTCTTCTTCCACGGGAACCTCCTCAACTGTGACAGTGGTTTCGGGTTGCTTGTCATCTTCTTCGACGGTTTCGATCTTAGTGACTTCTTGCTTGTCACCCTTTACCTTCTTGATGACACGTGTGCGAATCTTCTTCTTCTTTGGCTTGCCGTCTTCGGTGATTGTTTCAACCTCACGAACCTCTTCAGGAAGTTCCTTGATTTCTTCAGGCTGTTCTTCTTCCACGGGAACCTCTTCCACTGTGACAGTGGTTTCGGGTTGTTTGTCATCCTCCTCGACGGTTTCGATCTTGGTGACTTCTTGTTTGTCACCCTTCACCTTTTTGATTACACGTGTACGAATCTTTTTTTTCTTTGGCGTACCGTCGTCGGTAATTGTTTCGATCACACGAACCTCTTCGGGAAGTTCCTTGATTTCTTCAGGGTGTTCTTCTTCCACGGGAACCTCTTCCACTGTGACAGTGGTTTCGGGTTGCTTGTCATCTTCTTCGACGGTTTCGATTTTGGTGACTTCTTGTTTGTCACCCTTCACCTTCTTGATGACACGTGTGCGAATCTTCTTCTTCTTTGGCGTGCCGTCTTTGGTGATTGTTTCAACTACACGAACCTCTTCGGGAAGTTCCTTGATTTCTTCAAGCTGTTCTTCTTCCAAGGGAACCTCTTCCACTGTGACAGTGGTTTCGGGTTGTTTGTCATCCTCCTCGACGGTTTCGATCTTGGTGACTTCTTGTTTGTCACCCTTCACCTTTTTGATTACACGTGTACGAATCTTTTTTTTCTTTGGCGTACCGTCTTCGGTAATTGTTTCGATCACACGAACCTCTTCGGGAAGTTCCTTGATTTCTTCAGGGTGTTCTTCTTCCACGAGAACCTCTTCAACTGTGACAGTGGTTTCGGGTAGCTTGTCATCTTCTTCGACGGTTTCGATCTTGGTGACCTCTTGTTTGTCACCCTTCACCTTCTTGATGACACGTGTGCGAATCTTCTTTTTCTTTGGCTTGCCATCTTCAGTAACAGTTTCAACCACACGAACTTCCTCGGGAAGTTCCTTGATTTCTTCAGGCTGTTCTTCTTCCACGGGAACCTCTTCCACTGTGACAGTAGTTTCCGGTTGCTTGTCATCCTCTTCGACGGTTTCGATCTTGGTGACTTCTTGTTTGTCACCCTTCACCTTCTTGATGACACGTGTGCGGATCTTCTTCTTCTTTGGCTTGCCGTCTTCGGTAATTGTTTCGATCACACGAACCTCTTCGGGAAGTTCCTTGATTTCTTCAGGCTGTTCTTCTTCCACGGGAACCTCTTCCACTGTGACAGTGGTTTCGGGTTGCTTGTCATCCTCTTCGACGGTTTCGATCTTGGTGACTTCTTGTTTGTCACCCTTCACCTTCTTGATGACACGTGTGCGGATCTTCTTCTTCTTTGGCTTGCCGTCTTCGGTAATTGTTTCAACCACACGAACCTCCTCAGGAAGTTCCTTCATTTCTTCAGGCTGTTCTTCTTCCACAGGAACCTCTTCCACTGTGACAGTGGTTTCGGGTTGCTTGTCATCCTCTTCGACAGTTTCGATCTTGGTGACTTCTTGTTTGTCACCCTTCACCTTCTTGATGACACGTGTGCGGATCTTCTTCTTCTTTGGCTTGCCGTCTTCGGTGATTGTTTCAACCACACGAACCTCCTCAGGAAGTTCCTTGATTTCTTCAGGCTGTTCTTCTTCCACAGGAACCTCTTCCACTGTGACAGTGGTTTCGGGTTGCTTGTCATCCTCTTCGACGGTTTCGATCTTGGTGACTTCTTGTTTGTCACCCTTCACCTTTTTGATGACACGTGTGCGGATCTTCTTCTTCTTTGGCTTGCCGTCTTCGGTGATTGTTTCAACCACACGAACCTCCTCAGGAAGTTCCTTGATTTCTTCAGGCTGTTCTTCTTCCACGGGAACCTCTTCCACTGTGACAGTGGTTTCGGGTTGCTTGTCATCCTCTTCGACGGTTTCGATCTTGGTGACTTCTTGTTTGTCACCCTTCACCTTCTTGATGACACGTGTGCGAATCTTCTTTTTCTTTGGCTTGCCGTCTTCGGTTATTGTTTCAACCACACGAACCTCTTCGGGAAGTTCCTTGATTTTTTCAGGCTGTTCTTCTTCCACGGGAACCTCTTCAACTGTGACAGTGGTTTCGGGTTGCTTGTCATCCTCTTCGACGGTTTCGATCTTGGTGACTTCTTGTTTGTCACCATTCACCTTCTTGATGACACGTGTGCGGATCTTCTTCTTCGTTGGCGTGCCGTCTTCGGTGATTGTTTCAACCACACGAACCTCCTCAGGAAGTTCCTTGATTTCTTCAGGCTGTTCTTCTTCCACAGGAACCTCTTCCACTGTGACAGTGGTTTTGGGTTGCTTGTCATCCTCTTCGACAGTTTCGATCTTGGTGACTTCTTGTTTGTCACCCTTCACCTTCTTGATGACACGTGTGCGGATCTTCTTCTTCTTTGGCTTGCCGTCTTCGGTGATTGTTTCAACCACACGAACCTCCTCAGGAAGTTCCTTGATTTCTTCAGGCTGTTCTTCTTCCACAGGAACCTCTTCCACTGTGACAGTGGTTTCGGGTTGCCTGTCATCCTCTTCGACGGTTTCGATCTTGGTGACTTCTTGTTTGTCACCCTTCACCTTCTTGATGACACGTGTGCGGATCTTCTTCTTCTTTGGCTTGCCGTCTTCGGTGATTATTTCAACCACACGAACCTCCTCAGGAAGTTCCTTGATTTCTTCAGGCTGTTCTTCTTCCACAGGAACCTCTTCCACTGTGACAGTGGTTTCGGGTTGCTTGTCATCCTCTTCGACGGTTTCGATCTTGGTGACTTCTTGTTTGTCACCCTTCACCTTCTTGATGACACGTGTGCGGATCTTCTTCTTCTTTGGCTTGCCGTCTTCGGTGATTGTTTCAACCACACGAACCTCCTCAGGAAGTTCCTTGATTTCTTCAGGCTGTTCTTCTTCCACAGGAACCTCTTCCACTGTGACAGTGGTTTCGGGTTGCTTGTCATCCTCTTCGACAGTTTCGATCTTGGTGACTTCTTGTTTGTCACCCTTTACCTTCTTGATGACACGTGTGCGAATCTTCTTTGGCTTGCCGTCTTCGGTGATTGTTTCAACCTCACGAACCTCCTCGGGAAGTTCCTTGATTTCTTCAAGCTGTTCTTCTTCCACGGGAACCTCTTCCACTGTGACAGTGGTTTCGGGTTGCTTGTCATCCTCTTCGACGGTTTCGATCTTGGTGACTTCTTGTTTGTCACCCTTCACCTTCCTGATGACACGTGTGCGAATCTTCTTCTTCTTTGGCTTGCCATCTTCAGTAACAGTTTCAACCACTCGAACCTCTTCGGGAAGTTCCTTGACTTCTTCAGGCTGTTCTTCTTCCACGGGAACCTCCTCAACTGTGACAGTGGTTTCCGGTTGCTTGTCATCTTCTTCGACGGTCTCGATCTTGGTGACTTCTTGTTTGTCACCCTTCACCTTCTTGATGACACGTGTGCGAATCTTCTTCTTCTTTGGCTTGCCGTCTTCGGTGATTGTTTCAACCTCACGAACCTCCTCGGAAAGTTCCTTGATTTCTTCAAGCTGTTCTTCTTCCACGGGAACCTCTTCAACTGTGACAGTGGTTTCGGGTTGCTTGTCATCCTCTTCGACGGTTTCGATTTTGGTGACCATTTGTTTGTCACCCTTTACCTTCTTGATGACACGTGTGCGAATCTTCTTCTTCTTTGGCTTGCCGTCTTCGGTGATTGTTTCAACCACACGAACCTCTTCGGGAAGTTCCTTGATTTCTTCAGGCTGTTCTTCTTCCACAGGAACCTCTTCCACTGTGACAGTGGTTTCGGGTTGCTTGTCATCCTCTTCGACGGTTTCGATCTTGGTGACTTCTTGTTTGTCACCCTTCACCTTCTTGATGACACGTGTGCGGATCTTCTTCTTCTTTGGCTTGCCGTCTTCGGTGATTGTTTCAACCACACGAACCTCCTCAGGAAGTTCCTTGATTTCTTCAGGCTGTTCTTCTTCCACAGGAACTTCTTCCACTGTGACAGTGGTTTCGGGTTGCTTGTCATCCTCTTCGATGGTTTCGATTTTGGTGACTTCTTGTTTATCACCCTTCACCTTCTTGATGACACGTGTGCGGATCTTCTTCTTCTTTGGCTTGCCGTCTTCGGTGATTGTTTCAACCACACGAACCTCCTCAGGAAGTTCCTTGATTTCTTCAGGCTGTTCTTCTTCCACGGGAACCTCTTCCACAGTGACAGTGGTTTCAGGTTGCTTGTCATCCTCTTCGATGGTTTCGATTTTGGTGACTTCTTGTTTATCACCCTTCACCTTCTTGATGACACGTGTGCGAATCTTCTTCTTCTTTGGCTTGCCGTCTTCGGTGATTGTTTCAACCACACGAACCTCTTCGGGAAGTTCCTTTAGTTCTTCAGGCTGTTCTTCTTCCACGGGAACCTCTTCCACTGTGACAGTGGTTACCGGTTGCTTGTCATCTTCTTCGACGGTTTCGATCTTGGTGACTTCTTGTTTGTCACCCTTCACCTTCTTGATGACACGTGTGCGGATCTTCTTCTTCTTTGGCTTGCCGTCTTCAGAAACCGCTTCTACCACACGAACCTCCTCGGGAAGTTCCTTGATTGCTTCAGGCTGTTCTTCTTCCACGGGAACTTCTTCCACTGTGACAGTGGTTTCGGGTTGCTTGTCATCCTCTTCGACGGTTTCGATCTTGGTGACCTCTTGTTTGTCACCCTTCACCTTCTTGATAATACGTGTGCGAATCTTCTTCTTCTTTGGCTTGCCGTCTTCAGAAACAGTTTCAACCACACGAACCTCCTCGGGAAGTTCCTTGATTTCTTCAAGCTGTTCTTCTTCCACGGGAACCTCTTCCACTGTGACAGTGGTTTCGGGTTGCTTGTCATCCTCTTCGACGGTTTCGATCTTGGTGACCTCTTGTTTGTCACCCTTCACCTTCTTGATAATACGTGTGCGAATCTTCTTCTTCTTTGGCTTGCCATCTTCGGTGATTGTTTCAACCACACGAACCTCCTCGGGAAGTTCCTTGATTTCTTCAGGCTGTTCTTCTTCCACGGGAACCTCTTCCACTGTGACAGTAGTTTCGGGTTGCTTGTCATCCTCTTCGACGGTTTCGATCTTGGTGACTTCTTGTTTGTCACCCTTCACCTTCTTGATGACACGTGTGCGAATCTTCTTCTTCTTTGGCTTGCCGTCCTCAGAAACAGTTTCAACCACACGAACCTCCTCGGGAAGTTCCTTGATTTCTTCAGGCTGTTCTTCTTCCACGGGAACCTCTTCCACTGTGACAGTGGTTTCGGGTTGCTTGTCATCCTCTTCGACGGTTTCGATCTTGGTGACCTCTTGTTTGTCACCCTTCACCTTCTTGATAATACGTGTGCGAATCTTCTTCTTCTTTGGCTTGCCGTCTTCAGAAACAGTTTCAACCACACGAACCTCCTCGGGAAGTTCCTTGATTTCTTCAAGCTGTTCTTCTTCCACGGGAACCTCTTCCACTGTGACAGTGGTTTCGGGTTGCTTGTCATCCTCTTCGACGGTTTCGATCTTGGTGACCTCTTGTTTGTCACCCTTCACCTTCTTGATGACACGTGTGCGAATCTTCTTCTTCTTTGGCTTGCCGTCTTCGGTGATTGTTTCAACCACACGAACCTCTTCGGGAAGTTCCTTGATTTCTTCAGGCTGTTCTTTTTCCACGGGAACCTCTTCCACTGTGACAGTGGTTTCGGGTTGCTTGTCATCCTCTTCGACGGTTTCGATCTTGGTGACTTCTTGTTTGTCACCCTTCACCTTCTTGATGACACGTGTGCGGATCTTCTTCTTCTTTGGCTTGCCGTCTTCGGTTATTGTTTCAACCACACGAACCTCTTCGGGAAGTTCCTTGATTTCTTCAGGCTGTTCTTCTTCCAAGGGAACCTCTTCCACTGTGACAGTGGTTTCGGTTTGCTTGTCATCCTCTTCGACGGTTTCGATCTTGGTGACCTCTTGTTTGTCACCCTTCACCTTCTTGATGACACGTGTGCGGATCTTCTTCTTCTTTGGCTTGCCGTCTTCGGTTATTGTTTCAACCACACGAACCTCCTCGGGAAGTTCCTTGATTTTTTCAGGCTGTTCTTCTTCCACGGGAACCTCTTCAACTGTGACAGTGGTTTCGGGTTGTTTGTCATCCTCTTCGACGGTTTCGATCTTGGTGACCTCTTGTTTGTCACCCTTCACCTTCTTGATAATACGTGTGCGAATCTTCTTCTTCTTTGGCTTGCCGTCTTCAGAAACAGTTTCAACCACACGAACCTCCTCGGGAAGTTCCTTGATTTCTTCAAGCTGTTCTTCTTCCACGGGAACCTCTTCCACTGTGACAGTGGTTTCCGGTTGCTTGTCATCCTCTTCGACGGTTTCAATTTTGGTGACCTCTTGTTTGTCACCCTTTACCTTCTTGATGACACGTGTGCGAATCTTCTTCTTCTTTGGCTTGCCGTCTTCGGTGATTGTTTCAACAACACGAACCTCCTCGGGAAGTTCCTTAATTTCTTCAGGCTGTTCTTCTTCCACAGGAACCTCTTCCACTGTGACAGTGGTTTCCGGTTGCTTGTCATCCTCTTCGACGGTTTCAATCTTGGTGACCTCTTGTTTGTCCCCCTTTACCTTCTTGATGACACGTGTGCGAATCTTCTTCTTCTTTGGCTTGCCGGCTTCGGTGATTGTTTCAACCACAAGAACCTCCTCGGGAAGTTCCTTGATTTCTTCAGGCTGTTCTTCTTCCAAGGGAACCTCTTCCACTGTAACAGTGGTTTCGGGTTGCTTGTTATCCTCTTCGACGGTTTCGATCTTGGTGACCTCTTGTTTGTCACCCTTCACCTTCTTGATGACACGTGTTCGAATCTTCTTCTTCTTTGGCTTTCCGTCTTCGGTTATTGTTTCAACCACACGAACCTCCTCGGGAAGTTCCTTGATTTTTTCAGGCTGTTCTTCTTCCACGGGAACCTCTTCAACTGTGACAGTGGTTTCGGGTTGTTTGTCATCCTCTTCGACGGTTTCGATCTTGGTGACTTCTTGTTTGTCACCCTTCACCTTCTTGATAATACGTGTGCGAATCTTCTTCTTCTTTGGCTTGCCGTCTTCAGAAACAGTTTCAACCACACGAACTTCCTCGGGAAGTTCCTTGATTTCTTTAAGCTGTTCTTCTTCCACGGGAACCTCTTCCACTGTGACAGTGGTTTCCGGTTGCTTGTCATCCTCTTCGACGGTTTCAATCTTGGTGACCTCTTGTTTGTCACCCTTTACCTTCTTGATGACACGTGTGCGAATCTTCTTCTTCTTTGGCTTGCCGTCTTCGGTGATTGTTTCAACCACACGAACCTCCTCGGGAAGTTCCTTGATTTCTTCAGACTGTTCTTCTTCCACAGGAACCTCTTCCACTGTGACAGTGGTTTCCGGAAGCTTGTCATCCTCTTCGACGGTTTCAATCTTGGTGACCTCTTGTTTGTCACCCTTTACCTTCTTGATGACACGTGTGCGAATCTTCTTCTTCTTTGGCTTGCCGTCTTCGGTGATTGTTTCAACCACACGAACCTCCTCGGGAAGTTCCTTGATTTCTTCAGGCTGTTCTTCTTCCAAGGGAACCTCTTCCACTGTGACAGTGGTTTCCGGTTGCTTGTCATCCTCTTCGACGGTTTCGATCTTGGTGACTTCTTGTTTGTCACCCTTCACCTTCTTGATGACACGTGTGCGAATCTTCTTTTTCTTTGGCTTGCCGTCTTCGGTTATTGTTTCAACCACACGAACCTCTTCGGGAAGTTCCTTGATTTTTTCAGGCTGTTCTTCTTCCACGGGAACCTCTTCAACTGTGACAGTGGTTTCGGGTTGTTTGTCATCCTCTTCGACGGTTTCGATCTTGGTGACTTCTTGTTTGTCACCCTTCACCTTCTTGATGACACGTGTGCGAATCTTCTTCTTCTTTGGCTTGCCGTCTTCAGAAACAGTTTCAACCACACGAACTTCCTCGGGAAGTTCCTTGATTTCTTTAAGCTGTTCTTCTTCCACGGGAACCTCTTCCACTGTGACAGTGGTTTCCGGTTGCTTGTCATCCTCTTCGACGGTTTCAATCTTGGTGACCTCTTGTTTGTCACCCTTTACCTTCTTGATGACACGTGTGCGAATCTTCTTCTTCTTTGGCTTGCCGTCTTCGGTGATTGTTTCAACCACACGAACCTCCTCGGGAAGTTCCTTGATTTCTTCAGGCTGTTCTTCTTCCACAGGAACCTCTTCCACTGTGACAGTGGTTTCCGGAAGCTTGTCATCCTCTTCGACGGTTTCAATCTTGGTGACCTCTTGTTTGTCACCCTTTACCTTCTTGATGACACGTGTGCGAATCTTCTTCTTCTTTGGCTTGCCGTCTTCGGTGATTGTTTCAACCACACGAACCTCCTCGGGAAGTTCCTTGATTTCTTCAGGCTGTTCTTCTTCCAAGGGAACCTCTTCCACTGTGACAGTGGTTTCCGGTTGCTTGTCATCCTCTTCGACGGTTTCGATCTTGGTGACTTCTTGTTTGTCACCCTTCACCTTCTTGATGACACGTGTGCGAATCTTCTTTTTCTTTGGCTTGCCGTCTTCGGTTATTGTTTCATCCACACGAACCTCTTCGGGAAGTTCCTTGATTTTTTCAGGCTGTTCTTCTTCCACGGGAACCTCTTCAACTGTGACAGTGGTTTCGGGTTGTTTGTCATCCTCTTCGACGGTTTCGATCTTGGTGACTTCTTGTTTGTCACCCTTCACCTTCTTGATGACACGTGTGCGAATCTTCTTCTTCTTTGGCTTGCCGTCTTCAGAAACAGTTTCAACCACACGAACCTCCTCGGGAAGTTGCTTGATTTCTTCAAGCTGTTCTTCTTCCACGGGAACCTCTTCCACTGTGACAGTGGTTTCCGGTTGCTTGTCATCCTCTTCGACGGTTTCAATCTTGGTGACCTCTTGTTTGTCACCCTTTACCTTCTTGATGACACGTGTGCGAATCTTCTTCTTCTTTGGCTTGCCGTCTTCGGTGATTGTTTCAACCACACGAACCTCTTCGGGAAGTTCCTTGATTTCTTCAGGCTGTTCTTCTTCCACGGGAACCTCTTCCACTGTGACAGTGGTTTCGGGTTGCTTGTCATCCTCTTCGACAGTTTCGATCTTGGTGACTTCTTGTTTGTCACCCTTCACCTTCTTGATGACACGTGTGCGGATCTTCTTCTTCTTTGGCTTGCCGTCTTCGGTTATTGTTTCAACCACACGAACCTCTTCGGGAAGTTCCTTGATTTCTTCAGTCTGTTCTTCTTCCACGGGAACCTCTTCCACAGTGACAGTGGTTTCCGGTCGCTTGTCATCCTCTTCGACGGTTTCGATCTTGGTGACCTCTTGTTTGTCACCCTTCACCTTCTTGATGACACGTGTGCGAATCTTCTTCTTCTTTGGCTTGCCGTCTTCAGAAACAGTTTCAACCACACGAACCTCCTCGGGAAGTTCCTTGATTTCTTCAGGCTGTTCTTCTTCCACGGGAACCTCTTCCACAGTGACAGTGGTTTCAGGTTGCTTGTCATCCTCTTCGATGGTTTCGATTTTGGTGACTTCTTGTTTGTCACCCTTCACCTTCTTGATGACACGTGTGCGAATCTTCTTCTTCTTTGGCTTGCCGTCTTCAGAAACAGTTTCTACCACACGAACCTCCTCGGGAAGTTCCTTGATTGCTTCAGGCTGTTCTACTTCCACGGGAACTTCTTCCACTGTGACTGTGGTTTCGGGTTGCTTGTCATCCTCTTCGACGGTTTCGATCTTGGTGACTTCTTGTTTGTCACCCTTCACTTTCTTGATGACACGTGTGCGAATCTTCTTCTTCTTTGGCTTGCCGTCTTCGGTGATTATTTCAACCACACGAACCTCTTCGGGAAGTTCCTTGATTTCTTCAGGCTGTTCTTCTTCCACGGGAACCTCTTCCACTGTGACAGTGGTTTCCGGTTGCTTGTCATCCTCTTCGACGGTTTCGATCTTGGTGACTTCGTGTTTGTCACCCTTCACCTTCTTGATGACACGTGTGCGAATCTTCTTCTTCTTTGGCTTGCCATCTTCAGTAACAGTTTCAACCACTCGAATCTCAACGGGAAGTTCCTTGATTTCTTCAGGCTGTTCTTCTTCCACGGGAACCTCTTCGACTGTGACTGTGGTTTCGGGTTGTTTGTCATCCTCTTCGATGGTTTCGATCTTGGTGACTTCTTGTTTGTCACCCTTCACCTTCTTGATGACACGTGTGCGAATCTTCTTCTTCTTTGGCTTGCCGTCTTCAGAAACAGTTTCAACCACACGAACATCCTCGGGAAGTTCCTTGATTTCTTCAGGCTGTTCTTCTTCCACGGGAACCTCTTCCACTGTGACAGTGGTTTCGGGTTGCTTGTCATCCTCTTCGACGGTTTCGATCTTGGTGACTTCCTGTTTGTCACCCTTCACCTTCTTGATGACACGTGTGCGAATCTTCTTCTTCTTTGGCTTGCCATCTTCAGTAACAGTTTCAACCACACGAACTTCCTCGGGAAGTTCCTTGATTTTTTCAGGCTGTTCTTCTTCCACGGGAACCTCTTCCACTGTGACAGTGGTTTCGGGTTGCTTGTCATCCTCTTCGACGGTTTCGATCTTGGTGACTTCTTGTTTGTCACCCTTCACCTTCTTGATGACACGTGTGCGGATCTTCTTCTTCTTTGGCTTGCCGTCTACAGTGATTATTTCAACCACACGAACCTCCTCGGGAAGTTCCTTGATTTCTTCAAGCTGTTCTTCTTCCAAGGGAACCTCTTCCACTGTGACAGTGGTTTCGGGTTGCTTGTCATCCTCTTCGACGGTTTCGATCTTGGTGACTTCTTGTTTGTCACCCTTCACCTTCTTGATGACACGTGTGCGGATCTTCTTCTTCTTTGGCTTGCCGTCTTCGGTTATTGTTTCAACCACACGAACCTCCTCGGGAAGTTGCTTGATTTCTTCAAGCTGTTCTTCTTCCACGGGAACCTCTTCTACTGTGACAGTGGTTTCGGGTTGCTTGTCATCCTCTTCGACGGTTTCGATCTTGGTGACTTCTTGTTTGTCACCCTTCACCTTCTTGATGACACGTGTGCGGATCTTCTTCTTCTTTGGCTTGCCGTCTTCGGTGATTGTTTCAACCACACGAACCTCCTCGGGAAGTTCCTTGATTTCTTCAAGCTGTTCTTCTTCCACGGGAACCTCTTCCACTGTGACAGTGGTTTCCGGTTGCTTGTCATCCTCTTCGACGGTTTCGATTTTGGTGACTTCTTGTTTGTCACCCTTCACCTTCTTGATGACACGTGTGCGAATCTTCTTCTTCTTTGGCTTGCCGTCTTCGGTGATTGTTTCAACCACACGAACCTCCTCGGGAAGTTCCTTGATTTCTTCAGGCTGTTCTTCTTCCACGGGAACCTCTTCCACTGTGACAGTGGTTTCGGGTTGCTTGTCATCCTCTTCGACGGTTTCGATCTTGGTGACTTCTTGTTTGTCACCCTTCACCTTCTTGATGACACGTGTGCGGATCTTCTTCTTCTTTGGCTTGCCGTCTTCGGTGATTGTTTCAACCACACGAACCTCCTCGGGAAGTTCCTTGATTTCTTCAAGCTGTTCTTCTTCCACGGGAACCTCTTCCACTGTGACAGTGGTTTCCGGTTGCTTGTCATCCTCTTCGACGGTTTCAATTTTGGTGACCTCTTGTTTGTCACCCTTTACCTTCTTGATGACACGTGTGCGAATCTTCTTCTTCTTTGGCTTGCCGTCTTCGGTGATTGTTTCAACAACACGAACCTCCTCGGGAAGTTCCTTGATTTCTTCAGGCTGTTCTTCTTCCACGGGAACCTCTTCCACTGTGACAGTGGTTTCGGGTTGCTTGTCATCCTCTTCGACGGTTTCGATCTTGGTGACTTCTTGTTTGTCACCCTTCACCTTCTTGATGACACGTGTGCGGATCTTCTTCTTCTTTGGCTTACCGTCTTCGGTGATTGTTTCAACCACACGAACCTCCTCGGGAAGTTCCTTGATTTCTTCAAGCTGTTCTTCTTCCACGGGAACCTCTTCCACTGTGACAGTGGTTTCCGGTTGCTTGTCATCCTCTTCGACAGTTTCGATTTTGGTGACTTCTTGTTTGTCACCCTTCACCTTCTTGATGACACGTGTGCGAATCTTCTTCTTCTTTGGCTTGCCGTCTTCGGTGATTGTTTCAACCACACGAACCTCTTCGGGAAGTTCCTTGATTTCTTCAGGCTGTTCTTCTTCCACGGGAACCTCTTCCACTGTGACAGTGGTTTCGGGTTGCTTGTCATCCTCTTCGACAGTTTCGATTTTGGTGACTTCTTGTTTGTCACCCTTCACCTTCTTTATGACACGTGTGCGGATCTTCTTTTTCTTTGGCTTGCCGTCTTCGGTTATTGTTTCAACCACACGAACCTCTTCGGGAAGTTCCTTGATTTCTTCAGGCTGTTCTTCTTCCACGGGAACCTCTTCCACTGTGACAGTGGTTTCCGGTTGCTTGTCATCCTCTTCGACGGTTTCGATCTTGGTGACTTCTTGTTTGTGACCCTTCACCTTCTTGATGACACGTGTGCGGATCTTCTTCTTCTTTGGCTTGCCGTCTTCGGTGATTGTTTCAACCACACGAACCTCCTCGGGAAGTTCCTTGATTTCTTCAGGCTGTTCTTCTTCCACGGGAACCTCTTCCACTGTGACAGTGGTTTCGGGTTGCTTGTCATCCTCTTCGACGGTTTCGATCTTGGTGACTTCTTGTTTGTCACCCTTCACCTTCTTGATGACACGTGTGCGGATCTTCTTCTTCTTTGGCTTGCCGTCTTCGGTGATTGTTTCAACCACACGAACCTCCTCGGGAAGTTCCTTGATTTCTTCAAGCTGTTCTTCTTCCACGGGAACCTCTTCCACTGTGACAGTGGTTTCCGGTTGCTTGTCATCTTCTTCGACGGTTTCGATTTTGGTGACTTCTTGTTTGTCACCCTTCACCTTCTTGATGACACGTGTGCGAATCTTCTTCTTCTTTGGCTTGCCGTCTTCGGTGATTGTTTCAACCACACGAACCTCCTCGGGAAGTTCCTTGATTTCTTCAGGCTGTTCTTCTTCCACGGGAACCTCTTCCACTGTGACAGTGGTTTCGGGTTGTTTGTCATCCTCTTCGACGGTTTCGATCTTGGTGACTTCTTGTTTGTCACCCTTCACCTTCTTGATGACACGTGTGCGGATCTTCTTCTTCTTTGGCTTACCGTCTTCGGTGATTGTTTCAACCACACGAACCTCCTCGGGAAGTTCCTTGATTTCTTCAAGCTGTTCTTCTTCCACGGGAACCTCTTCCACTGTGACAGTGGTTTCCGGTTGCTTGTCATCCTCTTCGACAGTTTCGATTTTGGTGACTACTTGTTTGTCACCCTTCACCTTCTTGATGACACGTGTGCGAATCTTCTTCTTCTTTGGCTTGCCGTCTTCGGTTATTGTTTCAACCACATGAACCTCTTCGGGAAGTTCCTTGATTTCTTCAGGCTGTTCTTCTTCCACGGGAACCTCTTCCACTGTGACAGTGGTTTCGGGTTGCTTGTCATCCTCTTCGACGGTTTCGATTTTGGTGACTTCTTGTTTGTCACCCTTCACCTTCTTGATGACACGTGTGCGAATCTTCTTGTTCTTTGGCGTGCCGTCTTCGGTGATTGTTTCAACCACACGAACCTCCTCGGGAAGTTCCTTGATTTCTTCAAGCTGTTCTTCTTCCACGGGAACCTCTTCCACTGTGACAGTGGTTTCGGGTTGCTTGTCATCCTCTTCGACGGTTTCGATCTTGGTGACTTCTTGTTTGTCACCCTTCACCTTCTTGATGACACGTGTGCGAATCTTCTTTTTCTTTGGCTTGCCGTCTTCGGTTATTGTTTCAACCACACGAACCTCTTCGGGAAGTTCCTTGATTTCTTCAGGCTGTTCTTCTTCCACGGGAACCTCTTCCACTGTGACAGTGGTTTCGGGTTGCTTGTCATCCTCTTCGACGGTTTCGATCTTGGTGACTTCTTGTTTGTCACCCTTCACCTTCTTGATGACTCGTGTGCGAATCTTCTTTTTCTTTGGCTTGCCGTCTTCGGTTATTGTTTCAACCACACGAACCTCTTCGGGAAGTTCCTTGATTTCTTCAGGCTGTTCTTCTTCCACGGGAACCTCTTCCACTGTGACAGTGGTTTCCGGTTGCTTGTCATCCTCTTCGACAGTTTCGATTTTGGTGACTTCTTGTTTGTCACCCTTCACCTTCTTTATGACACGTGTGCGAATCTTCTTCTTCGTTGGTTTGCCGTCTTCAGTAATAGTTTCAACCACACGAACCTCTTCGGGAAGCTCCTTGATTTCTTCGGGCTGTTCTCTGTCCAATGGACCTTCTTCCACTGTGACAGTGGTTTCGGGTTGTTTGTCATCCTCTTCGACGGTTTCAATCTTGGTGACTTCTTTTTTGTCACCTTTAACGGTTTCAATCACACGCGTATGGACTCTTTTTTTTTTTCGCTGTCCATCCTTTGTGATTTCTTCGATAACTTTTATAGTTTCAGGCATTTCCGATATTTCAACTTCATGTGTTTCTTTTATTTGTGTTGGTGTCTTTTGTAGTGTATGTTTTGTGTCTGTGGCTTGATTTGTATCTGTGTAAAAAATTTGATGTTAGTATTTGTTCTGAATGTATTTGTTTTTTGTTTTGTGTTATATGTGTTTTGTTGTTTGGGGGTCAAGTGGTAATAGAAGTAATACGCCTTTTTGTTGAACTTCTTAGAATTAACCTAGCTAAATACTTACCCGTCTCTGTTTTTACCGTTTCACTTAAACTTATATTTTCGTACTCAATTATTGGCGTTGATTGTAATTGGGGCTCAAATTTTAATTCGATAGCTAATGTGGTGTCTTTTTTTAAAATTTTTGATTCTTTTACAGTCTTTTTATGTTTTTGTTCTACTTCTTCAGATTCTACCAATACTTTTTGTGGCTTCGCGGTCTGTGCATGTTGCAGTATTTGTGTTACTTCGAACGGATTTTTCATACCAGATTCAAAGCGAGCATCTGCCTTTCTAGGAGGTGTAGTGTCTTTATCATGTGTTGAAGTAACTTCTTCCTCGGTTAAAATTTGTTGGTTTAAATACGACGTTAATGGTATGACAGACTGCTTTGCATATTCTAGGTCTAATTTAGAATCGATTGATTCAAGGGTTCCCTTTTCATAAAGTTCACTTGAGAGCGCTGCGTGCTTAGTACTGAGTGGTGCGTAACCGGTACTTTCCACAGCGGGAGCATTATCTGCGAACTTTTTCACATTTTCAAAGATTTGCTGATTGCTCACTAGTACATTTTGATGCACCACATTTTCTACTGTTGCCTTTGCCTCTTCAAATTCGCATTTTAATATATTGCCCAAAGATGGTATAACAGATACTTCTTCCACAACCGAAACTTTGAAACCTGCCATTAATTCTGTAGACGAATTTACACTCTGAGGGATAAAGTCTTCGTGTCCCTCAATACTTTCATAAACACCTACTATCGATGTTTCAACTGGCTTTGTAAACCTTTCTTCCATATTACCATGAGGTGTAAAATATTTACTTTTCTCTTGATCCATGTGGGTAGACTCTTCATAGGCTAGTTGCTCAGTAATAATAGCAGTTTCATTTGGAGACTCACATATTATTTGAGCATTTCCCTCTGTTGGAACCCGAAGTTCATAAGTTTCTTGAATGGAACTTAATCCAAGAACCTCTTCTGTTATATATGATTCCTTTTCCGTTTCAGACTTTCGAGCTTTTTCCTCCAAATAAGTCAATGGAACCACATCATCCTCCTTAATAAATGCCGTCTGTGTAGCTGTTATCTTGGCATACTGGGTCTCAGCGCTACCTTCAACCTTAGCTAAAAAGCTTTTATGTTGGGGTTCATTACCTAAATTACCAGCGTTCTCGAAGGTTTCAACTTCCGATATGGTTTTATGTTTCTGTAAGTCAGTCGCCAATACCTTTGCGTCACTAGTTCTAATGCTTGGTTCTTCCAAGCTTCCAACGTTTTCAATTGGGATAACCTCGGAGATAAGCGTTTCACGTTGCGTACCCTCAATAAAATGCTTGCCATATTCAACTACATGAGTGTCCGAAAATGTGTTCTCCTTCTGCAGAATAAGATCGGTCTGCTTTACTTGTAGCTTGTTGGCATCTGTTATGTTGAATGGACGCAACACGGCTTCCTGCATAATGGTTTTCATGGGTCTCATATGATCCGCCAACTCAAGTGGCAATATATCTGTTGTTATAGTATACTGAAGAGTGTCGGTGATGTCTGATTTGGCTATAATTTCCTTATTGATTGCAGTAGGAAGTATTGATTCTTTCTGAAATATGTTTTCTTCTTGTAGCTCAGAGGTAACTTTGAAATGTTCATTTAATGATTCTGCTGCCTTTGCAGATACTACTTCAAACGATTCAATAGCACCTGAGTTTTCGGCACATGGACTGTCAATTACTGTTACTTCGAAATGGTGTCCTTCCAAAGTACGGCGAACAATAGTTTGTTTGGATGAAGGAGTCCTGAACTCGGTCACATCTTCTACAGCTTGATCTAAAGTATTTAAAGGTAACTGTAACTTCGAGGTAGTATCCCTTGTGCCAGCAACTGTAGAATTCAGAGCTGGTGAAGTGAACATTTTTTCTGCTTCCACACATTGTTGCAAGTCTGTAATCGGTGCTTCAGACAATGTATGGACAACTTCAACATTTATGGTGTTTGATTTTTCAATGTGGTTCCTTTCTTCAATGGATTCGTAGACATTGGTTTCGTTAACGTCTTTCGTTAATAATGTGGGAATAATTTTACTCATTTTTGCACTGAACTCTTGGGATAGTTCCGAATCAAAAATTAATTCTGCTTCAAGTATGTTCTGATCCTGTGCAATAGCTAACTGGCTTAGACTATCTTGCTTAATATTTGCGGTTCTTTGTTTTTCTGCTGTTTTCTCAAATTCTTCAATCGTAGATACGACCATCGGCTCTGTGACCACGGTATGTCTGTGAGGCACCATTGTCTGAGAGCTAAGACACTCTAAATCCTTTTTGACTTCCGTTGGCAAAATGTTGTCGAAAACTAAGGGTTCCATTGTTCTTGTCTCATTTAAAATATCAAAGCTCGGAGTAGCGAATTTGTTAGTTAATGAGAAATCCTGCAAGTCACCTGTCGACTGATTTTCCAGCACTCTTGCAGCCAATGGTATTCTCAAAAACTCTGATGCAGCCGGCTTTGCATGCTCCAAAGAAACTATAGGCACCGCCAGATCACGTTCTGAATCAAAACATGATTCATGCCGACTTATAACACTGTTGACTTTGGAATCAAGTGATACATTTGCAGTTTGCGCAACCGGCTGAGTCATCTCCTCAAATCCAACTTCTTTCTCAAATATCTTTGTTTCTTCAACATTTATTTGTTCAAAGCAACTTATTGTAGAATGACTGGTTTCTGGTTTAGGACTAAGGGTCGTAATCTCAGCAGCGGTATATAAAGCATTTGTTTGTTCACAAAGTGGCAATTTTTCCGATAAATCAGTTAACTTTGGTACAATTGCATCTTGCTGAAAGACTTTGGGTATGTTTAAAACTGTTGCCTCTTCACAAGTTACTGTCGAGGTACTATCCAATGCTGATTCGTTTTTAGTAATTTCCACATTAGTTAAACTAGATTTATGTAGACCTGGAGCTATATAATCCATCAGAGTATCTAATGATAACACTTCTTCGCATTCAGGTATATTTATTTTGCCTATGTTAACTAGCGCGTGCTGTGACGGCTGAGTCTTAGCATTCAACCCTTGTAATGATTCCAATTGCTCAGCACTCCGCTTATTTGCTACTTGTAAAGGTGGCGAGGTTTCCAATGCTGCACTCTGTAGAGAGCTCGGTTTGACGGGCTCTATACTGACCTCGCGCTCCAAAAGAAGAAGAGAACTTGTCTCCAATGACTGCAAAAGGTCAAAAGCCGATCCCGGAACCTTTTGTCGAGGTTGTGCTTCCTGCAGATAAGGTTGGACGCTCTCCAGAGGGGCCTGTTCTATTGTTTCAGTACCATATTGAGAAGGCACTGTGAAATCTGCGAGCGCAGCCATTGGCTTAGCTTTGGTTGCATGTTCCTTCAATGATTCTAATAAAAGATATTCAGTTTGTTCTGCATGGACAAATGTATTGGTGGATTTTAGTGCCATTGACTGCTGTTGACTAGCACTGATGAGCTCAGTACTCGACTCAGTTATATGGACGTCACTTATTTCAAGTGGCTGCTGATTTTCATAAATAAGAAGCTTTCCAGACTTTTTCTCAGGCTGATGAGTTGTCTCGAGAAATTTAGTGGTTTCCAATGGTACATGCTGACTTGCTACTGCAATTGGCTGCGTTTCAAAAGCCTGAAGAGCTGAAATTGGGATAATGTTTGCACTTTCAACATCAGCGACTGTAAGTTGCGGCTGTACTTCTAGCACACTAGTTACTTTAAGCTCCGGTGAAATGACTTTTTCTACAACGGTTTTCCTCGACTTCTGTTGCGTTGAAAACAACTCATTCTCTCTCTCAATAATAACATCGTTCTGAATACCCAGTGCAATTTGTTCTACAATGTCTACTTTCGCCTTCATTTGTTCAGGTTCCTCAGCTTTAAGCTGTTGCTCCGAATCAATTATAACTTGAGATTGAACTTCGGCGACGAGCTCCCCATCCGTTATGTTTATTTTACTTTTATTGGGAGCTGCTTTTTCTTCAATAATTATTTCCATAGTTTCGTATAACGTCTCTTCATTTCCTGTGGCAGTCCCAAACGGTTCCACTGCAGATTCGAGATTCTCAGTCGTTTCTATCAAATGGGTCTCGCGGGTTTCTCCAACTAACAGTGAACCGGTTTGGCTTACTGTTGCGTCTACGTTTTTAGGTACATTATATGAAGCTAAGTCCCTGGGAATTTCTTCATCAAACACAGTCTGCTGAATAAACACATGAGATGCAGTCTGAAGACACGATTGAGCTTTTTGAGAGGCAGTCTTAAAAATGGGTATGTTCTCTTCAATGGGACTTTGTGGATCAGCAGCTGTGCTTATTAGGCCTTCCTTCAACGTCAATTGTTGAACTGCCCGAAGCTCAACTGGGAGATGCGTTGAAGGAACTTCACTAAGGAAGTCCATTTCTTGAATTTCTTCTATCAAAATTGGAGTCTCCTCAGATTTGATGGTCACATCCGCCAAAGCCTTTATAGGTTGATATTTATGGCTTAATTTGTCGATACTTTCTAATGTCTTGGCCTCGCTGGTATTAAGAGCTCTAAATCCTTGTAGAGATAATGATGGAGTTTCAGCACGCACATCTGCAACTAGATGAAGCTCCTCTACTGAGTCCTCTGGCTGGCATTCACTAACTCCCACACTTAAATTTGAAGTAATTTTGGATGAAATTTGAAGGGTATCAAGCTTAACTTGCGAAAATTCATGAACAACCGTTTCCCCACTTACGGATTCGGTTATCAGAAGACCTTCATTTTCCGAGAATTGGGAATGAGCCGTTTTCGAGCACATCAAAATTGTTTCAAGGTTTTCCACTGTATCTAATGTCAACTGCTCTTCTAATGTTAATCCATGGGAAGTAATAGTTTCACCTTTCTCAGCCTGCTGCTGAGTAGCTTTCAGAGATTCCAGTTTTCCAACTGAGTCTACGATGCTGGGAGCCTCAATCAAGAGAGGTCGCGATTCTTTTATTTTTGAGTCAGCCCTAATAAGTTTTGGAATTTTAGAAGACTTGAATTCTTTGGGAGACTCTTTTGTCTGCATCTCAGTTATAGATGCTGCTTGTCTCTCGTGCACTACGACCTGCTCACTAAGTTTACTATCTGCGGGCTTAGAATAACCCAAATTAGGACTAACCTTATCGAATGTCAAACATTCCTCATTAACTGCTAAGGTTTTCTCTGGTAAAATATTATTTTGAACTTGCACGACTAACGGTTTCGGTGTGAAAAGTTCTGTGGAGAGCTCTGCGATTGCAGCGATTTCATGTGTGCTTTGTGGAAGATTCTGCTTGGCAAGTGTTATGGCATGAGGAAGAACTTCTTCAATCTTTTCGAGTTTTTCTAAATTCAAAGATTCTGTGTGCGATTCTGTTGCAAATGTTTCTGATATTTTATTGTGTTCTTCTTGTTGTGGTTTTTGTTGTATTATTTCTGTACTGCTTTTAAGCTTTTTGGTTTTTGTTTTCCTAAGCACAGTATGTTCTGCTTGTATTTGTTCTTGTTGTTGTAGTTGTTGTACTTGTTCTTTTTGTTGCTGTATGAACTGTTTATCCACTTTAGTGGCTGTAGTTTCTGCGAATGTAATGCAATTAAACAATGACAATGTCGGCTCGTTTTTTGATGATTTTAAGAACAATACATTTATAATGTTTGACAGGCAAATTTATCTTAGTATCAGTTAGTGGAAGCGATAAAGTTGATAACTTTATATTTTTCTCCTTCGCAGGGCAAAGAAGGCTCGAAAGTAAAGGCGAACAGACAAACAAGGAATACATATTACAAAAAACATGTATTATATCATACTGTATTGGAAACTTACCTCGATTGATGGCGTGCAGGAATGAAAGCTAAGGCTTCAACTCTAGTATACGGGTACGTAGAAGCGTTCAAAAATTGCAAAAATTAAATAATTAAGCTTATATGACAACAGGCTGAAATACCTATCAATTTTGGTAGTAGGTAGTTATTGAGGGTTAATGGGAACTTTTCAAAGAACTTGAAAGAGTTGGGCGAGTGGTAGGCGTCTTTTTAGAATATACACAGTGATTCGTTTGGTTTGACAACATTTAATTATATTGTTATATTTGAAAAGTCAATATCTTTTATTGTTTTTGTTTTGTTGTTTTTCTGGTTTTTGTAGTTATAACTTCAGTGGGGTACATCACGATTGGTGGGTAATATTTTGGTTTTACAGTTCATCAGTGTTTATGTTCAAACCTTCATCGACAACTATCGTTCGTTCCTCAACAAATGTTTCCTCTACGTTTGTGTTAGATTAAATTGGTTGGCAAAGCACGGGAAATTTTTTCAAAGCAGGTTGGCATTTCGGAAATAAAAAGAAATAAAATAGAGTTTTGTGCATGAAAGCGTAATCAACTAATATATACATGTATATTTCTACAACTCAAACAATACATGTAGGTATAAGCATATAGACTTTACTCACCAATCTTGACATGTGTGATAGCCTCGTGACTTTCAATTATATGGGATGTCTCTACTATTCTCTAGATTTCAGTGAATCGTATAAAAAGGAATTTATAAAAAGGCAATCGTCAATATTCTAATTTGACAAAAATACTCTTTGGAAATTCACATAACAGATCGACGTTGATTGAAATGCCATTGAATATAGTTCATCGATTGATTAAAACACTCGCGCTAATTTCGAATGGCATTTCAACTGTTAAACAAGAAATATAACTAAATTCAAACCTCCTTTCCGCAAATTTTCCAATCGTGGGAAATGAAGTCCTGCCTTTGAAACTTTCTTATAACCGTCTCAATGCTGATTTCATAGGTCTGTATCATGCGAATAAAGGCCTTGAAGCCGACAGTTGCTGCCAGTATAGTTTCGTCCTCGTTTGAGGATTCGCTCAAAATCTGAGTGATAAGCTCTTCGTGCCCCTCGCGTTCAACGAGTTGAACCAGAGCTGATTGTGACTCGGGCTTCTGCAGGGACACGAATATATTCTGTTCGTACATGTAAGTGATTTCATAGTGGGTGCAGCCATAACGCAGTAGAACTCCAATTGTAGCCAAATCTCTAAGGGCGGCTTCGCCGATTTTACCAAAAGATTCCGCTTCGACCGACTCGAGGACCCACTGTACTTCTTCGTGTCGACTGATCTCACAAATATCTTCGATTGTAATAGTTTTCTGAGTGATTTTCGTACGTATTGACTTGATAGTTTCGGTTATCTCAACGGATTTTTGTTCTGTGTATTGCTTGTCTACAATAACTTGTTCTTCTTTTTCCTCCACCTCCTCCTCTTTTTCAATTTGCTCTATGATTCTGCTACGCTGTAACTGTTCCACATCTGCAATCTTACGATCCTTAACTTGTATTACTTCTGATACTTCGGTGTGCTCCACGACTATTGGCACAGCCTCTTTGACCTTTACTATATTCACTGTTGTCTCTACTGTTCTGGCTGGCACTATTTGTATCTCTGTTTTATGAAATGTCTGGGATTCACTCGCATTGGATCTCTTCGCCACTGCCTTTTTACCAGCTTTCTTTTTTGCAGTCATCTTCGTCTTGACTTCTTCCACGATTGTGGAAGTCGAAGATATATCAAACTTGGCCCTCGTCATAGTCATGCCGATCTCGTTGATCAACTTGCAGTTATAGTAACCGCAGTCGTCGTTCGTTATCTTTAAAATCTCTAGAGTAGCTTCTGTTTCCTGCACTACCATGCGATACTTTTCTGATGCCCTAAGTTGCACATTGTTGAAATACCATTGTATATCTATAAAATTAGAATCTGTTGATCAATCGCCCCGCTCAACCGAAACATACTCTACCTGGCCTCGGGTTGCCTGCAAATTGGATTGAAAATTTCGCTGTTTCGCCTAAGGCAGCACGGCAGTCACGCATTTCGTTTAGTAGCGATGGCGAGCATTTAGCAGCTATAAGCATAAAGATTGCATAATTATCTAGTATTAGCTACATTCTACATTTAACGACGGGATACAGTGCAAAGCACGCTCGAATATTAGACAAATTTATCCTTATATTCCAGCGATAACTTAGTACAAGTAAAATGTTAGCAATTGTGATTTATTTTCGTGTACTTACTGTAAGGTCAAACGACCCAATAAGTAAGAGCATTTTGTAATTGTATTTTGTTTGTCTGCTTTTAGATGAGATATACAAAAAAAACAGATGGATCCATGCAAATCACGTTGTTTAGTGTAGATAAAAAAGTAATAGTAGAAATAATAGATTGTATGCAATAAGTAGTTGAGTTTTTGGGCAAGCAGCGTTTTTGGGAATGTCTTAGAATTTCTTTGGAAATTAATTTTATTGAAATGTTAGTTAAATTTGGAAAAATTAAAAAATAATTTAAAATTTTTTAACACAACCAATTACTTGCAGATGAGATATTGATACTGTAAGAGAATATATATACTATAATAAAATTGTATACTAAAGTTTCTAATGGCGTTTACTTTTATAAATGTTTGTTTAGATTTGTTGGGGTTGGGGTAGGGGAATAAGCCTTAAAGCTGTGAGCTGTGAAGGGGTCTAGACAATAACAAAGGACGACTTCGACAAGTTAACATAGCTGTTGTTGTTCAAATAATTGTATAGTACAAGGACAAATACAATAAAGAGAGACAAAGAGACAGAAGAAGTGACAGACTATGAGATGCTTATTGTTTGTGGTTTAAGACAAGAGTACGGAATACATTTGTGTGTTGGAAAACACGAAATTAAAACACATATACACATAACAGTGGTAGAATTCAGTGGTTTACCAGCTTCGATACATACCCTTAAGAGCAACTTGCATCTCCTCCATGTGAGTCACCCATTCCGGTTTGCGGTAATCCTTTGATCCAACGATGCCTATTCAATTTGTAATAAGTAAAGATTTGTAATAGTTTGATATTATTATTTTCTCGATAAAAAGGCATAGGTTGTGATCATGTTTGCGTTTTAAACATGTGCACTTTAGTGTATCACAGTGTATATAATATATGTATAATAACTCTATAAATGTATGAGTCTGTAGGGAATTTGAGTTGGAAATGTGATCTTAGAGGATTGTAGGGGTAAAGGAAAATTTCAAAATTCTGCTGCTGATCTGAAAAAGAATTTAACTGACAATTCCAAGCCTTTTCCATGGGGTTATTAAATTCATTATAAGTAATAAGTAGATGGTAAACCATAACAGTACCTTCGACTGCAAATAGTGCAGTTGTTACTGCCACACCCAAAGGATTATAGGCTTCAAAACTTATCGTGCCCAAATCATCGGGATATACATGATTGATGACCAAGACTGAGGTCCCGTCTTCGAAATTTTCGATTTGATATTCCTCGGAGGCGAATATCTGTTCGTCGTCACGTAGCCATTTGACTTTTGGTTTAGGTTTACCAATAACCTTTACTTCCAATTTCGCTTGTTCGCCTTCTTTGGGTTCGATTTTTTCTGGGAGTTTTTTAATTATTTTCGGTGCTTGTTCGTCGATTGAGATGGTCTAAAACGGTCACATCATACATATAGGAAATGTTAGCATCAAAAGAAACCTAAGCAACTCTACATCATCAAACAGGCTTACTCTATCAAGGAGATCCTCCTCAGATCCTGTGAGTCCAGTGATTTCAGAATCGGGGATATATTCAAATGCTAAAAGAATATGCGAAAATATATCAATACACACACGAATATATGAATATATTCGGAGAAATGTAGAACGAGAAAATTATTTACAGAAGGAGTTGGAAACTGGAGTTGAAACTTGATAGGATCGCATGCAATCTCTTCAGAAAGTAAGTTAGTAAAAAGTAATCAAACAACAGGAGTTTTCACAGTAATTAGCATAGAGGAGCAGGGAACAAGTGTATAAAGTTATTGGAAAACCTATGTGAATCATGATGCTACGTTTCCTTTTAATATCTATTGTTATCAATTATCAACCATCAATGCCAATAGATACCATCGAAAGTACCTTGAATGTTAACTGTTGTCATGGTGATGCTTTTGCCAATCTTATTTGTCGCAACGCACTTATATTGACCCTGATTTTCGGGGAATACTTCTGTTATCTGCAGCTGACAAACTCCCTGCACATCCTGCGATATGGTTGTTTCTTTTGTTTCGTTTATCTTCTCCTCATTGTGATACCACTCCACTTTTGGTGTGGGTTTGCCTGTAACTTTACAAGTCAACAACAGCGCTTCACCGTCCATTACCTCGATGGGCTGGATCAGCTCCTCAATAAATCGCGGCGATTCGAACTCAATTGCCTCCTCTTGGGGCAAGTCCTCGATCATATTCACCGTAGCCGTCGAGGTAACTGAGCCACCAACGTTCTCGGCCCGGCATGTGAATGGACCAGTGAACTTTTTCTGGAAGTCCTCAATCAGAAGAGTCGACTTGTTGGCCTGGCTTACAATGCGGCATTCAGTGGAACTCTTTATGGGCTCATTGTGCACGAACCATTGGAATGATGAGAGTGGTTCGGACTCAACAATAGCTTCAAGTATGGCAACCTCATGCTCCCCAAAATATTTGGGTTCTAGAGGCTGTATAAATCGCGGTGGTTTTATTTTCTTATCAGGGGCCTGATCTGAAACGACGACTGAGCCCGACGATTTTGCCTCACCAACCTTATTTTTTGCCCAGACTTCATATTTGCCTGTACGCTTACGTGTCATATTGATGACTCTAATTGTGGTTGTAGTCTCGGTGGTTTCAATTGTGGTTTCCTCGTTTTCAATAATTTCACGACCATTTCTCATCCATTTAATCTCAGGCTTTGGCAAGCCATCGTACTTGGCCTCGAAAAGCAGAGTTCCTCCATTAGGAATAACCACTGCACTCAACGGAGTGACCGTTGGGGCCTTGAGAATCTCCTTGGGAACCTCATCTAAGCGACTCATGATATTAGCATTACCGATGGCACGTCCAAACTGATTTTGGGCCTGAATTGAGTAGGTAATTGCTTCATTGGGTGTGGGATTCATAACCTCGAGAACAACATCACCCGTCTGCTCATCGTAGAACATCTGTAGGGCTTCGTTAGGAATAACCTCCTCGATGCCGCGATACCATTTAACCTGAGGTTTCGGTTTACCCGTGACCTGACATGTTACCGTTACCTTGAGCTGTTCAGGCTCCTTCTCTTCTGTGAACTCTATCTTAAGTGGTTTCGTAAACTGTGGAGCGACTCCTTGTTCTTTTTCTATATTCGTTGAGGACAGAAAAATTATAAATGTGTTGGTTTGTTTTTGGGAATAAGAAAGGTGAATCGTTCAATAGATTCTTTCATGTGGTTAAACATTCAAGAGGTTTCAAGTGACTTAAAGTTGTTAAATAGAAGGGGTTATTTATAAAAAATAACTTACCTAAGATTATGTTGGTGCGGCTTGTTGCAACTCCAGCCTCATTCTTGGCCTCACATGTGTAGACACCCACATCGCTAGGTGTGACCTTTGCAATCTTCAACTGAGCCACTTGTTCCACCACGTTGATTTCATACTTCTCCGACGCAAACAAGAGCATGTCATTGAAGTACCAATTAATTTCAGGGAATGGCACACCCTCAACCTTGCATTCAAGCACGGTGGGTTCTTCGGGAGCACATTGACGCGGTCTCAGTTTTTCCGTGATACGAGGTGGCTTGATTTCCTTCTTCTTCTTTTTAACCAGCTTACGCTCATGGCCAATCACCTCAGAGGTTGTCGTTTCCACCAGGTTTTGCTGTAACTGTTGATCCTCAATAAGCTCCTCATCAGCAACCTTATCGATGCCTTCTTGGATGCGCTTCTGTGTGATTAGCTCTAATTCGGGCAGAGGTTGACTATCGTCGAGAACTACACGGCGTTTCTCTTTCTTTATTATATTCGAGGTAAGCTTCATTTCTAAGTCACGTCTAACGTCCTCCACATCTAGCTCGATAAGCTGCTCAGTTGTTATGAACTGGGGTCTTGTGTCTTCAGTCTTCTTCAAAAGCGTTATTGTCTTTTGTGAGATCTCTTGGGAAACTTCGTCGACCTTCTCAATTTCCGAAACAGCAGATTCCAGGAGCTGAGGCTGACCCTCAACCGAGGCCTGTTTCAATGGTTTCGTGCGTTTCTTATGGGCCTTCTGCTTTGTTTCTGGTATTTGCTCAGTAATTGCAACCTCTTCCTCAGGCTGCACATCTTCAGATATCGCAACCACTTTAACGTCGTCAACTGGCAATTCTTCCACTTGATCCTCTTCAGCAATAGGCTCTGCGAATGGCTCAGCAACTTCTTCTGATACATCGTCAACAGATGGCGTCGCCTTCTTCAACTTGGGTTTCTTTTTCTTTTCTTTTTTTACCTTTTCTTTGGGTTGCTTATCACCGGGAATCTTAGGAAGCTCCAATTCAGATATCTCCTCTTCGCTTTCTACCTTTTCTTCAGGTTGCAGTTGAGGTGCGGGAATCGCTTTCTCTGGTTTTTCAGGCACTTCAGCAGTCTTCGGTGGAACTGGTTTCAGTTGTATCTCTTCTGGTTGCTCTTCCGGCAAAGGTCGTCGTTTGCCTGTAGGCCACTGTTTTTCCTCCAAGGGCTCTGCAATGGGTTTTTTCTTCTCGCCACGTTTCCAGGGTACTTGAGGCTGTTCTTCCTGCGGCTTGGGTTCTTTTTCGATGTCTACAAGTTCAACTTCTTCCAAAAATGTTGGCTCTGCATCTGGTATTTCGGGTAAATCTTCATGCTTTGGTTTCTTTACCTTCTTTACTTTACGCTTTTCTTCCTGCACAATCTCTTCTTCCTCCTTTTCAACATGCTGCAATTCGACTTCCTCAAATTTGACTTCTTCCGGTTTTACTGTTGTTCTTTTTGTTGGCTTTAGACGTATCTCTTCAATAGTGGCTTCTTGAGGTAATTGTTTCTTTGGTCTAACTACTGGCTTTAAGGACACTTCTTCAACCATTTCCACAACATCCTGCTTTATTGGTTTCAATTTCGGAGTGATCACTTTGGGAGTTTCCTCCTCAAAAACTTCCTCTGCGGCAATAGGCTCAATCGGCTCGATTTCCTCCAACTGAGCTTCATCCTTTTGTTCCTCTATTACTTCACTTGGCTCTTCAATAGATTCTTGGCTATCTGATTTTGTCTTAGGCTTCTTCTTCTTAACGCGCTTTTTAGTAACATCAACCACTTGCTCTTCGAAAGTCACAACCTTCTCTTCTTCAATAAATTCAGTTGTTTTAGGCTGCTCTATCTCAGAAACAATTGACGTTCGAGGACGTGGTTTCAGTGTTACCTCTTCAACTTGTTCCTTCTCAGGTAGTTGAGGTTGTTTTCTTGGCACAGGTTTAAGAGTAACCTTCTCCACTTGCTCAACTTCTTTTATTTTGGAAACAGGCTTCTTTTTCTTCGGCTCCTCAACTATGGGTTGCTCAATTTTTTCAACGTCTTCTGGTTCAGATTCTGGCTGCTCTTCCACTTCCTGTTCAGTTTCTTTAGCCTTTGGCTTCCTTGTCTTTTTCACCTTACGTGTTTCTGTTTCTGTTGTTGTTTCTTCAGGTTGAGTTTCTTCAACAAGCTCTTCAATTTCCTCAGCTTTCTCTTCAGGTCTCTTTGTCTTCTTTGTTTTCTTATCTTTTATCTTCTCTTCAACCACCTCTACCAAATCTTCAATTAATTCCTCTTGTTCCTCAAAGCTTTCTTCTTCTGGAACCTCTTCTGAGAGTGTTTCTACTTGTTTAGTCTCTTCTACTAATTTCTTAGGCTTCCTTGTTTTCTTAACCCTTTTCTTCTCTTCATTGATTTCTTCCTGTTCTTCAACAATCTCATCCTGCTCTTTAATAAGTTCCTCTTCAGAAGTTTCTTTAACATGCTGTTCAGTTTGTTCAGTGATTTCAGACTCTTTCTTCGGTTTTTTAACTTTTGTCTGTTTAACGATCTGCTCCTGTTCCTCAACAACATCTTCCTTTTCTTCTATAAGCTCCTCTTCTGGAATTTCGTCTGTAGGCTGTTCAATAGACTCTATTACATCTGTTGGCTTCTTTGGCTTCTTTATTTTCTTCACCATTCGTTTTTCCTCAACAAGCTCTATCTTTTCTGTCTCTAAAATTTCTTCTTCGGGAGCCTCTTGTTGTTCTTCATGTTGTTCAACAGCAAGCTTTGGTTTCTTAGTCTTCTTTACCTTGCGCATTTCTTCAACGATTTCTTCTTCATTTTGAACAACCTTTTGAGCATCGACTTCATCTGGATGCTTCTCTTCCGTTGGATCTGCTTGTGGTATCTTTTTCTTACCACGCTCCCATAGAACTGGTTGTGGTTGTTCCTTTACTTGTACTTCTTCGGGTAAGATGTCCACTGCTTCCTCGTAAGACTTCATAGGTACCTCATCAACATGTTGTTCAACTATTTCCTGAGGCTGCGGTTTTTTCTTTTTGCCACGCTCCCACATTACAGGCTCTGAGTCGGACTGCACATTTATTACAGTCTCTTCCTCCAATCTATCAGTAGCAACTTCCAAAGCCTTTGGAGGTTCCTGTGGTGCGGCCTTCTGAGGCTTCTGTTTGCCCCTTTGCCACATTACAGGCTGTGGTTGCGGCTCTTCAGGCTTAGTGGCCTCCTCTTCTAGAGTATCTTTAGCAACTTCTAAAGTTTTGGGTGCTTCAACTGTTTTCGATTCTGGTTGTTGAGGCTTCACCTTCTTTCCGCGTTCCCACAACACCGGCTGTGGTTGCTTCTGTTCCTGAGAAATATGTTCTTCGGTCAGTTCGTCAGTTGCTTCTTCAAACGTTTTCTGAACTGTCTCTTGTACTGTTTGTTGTACTGTTCGGGTGCTCTTTAGGGGCTTTAATGCGAACTCCTCTGGTTTTTGAACATCCTTTGGACGTTGTCGAGGTGTGGGCTTTAATTGTACCTGCTCCACCTTTTCTACGGGCTCACGTGGTGGAATTACACGTCGCACAGCTGTTTTCTTGGTCTCTTCAACTACAAGTTGCTCAACGACCTGTTCTTCAAAAAGTTGTTGCTCAGCCTCGTCAGATGTCTGCACAGTTGTGACTTCCTGCGAAATTGTTTTTTTCTTGCCTCGCTCCCATAAAACAGGAACTGGTGCAGGCTGCTGAGGAACAACTGGTTCATCCAGAACATCATGAAGCTCTTCGAATGTCGTCTGCTGTGGCTCAACTTGCTTTTTCTTACCACGCTCCCATAGAACAGGAGCTGGTTGTGGTTTCTGAACTGGAACTGGCTCGATCAACTCATCATGCATTTCTTCGTATGTCCTTGGCTTCTCTTCGGTTGTTTGTGGTTGAAAGGGAGCTTGAGGTTGTGGTATAAATTGTTCAGGCTTTTTCTTGCCTCGATCCCACATAACAGGTTGCTGTTGCAGCAATTGCTGCTCCTGTGTATCCAGGCGTTCCTGGAGATGAAGAAGAGATGAATCTTCAACCTGAACGAATTTTTGAGGTTGCTGAGGCTGGCGCCAATTGAAGGCTTCCTGTTGTGTACGTTGGTTTATCAACTTTAGGTGTTCATGCTCCTCCAGGCTCATCATCTGCGAGTCTTCGATCTGTACATACTGCTGTCTCTGGGCCTCCTCGATAAGGCTCTGCTGCTGAACAAGTTTTTGGCGTTCACTTGTTTGCGAAATTGTATCTTCAACTGATGTGAGCGGCTGTAGCTGAGGACGCTGCTGTTGCTGTCTCCAATTCACAGCCTGCTGCTCGTGGATCAATCTTTGCGCTTCCAGTTTCTCTCGCTCGGAAACATGCATTATATTCACATCTTCCGAGGTGATGTACTGCTGCTTGTAGAGATTTGACTGATCCTCGTAGTGCTGAGCCTCATCGCGGCGCATGACCTTCGAAATGGAGCTCTTGGAACTGTCATCGATTGTCATGACCACAGTGTTCTCAGCAGTAGATTGTAATTCTTCACTGATAGCCTGCTGTGCTTGAAGATGACGCAGCTCTACCTCCTCGATCTTAAACTTGTCAATCTGTTTGGTTACACGTTGCACACTCTTAAGCTGTTGACGCATCTCCTTCCAGGGAATCAGATCTTTGTTGTTCTGCTGCTGGGTGATAAGTTTATCAATCTGATCGGTCATTTCCATAATTTCCACGCTCTCCATGCTCTTGAGGCGTTGGATCTCCTGGGTTCTTTGCGTTTGTTCGACCTGTGCCTGCTGCGGCAGCTGCTGCTCCGTCTCAATTTGACCCTCAAGCGGACGCAAGTATACCTCGTCCAGGTCAAATTTACTCAATTGTTGCTGCACACTCTCCACTTGCTTGAGCTTCTCACGCATCGTTATCCACGGCACAGCCTCCTTTTCAGTCTTCCCGGCAATAATCTGCTCTAAGGTGGCACCCAGGCTCATGATACCCTGATCCCGTTCCGTCTTAATTGACTTGAGAACAACCTTAGCTGCCTCAAGTTTGGGCGTAGGTTTCTTCTTCTCAATGGGCGTCGCCTTCAAGCTTATTGTCTCCTCGGTCCAGGACTTAACTGGCTCCGGCTTGAAGCCCGGCAGGAATGGTTGCTTGTCTAGAGATCTACCACGATGAGGACGTGATGATTTACGCCAGGGAACAACATTTGTGGGAGGCTGCAGAGATTTGCTTCGCACTTTGGGTTTCTTAGTGCGTGAGCGTCCCTGATGCTGAACCTGTCCGTTAACCCCCAGATACTGGCCATATTCACCCGGCTGCTGCTGCTGAGGGAATTGATTGGGCGAGTCTGGCGCACTGTCTTCCCGTCCGGAGGAAGAGGACTCATCTTCGACAGAATCAATCGTACGCAATTGATAAGCCGAGATACGTCGTTCTAAAAAGAAGTTTTGTCTAGTAAATACACAAATACGGATGGGAGCAAGAGACGTCCAGAGTTCGAGAGAATGTTCCAATAAAGCAATTGCATTCCACAGTTTGCTCTAAGCATATCAATGCACAGCCATGGCAACTTGAACAATCATGCATACATACGTACCTTACGAATAATATTTTTGTTGTTCTTCTTATCATGGAATTTTGAATATGTAAAATAAATAAAAATACTTTTTCCCACACAAGTATACAATGAACTTGAAAATACGAATATAGTGCGCATAGCAGAATGGAAGAAACAAATAATTCTGTTCCAATTTATGAAATACATGGCTTTTTCTCGACAAATATAGCTATTTTTGCTTTTGGTTTGACAACACTGAGATGTGCCTAGGTACCAGGTTTTGCTGACAACGAATAATTACAAGTCATTTGAGTTTACAAGCTTTCTTTTCTTTTTCAAGTAAAGCCGAGTCCGTGCTTTACAACTTTACAACTACTAGACGGCCAAACAACCCCTCGACTCGAATGGGCTTACAGGCCTTCAGGTATGACAGCTCATCTCTGCGCTGACCATGAATTAATAATTGGCTAGTCATATATAGAATGTAGGTATATTTGACATTGATAGAAGCAATGATCGTATTTGTCGCCGAGCATGTTTGGTTTCATGATTCATTAATGGTGTGTGACGAATCCGTCGAGATTCTGGCATTAACCTGTGCTACATTTTTGGCACCTTATCAACGCAACACTCATTCCCTCATCATGCTCTAAGTACGGCCGCTTCATCATCATCATCGTCATTAGGACCTAGGTCTCTACTCTAGTAGAGTAAAGTCGAGTTGAGAGCGGAACAATTCGAATGTGTGTTTACAATTCGAGCGAAAATAGATTTATGATTAGTGGCAACTACGTCACCGTCGCCAGGTGGGGTTGGCACCACTAGCGGCGGGTGTGTCTGTGTTTATATTGGGTCGTGTTTTCTGTATTTTCGGGCACCGCATCGCATCGCAGCGCAGCGGCGCATTCGGGCGATCTCATTCCGATGTAGGCAACAATCGAGCACAGAAGGTATAGTAGCCCAGTCGGCGGCCTCAAACGGGATCGATGGGCGAGTGCAGTCGTCAAGTGTTGTGAAAACATAAGCATCAAGTCGCCTAGGTACTTAATTTAGGACTCTTTTACCTGTGCGTGATCGGTGTGAGCAAGCAGCAGCAGCAAGGGTGCGCAAGCATGGAGCGAGAAACAAAAAACGAATATCAAGAGATTATGATGCTTGATTTGCTTGATTTATTGAAAACGACGCGATATTGGTTTTAAGTATTAAATACATGAGTGTACAATTAAACAACAAACGTAATAGAATGATTGATCAATCGAGAAGGATCGAACACTTATCAGACAACATCAGAGAGTAAACATAAACATAAACATTGATCGTTTCATTATTTGACTGGCAGATCGTCGGATATCTTTCTCTTTTTTCTTTTTTCTTTTGTTGTAGATAAAACTTAAAACGAAAGTCGCATGAGGTTTTATGATTAATTTTTTAGTAAAGCGCTTCTACCACAAGATTGTTGACATAATATTGGCGGCATGAGCGGCAAATATTGGATCAATTGAAAAGTAACATTCGTCTTATTCGTTTTGTGTTTGGAAAATGCAAGTTTCTTTTCGAGAAGTGGTGGTAACAGAAAGTGAGAATAAATGAAACGAAACGAATTAGTAGTAAAAAGCGGCAATAAAAAATAAATAATAAAATCTCATGCAACATCACTACAAAATAAATAAAATATATATGTAAATTTAATAAACAATACAAATTGATTATAATAAACGTTTCGAGGGACTGTCAAAAACTATTAACTGAGCGCCTTGAAGTTTGCCAGGATCTGAATCTAGTTCGAGTTCCAGTTCAAGTTAGACTTCCAGTTCAAGTTTGAGTTCGAGTTTGAGTTCGAGAACAACAAAGAGTTGGTAAAAGTTTAGTTTCGATCGATCAAAGTATTGTTCCAATTTGAAACCCACTATATCATTATATACTAAAGTCAATTTTTCTTTCTAAGGGCCTGGCGGTTGGATACAAGAGAATTCGCTGCTTGTTAATGGTGCCTGCTAAATATATTAAAGCAGAACTAAACGTGAACATGAATCAGAGGCAGACGATGTGATGAATAAACTGCCGTAACTGATTAATTTAATTAAAATCATTTCTGCACCATAAACAGAGTCATTATTTAGGTCTAACACACAGGTACAGGTGTACAGCCTCGATATATCTGTGCGCAGATTGATACTATGTGTAAGTGCTTGGCAATCAACTACTCATATCTGCATATCGGTCTGGCAGTGAAAACAAACAACTTGTAGGTAATTATTTATTTTATTTTTGCCTGATCTAAATGTCAGTTTATTTTCATACATTGAATGCCAATATATTGTTTAAATGAAAGAAAAATGAAATAAATTTCACGATTTACTTGAAATATATATATATGTATATACATAATGCTTTTCATTGTACCCCCAAAACGAAATATCCAGACAGCGCTGCGTGGGCTAAAAATATCGAGGAGCTCTTCTCATTTTATTTCTGTTATTTTTTTAGCTAATCTATGGGAAATTAGTGTTCTTAAGCAAACATTTTCCAAAAAGAAATTTAAATAGAATATATATATACGTATGTAGGTATGTGTATATATACAGATAATCTGGCAGCTAAAATTCAATGTCTGCAATGCCTTTAATACACTCGCTTTTTACTCATTATTGTACCCCCCGCTGGCTGTGCTACTTTTGCGCACGTTGGTGGCTAAATGTATATTTGTATCATTGTATCTGTTGGATACAAAGCTACAGCCGTGCGCTAGATGTGTCATCCATAATATTTTATGCTAATATTCAGATTCAAATGAAAAATAAAACTTTCACGCTCGAGCGGAGGCGGGACAAATGTGCGTTTTGCGTTCTGCACACGGCCCCAATACTATTCGGACATATGTTTTTCCTACATGCACCACATACACGGCAAGGGGGGCCATCTAAAGGGGAACAGCTCAACGCTATGTACACGGTATTTATAAAGTGCCCAAAACGAAAGTACATAAGCTGCCTTATTTATAATTCAGCTCAAAGGGGCGCGAGATTGAGATTTCTGTTGAGTATTTTCTATTTCTATTTCTATTTAGTCTCTAGATTTTCACTCGAACTTCTAGATTTTTCGATCTTGTGTTTCGTATTCAACCGACGACAAGCAATTCCCTGGTGAAAGAAAATGATCTATAAATATTTATAATGCAAAATACTTGTAATTTTTTTTATTATTATTTGGGTTTTTTGTTCGATTTAATTTAAACTTGCTGATTTCAAATAATTTTTTTTTTTTTGTTTTTTTGGTTACCTTTTTCATGTTAGAACATCTTGGTTTCACATTTTAAAAACTGTTAGTAATTAAAAAACTCATTCGTTGCTTTCGAGATAATGTTGAGAATAATTGTAGAAACAAAACTCAAACTGAAAATGAAACGGAATCGAATACTGTCGATCGACTTTAAATATTCTTCACTCAAACTTCAAACGACTAGTTATGATTGACAGTAGTAAGTTAGGTGGCTCATTTGTCAGTAGCAGAAATAAGGATCCATTAGGTACAAAAAATATATATGTAAATATATTTTTATAGAAGATTTCATTTATGTTTTTGGTCGTTGTGTTTTTGAGCATTCTTTGGAGCTTTCGAACTCTGGTTTGGTTTGCTTAGTTTTTAGTTATTTAATCCTTACTTTTAACAGTCAGTTTGGCTGATGACTCGACTTGTCCAGTTGACGAAGTCACACGCACTGTAAAGATGCCTGAATCCTCCTCGTAGGTGGTGCCGATCAAAAGAACAGCACTATTGCCATCAAAGATCATCTGTAAAAGCATTGGAAGATCAATCAATTAATCAATATAAATGCCGTCAATTTGGATCTGAATCGCTAAGAACTCATACTGTTACTCATAGCTATCTACATAGTCAACGCACCTGGAAATCGGGTGTCTCCGGTATAAGCTGGCCCTCACGGAACCACTGCACACTGGTGGCTTTCACCTTGCCCGTCACGGTGGTTTTGAACTGAGCGGGCATGCCCTCGGTAACAGAGACATCCTTCAGAGCAGTGATAGTTGGGGGTGCATCAAGATTTTCGATAGGACGCACCTTCAACTGGGCGCTGGTCTGAATGCTACCCAGTTTGTTCTCGGCTACACACTTATAGATGCCCTCATCCTCGGGGAATGCCTCCGAGATGATTAGCTGGTAGTATTCGCCCTGGCGCGTCATCTGGAAGTATCGCGAGGGCTTCACGAAGTTCTCTCCACGCATCCAACGGGCAGTGGGTGTTGGCTTGCCATCCACACGGCAGCGGAAAATCACCTTGCTGCCCTCCTCGACGGACTGACTCTTCAGCTGCTCCACAATGTGAGGCGGCTTCTCGCTGCCCGGCGTTGTGGGCTTTTCCGGCTTGCTGGGCGACTGAACAATGCAATCGCCGTCGCAGCGTGCCTCTCCAGCTGCGTTGACGGCGACGCACTCATATCGACCCGAGTCCTCGGCGAAGGGTTCAATGATCAGCAACGTGTGGACGCTGTCCTCCTCCAGCATCTTGAACTTGATGCTGGGCTGAATCTTCATGCCGTTCTTCAGCCAGTAGACATCCATGGGACGAGTGCCGGTGACTTTGGCGTCGAACCGGGCCAGCTGTCCAGTGGCGACGGTGGTGCTCTGAATGGTGGTCACAAAACTGGGCGGCTGAATGCCTCCTTTGCCGGCACGCCTCCGTTCCTCCACAACCAGATTGGCACTGCACTTGGCAGTTCCACCGCGATTCTCAGCGACACAAGAGAACACAGCCGAATCCTCAATAAAAACCTGACGTATGATCAGTATTGATTTGCCACTGAACGTGTGGATCTGCAGATCGGGTGAGTTCTGGATAGGGAAGCTCTCGCGGTACCATTTCACAGTTGGCATAGGTTCGCCCTCGAACTCTACCTCGAACTTAGCCTGCTCATTCTCAAAGACGCGGCATGGCTGAATCTTTTTGGTGAAAACGGGAGCCTTGGCGGGCTTGACGGGACCCTTGACAACGCGCTCCTGAATAGTACCCTTGTGCTCCACCTCGGTGGTCTCCGTGGCAGTGATCTTGCGTGTAATCTCCAGATCGCCTTGGATCTCCTTCTGCACTTGCTGCTGCTTATTCATGTGGACCTCACGTCCGTGCACAGACGACTCCGAAGGTTGAGCTGTGCCCTTTGGTGGGGCAGCCTTTACCTGAGTAGTGCTTGTTTGCTCTTGGCTGTAAAGAAATTAATGAATTAATGAATTGAATGAGCATCATTTAGATATATATATATATATATATATATATATATATATATATATACATATATATGAACGTCTCTCTTACAGATTCTCCTCGTAGGACTGGGCCATTCCTTTGGCTGCCGAGCTGCTGACCACCTTCTCTCCGGGAATAGCATACTGATGCGTATCCTTGCGCATATGAGTTTCCTTAAGCAGCTGTTCGGTCTCCAGCTCTTGCAGTTTATTGTAGTACTCTTCACTCTTCTTGGCCTTCACGTTTTGCTGCCAATCGGGAGTCTGGGGCTTGTATTGCTTAGGCTTCAGGTGTTCCACGCCCTTGAGGGTGTGTGCACTTTGCTCGGACAAGTATTGTTTGCGCTCATCGAATACCTTCTCCAGCTCGTTCTCTTGGCGTTCCTTTTGATAGGCTGCCAGCTCGTAGTCGTACCACGCTACATAAAAGTAAATCATTCGATTATTCACTATCCCAAAGAGGCATCGAGATACGACTTGACACATAAAGATTGTTATGTCAATGTAAAAACTATCTGACATGCTTGTGGGTTAGGATAAAAAGCATTCCTGAAGCTTTAAAAGTTAGTACATGAATTAAATAGAAAATATGATACAATTTAAGGTCGACGGGGATCCATACAGAAACGAGTTGGACTTTCGGTACGCTGTTATTCCCCGGGTGGTAATATTCAATGATTACTCGAGACAGAGGTTTACTAACTCTTTTAATCGTCATTTGATTGCAAATGAAGACAGACAGAAGTTGGATGATCAGTCAGAGTTTAAAATATATAGACAGAGTTCTTAAAACAGACACTTAAAACTTGCACAACCATACTACCCATGGTCCGTGGTGATACTTAGTGATGGATTCCTTTGGGGCGCAGATTCCGCAGCAGGATCGTAAACACTCTTCGAAGACTCGACGAGGGGAATTTTCGGAGGAACTTGGGTATTTTGTATAGGAGGGGAATGGGCAGTTTGTATTTTTATTTGTCTGGACTGTGCTATTACATATCTCTGGATATCTTCTGGCATGTGAATTAAACGCATATAACTTGGGTGCTAGAGCTACGCTAATGAAACACATTGATGCTATCGAGAGTATGAATTGCTTTGCAAATTTTCTGTTGACTATCGGCTGTACTGTGCTATGTTTATAGTGTGTTTCGATGTATATATTTACAATGCGTATTTAGTGTGATCTTTCGTGTACTTGGTGTTTAGTTTCGCTTGCTAAAAACTACTGTGTTAATTTCTAATATATATATCTAATATAGTTTATATATATAAATATCGATATATCTTGGCAGTCTGATTGAGTACGATGTAAAGCGACACTTACGACGTGGAGAGTTCTTTAGCACATTGCGATAATCATCAGAGCGCGCGACAACATTCAGTTCGGTCGAAGCAATGGATTCGCCCACAGAGTTGCGTGCGATGACCTCCACTTTACCCGTGTCATACTGACGCGTCTTGGGTATGTCCAGATGGAACATACCATCATTGGTCAGCTTGTAACGAGAGCCCTGTGAAGAGCAACATATGATTTTACGACCTCATTTTTAAGATAACTCCTGATGAACTTACATGCACAACAGTGTGACCATTAATCAGCCACATGACCCTAGGACGTGGATGTCCAGTGACGCGCACACAGAATCTGGCGGGATCACCCTCCTCCACGGTCTGTGGCTCCAGTTTGCTGACGAACACTGGCTTCGTTCTGGGCTTTGCATCGGGATCGGCTTCCTCAGGCACACTAAAAGAGTTGTATATTACAATAAAAAGCTGTTATCTACTGCAAGGAGTCATATACTTACACTTGCCAGGAAGCCTCCATTTCACGAATACGATCAATGCTCTGCATGTGTGCAGGCAGCTGGGAGTCGTAAACAATGCCAGGCTTGCCAGACACCTTGATGACGGCTCTGGTCTCGTCGCGGCCATACAAGTTGGTTGCAACGCAAACGTACTCGCCGCTGTCCTCAGGGTAGACCCAGCCGAAGTTCATGGCGACATAGCCGAAATCGTAGATAGGCTGGAATCGGTTCTCTGTTTGGCAAAAGAAACGGATAAGCTCGTGCTCACAGTTATCCACAAATGATACTTACTATAGAGCAAAGGCTTGCCGTTGAAGAACCACTCGACCTTCATGTTCGGGTCTCCTACAGGCGCCAACTGGCACTCAAACTTGGTCTTGGCCATCTCGGTGAGCGTCGTCTGATCCTTGATCTGAGTGACGAAACGAGGCGGCTGCTTGCGGTCCGGATCGAAGAGATCATCCTCGGTCAGATGCACCTCCGAAGTGTACTTCTTGATGGTAGCCTCCATCTGGGTGAGCGCGTCCGAGCGCTTCATGCCACGAGGTACTTGGTTCTGCAGCAGAATAGTTGGCAATTCTAAGGAAGATATACGAAGGGTTTAAGGAGCAATCCAGATTTTAAAAATTGGCATTCTTACTCTTGCAGGAAACGGTGGCTTTGGTACGATCCTCGCCGTGGTTGTTGACGGCACGGCAAACGTACTCGCCCGAATCATCATTGTACACATACAAAATGTCCAGGGAAACGAAGCCCATGTCGAAGACGTTCCTATAACGATGTCCCAGAGGTAGGGGCTTTCCATTGCGGTACCATTCCACACGCAGACTGGGATCCGTTTTAGGTTCCACTTGGCATTCGAATCTGACTGCTTCCGACTCCTCGGCCGTCACAGAGGCAATTTGCGTGATGAACTTCGGTGGTCCGAACTGCTCCTCCACAACCTTGGGTGCCTCCGGTATACGCCCGCGTTCCAATTCCTTCAACTTCTCGGCGGTCATGCCCTCGGGTAGCTGCGATTCATAGACAATGTTGTGCTTGCCCTTGCAGGTCACCTTGGCGGTGGTGGTAGCCGTGCCCCACTTGTTGGTGGCACGGCAGGTGTATTCACCAGAGTCGCGAGCATAGATGTAGTCAATGTCCAGGGCAATAAAACCGAAATCGTTGAGCTGATGTACACGGGAGCCGGTGGCCATGACACGCCCGTTATAGAACCATTCGATACGCATTGTTGGATCGCCGACAGGTTCGACGCGGCAGTCGAAGTGAATTGGACCGCCCTCAGGCACATCCAAGTTGTCCTTGATGTCTTCAATGAACTTGGGTGGATTGGGTTGCTCCTCATCGATAATGATCTCCTCGCGCTTGTGCATGCTCTCCTCCAGCTTCTGCAGGCTCTCAGTGCCGGTGCGGAAGTTCGACGGCAGTTGCGGCTCCATAACAATGCCCTGGCGACCCTTGACCTGCAGCTTGCAGGACACTGTGGCCTCACCGTGCTTGTTCGTTGCCTTGCAGGTGTACAGACCAGTATCGCGCTGATAACAGCCGGCAATTTCGAGGATGACGAAGCCAAAGTCGTTGATGGTCTTGATGCGGGATCCAGACCACAAGGCTTTGCCATTATGGAACCAGTCCACTCGCATCGATGGATCGTTGATAGGCTGCAGGCGACACTCGAAGTGTGCCAGAGAATTCTCCGAGATGACCATGTCGAAGGGCGTCGTAATGAACTCAGGCGGTTTGCCTGTATCGTCCTCCGGCACGAACTCGGTGTTGCGCGAGCCAAGACCCTCAAGCTCAGCAATGCGATCAATGGTGCCCTCCATTCCCTTGGGTAGTTGCGATTCCATGATAATGCTGCGCTTGCCCTGAATCTTCATCGTGGCAGTGGTTACAGCCTCGCCGTACTCGTTGATGGCGCGGCATGAGTATTCACCGGAGTCCTCTGGATAAACTGGAGAAATCTCCAAGATAACGAATCCAAAGTCACAGAAGGTGCGGAAGCGGGAGCCTGCCTTCAATGGACGTCCATTCCAGTACCATTCGACCTTCAGCTTGGGATCATCAGTGGGTGTAATGCGTGCCTCGAAGTGGGCGTTCTCACCCTCACGCAGATTTTCAATGTTCTCCAATGGCACCGTGAAGACTGGCGCCTTGCCCTTGCTTTCCTCGGTCGTTTCTTCGCGGGTGCGAACCATGCTGTACTCCAGATTGGCAATCTTCTCCAGGCCGCCTTCCATACCACGCGGCAGTTGAGAGTCCAGAATGAGACTTGCTTTGGAAGCGCATTTGAGCGAGGCGCGAGTTACATCCTCGCCGTATTTGTTGTAGGCGCGGCACTCGTAGACGCCAGAGTTCTCCTCATAGCAGTACAGAATGTCCAGGATGACGATGCCGAAGTCATGGAAGGTTCGGAATCGATGGCCGTGGGGCAACTTCTTGCCATTGAAGTACCACTCAACCACGAGGTCGGGATCTGTGACGGGCGTGAGACGCGCCTCGAAGTGAGCGCTCTGCCCTTCGACCAGCTTGGTGACATCGCTGATCTGGGTGATAAACTTGGGTGGCTCTGCGACCACCGGAGCACCACTGTCCGTCTGCTGTCCCTGCGGGCACTCCAGTTCGCGAATTCTCTGCAGAGAGTCTGGCTGCAAACTGTCATAAAAGACGCCACCACGGCCGCCACAGTTGAGGGTGGTGCGTGTGAAGTCCTCGCCGTACTTGTTGTACGCACGGCAGACATACTCGCCGCTGTCGTGATCCTGCAGATAGGCGATATCCAGGACCACATAGCCGAAGTCGGAGACGGTCTTGATGCGGTTCGAGTGCCGCATGAGTTTGCCGTTGTGGTACCACTCGACCTTGAGGTCCGGATCGTTGACCGGAATCAAGGTGCACTCGAAGTGAGCTGACTGACCATCCTTCAGGCCCTCGAGCGGCTGAATGTGGGACGTGAACCGAGGCTTTTGGCCGCGAGGCTTGTCTACGCACTCCAAAGTGCAGCTTATTTCAGCTGAGCCATACTTGTTCGTGGCCCGACAGGTATAAGTGCCGGTGTCTTCGATCTTGGTACCAAGAACCTCCAGAGCAACTGTGCCAAAAGCGTAGATGGTACGCACGCGATGGCTGGCCTCGAGTACCTTGCCGTTGAAGAACCATTCAATAACCATACTCTGGTCGCCTAACGGGATGAGATTAGCCTCGTAGTGAGCCAACTCGCCCTCTCCAATGTCCACAATGTTAACAAACTCGGTGGTGAATCGTGGTGCAATGCCTTGTTCAGGCTGCTCCGGCTTGCTGCCATCTTTGCGCAGAGAATCCTCTAGATCCTGGATCTGTTCAAGACCCTCAGCACCCTTCGGGTGCTGTGTGGACTCAATGATGTTGTCCTTGTCCGAGCAGAAGATCGTTGTGGAGGTAAATGCCTCGCCAGCCTTGTTGTACGCCTTGCACGTGTAGATACCCTGATCTCTAGAGTAAACCTCAATCATATCCATGGTAACAAATCCAAACTCGCTGGTCATCTTGAAGCGGGAACCGTGCTGCAACAACTTGCCGTTAAAGTACCACTCAATAAATAGGTTAGGATCTTCCTTGGGTTCGACATTGGCTTCCAGATGGATGGGCTGTGCCTCTGAGAGATGGAACTCTTGCTGCAAAGGCTTTGTCCAAACTGGAGGCGGGTACTGAGTCTCCGGCTTGGTCGTTTTCTGAGCATAACGGTTGGCCAAAGCTTCTTCGGTCTCCTGGACAGCTTCCAATCCGCTCTCGCCCTGAGGATGTTGGGTATCCAAGAACATGGTCTTACCGCCAGTGCACTTCAGAGTTCCCGAAGTGGTGGCCGATCCCTTGCTGTTGGTGGCCTTGCAAGTGTAGATGCCACTATTCTCGGCGTAAGAATTGCTCAAGTCCAAAGCGCAGTAGCCAAAATCATAAATGGCCTTGAACTTGGCAGCGGCCTGAAGGGGTTGACCATTGTAGAACCAATCGATCTTCATGGTAGGGTCACGAGCCGGCTCCACGTTGCACTCGAAACGCACACTGTCATTCTCTTTGCACTCGATGTTGTTAAGGTGCGTGATAAAGACAGGAGTCTCGTATGTAGGTTCGGGAGCTTCGGGACGACCTTCCTTGGGCGCCTCAAGTTGACCAATGCGTGGTAAAGAGTCTGGATGCAATGATTCAGCCTGTAGCCAGTGACGATCTTCGATCTTGAGCGAAGATGTCGAGACTGCCTCACCCACTTGGTTGGTTGCCTTGCAGGTATAGATGGCAGAGTCGTCCTCACGCAGTCCATTAATGGACAGCGTAACCAGACCGAAATCAAAAGTGCTCCGTAAGCGCGCGCCAGTGGTGAGGGAGATCCCGTTCTTGAACCACTCAATGCGCAGATTGGGATCGGCGCGCGGCTCCACCTGGGCCTCCAGCAAAACGTGCTGACCCTCATGCAGCTTGTCGTAGCTCTGTAAGTGGGTGGTAAACACTGGCGCCTGCTGGGGAGTCGAATCGACAAACATCTCGGGCACACGGTTCATGGCAGCCTCCTTCAGGCGAATGGCCTCCCAGGACTCGGGGATCAGAGGCTGGCCATCGATGTTGGCACGGGTCTTGACCTTCATAGCCGTGGAGGAAACAGCCTCGCCAGCAGCGTTGTAGGCGCGGCACATGTACACGCCGGCATCCTCTGGTACCACGGCAGCAATATCCAGAGTAACAAAGCCAAAGTCGTGTGTGGTGCGCAGGCGGGAGCCCATTTGCAGCTCGACGCCATTGATAAACCACTCGAACTTCAGCGATGGATCGCCCACGGGAACAACCCGTGCCTCGAAGTGAGCATGTGCACCCTCCCACAGCTCGGAGGGACCGGTGAGCAGTTGCGTGAAGATTGGCTTCTCAAAGAGACGCTCCGGCTCGACTGGACGTGGAGCCAGTGGCTTTTCTAGCTGATGAATACGGCTGATGCTGTCCGGATGTTGGGTGTCCATGAGAATGTTAGCCTCGGACACGACGCGCATTGAAGCAGTGGTAACAGCCTCGCCGAGTGGGTTGACAGCGCGGCACATATAGACGCCCTCGTCCTCCTTTCGGATGTGCGAGATATCCAGAGAAACGTATCCGAAATCGTGTTGCTTCGTAATCCTGGAGCTGTCTTCGATCAGTTTTTCGTTGCGGTACCATTCGACCTTCAGGTTGGGATCGCCCACAGGGATCAGACGGGCCTCAAAGTGCGCCGTTTGGTGCTCATTGATGCGATCGATGTTCTGCAGCGGCTGCGTGAACACTGGACGCTGGCGAGTTCCGGGAGTCTCAATCTCCTGGCGCTGATGCGGTGCCGTCGACTCCAGCTTGCGAATCTTCTCCAGACCCTCGGGATGTTGTGTGTCCGAGATGATCGTGCCGCGAGCTATTACTCGCAAATTGGTGGATGAGACAGCCTGTCCTAATGCGTTGACGGCACGCACGGA